>JAEILZ010000004.1:1200000-1800000 GCA_018873225.1 [Phialemoniopsis] sp. UDSM-2020
ATCTGGAGGACATTCTCTGGTATTGGACTCCGGGTTTGAGCAGTCGGAGGCGCTTCTCTGTAGCAGAGAGCCTACAGTCTGGCGATCACGTATTGCACGAGCGATATCAGGAAGTCAGGGCCGGAGCAGTCTGTCACTCGGCACCCACTGCATCTGATTGTGGAGCAAGTGCCCGGGGCTGGAGTATGACCAAGAGATCGAATGGAGAGGAGGACCGTCTTTGCAGTCTGTATTGGTTGCAAAGAGACTGACTTATATAGCATTGCTGGCGTTCAGGGGTTCGGGATGGTACGAACCAAAATCAGTATTCACACAACACAATTTCTTTCAAAGACACCGCGATTTCGAGTTTTCTCGAGTACAATCATCTCGATGTCCATGGAATGTGTGCCGTAAAGTGCTTTCACTGTACATCGAAACATCATTAGGAGGCACAGATTCGGAGAGGGCGAGCAACATCATGTCAAAATAACCCAGGTCTGGTCAACAACACTGTTGACATTCTCTCATTTGCAACCAGGTCTAGGTATGTATACCTACTGACGACATCTCTCTTGCATTGATGTAGCAGCTACCACTGTCTCACCCCATACCAAACCAACAACAGAAACTTTGACGACAATGAAACCACTGCCATGGTCATCACAGTTTGACAAACAATAATCATCATTGCCCGCTCCTTTCCTTATGCAGGGCTGATAGCACAAAACTCCGGAAACAAGTGTCAAGTTCAATTCCAAGAAGATACATATTTGAACTCTTCCCTGAAAACATCCCTTCTGCTAACCACCCCTTTTTGGCAGCGTCTTTTGCTTCCACCCCTTATTTTGTCCCAGAACAATGAAAAAAATCCACTTTTTGATAACACTTGAACGCCGTGCAGAAGAAATAGGTATATGATGTGTGTTATCTCTGCAGATGGAAAACCCTGTTTTCAGGAATGGAAATGACGCCTTGATATGCGGTTTGTTGCGAGGTTGTGTGTTAGTAGGCGAGAAAACGTATTCGTTATGGCGGTGTAGGAGGTAAGTATTGGACGAGGTGTACTTTTGGTAGATAATGTCAGGCTGCGCTCGGCGTGTCACTAACAGAACGCTTTCGACTAAAGGCCTGGTAGACTTGGCTTCTGAGCTTTGCAAACAGAGGTGTTGAACTCCTGAACTCCCGTGCTAGCAAAAGCTGCGCTCCTGTAGTGCGGTCTAGATCAAACTCGTCATGAAAAGAAGAGGGGCTGGGCAAGATATCGAAGCGACGCAACAGCCGTCGAATCCAGGTATGTAGTTCGCTCTCTAGGCGAGCCAGTCCTCATCGTCCCGCTTCGGGCCGCGCAAGTAGAGACCCTCGTCATCCTCATCGTCCTCGTCTTCGTCCTCTTCGGCCTGCACATGAGCTTCACCATGGTTGTCGCCATTGCTGACCTGTGATGAGGGCAAGCCAGCCTCTTCGTCCTCCAGCATCCACGTAAGGCCATTCGCCTGCTCCTCCAGGGGAAAGACCTCCCGCGCATACTCCTCCAGGCCTCGGGGGCCTTCCCACAGTTCCAGCGCGATCTTGGGGTAGTCGTCTTCGAGGCCCTGATCACCAAAGTACGGAGGCTGCTTCTTGGGGTCGTCCTTGCCCATGCCGAACAGGGACTCCAGGGCCTGGAGCTGCGCCCTGTAGCCGTCGGGAATAGGCACCTTGACCTCGATGTCGCCCATCACGTACCGTACCGGGCGGCCTACGCCCCTGGCAAAGACCTCGCAAGCCTCAGTCGGCGTCAGAGACTCATAGGCGAGTGCGATTCGCCTATCGTTGCCCCACTTGCCGACTCCATCTTTGAAGATCTGCAGAACTGCCGGACCAACGTCGTTGTCGGCATCCAGCCAGGGTAGTTTGACGTCAGGGTGGAATGGGGCCTGCCAGACGAACGATCCATCCTCCTGCAGATCCATGCAGAATAGGGGGTATTTTAGGGACGTGAAATTGTTGTTGTAAATTCCAGTGTAGAGGAAGGTCGCCGGCAGCCCAATAGCCTTGACGTACTCCTCGACTTTGTGCTTTGGCGCCCACAGTGGTAATGACGGCCACTCCTTGTTGTAAGCGCCGTGGTCCGGCATGGAAGAATAGACATAGTGCTGAATGTTCGCCTTTTTGGCAGCGTCTGCTAGAGCCTCACCGATGTGAACCTCGTCGCCATAAAAGGTGGTGTTGATGAAAGCGAGCTGGCAGCCGCGGAAGAGCTCAGTGATGAGGTCGTAATTGACGCCGATGCCGGAGAGGGGTCCGTCCGAGGTCAGGTCGACCTGTGACTTCTCTGCTGGCTGCTGTCGCGTGTATAGTTCGCCCTCGATAACGGTGACGTTCGGGTTCGTTGAGACTTCCGTGGCGATCACTCCCAGGCGATTGCGCATCTGGGCGCGGACGTGGTATCCAACGGCGGTGGCATAGCGAATCAGGGACGCCGCCTGACGCCCGCTTGCATTGACAACGGCAATGGTCTTTCCGGGGGTCGGCATGGAGCGCTTAGCCGGGCGAAACGTCAGGGAATTATTCCTCGACACCAGGGGCGAGGGGTCTGTGTAGGATGACCGCGAGTGCTTGTGTCTCCTCTCTTCTTCTTGCCGGGCACTGATGCCGTTGATGCTCTGGGGAGCCGGCCGGATGGCCAGGTCGGCGCGAACTTCGCCGGGCATGGCGACAATCATCCAAACTTGGGCTGGATGCCACCAGAGACCAGATACTAAATCTTTATCCTCCGGCGACTTCCTTCGGGTGCGAATGTCCACCCGTATGCGCGGCTGATGTTACTCGATTTCGGGATGTCCGTTTTGGGAGATTTCGGTGCAAGTCGATGCGCCACCACGGCGGCTGAGATGGGCCAAGAAATGACAATCCTCCCGCGAACACTTCCTGCTCTTTTGTAGGGCAGACACAATGTCTGACGCGAATGCGCGCAAACGAGATCTGCAGAGGTCTCTTTTTTTTTTCTCTGGTCCCAATTCCTAGCTCTTCAATCTGGCGAGGACCCTGGAGGGTCGCTGGCAAAGACTGGGGATCTTGTGAGTGTAGGCTGGTATCGTTATCTATTAGCGGGGTGTCGCTGTATGCAGCGGGGCGGACGGCTTGGTCTGCAGGTGAAAATCATGTAGAGTGCTGGACGAGTGAGGGAAATGGGTGGAAGAGAAGCCAGACGCGGCAGGAAACCCGCGATAACAACATTGCAAAATTAACGACAAACTCGGGCCCTCTGCGAAAAATGGGCAATTGAGCTAATATATGAACGATAAGGTGAAAAAGGACGGATGCGAGTACGTAACAGAAGCCACGATGAGCAAATAGAATTCGGATGGGTCCTCGCCAACTAGAATGGCTAGGCGGGTAATGGGGTGGTGTTCTCTCTCTTGTCTCCTCTCCTCTCCTAGAGTGAACGAGCGGAGACAGTGAGAGAGTGTGTGTGCGTGCGGTGCGATGGAGCCCCCCGGCCGGCCTCGCAGGGTGTCTGGTCAAAGGTGGTGTGTGTGGTGCGGTGCGGTAGGGAGGAGGCATGTACTGTGTACTGTGTGTACGGTGGAGGCCGTGGTGGATGCTGTACACTTTTCTTGGAGATGGAGAATGAAAGTAGCGGATGGGATGGAGTGAGAGAGTGGATGCGACCCGACCGATTGTGGATTTCTCTCACGTCCTCCCTCTCCTCCGTTTTCAGTGGGTGTGGGTGCGGGTTCGATGTCCGTCTTCTCTTGCGTGTGTGCGTGCAATGAATTGGATGTGTGCTAATGCAACCGAGCCGATGAACTTACCTTGTTGGTCTTGATATGTGAGGTTCCCTGAAGAGATGTGATATGCACCCCTCAAGAATGCCAGGACTGGCTATCCAGGTCCGTGAATAGACAAATAAACCAGTGCAGCAAAGGCCAGTTGATCCAGGGCAATACCACTGGATTTGGTCGCTTGATAGGCAACGAGGCTCCCAATTACCGGAAGCCGTCAAGGTGCGGCGGCCTGTGTCCGCTGGTTTGGCGTCGGCTTAGACTGGTCTGCTGCAGGTATGCTTCTGGTGGCGGGAGCGTTTCTGTCTGAAAAGGCTTGGCTTTTTGGGAAATGGAGCCCTAGATCGGCCAATCGGAGGAGTCTTGTTGTCGTCGTGATGTGAGTCCGTCTTTTTGCTGGGGTTCGGTCGATCCCTCTTTTTTTTGCTCCCTAGATGCAGAAACTCCTAGCTCTAGTGCCACTCTGATTTTCTGGAGTGCAGTTCTGAGGGAGGATGTTTGTGGGTGTTGTGAAAGGAAGAGCCGGTAGATTAGAAAAGTCGAGGTCGGAGAAAGGAAGACTCGGGGAGGAGGGAAACCGCGGTGCTCAGTTCTGATGGGTCTGGCTGGGAAGGCAGAGAGATAAGTAAATCCCCCCCTAAGGAAGGGCCACTAATAGAGTACTGCCGGATCCCAGAACGGTGGAACAGAAACCGTAATTAACAAGCTCATGAGTCAATAGGGTATGACCATAAGACTGGACTATCCGACTACCCAATTTGCTGAAGCGGTGAATAATCCGACCCTGTAGTTGGCCGATAACGTTCCTGTCGCTGAGTCGTGTCTCGTTGGACTCGCCCGTCAAAAAATTCCGGGGTCTCTTCGTCCTTAGTGAGAATGTCTTGGTCGCCGCTATCGTGTCAGATGATATAAAAAATAAAATAAGAACCCTACTAGGGATGCTCGGGCTGGCTTTCCCCTGCTGCAATGGGAGCTGCAACAACCCGACCCCTTATGTAAGTCGTCGGTCAGGTCCTCCAGCCGGCGCAATCTCTTCAGGAAACCCGGGGGCTCGGCAGTCGACAAGCAGAGCTAGGAAGGTTATCTGTGGGATCTTGCGTGTTAGAATCCTGCTAACCCGATCAAAGGCGGGGAACTGCGTTGGCACCCAAGGCAGGAGGTTGTTGAAGGAGAGGGTGATGCCGGGCGATATCGAGAATGCGACGGAATGCGGTAGCATCTACATGTATATGTACGTGTAATGAATCCAGGTACCTCGCCAGGGGCGCAGGAAAGGGGACATCATGTCACTCTCGAGACAGGTGGTGACATGCAACCTTCTGACAGGACGACAAGTCTCGAGTGATTCAGGTTATAGCAAGACGGATAATAATCCTGTTGCTGAGGAGGTGGGTGGGCTTGCTCGAGGGCGTTTGCCAAGTCCATCTGCCTGTTGATCGTTATGAGGTTTCCTGGTCTTGTTGGGAAACCAAGACTGTTCTTAATCGGGATGGCAGCATGGAGGCTCCCGCCACACTACTGACGCAGGATGCATTAACGTCATCCAGAGTCCATTGACGACTTGGGCGAGACACGTATACGGAGGCCCTTTCTCCCTCCTCTATGGACGGACCTGTCTGGTCACTCATCTCACCAATGCGTTGTGCACATGCGCGCGTGATCCGGGCAGTTGTGGCACCTCTATCAGTCCAAGGGGGCTTTCTCTTATTGCCTCTGACTTTAGCCCAGATTTGCCTCCTTCCCAACGCTTATGCCCGGTCCAGAGGCATCCATCACGAAACGGAGAGGAAGAGGACGGCACTGACGGATCATTCGAGCCAGTCCGTGGCCCCAGAATAACGCCAGCAAGCCAGGCCCTTGCGAAATCAAGCATTTTGCCTGCGAAGTCGGGGTTGAAATTAGGTAAGAGATTCCAGCAAGGTTGGGGGCTTTCGCAAGGCCCATGCCAGGTTTGGTCATGTTTCCATAATATCTATTATCAACTCGGACGTACGCTTTGAATCGTGTCGAATCGCATTTCCCGTGCCCTGTTGAGAATGAGGAACAGGAATTACAGGCTGTAGTTTAGTCGCGCGAGCATGCTTGCGCTGTATCCTCTCAACCCCTCTTTTGGACCTGCGTTGGTACATGCTCCTTGGTACACCAGGATAGTTACCTGCTCATGGGTAAAAGCCATGTCCTATTGGTGTAGAGCCTGAAGTAGCTGTTATCAGTACAGCATGGCTTGTTTGGTGTCGTTGTCAGGCTGCCAGATTTTGACTTTTGCTGGTCGTGTTGCTTATCTTTCTACGTCGTCTCTCCTTATCTGTGCAGTCATTGACTCGCCCGGCCTTGCGCCGTCGCGGTTGACTGGCAGCAGAGACTTTGCAGCGAACAGGACGGTACATCAGGCCGATCAGGTTCTCACGCACAAGATTATTGCGTCTCTTTTTTTCCTCCTCGCTTCAGGAGACAACCTGACCAGGGCCGAGTTAAAACCGTTGCAAAAGTGGAACGTCGTGATGGATGGCTTTTTTTGTGGTTGCAGCGCCCAATCCCCTGGATCGGCTGGGTTTCGTGCTGCAATGCATATGTGTAAGATGCACCTATCTCGGTGGCTGGCCTGCGCGTGATTGGTGCATCGCCAACAGGGCCTGAACGGGAATGGGGACTGGTGCGCCTCCACAAATGGCCTGGCACGCCTTGCACGCCTGGCAAAAAGTGTCGTTCGGGAGCGAAGCCCAGCCCTGGCGGCGGGAGCTGCTGTTGCATGGCCCCCTGAAATGTGACGGATCACTCACCACTGACGTTTTTATCAGATCCCTGAGGTCTGTTGGATGTCAGAGGTCGGCCGAGGCGGCTGAGGTACCTGCTTGCCCAGGTAGAGAAGGTTCTCCGTCACGATTACCACCGTGGATTAGCGGTTTGACCATGTGGTCTCCCTCTCACCGCCGTCCTCCGCCCACGATGCTGCGGTTCTGCTCCGACAGACTCGGAGGATCGTGAGTTTGCCCTCGTGCTGCATCGAAAAGACCTCGTTCCAGACCCGTGGAACCTGGCGTGCGGGCCGCGGTGATCTAGCTCGGCCTGCATCGGTCATGGGCTCGTCCACTAGGAAGAGTCGAGGAATTGTCGAGAGAGAGACCCTGGCGCGCACGAGGGCAGCTATTACGAGATAAGTTGCCCTCGAGTGCAGCAAACGGGACCCCTAGCTTCTGCGTGTTGGGGCGCTCCCCGCCATGCCACGGCGAGCTTTGATCCTCCTAGTGTCGGCCAAGGGGTCATGTGCAGGCTAGAAGAGATTGCCCTCCGACTCTGCAAGGTGAATTTGCTCGACGCTATTTGCTTGGCCTCTGTGTTCAAGCATTCGGGGGCCACGCGGAATGAGGCCTTGGGTCTAGTTGCGAAGGATTAGATGCTTGATGCGCATGGAATTTTGAATATCGAAGTCTTTGGTACAAGGTACAGACCGAGGACCCCTAACTGGGCAATTCTCTCCCATTGCGCGCCCGTGATTTCCTTATCTCTGAACCGGTGGCCTATTCTGGCAGTTACAAGAGAGCGCTAACAAGATGTGCCTTCCCGATCCAGTGGCCCGCCGTCTGCCAGTAACTACTTAAGTACTTACCTAGCAAATGTGCAGTTTAGCCGCCCCAAGACTTTTACGTACAAAACGCGCCATGTCGTCAGCAACGCCATCCATAACGTGAAAACGTGGGCTTGCTTTGCTGCTCCGTTATCACCCCTCCGTTTTCTAGACTCTGCCCTTTTGACTCTGTTTCTGCTGTGAGGTGACGTGATCCGGGAGCACAGCCTTCCCTGGTTCAGAGTCTGTGCCGCTCCGAAAATCGAGCATCTCCGCGGAGGTAGAAAAGCACCCGTCATACTGATGACCACCAATACCGTAATAGTTACGCACCGTACCTTTTTTCCAGCTGTAAAATGACCACACTTCAGAGCTTGAATTTCTCGAGTGGAGCACTTTTCATTCTTGAGGCTATCTTCACCCTATCGGACGGCCCCTCCCCCGGCCGCTCTGCAAATCTGGGGGAGCTAGGTATCGGGGAAGCCCATCCGTGTCCAGCCCAGGCTGGCTAGGGAGCCAATTGATAAGAACAAGAACGAGCAAAAAGAAATGAAAAAGAGCGTGAAGCTTTGCCGCCATGCCATCCAGGTAACGTTGGATCTAGTATTTTGTCACTAAATGCTATCCCCTGCGCATTTCCAGGCTCTCCCGTCTCCAGAGTTCAGCGGGAAGAGCCATTAGCATTTGCCGTCTTCTGCGACCTGCTTCAGGGGTTTGATGATGAGATGAAACCCGGCAATGTGAAGCAACAGTAAGTCCTGCACCAGAATGCAAGATATTTGCTCACTTGCGTGGTGAGTCTTGTATCAAGAGTTGCAACGGCGGCTGTCACCCTCTTGAGGCAGGCCCCAGCCCTCGCCAACAAGCTCCGTCTTGACAACCTCATCGCTACCCAAAGCAGTGCGAGGCTTGTGTACTCTATACACGGTGATGTACCGTCGATAAATTTCAACCCAACCGTGTCTCACGCAGGCGGCAGCAGCCAAGTTGGCATTCATCATCAGCACTGCTTGAGATCTGCATGTTCCACCTCCGCCCGATATCGTCAATGTAGTCGTTTTCAGGAGCCGGACTTGGCGCCACAATATCAACATAGCATTGATTATCTAGATCAGGTATTTGATCATGCCGTGTATTGCCTTCTCTGGTCCAGTCCCTCCAACCTCGGCGCGGAGCTGGCATATCCGTCGGTGACGGCTCCTCTGGGCCCATCCTTCGACAAACTTTCGAGCGTGTGTCTCTTATACAGGATCGATGGCATCGTCTCAATGGAAACAATTCGACTCTATTGCTCTTGCTGCCTCGGACGCAGACACAAATGCACATGCACCGACAGTCGCAACAGCCTGGCAGTCGACAGTTCTTCCTGAACACCAACTTGGGGTTCATCAGGGCGGTGGGATGAACATCGCACATCGTACATGGCCCTGCTGTGCCGAGTTTTCCATTGTAGTATCGTTGACTGATGGATATTGCTTTCCCATATTTCTTGCCTTTGCAGCCTTGTCTGCCGGCTGGTGACGTTGCTGGACTGAACCCCTATTTCTTTTTTTGAGAACCTTTATTTCGTCAATGAGTCTTTTCAGTCGTCCAAACAAGCATCGGCCTGTCGGTGTTCGGAAAACTTGTCGATCGTTGACGTTGCTTCCAATGTCACGGGGGACGGCACGGCGCGATCCCGCCGGTGGGACTCGGCAGCGGCTGTTACTTTCTCGTGTCCATCGAGTTGAGAAATACGTGTGAGGGGACACGAATGCAGCGATGCATTGCTATATGTATGTTGTGCGCTGAGTGTAGATGCACTCTACACAGTTGTAGTCTGTTGAGCCGCCCCACTTGATGATCTACTCTGCATGCAAGCCCTGCGGAGGATGTCCCTCAAGTCGGAAGTCGTCATTCTCGTCAGATTGTTTCTGACAGAATCAATGTACTAATACGGCATACCGCGCGGCGACGGTAGCAGCCGAGCCCATGTGTGCCGCTGCAAGCATCGTCCTGAAGACCATACGCACGTTTTTTCCGCATTGGGGGCCCGCCAAGCTCCACGCAGTTCTCATGCATGTGTGTTTTACAACCCTCTGGATTCGCTGAAGCCGGTTTCCATGCAGAAGGCTCCCGTACCTCGCTTGCGTTGCGGCTACATTCGGCCCCACGATCTGCCACGATGCTCCCTGACTTTCGATGTCCTGTTTTCCTCGGTGGGGGATGGTCATTTCCTTTACACATTTATTGCTGTGTGCCGTGTTGGTTCCACAGACCCGAGTTGGCAAAGTCAAAGAACTCGGCTGATCCGTCGTTCGTGGGCCAAACCTGCTGCTGTTGCTGCTGCTGCTGCGGTAAGCCTGTCTGCATCATGCCAACGTGCACGCCCTCGCCGAGGCCCTTGTCGAGGAAGTCCTAATGTCACTCAGTCAGCACGTGTCAGACAAGTGTTCATGGAGGCAGAAGAGATGGTGGAACGTACCCAATCAAACGAAGCCGAGGTCATGGGGATCCAGCTGTCGTTGCCATAGTCCATGCCCTCCAGACCGGTAGGTACGAGGTCGTTCCGGGCAAAGTTCATCTGTGGCGGAGAAGTGAGGGAAGTGGGCGCGTTCGCAAAAGTACCTTTTTAGAGAAGCCGTGTTAGTCAAGCGCATTATACACAAGGTGTAGGACAAGTTTTCCATAGCAAGAGCACGGTAAGACTTACTACCAACCGAAAGACCCGCCATGGAGCCCGTGCCGGTCCCATCCGACAACGGCCACGACGGGGCCGTAGAATGGGTCGCTGGGCCCCCGTCCGTCTGCGGCGTCGCATTCATGTTAGTGTCGGCCCCTCCGCCGCCGCCGCCGCCGCCACGGCTGATCTTGTTGACCATCATCTGCAAGATATCAGCCGCCTTCTTGACATCGGCGCTGTCGCGCGCGATGGCCGTCCAGATGCTATGCGACCGGTACAGCAAGGCAATCAGCTCCGTCCTTTCCGGCATCGCCGGCTCCTCCTTCATCCACGCGCCGGCCTCGGACGAGTCGTCGACGTTCTGGATCACGAGGTACACAATCATGGCCGCCAGCAAGAAATCGTGCATGGCGATGCCCGTCACGAACCAGCCGTGCTCGCTGAGCGCGCGGCCCGGCTGCGTCGCCTCGAAGATAGTGGCCTGGTAGTCGAGCAGCGCGAGCGCCGCCTGCAGGCACGCGCGGCGCGAGTAGTCGTGCTCGCGCCGCGGCACGGCCTCGACGAGATACCGCCTGTGCAGCACGCAGCGGGACTTCTGGTACAGCGACGCGATGCCGTACCGGTGCACGCTCTGCAGCGGCGGGTCCATGAGGCACTGCGCCAGCGGCTGCACCTTCATGAACGACGGGATCGAGTCATACGTCTCGTTGAGCTGGCGGTCGAGCTTGAGGACTTCGGCGTAGGACGGCGGCGTCAGGGTGTGCGCCAGGCGCGCGACGGGGCCGAAGACGCGGAAGACGCGGCCCTTGTTGATGGCGTAGGTCATGTGCGTATACTCGGTGTCCGGGCGCGCGGGCGGCAGCTCCGCCGTGTTCTCGTCAAAGTCCTCGTCCATGAGGTTGCGCGGCATGCTCGTGTCGGCCTCGATGCCGTCGATCATGGAGGGCAGGCCCGTGTGGAACGAGATGAGGCGGTCGAGCTGCACGGCGAGCGCCCACTTGCGCCGGCGCAGCTCGCCCTCGTAGGCGGACAGGCTCGGCAGCTTGTCTGGGTCGCGGTGCAGGCCCATCTTGAGCATAAGGCGGATGAGGCAGCCCGACAGCAGGTAGCAGTTCATCTGGGCGGCGCGGCTGATGAGGAACTCTGACTCGACGTAGAGCAGAAAGGGCGCCAGGACCGTCGGGCTGGGCGACGTGTAGCGGCTCAGGATGAGGGCCCAGCGGGCGGCGGCGCGGAACTGCGAGAAGCGGTCCATGGGCGGGACGGGCGAGTCGGCCTTGAGCTCGTGCGGCGAGGACCAGGTGGAGAAGAAGACGGACAGGGCGAGGACGATGAAGAGCAGTGCTAGCCACTCGGTCTCGACCTTGGACGGATCTTGCCAGAACTCGTTGTACTTCGATGAGGGAATGGTCAGCAATAGTCTATACCTCGAGACTGAGTTTGAACGAAGGTTTCCTTACCTTTTTCAAAAATGTTGGCTTGTGGATAGAATCTATGCAGAATATGTCAGACATCCGTTATGCATCATCATTAAGCATCTCACAACTTACATTTCGATACGCTGAACGACTGAAAGTATCGCGTGATCAGCCTGTCGACGACATGCCGCTCCGGCAGGCGCGCCAGCAGATCCAGCTTCGTCGGCGCCATGGCCATGCCCTTGGCCGACATGAACAGCATGTCCGGCGACTCCATGTCGGCCGGCTCCTCGGGCGATTCCCCGGCCGGCTGCAGCTGCATCTGCTGGTCGTCCTCGGCGTCCGCGTCAAAGTAGCTCTTTAGATCCTCGATCTACACAAGCGCCATTAACACCTCAATGATTCCAAGAGTCACCTTCCTCAAGAGACAAACACTCACATCATCAAGCATAGCCATGAAATGCGTAGCCCCAACATACGTAGCCTGCCTCTTCCCCTTACCCACAACCATGGTCCCGCCCTCCGTCTCCTCGCCGTCGCGCTCCCGGCCCGCCAGCGCCGGTGTCGGTGTCGGAGCCGGGCCCTCGGCTCCTGCCACCGCCGGCGACACTTCCTCCTCCACCTCCGCCCCCGCCTCGTCCTCATTGTCCAGCATCTCCCGCACCATGCCCTCGAGGCGCTTGAGCCGCGCCGCCATGCCGCCCCGGTTGCGCGGCCGCTTGACGGGCGGCGGCGCGTACGCGCAGTCGGCGGCCCGCCCGCGGCGCGTGCAGTTGGCGCAGGGCGTCGTGCGGTCGCACTTGAGCTTGGAGGCGCGGCAGGGGTGGCACGAGAGCACGATGCGCGTGCGCTTCTGCTGCTGGCCCGGCTGCTGGCCGGACAGGCCGGATTGCCCTGACTGCGCTGACGCTGGGGATGCGGATGAGGGCGCCATACTTGGACGGTGATCTGGGATTCAAAGGAGAAGGGAATAGTAAAGGGGTCAGTGTATATGGGCCGGAATTGTGAGTATGAGAAAACAATTGAGGCTTGCTGTCCGGCTTCAAGATGAGTAGTGGATTATGTCTCTCGCTCGCTTGAAAACCGGTTAAGTCCGACAGCCTTGCTTATGGTGGCGAAGTGACGGCGGGATGGTAGAGCCTTGGCACCGGTCTATCTCTATGAGAGCAAAACCCTCCACGGTATAATTTACAGTGATGGAATTGAGTCGGCGGAAGCTGAAGTTGAGGTTTGAAAGATGGAGGAGCTTAGTCATTTTTAGATCTTACATTGCCCCGGTCGGTGTCGTCAGAGCCCCGGCTAACGCTCCGGTCCCGACCGGGACCGCGACTCAAGAGGATCGGCCCTGGTCCGATCATCTAACTTGCCTTGCTCACCATCCATATTCAAAAATTTTAGCTGATTTATAGTAATGTGAGATACAGTATTAGGTAGAATTGGTATATTCGTAAACAAACGATCATAAACTACCCCGACCTTTAACACAGAGCACCCCTGCTCCTTGACTGAAATTTCGCAGGGGTCCAACTCGGAAGCCAGCAGCATTTCCAAGCAGCCAGATTTCTCGCATCCATGATCCCCCTTTCCATGCCACCAAATCTCTACTTCTCAACCCCAGAAGCCATAGCAGCCCCAGTAGCCGCCCCAGTCGTCTTGGGCGCCGGCGCCACGGCCGCAGCCTCGGTCCCGGTGGTATTCGGCACCTCGGCGCCGCGGACGCTCTCCTCGTCCCGGTCGGCAAACAGCTTGCCCTCGGGCAACTCGTTGAGCTCGTCCTCCTCGTTGTCCATCTTGCGGAAGTGCAGCCAAAAGATGCAGCCCGTGACAAACGCGAGCACGGCCATGGACCCATAGTTCCAGATGAGCAAGGGGTCCTCGGACAACGACACAAACGCCTCGGCGAGGGCCGACGACAGCGCGTTCTGGCACAGCATGACGGCCTGGACGATGGACCGCATGTTCTTGGGCGCTTTACTGTAGGCGTACTCGAACGACGTGATGATGGTCAGGATCTCGGCGACGGCGATGAGCACGTACGACCCGGTCTGCGCCCAGACGTTGATGCTCACGTTGGCGCAGCGCTCGCCGCTGGGCAGCTTGCCCGAGGCGTGGGAGCCGCACTCGGAGTCCTGGTAGATGTAGTACTGGACGACGGCGGCCCAGGTCATGGCGAAGGCGCCCATGATGAAGCCGGACGCGATGCGGCGGATGGGCGTGAAGCGGACCTTCATCCTGCGCAGGGCCGGGTAGAGGAGAAAGTCGCAGATGGGGATGAAGATGATGAGCGCGATGGGGTCCAGGTTGGTAAAGATGTCGTTGGGCAGCCCGTTGAGCTTCATGACGGCGGCCTGCGAGATGAGGTTGTTGTTGATCTGGCCGTAGGTGAGCCAGAAGATGGGCAGGTAGAAGAAGACTGCGCAAGCGTGGAAACCACGGCGGCTACACGGTATCATTATTAGCTGATTGTGGCCGAGCCATCCGACAGATGCATGATTACTTACAGTTCGTCAACCCAAGCGTCGTCAAAGGTCATCCACTTGGGCTTGGTGCCGGGCGCAAACCTAGACGGCTTGACATCCTCCCAGAAGGTGCCATCGCGCAGGTGCTTAAAGGTGCGGACGGGGTTGAGATGCCAGCGGCCCTTGTTGGCAAGTCCAAAAGTCAACATGGCCTTGTCGATGGCCGAGCCGGTGGGAGGGCGGCGGGTGTACCTCTTCCGAGCCCACAACATGACGAAGGGGCATATGGCGAGCATGCAGGTGGGGAGGATGAAGGCGAGATAGAAGCCCTTGTACTTCTCGGCGTAAACCATGGTCAGCTGACCGACGAGGGCGCCGACGTTGGTGAAGAGGTAGAACCAGTTGTAGACACGGTTGACGGTGATGGCCGGGTCGACAATGACACGCTCGCCCGACTTGAGAGTTCGGACCTTCATGTGCTCGATCTTGAGCTGCTCGATGACCAGCGGGTTGATATTGGGCTTGAAGCCACCCGTGCCGAAACCGATAACCAGGATAGCAATAATGAGGGCTGCCAGACTGTTGTTGGGCTTGGTGATGACCGGGGGAATGGACGAGATGATGAGGATGATGTGGCCGATGATGTCTATGGCCAGAGCTACGCAGATGGTCTTGAAGCGGCCCCAGTACGTATCCGCAATGTAAGCGCCCAATAGCGGATTGAGATATTGCCAGAACTGTCGCGTTTGTGAGCCTCTGCCCGGTATCATAATGCTGCTCCTCTGTGTGATTGTACTTACTTGGTTGAAAGTCGTCAGACCAGTTCCTGCACGCTGTCCCATGCCTAGGGCACCAGATTGACCATCTGGGCCACCGGCGCCGGTGTTGGATCCCTCAGGGAGCGGCCATTGGATATAATTTTGATCTAAGAGAAGACATCATGAGATTTTATTCAGACTCTTGAAGATATAAACCCTCTCACTTACACTAGAAACAATGTGTCAGCCATAATCGAGCGTGGGTATCATGAAAGGAAGAGTAAGACCAATTTGGAGCCAGCTCTCGGGACGGAAACATACCACAATGATCGTACCATAGTACGAGAAGCGTTCGCAAAGCTCAATGAAAGCAATCGTAAACACCTTGAGCGGGATGTGATCGGCCACACGGCGCAAGGTGTGCATCTCCTCCTCGGTCGGGAAGTCCTCGAGGAAGACGCCCTTCTCGGCCTGCCTCTCGAGGATGGTGGCCGCCAGATCCTGCTCAGCCTGCTGGATCTCGTTGTCGTCCGCGGCATGGTGCTCTTTTTTTGTCTCCTCCTGGCGGTTCTCAGCCGTAGCCGGGCGGACTTCGTCCCTAGCCGCGTCTGTAGCCATGTTGGATCAGATCCTTCACTCGAAAGCGTATAAGTCAGAGACGGAGATGTAGAATCACAACACCGCAGGCGCTGACTCTGCGCTTGACTTCAATGGCAAAATGAGGGCAAAAGTAGGTAGAAGAAGAATAAGAGAAAAGAAAATCACAGGGCAGGGCTGCGATTATGCAATGTACATATGCAAAATGTGCAGATCCAGGCGGGCTGGCTGGGGTATGTGCGCAGTTACAACAGCCCGCTCGAATAAGGCGTCAAAGCTTACACTCGTATCATCATAAAAATTGGAGAACAGACGCCAATGGACAAAGTGTGAGCCATACGGCGAGAGCTTTCTCCAAATCAAGCAGGGCGGATGCATACAGATTGACCTCCATCTCCACGGGGGATGTTGGTGGGTAAGACAGCCCATGCCAAGTTCGGCAGGTCGTTTAGCAGAACATCAAGTCGTTCGGTGAGCCAAGAGAGACACCCGCTGGGGGGATATACGATTCAGGGTAGCAATAGTGGAGAACAAGAGAGCGAGAAAGCAACATGAGAACGTGTGCGAGTGGCACGCAGAGAGGTTAGATCAGGGACTGATCACAGAATATTGCGGCTAATAACGGTTACACGCCAGCAGATCGCACTGATCATTTCCACAAACCTGTTGGCCAGTTCAGTGCCAGATCGAGTAGGTATTCCGTAGGCGCATCTGCCTCTCCCTCTGCCTTGTCATACCTACTCACTGAGCTGTCTCGAAGAGAGAGTAGAATACAAGCTTGAGGCTCTGAAAGCTATTTTGTTTCTAGAAGCAAGACGGGCCGATGACAGCGGGTCGTCGGTCTTTGCTCCTGACTTGGTATCGCTGTCCCAATTTTTGTCCACGTCCGGGAATACCATTCAAGAGTGGACTTTGACACAAGGTCACAGGGCGCCAGAGGTAAGCAGTTAAGACCAATCTCGGCTTCAGCACTCGTTTGGGTAGGTTTGGTAAGCAAAACAGAGCAGATCGATCGGAAGGGCTGCCGATGGCCTTGGCGGAAACACTGCGGAAGCATGCCACAGGGCGTACTCGTCAATCAAGACCGTCAATATCCGGGAAACCCTATGGGATGTCTTCAGTGGCGAAGCACTCTGTCTTGCAAGCCGAAGACGATTATATGATAGCTCTGTACAGTCGCTAACAAGGCTCAAAGATTCGAAACTGTGACGTTAGGAATCCAGGAGGGAGCGCAAGAGAGGCTCAACTTTAGCTCCGGGGCTAACCTTGGAGGCAATGATACTGACACGGGTGGCGCCCATGGCCAGTTTAGTGCACCCGCCCGCCATAGTGCTAATGCTAACAATGACAGGCTCCACCGCTTGCTCGACAAACATCTATTTTGCTGTCGAAAGATAAAATACCGTCAAATACACACTTAAGGTTGATTGAAGCCTATCTGCATCGCAATTGTAGTTGTCATACTCAGATGCATCATCTCGGGACGCCCCTGGTCTCCCAAGCCTCCAAGACAAGCTTGTTTTCCTCTCGCGGCGCTGGGCCAAGCCATTCATCATCGCCTGCCACGCCTGGGCAAGCTCGGGGACCCACAGCAACCCCGGAGTTTAATTCCACCTCAACGGGGGGGCGGGCTTTGGGTAGGAACTAGTTAACTAAAACAAACATTCTCGCCTTCACTGCTAGTTTTTTCTTCTGTGCCTCTTTGACACATACTTATACTTACACCTGCCCGTCCGGGCTAGTCTTCTCGAAAGTGAAAAGTTTCAAGCCCCCCTGGGATGTAAGCGACAGCCCACTGTATCGGACTCTGGAGAGCCATGTGCTCGGTATTGCGGCCTGCCAAATGGCATGGCATGAACTGATAAATGACTGTCGGACGGACTAACTTCGAGTCGGAGTAAATGCAGAGCTGACGGACTTGCAAGGCTGTCCTGTCCACTGTCACATCACGCGCACGAGCTGTGCCGCTGTGAGACTGACTGCAGCGTGACATTTGTGCCGAACACCGAAGGGCTTGGCACGCGCGCCCTGGGGTATCCACTGGGCTATCAAGGCATCTCTCGCGTCCACCTCTTCATGTGAAAATCTCACCCATCGCTTGATCAAATGCCCGCCATAGAAGGCTCGATGGCATTGCTCTCCTCTGACTTTATAGCTCCATGAATCTTGTCTCTGTGGTGAAATTGGACCTAAGAGATGAAGTGAACCATGGGTACATGATTATGCTACGCCTCCGAGCTCATCCTTCCTCCAGAGTCATAGTCAAGAGGCCGCCTCGCGAACCCCGGCCTCCGGCCTTGGCCTCATATAAGTTCAAGTCGAATGGCTTCGATGCATCAACATTATTCCGTGGCGATTTGAGCCTTACATTTTGAGCATTTCCAATTGACTTCACGCTGTTACCGGCCTAGCTGCCCTGATATGCTTGGCCTGCCGGGAGCTTCACGCTCTTGGTCCATGTCCAATTCCGACTCCGAAGCCAACCCCAGCGCCGTCTCCGAAGATAAACCAGGAGACCAAGACGAGAACCATGATGTAGATGTGCAAATCCTCACGAACCGGTAATGGAGAATCAGAAGCCCGGTCCACCCACAACAAGGGACACGAATTTGTCCAGCGAGTCTGATGGAGCGGCGGGCCGCTCCAGAGAGGTATACAAGATGCAAACTCCCATTACCTACAAAGAACCGGCATTCCCGGGCGGCGAACCAGATCCGTATGGCACCGGAGAGCCCGCCGTCCCATCACGCAATAGGGACAGGACTTACTCACCCCGGCGCCGCTCGAGGAGCCCAGGCCGGGTGAATTTCAGGACCTCCAAGATACCCCTCCCCGCAAGCAAAAAGACCGGCCGTGAGGCGTCGTCGGCGGCTTCAAACACCTCGTGGAGCACTTATGGCGGTACCGCGTCGTCGGCTAGTACTGGCTATGCCGACCACCGGATGACTTTTCGCTCTGGCGCGGAGTATAGAGATTATAGAGCTGATGTACATGTTTCCCGAGTAGATGGCGCCAGACGCCCAAATATACCAGAGCACAATAGAGGCGCTCTCGACAGATTTTGGGTCTAATTATGATGTATAACCTTCCTCCGTGGCCCAGGTGCAACAGACCCAGCAGTCTCTCTCTAGTCCAGATCTGCTCTTTTAATCCCTAGGGCCTCTACTACTGAGGTCATACACAGAACAAAAAATCCCCCCCTTTTGGAAAAGCACCGCTTTGTTACCCTTATAGCAAAAATATCCCAGCCCTATCCGTCAAAAACGCCGTCGTGATCAAGAAGCCACCGCAATTCTAGTCTTACCAATATCCCATACAAGAAGACTATTCAGCACAGTCCTGCCACGTAATTTCACAGTGTCACAGCCTGTTTGGGGCCCAGTGATTATCCGCACCTACTCAGTGTCGGACCCGTCGCCCATGCCGAGCAATGTCTTGTCCACATCGTCAAGATCGTCCGCATCCTCATCTTCACCATCCTTCTCGCCCTCCCTATCGCTGGCCATGCCTAGCAACCCTTTGTCTACGTCGTCGAGGATCTCCGTCTCGTCCTCGGCCTCGATCTCGACGAACTGGGCGCTCTTCTTCTTCTTGAAGCTGCGGCCGTGCCGGCCGCCTCCGCCACTGTTGGCGCGGGCGCCGCCCCACGGCCGCTTCGGCTTGGGAATCTCGACCTGCGACAACTCCATGTCGAAGTCCTCCTCCTCGGTCTCGTTAGGGTCCCTGGCGGGCCGCGGCGGTCTCGGCCTCTTGATAGCCGGGACAACGCCCAGGTCGGACCCTTCCCACCGCTTGAGACGGCGGTTGAGGCGACGGATTGAGGCGGCGTAGGTGCTGACCTCCTCGCCAAAGTCGTCCTCCTCGGTCGTCAGCAGGCAAAGCCCGCCGTAGCCACGGTCGCGGAATGGACTGCCTGTATCGGCAGCACGTGCGGCTCCTATGCCCATGAGCAAGCGCTGATTGTTCCAGACCATGCTTTCCTCGCCTTCACTGTCCTCGAAAGGATCCTCCAGCTCCTGTAGCCGGTTGTACGCCCGAATGATGGCACCCTCGGCGCGTCGGGACTTTCGAGCCTGGTGGTGCTTCTTGCGGACACCTCTGTCGAGAATGTACTCTACACGTTGGTTCCGGTTTTCCTCCACGGCGATCTGGTGCGCCGTCGGTGGCCTTGGCTTGCGGCTTGGGACATTACCCGAAGGCGTTGGGCCAGGTGACGAGCCGTCAAACGTGTGATGGTACTTGAGAGGCCCACTCCTCCTGCTCGAACCGCCAAGGGTTCTAGCCAGGGCTCGGGGAGGTGGCGTCGAGCGCGTGCTGTCGATATCGCTCTCGTGCTTGGAAGGACGGATACGTGGGAGGATGGCAGAGCCGGGACCCTCCTCGCCAACGCCAGAAGTGCGAGGTGCGCGAGAACCCCTCTTAGTTTGGCTGTCATTGACGTACTGCTGGTCGGCGGCGATGATCTTTGCACGCATCTTCTGCTTTTCGTATCCAAAAGTGACCTCTTCTTGTGGGTCGACATTCTCCTTGGCTTCCTCGTCAGCGTCCATCTCGACCAACTCAGGAACACCTTGGTTGGCGACATCTACGCCATAGTCGACACCGGCGCCGAAGGGGTTTTCCTCGCAGCCCTCTTCCGTGAAGTCTGACTCAAGATAGAACCACATCACCCACAGGAAGGCGGCGGCGCGAGAGTGGCTGGTATAGTTGGTCTTCATGATCAGATCGTGGAACTCGCGACCGGGCGGAAAGTGCAGCTCGGCAATCTTAGCGGCCGCCTGGCAGATGACGAAGAGCATGTTGACGGGGTTGGTCCTGGGGACGTTGAGGTTTTTGATCTTGTCGAGAGAATTGGGCTCTGAACGATCTTCAGCACCGCCCTTGAGGATGGATTTTAGTCGCGGGGCGTCCTGCAGTTGTTTGTAGGCATGTGCGTCCTGGTGTGCTTGGAGGGAAGGGATGGCGTGGTAGGTTCGGAGTTGCGCTCGCATCTCGGGGAAGACTGCAGCCATTACATTAGCTCGAGTTCAAAAGAGAAAGAGAATCTGCTTTCGTGATGGGTACTCACAATTGAGGGTGGTGTTCATGCGTCCGATGTTGACCAGCAGGCAGACCATGGCCATGCCCTTTGCGGCATCGCGATCACTAAGCAGCTTGTCGCGCAGGACTTTGCTGGTCTTGCTACTCCTGGACATGGTGTCGATGTAGAGGTCGGCGAAGCACTGCTTCTCCATTGAGTCGTCGTAGCTGTTGGTGAAGACCTTCTTGTCGTTATCAAAGACGGCCTTGAGAAAGTCGAACTGGATGTCCTTTCGCCAGAGGGGCTCGCCGTCCTCCTTCTTCAGGTGCCTGATCTTGCCAATCATGGAGCCTTGGGCAAGAGATTCACGGCCACCCTTACCTCGGCCGCGCGGCTGCTTTTCGGAAGGCTCTGGGGTGGCGTCCATCATCTTGATGTCTTCGTCTTCGGTAACGTTGGTCATGAAAGACTTGCCCGGGTCGGCAGGAGAGCTTGGAGGCGACATGGCCGCCGCCGAGCTCGGTGTCGCAGCCATGGCGAATGATGACTGGGTTGAAGGGGATACGATGATGGGTAGTGAGTCGATGGCAGGCAAGTGATCGTTGGGTCTTTGTTAAGTGGTCGGGTGGTGGTGCAGCTCCCTAAGTAGTTGAAATAGGGATTGCGGACCACGCAATCTGTCGAATCACGCGAATCTCGAAAAGCGCGCGAGGAACCAAGGATGCCGTTGGGCGACTTTCTAAACCATTGTTGGTCGTGATGAATTGATGGGAGATGGGGGGAAGGTATAATTGGAATAGCAAAGGGGGGGAAGGCTGCGAGAAGTGCAATGGAAAGGTGGTTTCTGACAAAATTGCTACAGCCGCAGGGAATTTGGGTGATAGAATACCTTAGGTCCGAAGCTGGCGCTGGCTCGAGCCAAGCCGCTTTTCGCGTGAGCACACACGAGATCCATCGATGTGGTTTAGAGCCTCCCAATTATAGCGACACGCCACCTATTCTAAACTCTAACCATTAACGAGCCTCCAATTATTGATAGATAATCTTTACTACGAATCCATTGTTTCACTGGACTACAACACCGTATACTTACCCACTGAATACACACGATCTGACAATCTTTAAGACTCTGCAATCTTGGCACATACAACCTCTATTCCTTTGCCGTTCTTATCTTGAGATTCTTATTACCTTAGTGGACCTAGGAAGACCAAGGGTCCCGTCCGACTCAACTAGAAACTAATACCTGACCTAGGCCGGTCTATTCTGCGGGGTCGCAAGGTCGGATACCAGGCCCTCGAATCGTGTGCCCGTTTTTTGCTATTATTTGACCAATTCTTCTTTGATAAGGTGAATTATCCCAATACGTACTCCTTACACATGATTGTGAGGGCACTGTTGAAAAGCCTGAACTTCATTCATATGCTGACATCATGACAATACTCGGAGCAGCCAACATGATGGCAATCCACACGCTTGACGAACTCACCCGTGAGGGCGGCAATGCGACCTCCGACGCCGACATCCCTGTCATTGACATCTCCGGTGATGACAACCAGGAGCAGGTGGCCCGGGAGCTCGTCGACGCCGCGGTCCGGCACGGCTTCGTGTACATCAAAAGTACCGGCAAGGACATCCCTGTCCAGGCCATTGATGATGCCTTTACCCTTGTGAGCAAGATTCACCCAATCCTTTGGTGCTCTTGCCTTTTCCGGACTCGCTAACACTTATATGAACTCGCATGTAAAAGTCCAGGAAGCTTTTCAAGGCACCGCTAGAGGAGAAGCAGAGCTGCAATATTGAAAAGAACAATAGGGGATACTCTGGCATGCACGTCGAAACGTTAGATCCCAAGAATCAGAGAGTAGGTCTCACTTGTCTACCTATCATGGAGGTACATCTTCACTAACATTTACCTGCAGATTGGGGACCTCAAAGAGTAGGACCACTCCTTTATACGAGCAATGATTTCATTCCATCATACTAAGAATTTGACATCAGAGCCTTCAACTTTGGCGAGTTCGCCAACGGCAAAGCCCAGCAGCCCCTCCCGCCCACCATCGCCGGCGACGAGCCCCAGATCGCCAGCTTCTTCGCCTACTGCCACAACCTGAGCCTCAAGCTCAACTCCCTCTTGGGCATCGGCCTCGGTGTACGTTTTCTCTGACCTCCCCCTCTCTCTTCAAACCCCTACCACTAACCACCATCATAGGTCAACCCCCCAACCTTCTTCCAGCAAGCCCACCTCCCCTCAAAGGGCCCCTCCGGCACCACCCTCCGCCTCCTGCACTACCCCCCGCTCTCCGCCCTCCCGGCCCAGGACGCCAGCACCACTCCGTCCACCGCCGACGTCCGCGCCGGCGCCCACTCAGACTACGGCTCCCTAACCCTGCTCTTCCGCCTCGCAGGCCAACCAGGTCTCGAAGTCCAACAAATCTCCCCCGCCGGCGGCGGGACACACGCCTGGGCCCCCGTCCCCGTCGTCCCCGCGGGCACAGAGTCGGACCCCTCGCCGCCCATCCTCGTCAACATCGGGGACCTGCTCTCCTACTGGACAGGAGGGCTCCTGCGCAGCACGCTGCACCGCGTCGTCTTCCCCAAACCTGAGGCGGCGGCAACAGACGACGAACAGAAGGAACAAGAAGAGCCGCGGTACTCGATCGCCTTCTTCTGCCACCCCGTCGGCACGTGCCCGCTCGAGCCCGTCCCGAGCGCCAGGGTCGAGACCTTCGCCGCCGCGCAGCGCAGGGCGGGCGCCAAGCCCGGCGAGAAGGGGAGTAACCCGTACGCCGAGAGGAGGGTCCTCACGGCCAACGAGCACCTGCAGATGAGGCTGCGGGCGAGCTACCTCGATCTATACGGCGATGAGGGCGGGCAGAAAGCCTGATCTGAGCTGGAGAAAGACAAAGGAGATATATCCAAGATGCAGGTTAGGAAGAAAGGGCTGTGTCTCGTTTAAATTTCGGCGGAAGGGAATATGAGTTATAATCTCAGTAGAGGAATGTCTGTTACTGGGTTTTGTTAGATACACAATGGAAATCCTTCAAGACGAGGTCGAAGCAACTGATGCATCACATCACCCTGCTGATACCCTTGAGCTGGTTTCTTTGGCTCATTAGAATCAATGAATCCATGTTTGACACATCATCACATCACAGGCAAGTGAACACCGAGGAACCATCATTTGAAAGCAGAAGTTACTTTTTTTTGTATTGGACTTCTCGCTTCTGAACTGTTATCAACCACGGGGAAAATAGCAATGATTTGCTGTTTGTCCTTCACCCGGATGAGCCCAATCTCTGCGAAACCCGTGCACTCCCTGCCACCGGCAAACAATGCCGGGTCGGGTTGTCTCCTTGCGAGTGATATCTCTCAATATGCCATTAATCGAGAGCATGCCTTCCAAATGCAAAGCCTCCCAAGATCTGTCCCTCGCTCGCTCTCTCGCATAGAGAGTAAGAGAAAGAAAGAAAGCTTTCCCAAGTGGGGAAAGGGGGGGCGTAGAAAGCGCGCTCGTCGTCTCTGCAAATGTTCCTTTGCCCGATGCCGTCCTCGCAGTCGCAGACGATTGATTAAATACCGGTCTATCATCTATGTTCCCACAGTCGTGGAGACGTTGTGTCGAGAAACCCATCTCGACCTCGAGAACCGAGAACCCCTTTTTGTCTATGAATGCAACCAAACAAGAGTTGCGGCGATGCCACGATGACCCCAATGTCTATGCGAAGAGCGAAAAAAATGCCTTTTTCCGTCGGGCGCGCAGGTAAAACAGCAAACATGACCGTCGTAATGCGTCAAACCAGATCCAGGGTATCCCGAAGTTTTTAGATCCCCTCGATCATCCAGTCGTGACTGCGCGCATCAGGCGTCTGCTGCACTTTTCTGTCCACGTTCTCTGCCGTGGAACTATCCCCGAATCTTTGGTCTATGGGTATCAAGAAACCAGGGAATGCAGCAGAAACAAGAAAATGCGGTTCTATCGTGTGCCTGAAGATGCCCACAACCCGGAACCTGCCTTTCCCATCAAAGAGGCATTGTTTTTGGAGATCATGATCGCCGCCCTAACGTGCTTCCCAGGTCAGGGAGCCGAAGGCGAGTAAGTCATGGTGCCAAAAAAGCAAAATGTGTAAAAACGCGTCGAATAGCAGAAAAAAACAAGCAGAAGGTTGTGAGGAAAAGATGCCGAATGTGGTTCGAGAGGCGGCGAAGAGCCTCTTTACCACCAAGACTGGCTGCCGGGGCCGCCAGGGTTGCCGTAGCCACCACCGCCGTAGCCGCCGCCGCCACCGCCGCCGCCACCACTGTAACCGCCGCCACCGCCACCGTTGTAGCCACCGCTCGGGGCGCCGCCGAAGCCGCCGCCACCACCACCGCTGTAGCCACCGCTCGGGGGGCCGCCGAAGCCGCCACCGCCGCCACTGCTACCACCGAAGCCACCACCGCCACCGTACTTGCGGAAATCGCGGTTGGCACCCTGGCCACGGCCGCGGCCACCACCGGGGCGACCGCCGCGGCCTCCGCCGAAGGAGGACTCGCGGGCGATGGTCTCAAGGAAGGCGGGGACCTCCTGGTTGGCCTCCTTGAGAAGCTCGAGCAGGTCGCGAACGACACCACGGTTGCCACGGTTGAAGAAAGCAGTGGAAATACCAGTGTTTCCGGCACGACCGGTACGACCGATTCGGTGAACGTAGTCATCAATGTCAGTGGGGAGATCGTAGTTGATGACGTGGGTGACGTTGGGAATATCGAGACCACGAGCAGCAACGGCGGTAGCGACCAGAATGGGGCAGCGAGCATTGCGGAACATCTCGAGGGCACGCTCACGCTCACGCTGGGTGCGGTCACCGTGAATGGAGGTGGCGGGGAAGTTCTGGTTGATGAGGAAGTCCGAGAGCGAGTCGGCCATGCGCTTGGTCTCGACGAAGATGAGGGTCAGGCCACCACCGTGGGTGTGGAGGATGTCGAGCAGAACGGAGCGCTTGTCAACGTCTTCGACATACTCAATCTTCTGGGTAATGTTCTCCGAGGTGGAACCAACACGGCCGACAGACAGGAAGATGTAGTCCTTGAGGAAGTCGCGAGCGAGCATCTGGATGTCGCGGGGGAAGGTGGCCGAGAACATGAGAGTCTGGCGGTTGGCGACGTTGGGCATGTCCTCGCCCTCAACAATACGACGAATCTGGGGCTCGAAACCCATGTCCAACATGCGATCAGCCTCGTCGAGAACGAGGTACTTGATGTTGCACAGCGAGATACGACCACGCTCTATGAGGTCGACCAGACGGCCGGGGGTGGCAACAAGAAGATCGCAACCGCGCTCAATCTGGCGCAGCTGGGAGCCGATATCGGCACCACCATAGACGACGCAAGGGCGGACCCAAGATCGGTAGGCGAACTTGCGGGACTCGTCGTAGATCTGAGACACCAGCTCACGAGTGGGAGCGAGAATCAGAGACGTGGGGTAGGCCTTGCGCTGACGGCCATAGCCACCGCCGGTTCCAGCAGGAACGGGCGAGGGGCCGTTGATGAAGGACTGGGACAGGATGGGGAAGAGGAAACCACCAGTCTTGCCGGAACCAGTCTGGGCACAGGCCATCAAGTCACGGCCACCCATGACGATGGGGATGGAGTACTTCTGGACCGGAGTGGGGATCTGGTAGCGGGCAAGCTCGATGTTGCGGATAAGGTGGTCCTCCAGGGGAGGGTTGGTGAAGGTGAGGACGGGCTCGGGAACATTCTGGCCGGAAGCCTCGACGGGGATGTCGTCGTACTTCTCGAAGTTGATACCGGTGTGCTGCTTGGACGGGTCATCGGCGGTACCGAAGAGCTCACGCTCAACACGGGGGTTGGCAGGGCCAGCGATGTGCTTTCCATCGCGCCACTCTCCGTCGCCAGAGCCTCTAGCATGGCCACCACCGCCACGACCGCCAGCGTTGCCGCCGGAGCCAGGGTTACCATAGGCGTTGGGGTTGAAGCCGCGTCCCTGGGGAGGACCGTTCCAGTTGTTACCCTGTCGGGGGGGAGGACCGGCCCAGCCATCCTGCTGCGGCGGCTGCTGGCGAGCATCGAAGTTCTGGTTTCTAGAAGTCGGTTAGCACATGGAATGACAGAGAGCGTGATAGAGCGAAGACTTACCCAGCCCAAGCGGATTGGTTGAGGCCACCGTTCATCGGGGCACCAGCAGGGGGGCCAACAGGAGCAGGGCCAGGCGGGCCGCCATTAGCAGCACCGTTCATGGCGCCGACCTTACCGCGCATGTGCGGGGGGATGTAAGAGCGACCGCCGCCAGGCATGCCCTGGGACTCGGGGCCGAGATTGAGGCCACCCATGTTCAGTTGATCAGCCATGTTTGTGATGGAGATAGAATCGGACTGAATCGTTTGGTCGAGATGGTGAGGATGTTGAACTCGTGATTAGGCGAACTCGGTTCAGATTACTCTCAAGCAGAACTTTTCGGACTAGTTCAAAAATGAGAGTGGTCGAAATGCGATATTTCGAAAAGTAATGCAGATGCAAGTAGAGAACAGAAAGACAGAAGGTCAACTTCCTGGTCTCTTGGTTGCTTTTTGTGTCGTGTATCAACGATTAGGCGGGTATCCTTCCTCGAGACGTGAGATACGAACGAGAAAGAAATAAAAGACTGGTCTCGTATCCTCGTGAAGAATAAAACAGATCTTCAAAAGGAAAGGAAAAGACCGCAAGATGGAAAGAAAGACGTGGTTTTCTTTTCTTGGGGGGAGAGGAGATGAAGGAAGAAATTCCTTTTTGAGTGTGAGGAGGAGGAAGATTTGTGGTAGAGGTAGAGGGTAAAGAAAATTTAAGTAGGAGAAGGCGAGAAAGTGAGAGAGGCTACTGGGGAAAAAAATAAAAGGGTTTGAGTTGGTGTTGCAGCACAGGCGGTCTAATCGGACTAACCCGTACTGCTTTCCCTCTCGAGTTTAGCGTGGTACTTTGTCCTGGCAGCCACAGCAGCAAACACGGCTGGTACCTTTCTTTGGTTTTGTCTCTTTCTTTGGGGCTGCCCCTTGCCAAATTTTTTCTTTTCCAGACAGTGTCAGCCAAGAACAAGTCGATGTCACTCCGGCTTGTCACTCTGCTAACACACTCTCCTGACGAGTTACAAGGCATCCCCCCGTGCCCCCTAAAGTTTTGGGGGACCACCCTCCCCTGGATGGGCCCAATGGCAGGTGCGAAAAACTTGATTATCTGGAGACTGCACAGTCTTTTCGGAAGGCAACAGCGGCTTTTCTGTTAGTGCTGGTTTGTGGTGGGATTTCCGGGGGCCAAACGACTCAATCCCATCACATCTCACGGGAGGTTGCGCCTGAAAACCGTGCCGGATTTCAGCCCTGTGGAATTGCCCATCCCATCTCATGACATGGCAGCATCCTCTCTTACTCTTTTCTCGCCACCCTCCTGCACGCCTGCCAATCCATCATACCTACACTCATTATTCTAGAAATTTCTCGCATACTCGACTCGCACATATATACTTATTTATCTCCGGGAAACCCCCAAGTGTGGGTGTCTGCGTAGCTGCTTACACTTCCAGGGTTGGTTTGTCTCGTGTTCTTCCATCCTGTGTTAGTAGCTCGGTATTTGCAGGTACTTGCTGGACAGAGCGATCAACCTTCTCTTGCCTTGGTCATCTGTGACAGCCCTTTCCCTGACCCATGGCTGATCAGCTACAATGGCGTTTCCGCCTGATACACACTCATCCCCATCCGTGCTATCCTCCACTCTACCTAGTAATCTGGGCACAAGCCCACGTATGTCCCATGTGTTACCAACGGATTTATTACCTGGAATAGCGGTCGAGGCTTGCTACGAGACCCAGAAACTCGACATTTCGGGCTGCTTTCTTACCCCTGGAAAGCTTGACCATTGCTATGTTCATATCATCCCTCTTGAAGGCAGCATTACTCCCTGTTACGCCAGTGTTAGTTAACCCACAGCCTAAAGCCTCTCAAGGCAGCACCCGCCGGAAATGCAAGGCGTGCAGCCCAGACAAGCCAAATTGATGTGAGGCAAACTTGCGTGTCCTCTCTTACGTAGCATAGTCCGTCTCCCAGGAGAGAGTTGCCCGGCTTCTGGCCCCTAGCCACAATGGTCACCGTGCATATCCACTCACGGCGAGTAAGCGAGGTGCAGCCATCACCAGTCGTGGATGCTGCATCTGCTCCCGTAGAGAAGAACAAGGGAAAATGACAGACGAGTGTGCCCTCACCGCTGCTTGTTTTCCTGCACCACACCGACGCCCTTTTCCCATCTGGTTCGACACGGCGGCGTTTCTGCTTCATGCAGTGTGATAGCTCACATGACGCCCAATCACGCATCACAACAACACTCGAGCCCAGCCAATCAACATTTATTTCATGAAATGGCAGGGAGGTGGCCCGGGCGTAAATGGGCACGAGATGCAGTCATATGAAGGTTTGATTAACAATTGAAAAGCTGAAGAAAGAGGTGTCGATTGCAACGTAAGGCAAGTAGCGAAGTCATTACACATGGAGCATCGCAAGGCACCAAGGACCATGAACAAGGCGGCTCAGGCTACCTAGTGAAAGGCGCCCAGCGTGGCATGCAGACCATAGACTCCGGTGTTCAGAATTTCACTGCAGTCTTTTCTTTAAGTAATAATACACACAACCGCTCTATGCGGCCGCCGAGTGCTGTACCTCAGACCGTATCATCCGCCCGAACGTCCGCCGTAATCGCCGTCTCTCGCCGCTCTAAGCGGCCTTGACCACCTTGTCGTCATCAAACTCTATGTCCACGACGCCGTCTTTGGTCACCGCCTTGACCACCATGCCCTTGAAGTCAATCGGTAATCTCCTCTTCAGCTCGTCCGTGCACATGTTGAGGATCTTGATGCCCTGACCGAGGGTGATGTCAGGGTGGTGGTGCTTGTCGAGGATGGAGAGGCAGTAGTATCTAAAGCATAGCGACCAGTCAGCATAACTCTTCCAACGCAGTCTGGGAATAGCAGGGCAAGGAAACGTACTGCGCGTAGCCGTGCGCGGCGTAGGGGAGAGGCGCCAGGGACGCAAGGTAGTCCAGCCAGTACAGGCTCGGCTTGTGGGTGATGGGGTCGACGCCGCCCAGCAGCAGGTTGACATTGTACGGCTTGCGCGACCGCAGGCTGGTTGCCAGCTCGCCGCGGACAAAGTGCGCCAGCGCTGACGGGGAGAGGTCTGTCTCGTTACGCATCGAGTAGAGCTGGGCATTGGCCTGGATGTAATCGGTGAACTGAACTGTTGGGGGGTAACTCGGGTTAGCTGGAGCTCTCGGCCTCTTCTCTCTCTAGCTCACGCTGGTAGGGATGTTGCGACTCACTTGTGTCTCCTGCCTCTCCTGAGAATGCGATCAGCGTGTGCTTGTTGAGCTGCCTCGTCTTGTCGTCGGATGCCTTGAGGATGGTAGCTCCTCGCATCGCCGCCTTGGAGGCGGCGATCAAGGTAAAGTCCTTGCCCGTGATGCCGAGAAGAACCTCCCTGTTGCAGGACAAATTGTTAGCCACTGAGCGATAAACATGCCGATTCCATCGCAAGCCACTCACATTGTGATTTACTGCGGGTTTGATGAAGGGAAGATGGTGCCTCGAAGCTGGAGATGGGCCAAGGCTGCGTTTGGACTATGAAGCTTGCTGTCTGGGACGCGCAGTCAGCTATCAGCCTGCTAGTGATGGCCCGACCTGAAGTGGGTCTCAAAGCTTCCAAGCCAATCACATCGGGGCTCGCATACCTCGATGAATATAGGTACGCTTAAGCGGTCCCACTGGTCGCGACAGGAGCAAGAGCCTCAAATCGATGTTGGCACCTCTTACGGACGATCAATGCATACTCTCAGTCACGGGAACATCTATTGGCGGTTGGCGATAGTATGAAAGAATCAACATCAAATTACTCTGCGACTCCAGCTACCGAGGTATCTTACGCTGCACAATGCATTTCCCTATGCCCTGTCAACGCCGGGAAAATCCCAAAAATTCAAATGGCTGCAACTAGTTATACAGCCGTGACATCGCTAAGCTCAGTGACAGAATCCCGCCAAGCCTTGCAAATGCGTGAAAACACCAAATCATGTGTTGTACCACCAGACTCCTTCCCCAACACCATTCGTGATTAGTGTCCGCTTCACATGCTTGCCGTGAAGATCATGGACCTCAAGTGGTACTGCCTCACTTCAGCAACGTTGCCTTCTCAACAGTAGACAAGCTGAAAGTGGTGTTCAGCCTCGCTTCTTGCTCATTGCGAATTTGATATGAAGCGCTGCCTTGATCCTCGGCGGCAGCTGTATCAGGCGAACTTGGATAGCTGCCAGGTACAGATTGCAACGTGAGATCTCCAACCTCTTCGACCAGTGGAGAAGACGATAGCAGAGGTAGCAAGTCCGGCGTGGGTCCGTACAACACCTCTTCCAAGTCAAGCCCAGTTCCCAACTTCCTCTTGACGGCTTCGCCATCACCAGACATGTGCAGTGCTTCCTAGTCCTGCGCATTTGCCGGCAATAGAGCGTCGTCCTCTATCGAAGGCATGATCACCACATCCTCATCAGCTGCTCCATCTTTTTGTGGTTCGTTGTTGTCCAGTGCCTGCGATAACAGATCACGGTGATCTCCCAGACCGATACTGTCATCCTCGACAGTGACTACCTGTCTCTGAGCGTTATCGGTGTTTGCCTGCTCAGAAGCCTTTTGTGCCGATGTGTCTCGGGTAGAGTCCTTCGAGTGTGCCGCCGTCTTGGCCCTGGTGAAAGCATCATGGCTCGAGAAGTCCAGTGTCGATGCCGTCGCTAAACCAGGCGTGGTCCGGCGTGAAGCCGCCGCTGAAGCTTCCAGGCCTGGGCTACTAGGACCAAGATTCTCAGTAGCTGCGCGGCGCGCTCCAACCTTCAATGCCTTGCTGTTGTCGTCAAGCTCGGACTCTGCAGTTCGCTTCGCGCGCCTTTGCTTTCTCCGTTGGAATTCTTCATCTTGGTGTTCCTTTTGGAGTTTGAAGATGAGTGACCGGAGGTTGCTTCGTAGCCCCTTGGCGTCAACGTTCCAAGTTCGATCTTCTCGTTGGAGAATGCCCTTGGTGAAGGTATCAGGATCTCGAACAAACTCCTCAATGTAGCCCAGTAGGTATACACCGCAGTCGCAAAAGTTGTCCTGCATTGGGATGGTCTTTGCAGTGAGTCCGAGAGGTCCGGGGTTCTCAAGAGCGATCCCCTTTCTCTCTTTGACCTCTTGAACGATATACTCCTTCAGATGGCTGACAGTGATCGAGTGCGTCGCACCGAGCGAGTCCAAGGTGACAATCTTGGGATCCTTAGGGTCGAATTTTCTGAGTGGCGGCCGCTGTCCCTTCCTTGGCTTTCGCATGCTGTTTGCCGGACTTTGTCCCAGGTCGCTGATGATGCGTACAGTATCGACTGTATCATCCTCCTGATCTTTGGTGCCCTTGTCCACGCTGGTAGCCCTGCCCGGACTGTGTGCTGTTGCGGAATGGCTACCACTTGAATGAGCATTCAATGACTTGTCGACCAAATCAATGGTCAGGGTCTCCTTTGTTCGCCGTTGCTCGGACGTGATTTCCACCTCTTGAACCTCATCTGCAATTACCACATTCATGGTCTCTGGCTCTGCGGGCGTGGGCAGCACTTTCGACATGTTGCAGAGGATCGCAACCCACCAGTGAGCGTTCTCATTCACAGGTACGACAATGTAGTCGTATGAAAGAAGATCGATCTTAGATGTCCACTTCTTCACGCCCTCATAATTGATCCCTCTTCCTTTGCTGGGCTTGAGCTTCTCATAGAAAAAGGAGTTGTGAAAGTAGATGCGCTTGGCTATTGATGGCCGCTCTCGCTCAAGCTGATCTTGAAGGTAACGGATGTAGAACATAATGAGATTGTCGTTGAGGAATTGCCCTTCATCCAGTCGAGGAATATCGTCTCGGTCCACAGTAGTCCGGAGATATGTAAGTGGAACTTTCCAATTCATCGCCCAGTTCGGGTTGTTTGCGGTCCAGCGATCTGGCTCAGGACTCAGCTCTTTGAACTGTGTTTTCGTCGAGTTCAAAGATCGTCTCGGCCGTGACCGCAGTTCCGTGAGAGAAGGAGGCGGGCTCTCTCTGTTGGCTTGGGGTCGTTCTCTCGAGGTGATCCCATCTTCTCCTTGCATATTTTGTCGCAAGAGAGCCGTTCGTCTCGTGAACACCGGCGTGTCGCGAGGAGTATGGTGGCTTTTGGCACGGTCCTGGAAATTCTGACCGTCCTTCACCTGACTGCTAACTCCCTCGTCTGTACTGCGTGGCTGGGCTGTTGCAGTGGTCTGCAAATGTTTCTCTATCTCGCTCCAGGAGTTCTCGAACCCTCGCACTAGTTCCTGGCTTTTCACTTCCATAGGGTTGCGCCTGGACCCAGCTGCCCACTTGACAAAGGCGCTGGAGTCGTCTTGATCGCGAAATTGTAGATGGAGCCGACCGCCCGCTTCCGTCACGGTCGATCTATGAATTGTGACATAGGGGGACATTGGGTTATACTTGATGCGTAGTAACTTGTCCAAGTTCGGCTCAAGCCACCGAAGCTCTGAGATGGGTTCGCCGTGTTGATCAAATGCCTGTAGAATGCCGGCCTCATGGTTTCGCCTCAGAATGCAGACAGTGCCCTTCTCGATCCGCAAATTGTGATCGGGGCCACAGGACGCGGCTACAAGGCTAAGTCCCTCGTCTGCTAAGCAATTCTTATGCCCTTTCGGCTTCTTGGAGAAATGCGAGGGTAGAAGATCGCCTTTCTTCGAGAGGCTAGAGGAGGTAGTCGCTGAAGCGAGCTGAGAGATCTGAGGCCCGACAGAGTTCTTCGTCTGATGAGGACGATGAAATTCCGAGGACAGTTCGTCTACAACATCATCAAGTGGCCGCTTTGGAGAGATCCGAGGTTTCGTAGCCGACTTCGACTCATCCGTGAGGTCGATGGGGAAATGTCGTGAGCGCTTAGACATGGTGGGAGCCACTTTCTGCGCCGAGGTATCTCCATCACCGTCGCTGACATCGCATATTTGGTCAGCCGAGAGCTCTCCATTTTTGTTGAAGAGAAGGCCACGCTGTTTGGGTGCTCTGTTGCGCGGCGGTCGATGGGACGGCCGTTTAGGTCCCATTACGTGATCATCCACCACATGAAGCTCCTGTTGTGAAGATAAAGGGTTATCATGGAACTTCTTCCGCTTAGAGTAGCCTCCTGATTCAGTTTGCGACGCTCCGTCTAGAGAGGTGCCACGTACGTCAGCTCCATCTCCATTCCCAACCAGGGCGAAGCCGGAGTCGGTGTATGCGTTCGGTTTAAAACGCTTAGCAGCAGGTTCCTGCTCGGCGCTTGCGAAAGATTTTGACTTGAGTGGTCGGCTCGTATTCGACAGTCGATCAACAGGTGTATGCTCGCTGCTGCTTCCCTGAGAGTTCGTCAGTGCTAAAAATCTCCAGTAGCAATCACGATGTAAGACATACTGGCTTCGGCCTCGCCATGACCGTAGAATAGATCCTGTGTATACCCTTAATTCCTTCCCTCAGAACATCCATCGAAACCTTTATGGGTGTGGCACCTCGGGCATCCCTTGTACTGAGTAAGCCACCACTGATTCTCAGAAGATCTGTAGTACTTATTTACCCATGATCAGGCAACGAGTGGGCGGAATCGGAGTGGTAGCGTTCGAAGGCGGACCTTTTTTCTTCAGATTAGCTTGGTCTGGCGCAGGCTTAGGATGAAGACAACATACCACGAGCGTTTCTGCTTGGTGCGACCCTGAACGGGCGCATGTGTCGAGCAGGGTGGTGCCTCTTCTTGGGGAGGTTTGGACGACGCGACTGGCTGCTGAGGGTGAAGTTCTTCGGTCAGCATACGCGGTCGCCAAGGACAGTGAGCCTAGGATAGGAACAAAAGCTCTCATGTACAGTCAGCGACGTACATGGAAGCCGTGAGAGGTCCTGGAAGACAACTTTGTTTATCAAGGCGGAGGTTGTGAGTGATGTCCGGACGGGAGAAGCCCGGCGGGGTCACGTACAAAATGTTGGTGGTGGTGGTGAGGCTGTTTAGCAGGACGGCTTGGAGAAATTTAGGGGCCCTTTTAGCATGAGAGGGTTCAGCCGATGGCGCTAATTTTCAGCCTTGCAGCAGTCCTGCAAGCGAGGAACAAAGACTTACCAGATTCACATCAGTTCCCGAAAAACATAAGTTCACTGAAAATGGCAATGGAAAGTGAGTCGGAGGTCAGACATCTTTCAGATTCATAATCAGAGCAAGCAATGTGGATATTTATAACGTGAACAAAGGCGGAAGGTAAAAAGGAGGCTATGATATAAACACCTTCACATGTTCCATCATATACCGGGTTAAGACATGAGTAATGGCTTGAGAGCTGGCCTACCCAGCTACGAGGTCATTGAAGGCATGATACTCTCTACTAGAGTTCTTCTCGTAGAATACAAGTAAACCATTTAAATTTGAAACCATCTACTTGAGTACCTACCTTGGTAAGTACCTAATGTGAGGCATGCAAGGATGTCATCATCATTCTTGTAAGAAAACTGAGACTTGGTTATCAATGGCCTATTGTCTCCGTTCATTCACTGTAAGCCCCTGTTTCCACGTGATTGTCTGGGCCATTCAGGTGCTCTACAGCTCCCGGCCAGGGCCCCACAACCCCCGAGAGGCGCTAGCCTCGGGCCTACTGATATGGCAGCTATCGCAGGGTCCAGCCTTGCAACTTACACCTTCTTTCTACTGATCAACCCACCCAAGTGCTGGTCGCCGTCGCATATTCTCTTGTCGCCGACCACCACGCTGGCGATTAGGGGTCCATTCAACCTTGTTAAACTGGTATCTCGTCAACCCAGAGCGAGCCCGGAATTTATGAACTCCCAGGAGCGCATACCTCGGTGTCAATGAACCGAGAAACAAGCACATCGCCCAATACACGTAGCGTCGATCAACCCAGGTCAGCGAGGCCAAGCGCCCCGCCGCATATACAGCAGAAACCGACCTCCAGTCCCGAAGACACCTGGTTCGCGATCAAGGATATAGTGGGCGAGAGGTACAAACGGAGTCAGCTCTGGTACAAAGTCGACTGGGCCGATAATACTGTAACTGGGGAGAAGTACGACCCGACTTGGGTACAGCTCCCTCGTCCCCAACCGACATGGCGCAAACATGAAGGACTAATCACCGTGTACAGATTCCTGCAGAAGACGCCAACGAGGAAGCGATCGAGGATTGGGAGCGCGAGAAACGGAGGCGCAATCTTGGAAATCAGGACTCGAGCCTTGAGAGCCAACCTGTGCAGCTTCCGAATTGGCGAGCGAAGCGGCGCTCAGATGGAAAGACTGTGAAGCCCAGGGGTAATTTTGCTTCAGGCGCTCATCGACGTCGAGGGGTGTCCAATCGGGCCAGCAGGGCTTTTTGGGACGACACAGATGCTTCGGACTCATCTCAAGAGAATCAGTTTACACACAATTCTGATCTCCCAACAGCTCAACCCGAAAGCCGGATTGTCATTGAGCTGTCGACCCCGTCTGGCGTAGATCTATCCGAGTACGTTCACGTGGCTTCGTCGCAGGTTTCGGACTACGCTGCTTCACAGCGCCTGCAGCAGTCTGGTTCTTCGCACGTCTCGCAACCCTCAAGGCAAGCTGTCATATCGCAGCGGACCATCCCTGACTCGCAGGACTTCTCTACTTCAGTCCCCTCTGTTGAAGCTTTCAGTGGTCCAAGGTCTCAGAAAGGTTCACAATACAATCCATTCGGCACACAGGTCGCCGAGTTTTCCGGGGCTCAACGACTTTCGCCCAGCGACCGAGAGATAAGAGACACCGAGAGATCCATCTCTTCTGGCAGTGCGATTCCCTCACATCAGCCAGGCGGCTCTTTGTCAGTCAAGGGCTTGGAGACGACCTCGCAAAGCCAGCCGGTCTCATCACTGCCGTCGAATACTGTCGCGGCAGGTAGTGGTCCTTCAAGGCCACAACCACAAGGCTTATCTTCTGAAGAGGGTGAGCTTTACGACTTTCAGACGCAGGGTGACCTTCGACCCAACTCTACCTCTCCACTTGAGTCCATTCCCGGATCGCAAAGGGGATCCAATAGCGGAAGATCAAAGGCCACCACACAAAATCTCCTTTCCACAATTTCAGAATCTGTAGCGCTACCAGAGGCGAGTGCTCATTCTGCACAGCTTATTCACCCTCTTCACGGCCCATCAAGCGGAGGTTTCCAATCGCAGTATTTCTCAGATTTAGGCCTCGACAGCTCTGTTGATCACGTCGTACCGGAAACGATACAAAAGCCTAGGCACGTCTCGCCATCCCGGCGGCAGCCAACTTCGCATCCCTCGCAGAGCGTTGTTGATAGTATCGAGAAAGACGATCGTCAACAGCGAGAGATCTTGGGTTTGAGAATTGCACCGTCCAGACAATATCGTACAGGTGCCGTCAACGCGCGAGATTCTACATCACCAGCCACACCAGATCCCTCAGATATGGACAGTGGCTCAAGAAATCAGACCCCTAGGTCTGCAATAGATGAGCTCAGAGAAGCTCGAGCCTTGGCATTCGCGCAGAGTAGTGCTCAGAATGCTGGATCCCACGACGGGGGAGTGCAGAGCAGTACTGAAGAACCCCTCGCGTCACCCTCTCTCGCTTTCGCCGGAGAAGGCAGTGAGCTCCTAGGCCTGGGTGCTGGTAGCGCGCCAGATGCAGGTACCTACCATGCGTGGCAGCAAGATTCAGAAGCGCCTGAGGCAATGGACATAAATCCTGCAGACATCTCAATTCGCCAACCAGCAGCAGAATTCATCGTTCCGGAGCAAGTGGCATCTGGAAGCGGAGAATTCGATATAAATTTTGCCTCAGCAGTCCAGCCGCCAACCAACGAGGTCCTGGGCTCAACAGGCGATGAGCACCTGATGTCTGGTACGATAGCACCGTCCGCACTGGTCACATCGACTGAGTTCGACGCTATCCCAATTACCTCATTACCAGGTGATGGCCCGGCCAACGTTGAGTCCATCGAGCAGGCCGTAGCAGACCTACTCCCAGGCTCTGCCTCGCCATCGTCAGACGACGAGCGGGTCACATCTCTCGACAACCTTGTTACTCCTATCCCTGCCGCATTAAACGAATATGTCATCACCCTCCCACTAGCAGCCAATTTAAGACCTCAGTACTTGGAGAAGATCACGGACAATCAGCGCATTGTCGAAGCTTTCACTGAGGTCTTCAACGGCGATGAGTCCAAAGACCCCGAAGATTCGCTGGTCGCTGGTATCAACAATCTTTTCCAGTCACTGTTAGATATCGGCGACTTCCCTGCCTTTGTCGACAGCCTTCCTTCTATGTCCAAGGAGGAGATGAAGAAGCATGCTACTGGAACGAATAGTAAATTCTCATTCGTGTACGAACTCCTTGATGGGCTTCGAGACCTGCCACTGCAAGTACTTTTCTTATCGAGGCCTGGACGCATCGCCGACTTTATCGAGGCCATTGTCGCTACAGAGGGTTTCAAGTACCAGCGACTTGGGGATGAGACTTTCCAGCAGAGTGAGGATGCAGACAGTCCGCTGTCAGTGATTATTGCAAACACCGAAGTCGATTCCTCGATGCTTCCGTCAGATGTTGACCTCGTCATCGGTTTCGACCAAGCCGCACGTTCATCAGGTCTGCTCAAGCCATACGCGTCGGACGACCAATACAACGGAGCGCCGACTGTCTTGTCGTTGGTTGCGACCCATTCGGTAGAGCATATCGATTTGAGGATATCCAAGAGCCTGGATGCGTTGGAACGAAAGAATGCACTGCTCATCTCGATTGTGCAATCCCGGCCCCTAATTATCGACCCAGAGCGCGGGTACCCGGAGCCCCATGTAGCGGCCGAGATCTTCAGCAGATTCATCCGAAACCCGACTACCGACTTTGAATGGGAGCCTCAACCTATCCCGGATGACATCTTTGATGTGTACCTGAGCTCTCAGATCGCACCACCGGCAACCCAGGAGCAGATGCTTCGACCAGAGCCAGAGACCATGCGCGGCAATAGCCGTAAGCGGTTGCTCGTAAGTCAATACACACATCTATCGACACATTGATCATACTAACCTACAGTAGGACGAGAACGACGTCGCCGAGGGAACACCCAAACGTGTGCGAATGAGCGAGTCAGCCGATCGTGCCGGCTTCAAGTCGCCTGTGCACCTCAGCGAAGCCCTCCAAGCAGCTCTTGGCGGCTCCCTGTCCGTCAAGGGACAGACCGTAGAGATCTCTGTCGATCAGCTGGAAGCCATGGCTACCAAGGTACGCTGGCGAGTCCAAACATGGAGATACCCTAATACGTAGCTAACAGTCATCCAGATCGAGCAACTACAGACCCGCCTGCAAGACAAGGAGGTGTTTGAGGAGCAACTGCGCGGCAAGATACGGAGCCTAGACGACCAGGTCAAGCTGCACGAGAAGACGGTGCGCAAGATCCAGCCAAGGTACATGCAGGCGATGCGCGACCGCGGCACCTTTGAGATCGAGCGAGACGCGGCTCTCAAAAAGGCACAGGCCGCCGACGCCAAGATCGAGGCCGGCAAGGCCACCATCGCCAAGCTTAAAGAGGACGTCTCGGGTCTCGAGTCCAAGCTCAAGGACGCCAACAAGGCCCTCGCCGCCTCCGACAACCCAGACCTATCCCGCCTCGCCGCGCAAGACGAACAACTCGCGCAGGCGCAGCAGCGCATCGACGCCCTCGAGCGCAAAGCCGCCTCGGCGCAAAAGGACGCCGACTACGCGCGGACCGTCTACCAGGAAGCTTCCAACCGGGCGGCCGAGCTCGCGTCGGAGAACCACGCCCTCGAGGCCCGCGTCAGGGAGCTCGAGCAGCGCGCCGCCGAGAACTTGTTACAAGTGCACGCCACGCACGCCAAGGGCGAGGCCAACGGCTTCCGCGCGCTCTGGCTCGAGCAGCAGGCCATCGCCCGCGAGCGCGAACGCGACCTCGAGCGCGCGCGCGAGGAGCTTAGGGTCCTGCGCAATGGCCGCAGGGAGACGCGCGGGTCGAGCGTGCCGCGTAGCCCGCGGCTCGGCATGATGAGCCCGCGCACGTTGCCCCGCGCCGGGGCGCTGCCGTCTAGTAGGGGCACGAGCCCCGTGCCGTACGAGGGCGGCGCCGGTGGTCCTGGCGGTGGTGTTGGCGGGGGTCCGCCGCCGATGGGTGGTGGTCAGGGGCCGATGCCCGGGATGACTTATTTTAGCCAGCCTTCTGGGAACGGGCGGTGGGGTCACCTGCGGGATTGAACGGGGGTAATGAGAGTGGTCGTTGTGTGATGATCTGTTGGGCGTGGTTCTTGATGCTGGTGGTGTGAGTACGGGAGTGACGGGGGAAGCTGTGTGACAACATCTGGAGTTTTGCTTTTTTCCTGCTGTTTGCCGGGTGTTCTGTGGTGCATACCATATACCATGCATGCGTCTTGTTACCTTACTACATAGTTATGTGCGTCGTGTGACGGAACATGAGCCGATGCCGATGTCCGTGAAATGAATAGAGAGGTCTTGGTCGATAAACCAATAGCAACGCGAGGTCAAATGTGTCATGTATCGAGCACTCGTACCAGGTCCCGCCCCCTTGGAGCTGTCTTGTGTATCGAGAAAATCGTACCATGATGAGAGGAGCAGCCAAACGGATAAAGTGAATCTCGGATGATGTCCAAGAGGATGGATTAACTACTCTCTCTGCCTCTGCTCTCTCTTTCTCTTCTTACATTGCCCAGTGCAGCCCTACATCCCGTCCATACTGGTATCGCATCAACTACAACAACAACAACCTCCGCCAATGTCCCAGAGTTTGCTTTTCATATAGTTTTGAAAAAATGTACAAGTCCAGCTTTCCCGGCCGACGACGGCGAGTGCTCTATGCCGGGAGGGAAAAAAAAGCTGGTCGCAGTCTGCCCTTGCACGGATCGCAGGAAAGGTCTTCTCGGAAAACTCTCTTTCGCTGGATTTACTGCTGCTTCTCCTCGGGGAACAGCTCCTCCTTGAGGAGGATGCCCAGCTCCTCCCGCATGGGCTTGAGCTCCGCAAGGTATTGCTCGTACTGGCCCTTGTTTTCGACCTTGGCCTTGATGCCTGTGACGGTGTGACTGCGTGTTAGCTTACTCGACCCAGGTATAGCTCGACGGGAAACGTCGAGGCACTCGAAGAGGGATATATATGCAACGTACCCTCAAAGACACGGACGGCGGTGGGGTAGTCGTTCACCCGGCGGGCGGCTTTTAGCGCAGCGACGAGAACGGAAGGGGAGGGGACGAGATCGTAGGCGAAGGCGTTGTTGAGGTTGCGCTGTGGTGGTGCGTCGACGTCAGTCCAGCTGGTTCTTATCATGGCCTTTCTGTCCAAGAACACCCGCCGTCATAACCTCGGGTGGGTCCACCACATCAACCACGTACCTGGAGCTCGAAAACATCCTGAACACCGTCAAACTCCTTCTCGTACCTGCACAAAAGAGCTTCCATTAGCCAATTGGGTTCCCAAATGAGGTCATGCTGCCCATTGAAGCTATATTGGTGGTCGCGACGGGGGCCAATGGATCGAGGGGGAACCGGGTCACGCCATGATGACTCGGGTGCAGTTTGGAGGTTTCGTACCGGGCGGAGAATTCCTCGAAGGTCTCCTCGCCGTGGTCGGAGCGGAGGCGAGCAGAGGTGCTGAAGGTAGGAGCGGCAATGACACCGGGCAGGATCATGGCGGCGCGGGCAGACAGAGGCTGGGCGGTGCGCAGGGTGTTGGCGCGGAAGAAGGTGGTGGCAGGGCCGCGGGCGGCGACTCGGAGGAGGGAGGCGGACATTGCGGCGGTTGTGCGTCGGTAGAGGGGGAAACAAGGACAAAAGGTAAGGAGCAGGAGCAGCGGAGAGCCAGACAAAAGAGATTGAGGTTGTTGTGTGTGTGTGAAGTCGTGAGACGGGCTCCTTGGGTGAAGCTTTGATTTGGGTAGGGAAGTTTGGAATCGAATGATCTCTCGGCTACGAATTTCTCTGCCTTAGTAACCTAGGAATTCCGGCTGGCTGGCTGGCTGGCTTGGACTTGACTGGCTGGCCTGCAGCGATTTGCGTGAAAATAATTGGCTGCCTTTCCGCCTGAGGCACCCGGGCCCCAGCAAGACCAGCACCCAGTCCAAATCTCAACCAATGAGAAGCTTTGCTTTTTCAATTCGACACTAGAGCCATTACAGGCCACGCTTTATCCCTTTCTGAGAAGGCAATGAGGGATGGATTAACAGCATGGCAAAACAACGTGATGTGTTGGATACATGCAACTGAGGAGGATCTAGTGTGTGTTTGTTTGAAGCTAGGTGTAACTTCAAGATATCAATTGAGCAACATAGTTTGTTGCTGCAATTCGATCTTTCCATGGAGTCTTTAAATTCATGTACCTAATCAAATAATGAGAGAATTCAAGAAAAAAGGAACCTAGGCTTCTGTACAAGCTCCGAGTCCCGAGGCCCAGGTTCTCAAAGGGACACCTGGTACGGTACTCCGTACTTTTTCCCTGAATACCAGGGCGGCGTCTGTGGGGGGAAGTGTACTGCTACCTATCAGCCAACTGCGTCACTCTGCCCAATCATTCTACACTCATTCACGTGCATTGCATCCATTAAGGTGCATCCGCTTGGAGAATGAGGAAGGCCAAGAATGGTTATACAGTGTATCTCCAAAGATCCGTACACGACTTTGTGCATAGACAGGGATGGCTAACAGTCTGCTTCACAAACGTCCAAAGAATGCTGTTAGTGCTGTGTCCTTGTCAGATCCAGAATTCCAATAGGCACCCCTGTGGTTTTTTTGCATCCGCCTCCGATCGTAACTGTAAATTACAATGGCATTCACAGCGAATCACATGCGCATCTCGAGAGATTGGCTCGTGCTAATCTTGCAACCACTTGAACCCGACCGGCCGCCGTTAGGGGCTCCAAGGCGCGTGGACGACCAGGGGCAGGGCAGCGGACAAGTAGAACGGGGGGCAATTCTGGCTGAAATGACACCGAAGCTTTAGTGTGTTTTTTTGCCTCGCAGTGCTTAGGAGGCATTTCCCCTTTTTTCAGAGGGGGGGAGGAGACTAGAGACTAGAGACTACCGCCGTCAAAATATTTTGTCGTTTCTGGCAGGTTGATAAGCTACCACCGACGTAGCTTATTCCCAGCAGAGCCACCCTTTCCTCCAACCTTTTTTCTTCTTCTCCCATTCTTCTCATCACAGGAGTCGTCGTCTCGCCTCAATCCCAAGGAAACGACTCGGTGGCTTTTCCTTCTTTCTTGTCACTCCTTCAAACCTCACGGGTTTTCTGTTTCTTTTCCCCTCTGGTGGACGCGCCGGATAATCTTGTCTTGTTAGGGAAACAACCTCCCTGCTCGCTCTTATCCGCGTCTTCCGTGCCAGCCTGTGCGCAAAAACCAAACCCTCGTCCTGTCGCGAGGCGCAAAGTTTGACTGTGAGTCTGATCGACCCGTGACCGTTCAATGGGCACATAAAGACGCATTGCGACGCGAATCCCAACCAACTGACCATTTCTTCCTTTTGCAGACTCACTTGTAATCCGGTATCGAGAAACTACAGTCGTCGCGATGTCGTCTTCGTTTCCCATCCCCACCATCGATCGGCCCTTTGGCATCGAGCTATGGCCCTACTTCAGCAAGGCCTTTGAGATGGTCGCTGGCTACCCGGCTGAGGACTTCAGGTTCAAAGTCGGCGAGACCCCCATGTCGACCCTCAAGGAGACTGGCATTTTCATTGTCATCTACTATTTTATCATCTTCGGCGGCAGGGAGCTGATGCGCAACCGCGAGCCCTTCAAGCTCAAGGCCCTCTTCCTCATCCACAACTTCTACCTTACTGCTATCAGCGGTATACTTCTGGTTCTCTTCATTGAGCAGCTTTTGCCCACGGTCGTCCGCGGTGGTATTTTCCACGCCATCTGCCACGTCGAGGGTGGCTGGACTCAGCCTCTTGTCGTCCTCTATTACGTATGCGCTTCCTATACTCCTGCATCCATACCATCTGCAACGAAACTAACCTTATACTAGCTGAACTACCTGACCAAGTACCTGGAGCTGCTCGACACCGTGTTCCTGTTCCTCAAGAAGAAGCCCCTGAGTATGTTTGGCCCCAAAACTTCGCGTAGTGGACATGTGCTGACCGGGTCCTAGCCTTCCTCCACTGCTACCACCACGGCGCTACTGCCTTCCTCTGCTACACCCAGCTCATCGGCTCTACCGCTGTCTCCTGGGTTCCCATCACCCTGAACCTGACCGTCCACGTTGTCATGTACTGGTACTACTTCCAGTCGGCCCGTGGCATCCGCATTTGGTGGAAGGAGTGGGTTACCCGCCTCCAGATCATCCAGTTCGTCATCGATCTCGGTAAGTTGCACCCCTTGGATCTCCAAGTCGCTCCAGCACCATCTAACAGGTACCATCCAGGCTTCGTCTACTTTGCCTCGTACACTTACTTCACCTCGGCCTACTTCCCCTGGATGCCCAACGCTGGCAAGTGTGCCGGTGAGGAGTTTGCCGCTTTCGCTGGTATCGGCACTCTGAGCTCGTACCTGGTCCTGTTCATCTCGTTCTACTTCGCCACCTACAAGCGCGACCGCAAGGCCCCGACCGCTCGCAAGTCGCTGCGTCGCATGAGCCAGGCTCCTCTGCCCGACCCGCAGGACCTGATTCACGGTCACGTCACCCACCAGGAGGCCACCCCTGCCAAGACCACGGGCGCCAAGGTCAACGGCTCTACTCCCCGCTCGCGCAAGGCATAAACGCCTTGTCGGGGGGGATTAGTCACCTGCAAGCGGGGGTCATCGACAAGTGTAGAGAAGAACACATGCGTCTTTGTCTATCAGTATCTGTTCACATCGATGTCGAACCCCCGGTGGCGATAAACAAGTTTCAAGTGCTCTCGAGGCAAGAGGGCCATTCTCGAAGGGCGGCGTTTCTTTGTCGCCCTGGTTTTTGAGGAATAGGGTTGCGCTTTTCGCAAACATGTATTCATGGCATCTGGATCATTTGCAAGGAGTTATACGAAGGAAAATCATATCGGCTCTGGTTTATGTGACGTCGTACATCTACCAGCGGAGGAGGGATGGAGGGCGTGGCTTGTGTGAGGAGCAGCACGCGTGTACATCACGAAGGTTCAAGGCGCGTGGACACAAGGGAGGAGGTTGTCTGTACGATGCGGGCGGCGGTTCCGGCCGAGGTCCTGCTGCCGGCGGTATATGGTTTATGGGCATCGGAGGACCAGCAAGAAGGGTCGTCACAGCCGCTCTGTCCGACTCATCCCGCCGTCTTTTCTGTATCTCATAGGGTATCATCGACTCTGACCGCTCGCGCACCTCTTCTTGAGTGTTGTGGGCTGGTAAAGCCGACCAACATCTAAAGTAATAATTTAGTAACAGTAAACTCATGTCCTCGAACTTGTCCATGTGAATGGTACGGGATCTGACTGCCAGTATACGATGTTCTCTGCCAAAGCGTCGGATCGTCTACTGGGTCAAGGGTGAAATCGCATCCCATGCACTCCACCATGCAGAGTACAATCCAATGTTGTGTTTCCATTGCCTATCGTCTACCTTCTCCAGTCGATGTGTTACACAACGCGTCTACAGAGATTACTTGATACTCGGGTACCCATCGCTGCTTCGAGGATCGGCGAGGAGGGATCGTCCATCTATATATGTCTTGATGTGATATCATTTTGGCAATCATATTAGATAGACATGCCCCAGGACTAAAGAACAAGATGATCATCTACGGAGACTAGAGTCTAGAATTATTTGGCTGAAAGCCACGTTTCCCCAAGGTTACCTACGAGGATTCTATCACGACCTGGATTCTCCTATAGGGACGATCACATATGATAGCATTAAGTCCGATAGTGGCCCCTCGTCCGCACCTACCACTGCTCTGGGTCGGTCAGTGGTCTTCCCGTCTCTACGCTCCCAGAAAGGGAAAGAAGACTAGTCCCGTCCATGGGACATCCCGGTTCGCGAAAACCGTGCCGCACCGAGACCGAGGCGAAAGGATGGGGGCGAAGGGGAGGGCTATTTCCAGCGTGCATGGGGATCATCTCCTCTAGGCTTCTACTGATGGCAGCAGGACGGAATCCCGGGTCATCGTACGTCAAGCAGGCAACTATGTGTGCAGATGTGTGGTTTTGGCGGTGTTAGTTAGGGACGAGGTTGATACGTTGGTTTAGAGAGCTAGCAGCATTCCAACGAAAGGCGGGAGGCTTTGGGGGCGCGAAGGTAGGCCAACATCAAACACTTGCGTCACGGGAAGAGGTTGGAATCGCCTTACAAAGCATTCTACAGTGGCCATCCGTGATGTTGGCCCTCTTGTTGCATTCGTTGTTCTGCAAAGGACGATGGGGGCCGGTTTCGGGGGTGGTGTTAGTTGGCCGGGGCCTCCGGGGCGGGACCCAACAGCGCCGGAGCGCGGCACGGGGGCCTGGGATGTTGGACCGCCCCCGGGGTGTTGGAGGATGCTCGATCCTTTCCGAGTGCGCAGGCCACATCGGACTCCATTGAGGCGCATGTCTACATATGGATTCAAGGAATCTCTTGGCTTCGGATAGGACAGATCAACAACAAGCAAAAAATATAAAAGTAAATCCTCAGAGTGGTGTGCTAAAGACCAGCCGGAGCGAATGTTCCCCCTTTCAGTATGGTACTGCCAGCGCAGCAAAAGCACAACCCGCAACTCCACAGTCTCCAACCACAAACAGAAGAAAAAATACACAACCCGCGCCCGAATGATATAAATATATATTGATTTACAAAGAACACGGCAAGTCACAACCAGAAGAGGAAGATTGGCGGCGAAACCCGAAAAATGACAAAAGATTAAGTGAGAACTCTGCTTACGGCCCCCTCGAGGCCACCTTGCAACATCTTTTCCGATCTGCTTACAACAATCACCATGTTGGGGGCAAAGCGTTGTCAGACCTGAACTGAAGAAAGCATGATGTTGCCTGTTTCGTTGGCCAACGCTCCGATGATGTGCGTGCGGCCGCCCTGAACGGCCCATCGGCACACCTTCTGTCTTCGACATCTTGTTGGCCTGTTAGACCTGAAAGTGAGGCCCAGCCAAAGGTGCAGTAGTACTTGCAGTTGTTGCCACGCCATACAGAGAGATGCAAGCATATCTGGCATACATGCCTTAGCCTCTCTCTCTGGCTGCTCGCTCGCACTTCATCGTACCCTGTCGATTCCTCCCCCGTCATTACTGCCCACTGAGCGTGCACCTACAGGAACGGCACCTTAGTTTTTGCCCTCCTTCGAATATAGCCTGTTCCTGCATGTTGGGTTAACGGGTCATGGGGGTTGGCTCGCTTGGTTGGCTGGCCCTTCTCTCTGTATGCATGCACTTCCCGATTCAAAATGTGGGTAGGGGTGTGCGCGCATCAAGGATGCATTTTGATTATTAGGATAGACTGGTCCCGTTGCGACTCTACCTAACTACTTTGAAAATATCACACCGAATTGAATTATCGAACTCCGTACTGCACTTGACTTGCTCAAGGGGCGGCGCGCAGATGAGCAACAGAGATCTACAGAATTCAAAGATGGTGTGAAGAAAAGAGTGGCAGGTGACATGATCATCTTTAATTGCGAAATAAGAGGCGTCCGGCGAATGGTGATGTATGGCGTTTTGTTTCGAGCAAGGGATGGGCATAGGGCTTCTTGGGTGCGTGCGGTGGTGTAAGTGAGCTGCAGCCCCTGGATAGCCGGACTCTGGCGCTATCGAAGCTGTCAAGTCTGCTGAGCATCTTTAGATACACCACGTTCCTGACCTACAATGGCCGCCAAGGGAAAGAACCAGTCCGTTATTGTACGTGTAGTTAGGCTTATCGTCATGAACAAGGTTGAAGATCTTCGGGGCCCTAGATCTAAGGTGTTAGCCAGGGTCCTTATTTCCCCCCTCCTCCTCAAACACACCTAGCATGGCCTCCTTGCTCTATCACCAAGGAACCCCGCTAGCCTCTTGATTCAGATGTACGGGGATGAACGTATGCATGCATATATACGTCTATTTGATCTAAGCGACATTGCAATTGTAAAATCCGTGCGTCACTCCGCGGGGCAGAGATGTGAAATGACAGGAACATGTTAGAGAGTCAAGACAGTCAGTGCACACGATGCAAGCACTCAAAGACAAAGTCCCCCGGTAGCCGAAAGACAAGACAAGAACCACCGCTCGGATCCCCTGCTTAAACCGACGCGGGCACCCGCCGTCAAGTCTCACACACATGTATGCACACACTCAACTTACACAGCCCTCGCTCGGCCGCTCGGTTGACATGTCTGAGATGTTGGGGGTTAATAGGCAGGCAGCTACGTATGGCTGTTTTGTCTTACACGGCGCCAAAACTAAGTCAAAGCGAAACAAGATCACGTAGCAAGGCTGGGTCTGAGATGAGACGAAGAATGTCATGAACAGATATAGTAAAAAAAGAAAATGAAAATTTCTTGGATGATCAAGGAAAGCCTTGTTCTGGTATCATAGCACACATGTTTTCCCAATTCCCGTTTCCCAATCCAATGCGAGACAGCCGTCGGATTCAGCTGCTCCTTCCCATAGCCTAGCCTCATTTCATCTCATCTGACTCATCGTAATGTCCAGCCACCCGAGGCTTTGTGCTGTCAATCGCCAATATCCCCTTCCGATGCGCCGATGTGCCCGACCGTGTATTTCCCAGATGCCCCGTAAAGTAAACGCCAGTGTAGTGTGTGATGTGCAGAGCGAGTGCGATATGCCCTGGAAATTCAGAGATCCCCCCAAAACAAAACGCAAGTGGTATAACCCAGTAAAAAAGCAATGAAACCGACAACTCCTTTGTGAGATAGTAGAAATGATGATGATGATGATATGAGTAAGAAAGACGTTCACATCAGCCGGCTAGCAGCCTTGTTCGCCCTCCTCCGCGCCGCCAGACCCGCCAGCAGGCTGCGCCGGGCCTCCGTGACGGGCGAGACCGGCGAGTCGGGCAGGCCCATCGTGGAGGTAGACACCCGCCGGGGCGGCGTCGAGGCGTTCTTGCGCGCCGCCCGCATGATCTCGTTGTAGGTGACGGGCGACTGCGGCGAGCGCGGCGGCGTCTGCGGCCGGGTGATGATCGTCACGGCCGGCTCGAGGGCCTTCTTCTCCGGGACGACGGGGGCGGCAGGCTCCTTGACGGGCGAGGCCGAAGCTGAGAAGCTGTCGCGGGACTGCGAGGCCGCAAAGTCCCGGAGCAGGGGCTTGCTGCGCTTGCGGGCCAGCGTGAACGTCTTGGACACGCCGCGGAATAGGGCCGTGGCCTTGGACGGGCTGATATCGGACTCGGTATCGTCCTCCTCGTGCGTCGTGGGCAGCGAGTAGGTGCTGCCGTTGGCGTAGGGGTCGATTGACAGGAACGAGTGCTGCCTTTGGTGGCTAGGCTTGCCGGACAGTAGTAGTGACGAGAACTTGTGGCTGCCGCTGCTCTTGCGGGAGAAGTGCGAGCTGACGGAGCCCGAGGACGAGGTCGAGGGGCGGGTCATGCTGGCGAGGGTGCTCGTCGGTGCGCAGAGCATGCTCTCGCGGCGGGAGTTGACGGTGCTGGAGGAGCCGGAGCGGCGGACGGAGGGGAGGTCGACGAGGGAGGGCTTGCCGATGAAGACGACCGAGACCACCTTGGCCGTGTCCTCGTAGCTCCGGCGGGTGGGGGACTGCGGGTCGTCGTTGCTCGAGTCGTAGTCGTAGTCGGAGAAGTCGTCTGCTGAGGAAGATGCCTCCTCCTCTGATGACATGTAGACCTCGTGCGGATTGGCAGTCTCGAGGAGGTCCCGGGCCTCGAGGATCTGGTGAGCCTCGATGGACGCCCGCAGTTTGAGGTGCAGGTCGTCGAAGAGACGGGAGGCCCTGAGGTTGCTCTTCTCGGGGAGGGCCGGCGGTGCCAGGCTGCCGACGGCGGCGTTCTTCTGTTGTGTGACGTTCATGTCTGCTGCTTCTTGGTCGTCGTCGACGTCGAGGCCGTATAGCTGGTCAATGATGCAGTCGTCGTAGGTTTCGTGGGACTGAGAGGTGAGCTGCGAGGCCTCTGTATATGACGTCTCGGGGCCGTTGACGGAGTCGGCCTGCCCAGGCTCCCTTACAGGCAAGGGTTGGTGCACCAGAGACATTGCCCGTGGAATGGGGTGGCGGCAATAGTTTCGCGAGTCCGGTCTCCGGGATTGGACTGGAACGGAAGACTCGAAGCGTGTCGTTCCTCAAGGGAGAAGCGAAAAGGCTCCAAAAGGCGTGTAAGCGAGCTCTTGGGGTGGTGGTGTCTAGTCTTGTCTTGTTCACAGATGCTGATCCACAGCAATCTGCCCGCGTCTATTAGCAACCGGCGCTCTCGTGTTGGAATGGCGGCTCGGATATGTCTAAGGGTGGAACATGAAGGAAGGGAGGACAGCTGAGCGTGCTAGACAGGGTGGAGGGCCATCGCCATTTTTAACAGAAAAGATGGGATGGAGGATGGGACAAGAGGAGGAGGAGGGGTGTGTAAGTCGAGTTGGTAAACTGATAGTCTGCAACCCATTCTCCAGACCCAAGGCCGCCACAATGCCAATCCCAGCTTGGGGTGTGAATGAACTTGTGTGTGTAAAGCGCGCCCTGTGCCTTAATACAGGATATATGAGGCGGGGATGGGTGGGAGGGATTGATTGACATGGGTATTTTTGGGTGCAAGGGGCAGAAGAGCAGGGGTAGCAGGAGGAGCAGGGGAAGAGGGGGGTGTTGATCTAGAGAGGATAAGCAGCGTACCTTGCACACGCCCCCACAAAGGGTTGCTTGCTGTCGTCGATCTGTAATAGTAGACCCTTCAAGGGGTTTTCCAACAAGCGAAGCGAGGAATCACAGTATGTACGTTATGTAGAGCGACTGGTAGGAAAAAATGTTAGGCATGCGTCGCGACGGTTGACGTTGGTTGGCCGCAGATGGAGCCTCTGTTGTTTCATCTAAACCATCACCAAGGCCGACTTACCGGACGGGATGCCTCCTTCTCTGACCCCAAATGTTTCCGTGGCAGTGTCTCGGTCGGCGGTGCCGCGCGCGCTCGACTGCTCTTTAAATGTGCTGAACGCTGACTGTCTGGATTGACGAAGGCTGGGCTGAGCTGGAACGAGCCTGTTATGAACGTATTTTGACAGCTGTGTGTCTTGGGTCGAGGTAGTGGTGTGTAAGACTGTTGCGGTTCGTACAACGTCCGGGCCAGAGCTGGACGGGGTGCAGATGTGAGGTGAGCGAAACGTCGACCGTTGGGAACGATCGGGAGGACAACGCCTTGAAATGCACTCTCTCGGGGAGGGAGTGGAGGGCTGAATGAGTTCTTGTAGTACGGTATTTCAGCCATAAGCCATTCTCACTCATTTTTCTTGCAATAGCAGGCCATCTACCCAACCTGCTCTAGCCCTTCTTCTCGCCATCTTAGTGCTGTCTCTCCATCTCTTCGAGTCGTGAAAAGCCTCTCCCGTGAACGGATCTGCTCACCTCACAGCGGACTGGCGGCGTGGCCTGCCTCACCCCCAGAGGGCATGTCTCGCTTGCTAGTGGCTGGAAGGGGTCTAATGGGTCCTGACAGGGGACCGCGTGCTGGGACTAGGCTAGCGTCGTCACGAATCATGGGGGGTGGTGGTCATGTCTCATACCTGGGGTGGGCTGGAGGAGTCCAACTGCTTGCTCTCCAGCAGAAAAGACACACCACACACTAACGAGGACTGTACTAGTCCTGGTACAGCATGGCCGCATCTCTGGGATGGGTACGCTGCTGCAGATGCAGAGCCGACCCAACATGCAGAGCGAGGGACCAAGCCTTTTGACGGCCATGATTGGGTTGGCCCGTTCTGCGCTGCTGCCACAACGGCGGCAAGAAGGGGAAAAAACCACGAGAGATAAAGCCATTCACCGCATGATTGGGTGTGTGCGCCGTGGCAACGGGTAGATCACGAAAAGAGGGAAGATGCGGAGCCGTTAAGGTTCTGATAGTGCCCTCGATCCCCAATGACTGCCCTTGTGCTACCTGCGCTTGAATTGGGCTATCGATCGGGCTTGGGGCAGACGGCATCAATGCCCTCGCTCGGAGCCCTTCCGAGCCCCCGGGGATCGCTTCAAGGAATCGGCGGGATTGCGTGCCCTGGTACAATACAAGCCTCATCCTCTTGATTCCTCGCTCATCCTGAGTACAGTCGGGAAGGATGGGTGGGACTAACAAGTATAGAGCGGCCATTCCGCCAGGAATGGGAGTCTCGGAGGCCAACGCCCGCCGACCACTGCACCAACGAACCAGGCGAGGTCTTCCTCCCGCATGAACACCCACATTGATGCCATTATGCGAGGGCGCGGCCAGAAGAGCCCCCACTGGCTCGTTGGCCTCTGGTGGTGTCCTCGACCGAGAGAAATTTTCCTCGAGTCGAGCACCTCCCAGTGGCCTACCGAGCGTGTTGGAATGCGGCATGGCGGGACATGTCTTGAAATTTTTCTCCAACCGTGGCTCTTTGATCGGAGACACTAACCGCAAGTTACCAGTCTGGAGGATCCGACGGCCAGAACCTTGAATTCAAGTAGGGTAGATAGATTGACTACCTACAGACCGCCAGAGGTATCTGTGAATACAGCAAATAGCTATCTTGCCTCTCACGTGTCGGAGGCTATATCACAGCAACCAAAATGGACCGCCAGATCATCGACGGACTGTTTCATGCCGACGTAAAAGAGGTGTAGTAAGTACGGACAAAGAATCTAGCATCTTGCTAGAAGAGACTCTTCCTAGACACACGGCGGACCTTTCTTTGGCCGTCATTGTGTTCGCCCGCTTACAACCTTATTGGGGAACTTATGGCAGCAGCCACTTGGGGTCGATGTCTTGGCTCTTCTGGCTGTCAACAAGGTCTACTTGTTGCTTCTCAGGAAGTAGAACAATATGACAATGGCTCGCTGGACAGGTGCGCATTGCGATGTTGCCGGGGGTGGGTGAGCATACTGGTGGCCGGTGTGGGGCCGTCATCGGGCAGCCGCCTCCGGCTTCCTCTCTCCTCAGCCGGCTTGCCTTCATGTCGCTGAACAATTGAATAGCACCTTGGCTTGCTTAGCTACACGCGCTGCCACCCTCAGAGAGGATCAACAGACTAGGTTCAGCAGGCTTTACGCGCCGGATGAGCCATTTCCAGACGTGACTATTGAACGGGCCATTACAGCCATCCCTGGGAACCATCCCTCGTCCCAAGGCAGCAAATCAGCACAGAGCGTCATTGAAAGGATGCGCGAACAAAAGCTGACAAGCAAGCCGAGCCCGATAGACTCATTCCAATCGACAAACATATTGTCAAGACTATTGCCGAAGCACATACTCCTTGCTCAGCATCACCGTCCTGAAACACCCTATCCCGCTACCCGCATTCTTGGGAGACGTTTCCCTTCTGGCTGCGTTTATCGCCCACGTCGAAAATGCGAAACACTTCGCCTTTCGCCCCGGCCCCGGCCACTGAGGAATGCTCACGGCGCTCCGTTGTTTCGTCGCGTGGGCGCCGAGGTGCCCCAAGGACGAGGGGCCTGCCTGCTTCTGCTTCGTGTTTGAAACATCGGCTTTCGTCCCAAACTGACAGGCCACCACCAAGTGTTTTTTCGTCCCATCCATCCTCGTCGAATGACAGGGGGCGATGTGTGGCTTGTCGGGCTAGCGCCAGAGGCTAGGCCCAAGCTCCCCTGGGCGAAGGGGGTGTGTCTTTACAACACCACTGTAGCGGGTTCACGAAGCACAGGCCAGCACTGGGCGTCTGTGTCAAACCGTCCATGTCCCAGCAGATGGCATCTGTGACGTGCCCGCTGATTCGAAACCGCTTCAGCTGCACGACCGATGACGAACATTTAAAAGATGTTCGTATTATCGACAGGGCTGGACCCCCGACAACGATAACCTAATTGATGATAAGCGTCTAGTGCTACAGAAGCTGTCGCACCCAAAGCGTAGCGCTTTACTCAACAGCGACGCCTCAACACATTGTGCACATGGACTTGACTGCTGGCAAGCGGGATGGCGCAAAAACGGCGACATGGCTGCCCTGGCCCACGGTCGGGCGACCTTCGCTGTCAGCTGTGAGCCACGGTTAGAGAGTCTCTGGATTCGAAGGAGCAGAGCGAGAAAAGACAAAAAAAAAAAAAGATGTCTTAGAAGACTCGAGGCCTGGGCGAGGCGGTGCTCCAGCTTTCTCCCAAGATGCAGTCAGATGGCGCGAAACCTTATTTTCGACCACCTGTGGCTGCTCACCCGACCGCCTGGAGGCTATGCACTGTGGCTGCCCGGACCTCCGTTGCAAGAGGGCCTTCTTCAGCGGACCCCAATCCACTAAGAACCTGAGAAAGGAAGGCCGCCTTTCCGATCTAAGAAAAGCGTTATTTGTCAGACGCTAACCCAGGACCCTTTTCTTCGGTGTCACCCAGAGATTCTCTACTTGTAGAGCAATGTCGGGGGAAGACTTTGCTTGCTCCTACTAGTCATGCATCCAGACTATGCTCCAGGCCGTCTCCTGCGGCGTCCCGACGATCTCCCGCTACGAGGCACATCTGGGTGCTTTGGGGCAGCCACTGACGACAAGCATCACTCTGTTCCTGATGGAAGACGGCATGGCGTGGCGCATCTCGTTGATTTGCAATTGTTCAGAGAGTTAATCGGGCTCCATGGTCCACAGACAACCTCCGCACGTACCTTCAACCCTTTCAAGTACAAATAAGGTAGGTACTTGACGAGAAGATGAGAAAACCCTGGCCACGTCAGCCAGGTACACCAGTAGTCCTGGTCCGGGTTGCCTGGGAGCCGGATGATCGCCGGATCTCCGGGTTTGAGGTGAGCAGGCGTAAGGTACGGGGGTCTTTTCCAGATCTGCCCATGTACAGAACCATGGAACACATCTAGAAAGATTCAAAGGGAACCTCTGTTCCCCTCAGAAAAAGGAGTGATCAAATCCCTCATCAAGTGAGACAAGTCTAGACTACCTTCTGGTGCCATGCGCTGTAGGGTCGGCCAACAATCCCAAATGGCTCCTGGCATGTCTCACTTGCCATCTGACTGCTGGTCTAGACGTTTTCGAAGCCAGTCTCGCAGCGGGCACGTGTGGCAGACCTTTGTCCCCGTTGCGAAATGGTTAGCAAGTCTCAACAAGTGCCGTTGTTCTCTTTCGACTGCCGTCGTCCTTGAGTAAACGATCCGGATACCACGAGTCAGTGTCGTTCAGTGCCATAATTCTCTCAACGCAAATGTCAGCAACAGCAGTTGTAGACATTGACTCTATTCCTAAGGCGTGGTGACGACCTTGAGAGTATCCGGTTGTCCGATGGCGTGTATGTAAAATGCAATGTTCGCTCCGGTGTCTCTCACGATGCACCATGTAACCCCAAACCGTCTATCGATGCATTGCGGCTAAGTTCAAAGGCCTCTCTTACCATCTGTATACCACCACACACGCCTCTGTAGCGATAATTTGCCGTTCGCGAAGGTCACATGCTGCCACTTGACTACTATGCGTACCTGCATCTTGCATATCTACCAGGGTTGTCTTCATCTGGATCTTTTCAAATAACCATCTCGCTCGCTTCAGAAATACTCAGGAGGTAAGAGAAGTCTAGATGTAGACAGAGTTATATCGCAAGGGGTTTTGAGATGAAGGATCGCCACGGCTTACTGTAGGCTGTTGGTTCGACATCGTGTGCACTCTTCATAGTTGTGAATATCTATCTGAACAAATTGAACGTAGCAATTTGCAAAGAAGCAGATATTGATGCTCTACCACCGAAGCCCATAGCAGTGCTTTCAAATGTGTTAGGAACGCTATAGCTGCAATAATCCATGTTTTTCTTTCTTGCCTAATATAACAGCAGGAAAATTGACAGATATATTTAAAGCATACATTCTTCAGCTTATTGAAAAGACGAGACGACATGTTCATAAGTTTCGTCAAAGTAGCAACCCGTGAGGAAGGTCTTGACAACACAAAGAAAGAAAAAGCACGTGTTTTCTCTATTCACTTGATGTCCATATGGCCCATGGCCTTTAGTCTTCTTAGATGTGTTGCGGCGAGAATATGTGTTATATATAGGATTGGCTTTATAAGACATCAAGATTCTTCATAATTGCTATTTCAAGCAATATCTACTTCGCTCAAACAAGCAAAGTCGAATGCTCTAGGGCAACTTGACCTATCAAGTTTTGTTAGACAGAGTTATTCAAGTCAGTCCAAACCCCCGTCTTCATCATTCTCTCTGATCCTCGAATCATACCTTGCTTCCCGCATTGCGATCCCCAGACCCATTACCCTTACATGAACCTTCAACGTGAACGAGTCACTTCGAGTGTAGCGAGCGTTTTCTTGAGTTGTCGAGCACTCACACACATGGTCTTGAGCCATATGTCAATACTGCAAGGCCTCGCCACGGCAATGGTCATGGCAACGACAACACAGGCAACATCATATATGATTCAAGAATTCCATTTCCTATCAGCAAATTGCCCTCAAACTCCTTGCCAGCCATGTTGTCGGTGGGGTATGGGTATGGGTATATCAGAGATGAAAAGAAGCCAGAAGCTAGCAACATGGAAAGAAAACCCATCGCTTTCAACCCCCTCCGTCTTTCGGGAGCAGCTTTTGTCCTGCTTCATTTCTTTTCCAGCAGGCACCTCTCGCTTTTGTTCTGTCATAGAGCAGAAGTCACCGCCATCATTTTAGTCGGTAGTTTGGAGAGCCTGCAATCTCCTCACTCAGCGCCACAGGTCCATCCTCTCCCTCCTCTTCTCGCCAGACGAGCTCTTCGGCCTAGGCCACTCGTCCACCGCACTGCTGCTCCCTCGCCTCTGGCCACCGCCTCCGGGCCCGCCGGGCATATCCGGCACAGCCAGGAAGGAGCCCGATCCATCTCCCATGAAGACACTCCTCCTCGCGCCCGCTCCCATAGACATGTCCGCGCCTAGGCCGTAGCTGCTGGTTGGCCGACCCGAACTGCCGCCGACGCCGGGCAACGGTCCTTCTGGAGAGACCATGACCATGCTCCAGTCCAGATCATCGTCGCCCTTGACGTAGACCTCGAGCGTCTGCACTTGCTTCGGCGCGATCATCGACGCGAACGGGTTGTTGCTGCTGAATCGCGGATTCTGCTGCTGCTGCTGCTGCTGCTGGGACGCGAAGCCTGATTTCGGGGGCGATTGAGAGTTCGCGAAGGGCTGGCCGTACTGCTGTGGCGGGGCGAAACCGGGGGAGTTGTGAGGAGAGAGGAAGCCGTTGGCTGCGACAGCCGGGCCGAGACTGACAGGGCTGCGGCCTGAGGCGTAGGATGAGGAAGAGCCGCTGGAAGCTGGCCGGCGAGAGCTGGCATCCGCGAAGCCCGGCATCGGTGGCGGCAGTCCGAGGAGCAGGTTTTGAAAGTCTGGGTCGCGCACATAAACCGACCTCAGCTTTGGGAGTCCTCCGGAGTGGAGTGATCCGGAAAGGTAAGTATAGTAGGAGCTGGTGATGCCAGCGTAGGGGTTGCTCGACGAGTCAGCCGAGATCTCGTAGTTGAGTGTCCTCAGCGAGCCAGAGGCGAGAGGTACAATCCTCTGGGTTCCAGCCGCAATGGGCAGTGCTGCAGTCACCGTCTCGACGATGGTGAGGTGCTTGAGTGCAGGTGCCAAGCCCAAGATAGCTTGTAGGTGCCAAGGCTTGACGCCGGTGGTTGTTAGGGAGAGAAGCTTAAGTGACATCCGTGCATCGGCACGCCGCAGGTATTCTCTGAAGCCTTCAGCGGTGATGTGCGGAACACCTTTCAGGACGAATTCTTCGAGGGGTGGAAAGTCGGGTACCATGTCGTTGTACATGAATATCTGATCTCCAAAGGCACTCGTATCAGTCACCTTGAGGGCTCGCAGATTTCTTAACGCGCCCAGAACATGCCGTAGATGAAGTGGCTCCATGTTCACCTTGACTAGCTCAAGAACCTCGAGGTTGGGCCATATCCTGCCGCCGGCCAGGTCCTCCAGACTGCGCTCCGCGCCCCCCATAAAGGTCATCTTTCTCAGATTGTGGCACCTGGCTTGCACCTCCAGTCTCAATGTCAGGTACGGAGGCTCGTCCATGAAGAGTCCCTCAGGAAGGTCGACATAGCGGAGATTAGGCAAGACGGCGATAGTACGTGCTAGATCCGCCTGACATGATTCTCGTAGCATGTATGGCGTTTTGAGAAATTCAACGATGGGACCAAGCCTGGCTGGATCTTCGCGAAGTGTTCGGCATAGCAGCTTGAGGCGCGCCTGAGCCACATCTTCGGGCTCGCCATTGCGGTCAAAGAACGAGCGGCGCTTGCGCTTGTCAGACAGGTAAATTTCGCGGTCGCAGTAGTGAACCGTCTCGATTCGGACGCTATGGTAGCTGGAGGAAATGACAGTTGTTAGCATGTGCTCTTCTTGGCGAAGGGAAATGGCATTGTTAACGTACAGCTGCTTCACGGCCTCTGTCCTCCAGCGCCGACAGGTCAAGGCGCAGTGGGCAAGGTCGCGTATGTCACAGAGCATGCATGCATCCTCAAGGCTGGACTGCTCGCAAGTCTCGTAGGTTTCATCCTGTGAATGGGGGCAGACGAGCGCAAAGATGCGCGCCAGGACGTTGGGCGGAAGGGCGGCGAGAGCCTGGGCGGAGCGCCGAGTCGGGAGGTGTGGCGGAGAGCCGGGAGCTAAGAATTGGCTCTGGCTTTGCGGGGGAGCACCGCTGAAGCCGGCATGGTGGTGTTGGTAGTTGGCGAAATCTCCCTCAGAGGCTCCCTTCTTCTTGTCGCGCTTCTTGAAGAACTTCATCTTGCTTAGGGAGAGCCTCATGGTTGTGGGAAACCCACAGCGACATGCACCGGGAGGAAAACAGGAAGGCTCAAAGAGTCGTCGGGAGGAGTGGTGGTGGTAGTGGTGGTTGGAAAGCGGGAGCTGCCATAGGCCACACTCCACCGCCCGGGCGCGCGAGTGGTGACGTGGGACCCAGCAGTAAGTAGCAGGGACGGGTACCTGGAGTTGGAGACCAGACTAAAATAAAGTATCCCCAGAAGAGAGAAGTGAAACGAAACGACAGGGAGGGGCTGGTTGGAAGGATGACGGCGCAGGATGGCGGTGGAGCGAGTAGACTAGGCGGGGGAACACAGAGGGCGGCAAATACAGAGGAGTTGATCGGGCTAGGTTTTTTGAACATTGATCTGATGAAAGAGTGAATGTTGCCTCGAATGCATCTTCAGAAAAAAAGACAAAGACGCATACAGGACTGAGGCTTCGTAGATAGTTGGGTGGGTTCTTGGATCAATGGATTACCTGTATCTGATAAACTCAGCGAAGCGGGAAGTGCGTGAGACACTGGGTTTGGTGATCTACCGAGCCTCCAGTGCCTCCTTACAGTGTGGTTGTGTGCTTTATCCCCGTGTAATTTGATCCCTGGCCGAATGCACAAAGGGTAGAAGCCACATTGGCCATGATTAGAATCCGACTGCTCTGCAAGGTAGGTATTGGTGGCGATCATGTGCATTGGAGGAAATCCAGCGCCAATCTTCGTCCGCAGTAGGCAATTGGAAACAATTCATCCTCGCTCTGTCCTTACAGTACGTAGGCAAGGCAAGTTGTGGAATATTGAAACACTCAAAGATACAGGACTTAGCTCAAGGTTTGATAGTAAATTTTTGAGCACTTCACGTTTGCTTGAAGATATTCACGTCCTGTCCTCCTCCTCCAGAGCTATGAAATGAAGGAGCAATCTTGAAGCCAGAAACACGGACAGCTTGAGAAACCCGGACAGCTCAAGCTCCTGCAAGTTGCCGCCGGTCTTGCCCCGCATCCGCCGCCATCGGCGCGCTTTCCAGGATTGGAGTTGACAACCGCCGCCGTGATCCACGCAATACCGTGGGTAGCTTCCGAACTTTTACCAAACTCCGGTAATTCGCTGCAGACAAAAGTATACATCAGAATTCCTCACCATGGGCCAGAAAACAGCACTGGTGACCGGTGCCACTGGTCTACTCGGGCGACAGGTCGTCAGGGCATTCGAGGCCACAGGCTGGACAGTCAAGGGCACTGGTTTCTCTCGAGCCAATGGCACAACTGTCCTCAAGGTTGACCTAGGTAGCTCCGCCGAGGTTGAGAAGGCTCTAGAGAGTACCAAGTTCGTTCTCAACGCACAATAATCTGGAATCGGCTTCATACATACTGACACTCTGCCAATTCTACAGGCCTCAAATTGTGGTCCATTGTGAGAAACCCCCCCTCCAACCTACCCAGGCTACTCTAGAGTACTTACTTTGGTAACCAGGTGCCGCAAATCGCTTCCCGGACAAGGTCGACAAAGACCCAGAGGGAACACGCAAGCTCAATGTTGAGGCGACCGGTGCTCTAGCCCGCCTGTGCGCCCAGCGGGATATCCTGCTCATCTACATCTCCACCGACTACGTCTTCTCCGGCAAGCCTGGAGAGGCCCCTTACCAGACAGACGCCGCCACAGGTCCGACTAACCTCTATGGCCAAACCAAACTCGATGGTGAGACTGCCACGCTGGAAGCCTTCAAGGCCGCAGGCAAGGACGGCCTGGGCGTCGTGATCCGGGTGCCAGTCCTGTACGGCTCGGCAGAGAGTCCTGCTGAGAGCGCAGTCAACGTGCTCATGGACTCAGTCACCAAGACTCAGAACCCCGGCGCCAAAGTCAAGATGGACCACTGGGCCTTGAGGTATCCGACCAACACGGAAGATGTGGGTCGCGTGTGTCACGGTGCGTTTTGTCTCTCCCTTACCTGGTGTGCGCATTCCTCACCAACATAACTCCGCTCCCTTGGCCAAAACGGGAACACTGTCGTTTGACTAACATGGGTCAACCAAAACCGCGTAGATGTGGCTGTGAAATATCTCGAATCTCAGAACCGCGCTTCGCTGCCGCAGCTGCTACAGTTTTCCAGCGAGGACAAGTATACCAAATACGAGATATGCCAGCTGTTTGCCGAGATCATGGGTCTGAACATCGACAATATGGAGGCCAACACCGAGGGCAACGACCCCAACGCGAGTGTGCAACGGCCGTATGACTGCCATTTGAGCACAAAGGCCTTGAAGGACTTGGGGATCGACGTAACAACTCAAGACTTTGTCGGCTGGTGGCGACGCGAAATGAGGGCATTCAGACACTAACATCGTAGGACTGAACCTTCCGGCCGGCCGGCCGACCAGCCAAACCAGATACGGAGCAGGCATGTTAATGACAACAAGACGTGCAACTGGTCATATGAGAGATATTACAACCGGTAATTAAAAGTTACACCAGAATTTCTACCCAACTGAGGCTTGGTGAGACACTTATTTTACTCTGCGGAGTACGAAGTATAACGCTCCAACGGTGCACTGTTCCCTAAGACAGCCTTCGTGATGTGCTAACGGGAACTGGCCATCTAAGAGATATTCGGTTAGAATGACATCTCTCTTCTTTTGCTCACGATGGACGCGTTGCTCGGTACTTTTTTGATCTCGCACCCTCATGGCCACAAAGGCAAGGTCACTCAAACATCACCAAGCCTCAAGGTGGCTAGATTAAGGGTCGCGGTGACACTTAGCTTCAGGACCGGGTCGCTTACAACAAAGCATTTGGAGATTGTAGATTTGCACACTAAAACTTGTCGGTGGCACAGGGAGTCTATTTCTGGGGAAGGATGTCTTGATCGGCAAGCCGAGCAGTGCAGAGGGAAAGTTAAAGAGGGAGAGCCTACGAAGGGACGCCCAGCCATCGTCAATGAGGAATGTACTGGAGCTGTCTGTGGGCGCAGGGAGAGCTTCCACACCACCAAGGCCAAACGAGGGACCACTATGACTTGCGCATGTAAAAGACAAAACGCAGATTGCCGTTTACGGGCTGGTCGGCCCATACCAGGCACGCGCCATCTACTTTTAGTATGGAGAAGACCACCGTCTCCTACCCGGGGCCCATCCGTGCCATCCCACTTGGCATATTGGACCCGCGCCTGCATAGAAGCTCTGGAATTTAACCTCTATCCCTTCTGGCTCTAGTCCGCCAGGCTATTGGGGAGCTGAGATGATGAAGGGAGCGTCCCGACGCGTAAAGCCAGTGCGTCTGCGTGGCTTGGGATTGTCATGAGAGAATGAGACTAGTCGGGATGGCAGGAGGAGAGAATGGCCTGGAAGAAGAAAACACAGACAAGTGGATGTTTCCTTTTGTTGTCTCTATTCCGTTTTCCTGATTGCATTTCCTGGATCTCCCAATTGACGGTATTCCCCATCAACTTGCATCACGGATTACAGTAAAATTTGCCAAAGGAATTTGCAGAGAACGACAAAAGTCCATATGGGAGGTCTTCCACTAAGAGCTTAGGCTTCCCCAGACCCCTACCGAGATCGCGATACTCTTTACCAGGGTCCCTGTAGCAGATCGCTGCGGCCTTTACCAGGTTACCAGGTAGCCATGTCGGCCAGAGATGACGATGTCGCGGTCGCTGCGCCTCCAATCACACCCAGCAAAAGCGTCTCGCGATACCGCAGCTTGCGAGGCAAGAGCGTTTCCGACAAGAACCAGCTCGTTGGCGGCGTCCTCCCAGACGCAGAGGAGCCTCCTCTACCACCCATCGCCCACCATGACAGCCACCGCAGCAAGTCGAGCTCGCGGTACAGGCGGCGCGCGCGGTCCGTTGTAAGCCCCAAGAAGGAGCAGCATGTCCCCAACAGCAGGGTCGTCACGGCACCAACCATGCCCAACATGCCGCTGGCTCCCAAGCCGCTCAACATCCCTTCCAAGACCAGCTACGGGTCAAAGATGTCCAGCCGCGCAGACACGGCCTCGGTGTACACCACAGACACACTGGTGAGCCTCGAGAACCGCTTTCCAGCTCCGCCCACATCAGCGCCGCCGCCGGCACCCGTCGCTACGGCCATCACTGCCGATGTGGCCGTCATTACCACGCCTGTCGAGTCCGAATTTGGGGACGGGGATGCCTCCTCGCAGGATTTCTCGCCAGGCGACGAGAATATGGCGCCAGAACCCTTGAGGCCGGCGCCGCTGGCGCCCCGGCCACGTCCGTCGCTCACCCAGCACGAGCTGCAGAAGCAGGAGGACCGCAAGCAGGCGGCGCGGTGGGCCGACGAAGTCGCACGGCTCGAGGCCGAGACCGACAGGATCCTGGCCGAGCAGAAGAAGCGCGACCTCGCGCGCCTGCAGCTGCAGCTTTCCCTGCAGTCGCCCGTCTCGGCGCGCTCCAAGCCCCGGAGCCCCGTGCTCGAGAAGTTCTCCTTCCTCAAGATCGGCCGGCGCTCCAACGGCAACACCATGTCGCCCGCCTCGTCGTCGCCGATGGCGTCGCCTGTCTACAGCACCAGGGCGGAGAGCCTAGAGCCAGGGCTCTCGCCCACGGAGTTTGTTGTGGTCAGGCCCTCGTTAAAGCCTGGAGAAAGAGTACGTTGTCCCATTCAATCTTACAAGCCTTTTATTTTTTCTTGAGCTACGGTAAGACTGACAGTTTGTGCAGCTTGTACGTGTCCGCTGCCGCCAAATGTCGCTGAACCTGCCCATCAAGGAAGCAGCCAGCGCGGCAGACGTGCTCATCGCCTGCTCCAAGTCGCTCTCGCACCCCATCCACACTGACACCAGCATTGCCATCGAGGTCTGCGCCAGCCTCGGGCTCGAGCGGCGCCTGCGCCGGTACGAGTGCGTGCGCGACATTCTTGACTCATGGGACGATGACGCCCAGAACTCGTTCAAGGTCCTGCCGACCGACGCCTTCGCCGGCGACCGCGACCTCGAGCTGTGCTCCGTGCCGCGCTCGGCCGAGCCGCCGCGCGGCTTCATCATCAACCTCTACTACTCGCACCGCCCGGGCAAGTGGAACAAGCGCTACGTGACACTGCTCGATACGGGCCACATGTACTGCTCCAAGAAGTCCCAGACGCGGCCCACGGACAAGGACGTCCAGGTCATCTGCCACTTGTCCACCTGCGACATCTACAGCCCCTCCGAGGCCACGGCCCGCAAGCAGCTCAAGCCACCCAAGAAGTTCTGCTACGCCATCCGCAGCCAGCGGCCCCCGCGCGCCGTCGCCGCCGAGGGGACGCCCTACGTGCACTATTTCTGCACGGAGGACCCGGCCACGGCGCACCGCTTCCACGCGCTCGTGCACGGCTGGCGCAGCTGGTACCTCGTCGGCAAGCTCGAGGGCCTGTCGCGCGTCGAGGTCAGCCCTACCTTCCCCAAGAGGACCACGGCCGCGGAGGCGGCCAAGAAGGTGCTCCCACCGGATCCGCCGGCGCTAACGATGTCGTCGGGTGAGACGGACTCCCCCATCATGTCGCCCGTCACGCCGATCCGGTACCACTCCAAGAAGGTCATGAGCCTGATCCGCACGCCGAGTAACAAGCCGCCGCCGAGGCCGCGCTTCACGCTCGACGACACACCCTCGCACATCGGTCAGTTTGAGCCCCTGCCCGACTTTGACGTCGCGCTCGGTGACATGACCAAGGAGTTTGAGATCGGCACGCGCCGGCGCTCGGGCACCCTGCCCGCGAGCTTTGGTGGGCGCCAGTCCGGCATGATCCCCAGGGACCCGACCTTTGCCGCCGGCGGACTGCTTGGCGACAGCTACGAGGACCGCAAGAAGCTGCCCCAATCCTCGTCCAAGCCGCACATCTCCTCCTTCGCCATCGACACGGACAACCCCTTCACCGAGGGCTCCCTCCTCAACAGCATCTCCACCGCCGCAGAAGACAAGCCCCTCTCGCCCTCCTCCCCGCCAGAGCCATCCTCCTGGCTCCCCTCGGCCGTAGAGCACACCGCCCGCCTGACAAAGCAGCGCGAGGCCGCCGCCGCCGCCGCCCGCCCCTCCACCTCGTCGGGCGTCCCCTCCTCCTCCTTCGAAAAGGCCGCCGCCCTGCGCGCCGCCCGCTCCCGCGCCGGGTCCGCCTCGTCCAAGCACCCGCCCCTGCCGCTCCTCAACTTCGCCGCCCTGCCCCCGCACGGCCGGCCCCAAACGAGCGGCGGGCACGGCGTGAAAGCGCCCGCGGGCACCGCGCACCTGATCGACCTCGCGACCACCGCGAGCGCGCTGGCCCTGCCTGTGTCGGCGTCGACCGCCTCGTCGGCGCGCTTCCTCGACATCCCGCCACCGCCGCGCAGTGCCGCGCGCAGTGCCGCGAGGCCGCACACGAGCGACGGCCCTCGTAGCGGGGGCGGGAGTGGTCTTCGGAGCCGGTCGTCGGCCGCGACGCTCGCGAGCCAGGCCTCGTCGTCGGCGTGGTCGGACCACCCGCCTGTCCCCGCGCTGCCGAGCGTCACGTCGCAGCGGTCGATGGGGTCGCGCGACGGTAGTGACCTCGGCAGCATGCGGTCTGGTATGCGCAAGGTATCCGAGCCGGCGCTGCACCACAAGCATCAGCAGCAGCAGCAGCATCGGGGGCGGGACCCGCGCCCGCGCGAGGTGCCGCGGTCGAGGAGCGGGACTTCTAGGAGGATGGTTGATTGAAGGACAGGCTCAAAATAGGGTTGGATGAGACATTGGCGTATTTGGGGGTTATGATGTGATGATGTGGAATTGGGTCGGTCGGTAGGTGTTCTTGAAATAATTTGTATAAGCCTTCATGGGCCAGGGAATAATTGGATGGATGTGAATTGTTGGAGTTCAGGATATAGCCTTGTACAGTACAAACCTTCGTTGCAGGAGTTTAGGGTCATCTAGACAATAAGATCGAATTTTGTCTATCTCAGTCCGACTGATGAAATCCCATCCCATAGTTCTCTACCCTTCGTGACAGTCATTCATACGTCGCATTACCACCACCGCCGTCTTTGATATTTTACCCTCCTCAGACCAATGGACATATTCTATGTGATTTATGCTCATTTTTATTAGTTTAATTCAGTTACCACCACATGCCTTTACTTGCTGCGCTTGTAGATCTTGGCCAAGAAAGTCTCAAAGACTTCCTTCTTCAGACCCGTGCTCTCGTCAATCTTGGAGATCTTCTCGCGCAGCTCGCCAACAACCTTCTCCTCGTAGTCCTTGTAGCGCTGCTCGAGCTTCAGGTCGTCAAACAGCTTCTTGATGACGGCCTCCTTGTCCTTGTCCTTGCGGCCGTAGTTCTCCTCGAGGATCTTGCGCTGCTCGGGGGTGGCGATCTGCAGGGCCTGGTTGACGAGCCAGGAGCACTTGTTGTCCATGATGTCGGTGCCAATCTTGCCAATGTGCTCGGGCAGGCCAAAGTTGTCAAGGTAGTCGTCCTGGATCTGGAAGTACTCGCCCATGGGAATAAGGATATCCTCGGCGACCTTGAGGTTCTCCGGGGTGCCGATGTTGAGCTGGTGCAGGGCGAGGGCGACCGGCAGGTAGAAGGAGTAGTAGGCGGTCTTGTAGATGACGATGAAGCGGTACTTGTCCATGCTGAAGTTGTCGAGGTTGACCTTGTCCTCCGGGGCGGTCAGCAGGTCGCACAGCTGGCCCAGCTCGGTCTGGTAGGTGACGTCGTGGAAGAGCTCGACAAAGTCGATGTAGGCCGGGTGGGAGCGGAAGTACTTCTTGAGCAGGGTGTAGATGGCCGACTCGAGCATGAAGGCGTCGTTGATGGCGACCATGCCGACGCCCTCGTGGCGGTACCAGCAGGGCTTGCCGCGGCGGGTGATGCTGCTGTCCATGATGTCGTCGGAGACGAGGAAGAAGGCCTGCAGCAGCTCGGTCATCCAGCCCAGTGTTGCGGCGTGGAAGTACTCGTCTTCGGAGAGGGGCTTGCCGAGGAGGGCAGAAACGGAGTCGGGAACGGACATGCCGCGGTTGCATTTGCCGCCGAGAGTGTTGACCTCGAGACTCTGCCAGGCGCAAACAAGTCAGCAAGATGAGCCTTCGAAGTTATATCACCACTCCTCACCTTCTGGTACCACTTCTGGTACTCCTCGGGGAGGTTGAACCCCTTGGCCTGCTCCAGCAGGACCTCCTCCAGCTTGGGGAAGACACCCTCGAACTCTTGGAGAGTGGTTCGTTGCGCCATGGTGTATGCTGTGGTATGACAACGTCTCAGGACGTAGAAACAAATCTAATTGACCTCAACACGGGGGTATATAGGGAATATCCGGAGATGTCAAAGAAGTCGTTACTCAAGGGCAACACTTGGGAAATTTATCGGGCGGTTGATTTTGGCGGGGTAAATCCCGGGCAACAGCGGGACATTGCTCTGGAAATGACCTCTTAGCGGGCGGCGCTTGCGTCTGGGCTGCCGTTCCTGGCCTGGCAGAGGCGGTGAGGGCGCTGTAAGGTGGGGTGGATTCTCGATTTGGTGCAGGGGTCGGGATCTGCCAGCGCCCTTATCTTATCGCTTCAACCAGGTACGGTAGAGCTCAGCAATGCTCCAAGACGCGCTTCGCGCTTCAAGCTGTGAAAGTTCCTAGGCCACGGACAAGGACGTCATGACACAAAAGCGCAAATGAGAAAGTCGAATCAGACATGAAGTTGACGACGAATTAATGAGGGCGTTTGTTCTTTTCTAATTTCATTACCAAGCACAGAAGATCTTGCCGATCTGTACATGCCTTGCTCAACGACCAAAGACACGCGATCTAGCAAACATAGCAGGTGCTGAGGCTCCTTCGTCAGCATCATGGTGCTCAACAGACAAGAGACGGTGCAGCTGCGGGCTGCACTACAGGATGCTGTAGTTCAATGCTCTGAGAGATGTCTCTATCAGGCAGCAAAATGGTAAGCCTCCATGCTTTAACTCGTACTCTTGTTTCGCCCAGCGGTCTGACTTAGTCAATGTAGGGCGGCTGAGCTCCTCAATGCCATTCCGGAATCCGCCTCCACGGACGAGAACCAGGGCGCCGCAGCCAGCGAGGCCCCTCATTCAATGTTTACACGCAATCGCGATCCTGTTGAAGCCGCCCTCGAGGCTGACGAAATCAATAAATACCTTCTTGCCAAGTCTCTCTTCGACTGCCGCGAATATGACCGATGCGCTGCTGTGTTTCTTCCCGATTCTCTGTTGGCAGGTATCATCGCATCGCATTCCGATGACGCCGGCGGTGCATCGGAGAAGGAAACGCAGTCGATTCCTGTGGTAGGAGAGCGACCCGCAAGCAAGACGGAGTTGCCCGAGCTCAGCCAGAAGAGTCTTTTCTTGGCCCTCTATGCCAAAGTCCTGTCCGGCGAGAAGAGAAAGGACGAAGATGCAGAGATGGTGATGGGTCCCCATGATCTGGGGACGGCCCCCAACAGACAGCTGCGCGTGGTCAGCATGTACCTGCAGCAATGGTTTGCCCTGACCGCGGAGAACGAAGCCGAGAGGGGAGCTGGCGGGGGCTGGCTTGAGTATCTGTGAGTGACGGACGACTTTCCGGTCCATAATGCTGTTGCTAACTCTCTGGAAGCTACGGCATGGTCCTTGCCAAGGAGAAGAATGAGACAGAGGCCATGGATTGGCTCATACAAAGCGTCCACCTCTGTCCGATGAACTGGGGCTGTTGGCAGGAGATGACTTCGCTCATATCGCGAATTGAAGATGTAGGTCCACTACTCCAACTCAAGCTCCCAATGGATTATTGTGACTGAATATTGGCAGCTCAACCGAATTTCACGTCATCTCCCACAGAACATCGTGTCGTTCATCTTCCATTTACATACGTCTCTTGAGCTCTACCAGCAGGGACCTAATCTAGCCAATTCGCTAGACCAGCTACTTGCGATCTTTCCTACCTCCTCTTTCCTCCTCACTTGCAACGCACTACTCGCGTACCACAACAAGGATCTCATGGCCGCAGAGCAGCACTTTAGCCACTTGCTGTCCCTACATCCTCACCGACTAGACTCACTCGATCATTATTCCAACATTCTCTACGTGCTCAACCTCCGGCCGAAGCTCGCCTTTTTGGCCCATTTGTGCGCTAGCGTGGACAAATTCAGACCCGAGTCCTGCGTCGTGATCGGCAACTACTACTCACTCTGTTCCGCCCATGAGAAGGCTGTGCAGTACTTCCGGCGCGCTCTCACTCTGGACCGGTCATGTCTGTCAGCATGGACGCTCATGGGCCACGAGTACGTCGAGCTCAAGAACACCCACGCTGCTATCGAGTCATACCGGAGAGCAGTCGATGTCAATAGGCGTGACTATCGTGCCTGGTATGGCCTTGGACAGACGTACGAGGTGCTAGAGATGCACACATATGCTTTGTGGTATTACAAGAAGGCGGCAGGTCTGCGACCTTGGGACGGCAAGATGTGGATGGCCGTTGGCTCTTGTCTACAGAAGATGGGTCGTGAGAGAGACGGCATCAAGGCACTGAAGCGCGCACTGCTAGCCGACAGCTATTACGACTCTACGGCCAGCAGTTTTGGAAGCGGTACAGGTTCAGCGCGCGGCATCGGGCACATGGACCCCGAGGTTCTGTTGCAGATTGCCTTCATGTTCGATAACCTTCAAGAGGAAGACGAAGCCAAGGCATACATGGAGCTCTGCTTGGCACAAGAAGAGGGCGGTGATAACAGCGCCAACCTTGGTGAGTCGATTGCTATACACAACGACTCACAGGGCGGTGCCATCTCCGACGATGGTGATGAGACAGGCGGAGGCGGCAACGAAGGAGGCACAGGCGTCACGGCGGCGACAAGCAAGGCTCGAATGTGGCTCGCGCGCTACGCCATAGAGCACCAAGACTTTGTTCTCGCGCATCGTCTTGCCCAAGAGTTGTGTCAGGACGGTGTTGAAGTGGAGGAGGCGAAGGCTCTGATCCGTACCGCGCGGGCGCAGATGAGCGAGGAGGACCTGACGCGTCATGGCGGCTAGTTGCCAAGGATGACGCCTCAGCCTCGAAGACAGTTCACCCCAGTGAATGTACGGCACGATACCCCCGAGGGTCCTCCAAGCTCTGTTCCTCGATAAGGAATAGAGGAATCAGGACGTCCTTGCATTGCAAACGGTATGAGATCGCGAGCCGTCTGCGGTCGTCACCGAAAATGGTGCACCACGATCGACGGCGGCCCGGCCGGACGTCTAGCTCCCGTGATCGAAGCCACGGCAAACCGATGATAGACCAAGAAAGCCTCCTAAGGTTTCGACTACCTCGACCATCTACACTGCTCAGCCTATAGGTTGTGTCTCTGGGACAAGCCATGGACCAGGCGGTCTCTGCACTAGGAGCAATGGTGTCTCATTATCCTGAGACACGGTCGCGGTTGGCACCGCATACCAGCGAGACGACATCGAGCTGGACGACACTCGACTTTGGAAGATGTGACTTAGATATTAGCCACAGAGGCCAACAAATGGCACCGTGATGGCCATATGTTGTTGGGCGAAAATGGTAAGCATTATTTGCATGATGGACAACTTTGTAGATCAGAAGATAGCGGTCTCGCAATTGACTGCCGCATCTACGCCGCAATTATACGATGCAACCGTCTCACCCGGCAGGTGAGACATAGTTAATGAGAAGATATTATGATATTACGCTTGCCCACACAAAACGGTGAAATGAGCTGTGACAGTTCAGCGCTGTATGATTCTAGTCCGTTCAGCATGCCCTTGCTCGTATTCAGTGTTAAACTTTGACGCTTCTAGTTCTAGGGCTTCGGTGACGCTACTGGATCCCGCCATCAGCCAATTTAATCACGAACGGCAGTTGAGCGAAACCTGGTCACGTTGTTCCAAGCAAGATAGGGATTCAGAGCCGGGGACCTGGTAAGCTCGTAATTTAATCGAATTGAATTGGGGGATGTGTTGTCTGTCTCCTTCGTATATGAGTAATCTATGTAGATAGATAGTTTTGAGCTCGCTCCATATCTCGCCATTTAGCTTTATTACGAGTAAATAGACTCGAGGAAAAGGACCGTCTTTCAACAGAGCGGCCCGAGTGGCGTTGCCGCCAGCCAGCCAAAGCTAATACTGACACGAAGCGGGAAAAGATGAGCGGAAATAATTATTGTCATCGCGCATGCCGAACGGTGACATGTCAATATTCTCAACGTGCGGTACTGATCATGTCGGATTTGGTGCTACATGGCCATCACCACGCAGATGCCAGGCACGCCACGTCTGTCACGTCGAGTCCAAATGGACCGACCTACAGAGGTACGTACTTTTGTTGCAGCGATTCTCTCGTCCTCTGCCGAGGAATGCAAACCTGTGCGGGCACTACTGCATGCGGCACCGTTCCCCGCCTGCTCCAAGGTCTCGACCGTCTGGAATGCAGACTAACGCAGGTACGGTCGAACCTCAAAAAGAAACGAAAAAACGGAGCCAGGAGAAGGAGGTTTGAGCTTTTGCAAGCAACAAAAGCAAACAAGCGTTTCGCCAAGGGCTAGGGAAGATCCTGGATCGAAATTGGGACCCAGGTGCGAGTGTCCCGTCTCGCGAAAAAAGCAACGAAGGAAAATCCGGTGAGGTAGCATCACACGTGGGGCCATCTAGTGGAGGGTACAGCTGAAGGGCCAGCAGCGGGCGATGACTGACTGATAAGCTTATTCACAAGGAGGGAGAAGGAGCGGTAAAAGCGAAAGAAGAGATGGTCGGACCGCCCGTGGCGACCAGGACCAGGGCCCATGTCGGTGATCGTCGGCACAGGGGGGTGGTGGCCAGGGCAGGGGTGGTTGAGTGGGCGAGAGAGCGAAAAGCTTGGAAGTTCTGTTGGGGGATGCGGTTAACCTTATTGCTGGTAAGCCTCAGTAGCCTTGTGACGTCGCGGGAGGGAAGAGAGCAAAGAGAAAAATCAGGTGGCTGGGGTTCGGTCTCTGCTCGCTGCTCTTTGGAGCAAGGCGATGATCAAATGCCGTCCTGGACTTGTTTGGACAGGATGCCAGGGCCCCATGGTTTGCGGCAAGTCTGCGGCGCGGAACGACGATCTCTTGACCCTGTCCTCGAACTTCATGATAAGACACAACAACAGTCACGATGAGAGGAGTAGTCTTCAAGTATGGTTGGAAGTCTTTGTGTGAATTATGTAAATGGTAGATCCGAGTATCCTCTCTATTCCAAAAGCCCGTGCAAGGCCCAAGAACAAGAAAAGGGCATCCGAATACAAAATAAGAATTTAGACATTAAAAACCCGCCGGCGCGCCGAGAAACCCAAGAATCCCAACCGTCCGGCCCGGGGTGAATTTTCCCACTCCCCCGAGAGTTCCTCTATGGTATTTTCCAATAACGCCGAAGCATCATGTAGAATGCTCCCATAGTCCAAAGGAGGGTCAAAGAAGGGTATATGTACTAATAGTTTGTGAAACCTTTCCAAGCCGTCTAGAATCATGTACCCCGTAAAAGACTATCCATTAGACCGTCATTAACCAGGGAGGCTAACCATTCCTGAAGAGGCCATTGCAAGTCAAGGAGCCTCCGCAGCGCTCGGAAGCGCACGCGGTCGACTCGTTGGCCTTTCAGCCCTTCAGAAAGGCGCCGCCGCGGACATTGTCGACTCTATAAATCCATTTACAGGACAAGAGCGGCAACACCGGCGATCAGGCCAAGGCCGGAGCCGATCTTGGCGGCGGCGGCGGTGACGGTAGGAGGCTTGGTGGAGCTGGGAGCGACGGGAGTCTTGCTGCCAGCGGGGGTGGTGATGACAACCGGGGTGCTCTTGGGGGGAACAGGGACGGTGGTGTTCTGGAAACCGGGGGTGGTGACGCAGGTGGTGGTGATGGTGCAAGGGCAGTCTAGAGTAGAGTAGTCAGTATATGTTGTTCGATATATCAAGGTTCATGATAGACATATAACATACTGGTGATGGTCAGGGTGGTGGGCTTGGTGACGGTGTAGGTGACGTTGCCCTGGGTGATCTTGGTAGGCTCGGGGCAGTAGGTGGTGTAGGCGGTGACAACCTGGGTGGTGGTGTAGGTGGTGCCGTTGGCAGCAGCGTTGGCAGCGGCGACGAGGCCGGCGGCAGCGAGAACCTGGAACTTCATTTTGGTTGTTGGTTGTTGTTGAACGAATGCTCTACTTGGTAGATGGTGGATGCGAGAAAGCAGCGAAGACAGATATACACAGCGAGAGTGATGGTATGGATCGTATGGGAGGAGAAAGGAAGAAGGTCTTTCGCCGAGGAGGGATGGGTCAGCACATCTTTATACCAAGAACACGGGGACATGGGGAGATGATCTCAGAGAGCGAGCAAGATGGGCAAAGGAGATGGGCGGGCGCGCGATGGGCTGACTCGATGGAGACAAGGTTCCCCCATCCATGAGCCATCCACAATACCACATCCACACCCCGTCGTCGAGGCCGTCCACATCTGGCACGATGCAGGCAACGGGACCTGATCTACACGACGGGCGTTGCTACGTCCAAGGCCGGAGTTGTGCGGGACTAAGCTTGTCTCAGCACTTTACTAAGACAGACCCGACAGAAATTGCCCAAGAATAGCGACGATGGCGGTGCCACCGGCGGCGGCGTACCCACAGCCCATTGCGCTTCTTGTCCTAGCTCGAGCTGGGCTTCCCACTCGATATCCACTTGTCGCTTGACCAGGATGTGCTGCCTCTTTTTTAGGGGCTAGATGATTGGTCGCGTCGAGGACCAGGCAGCTCGAGAGAGCTCGTAATAGCTGACCCAAAAACAAGCTCTGATGGTTGCTTGCTGATTCTGCTCGTCAAGGGCGGGGAAAAGACGATACGTTGCCTGCCTACCGGGCCTTATCGAGGCAGCTTTAGAGTGCCATCCACACAAGAATCAGAACATCGTGCAGATACGTGAAGTTCTGCTATCAGCACGCCATTAGGAAAACCCCGGTCTGATGTCGCATCTGACAAGCACGCAGATGCTGGCCTGGTCCCCACCAATAATACGCAGAGACGATAGCTCCAAGTGGTTTGATTGCTTGTTGATCTCGGGAGATCAACCATCCTCTCAGAGGCACAGAAGGCGCGAGAGTGCAGCACTTCCCAGGTCACCATGCAGCTGTCATATCCACGGCTGCAAACCTACTATTGTGGGATTGTGGGTATGGATGGTGTGGTGGGCAAGATGAGCAGAGATGGGCAAAAAAGTCAAACAGGGAAATACGAGCTATCGATGCGGGCTAAAACGAAGAGATTTTCACTGTCAAGTAAGAATCGGCCTGATAAGCTCGCCTCGGGGCCTCTTTCCTGGTGGATTACCCTCGCTGTGATTCGCCAGAGAACTGCCTCCAGCTGGAGAGGTTGAGGGCCTTTCTCTTCCATCAGCTTCCTTTTGGGAATAATGTGGGACGCCAAAACCCAAATGGAGTCTTTTTGACTAACTCTGTGAGCTATGACTATGATGGGATATGATCGAGCTTCATCTCTTGCACTCCCGAAAATCACAGCTCGAACAATAAAGCCGGCGCTTCCTTGGCGGGCTGACCGTCTGAGCCATGGCCGCGGGTAGCTTGTATCAGACCTCGCCCTCATCACGCAAGGGCGCCATCAAACTGCGCCAACAGAGGGCTGAACGCCGGCTCTTCAGAAGGCAATCTCGTTCAGGATAAGCCTTTTCAATAGTTACCTGGTGCAATTTCCCATCCCACCACCCATCAGGTCGATCCAGAGGACTTCTGAGACGCCATCAGGCGCCTCGAGAAGGCTTTGAGAGGCCTTTTGCCGCTTGTGAGACCGACAGGAAGCAATTTCACAATAAAACCATCGGCGCGCCTCATTGACCAGGGTGCGAGGTTCTGGATTCTGATGTTTACGCTTTTCCATTTGGACCTTTTCCTCCTCGTCTCCCCGTCGCCTTGTTTTTGTTTTTCAGCGCCCACGTTTTTCGCGTTTGCCATGTCTATCTTCGAGAGCTGAACCTACGCGAGGATGAGCTGATGACTCTGACGCTGACTCCGATTGCCTGGGTGGCCTCCGACGGCTGATCCGGCGAGTGAGCAAGGCTCTTCAAATAACATGTGAAAGCCCGCACTACTGTCTAGCTGTGCCTCACTCTTCCAGACAGGTTACCGACATGCCATCTCTGTCATCAGTCTCCCGTCCGTTCATGATCCCGGTGTCTTCCATCCCAAGGGCCTTGATTCCAAATCCCCCCGCCTGTGAGGACTGACGTCAGGTGTGGTTCCAGTCGTGAGAAGCTCTTGGCGCGGCTGTCGGGATGAACAGACGTGTCGGCATATCTCCTTTACATCGTCGGATCAATCGAGCAGCGACAGTGCCCATTGGTGTGATGTAACTGAAGGAGAGGCATGGTCGGCGTTTGGCCCTTGCATCCCGATCAGTTGGGCTAGCAGGGGTATGCACACTTGCGGTACCGTTTTCCAGGAACGGATTCCAGGCGGTAACCAGGTCTATCCGTCCACGAGGGCGCCTTGGATTCCGCCGCTGCTATTGGCTGGCTGTTCGACGGCGCAAAAAGACGGCGTCTGAAGAGATTTTTCGCTCACTGACTTTACAGCTTCCATAGGCTTCGGCCCCCCTTCATGTCTCTGCCACAGCGGCGACTACGTTAGCTTTTCAGGGTCTGACACAGAGCCAGTTCCCAGCATTCCGGAACGACTGGAACACACGACTCGACTGGCCAATGCGCTGCTGCTCACATCAACTCTCACGGATAACGTATCCGAGGATATCTATCATGTCGCAAAACGCAGGTGGTCGTCTTGCCGCGCAGCATCCTTTCCCACTGCGTCCAGCTCGCTGTTGGTAGTCCGAACGACGGAGTATTTCCCAGGCAGGAATAGACGAGGATTCAGTCCCTCGCACTAACACCGAATGCACCATGGCACCTCATCAGGATGATGACAACGCTGGAGTTGTGCTCAGGTACCCGCTGGAGCGACCTATGCCTCTTCCCTAAGCAGACACCGTCCCTTCCGCTTGTGTGAATAGAGCCCAACTAGAGGCCCTAAACAGAGGCGCTAAAAGGCCTGAGCACATCGTCTTATCGGCGCGAATTGCCTAAGCAGAGTCTGCTAGCCCCGCTCTAGGACCGATTGCGGCTTTCCTCTTTTCTCTCACAAGTCTTTTCTGCTCTGGTCCCAGAAACCTGTTCGCATCCAATGACGTCGATGCATCCTGATCCATCGCTCGCCATGATGCCCCCCTCTACCAATTCCCTCAAAGGACCTCTTTCTTCATGCCTGAGGTGTCAAACGCTAGAGCGGCGCCATCGGGGACGCAGTCGTGCCTGGCTTCATCTTCGCACAATGTACCGTTGCTCGCCCGACCCTGGCCAAGTACTCCTCCGTACGGAGTACATGTCATTGATCGACAGAAACAATCAGGGTAGATGTTTGGCATGACGGGTCGGCCAACACTGGAGCAGACTGGAGGATCGCTGGCGCGAGAGTCCGGTGACAGGTCCGCCATGGAGACGAAAGATTCAGATGATCTTGACATCACAGTGTTTGGGGCACCTTCCGGGACATATCGAGCGCATGCAAGTGCATGGTGTCGGACATGGGCTTGACAAGTCTTCGGTTCCTACCTTGAGCGCATTGCAAGACCTTCTGCATGTCTCCGACTCATTCGTCTTGCAGCGACTGACCATGGCACCGGCGCGGACGAGGCTGTTTCTTTGGCACCAGGACTGTCGTGCAAGACCATTACTGTCCCATGATCTTCGATCTCATGCATTCCGTCCAGAGCCGGCTTTGGACACCAGTCACATCTTATGGCAGGTGTGTTCGCTAGGCAAGGACTGTCCTCTTTCTCTTCCAACGTTGGTCAAATATGAGAGTACCCAACCGTGATCCGCGCAGTTTCTATCCGGATATCTGCCTCGATCCAAGCCAACGAGCAGCAACTTCATGCAGCTTCGCTAGTGCGAATGATGTATGATCTTGTATCTTTTCCTGAGAGTCCTTTTACAAGATGGACAAGGGTTCGAGTGAAAACCCTTCAAGCATCACCACCCTTGCTTGGCCTCAGGCCTTCAAGTATCTATCTGCATGTGTGAGCCGGCACATACACCAGGCGCTCGAGGCATCCTTCTGAGTTCGGAGTCCAAATGTGGCATTGCTCGGTCGAATCATTGTTGCAGTGGGCAAAAACTAGATCGGACCGGAAGCCTGAGGCCCAGTTTTCCAGGCCAGAATACCCATTGTCCAAGACTGATTGGTTGCGCAAGACGTGATAGGGCTTTACGGACAAGAAGGCTCTTTGGAGTAGCAGGCGAACCAGACAGAGGGCATGAGGCATTTACCAGATGCTGTCTCGCCCGATCCACAATAACTTTGGTTGGCAGGCAGTACATGATGTTCTGGAAACACTCGGTTAGGTATCGATCAATCGGCTTGCCCTACTCTTGTCCGGCCACTGTACCGACAGAGTCTGGAAGAACAAGACAGATGCTCTAGGTGACCGACGAGGCACACACATGTCTGGTCTGACTTATTGCGCTGCATTAGCTCGAGCGCGGCGCATGGGCCTCGAAAACCAGCATGTATGCGCCGCACTGTGCTGCAGCACATCCGGAGAAGATTTCTCTAGTCGGCGTGTGAAGACTTGAGAAAGCACTGTTGCGACTCAGTCATGCGCAGTCCTCCCACGTCCTGTCTCCCTTACGTAGGTGCCAACCATCAGAATTTTCACTCGGTTCCTTTCGACTGCCCAAGGCCAGGCATCACACTGTACCCAGTGTTGGCGCATTTTTCACTGCCTACGGAATGATTGTTCGTCGTCAAGCCTGTCGAGTCAATGCGCAACCATCAAACATCTTGATCAGAGTCTTTACAAGACCCAGAAAAAAACCCTTCTAGGCCTCCCCACCTCCCACACTGTTTCCCACCATTGGCAATGTCTAAAGCGATTAACCATCGCAACGGCTGCCAATAATTGTTTGGCAGTCGTGATGGATCGGGTCTAGAGAGGGGCCGGTGTACCCTGGATATTGTCCACCTCGGTCTTGGGGTTTCCATTTCGGCTCGTCGAGGGGACTTGGTCAGGTACCTTCTCCTCACTTGTTGGCCTGGGTTTCCAGGCCATAGGGACTAGCCCAGCTTGAGCCCAGGCTCTTTGGGTGATAGCTCTTGCTTGCTTGTTTCTCGCTTCGTTCTTAGTGCTTTCCTGCCTCGTCAATATTCTCAAGTTCGCAACGTGAACATGCTTCGCGCTCCAGGTGGACGGGCGCTGCCGCTGCCGCTCGCGCGCCCTGACAGGCCTTGGCTCTCTCTTTTTTGACTTTGTCTGGCTGCTGTCACAGGCATTTGGTGCGCGTGTCAGGAGTGCGCCACGTGTAAGCACACGCACAGCGGTCGTGTGCTGGTTTCTACATTTCTGCGCGCTATTTACGTGGGTGGGTGGTGTCCAACGGAATTTGGGGGGGACGGACCAGTCGGGGTGTGAGGGGTTTGGCTTGTCGAAGCCACCTTGGCGTCTGCACCTCAGCCTTGATCCAACGGGAGACGGGGGTTTCTGCCGGTCGGCCCCTGAGCCGATCCCCTTGGATACCCTCGAATCCCGCCACCTCACTGGTCCGGAACTGGAGCCAAGTGGACTCTTAGCACATGGTGCTGTCAGGTACCAGGCACAGACGCAAACAACCAGCCAATGGCATTGCTGAAGTGCGTCCCGACGGACCTGCGCTTGCAAAACTTCGATCCAGCTAGCGCCAGGTGGATGCGCGAGCTCCTGTTTTCCAACGCGCTCTTCGGACCCAAACAGGGGTCCCCTAGGCTTTTCTTCCTTTCTTGGAGGACTCCGGCACCAAGAGTGACCCTGCCCGGTGCACTGTGAACGTACCTCTGGGTACCGCCCGGCGCCATGGAGCGGTCCACTCCCGATCCAGGGACGCATACACCTAGACCCTCGTCCCACAAGTGTCCAAGTCTCGTTGCTGACCTGGCGCATTTATCCTGCAAGATGCGGTGAAATGTAGGCCATTGTCTGCACTGTGGTCATATCGAGTTAATAACCAACCTGACGGATTGGCACGGGATATATTTGGAGGCCGACTCGGGAGCCGGGGAAAAGGATTCACAGGAATCCATTCCCAGAGGGCGACGTCACCCGATGTCCGCCAGCATTCCTGGTGAAGCGTCCGGAGGTGGCTGCGCAGCTACGTAGTCTGGCGACCGGGCCTCGTTTCACCTTGTCGAGTCAGTGAAAGGAATGCGGGAGCTACCAACCACGAGGACGCGGCACACAGTACGAGACTTGTAACCCTCCATCCTCGAGAATGCTTTCACACCACCACCATGTGGACCAGACACCACGACGTCCACAACACCATGCAGGTGAAGTGGGTGCTTCGACCCACTGCGGCAGCGCCCCTTCGACAAAGCCTTCTTTCTCGTCGGTAGACCGCTGGACCCTCTCCCTCCGCGCGTTCATGGACACGGATTCCTTGTTCGACTTATAAAAGGCGTGGACGAGTCCCGCACTTTGATTTCGAGCATTCCCCAACCTTCCTTTCCAGCCCTGCTCAGACCCGGTGATTCTTTTTCGTCCTTCGACAATAAACCACATTCCTTGCTTCATCGCAAAGTCCTTCACTCCTTGTAGACTTTGTTGATCAAAGACAACAACCACCACCTACCACTACTATCCTTTCCAAGACTCTTGACGCAAGACGCCAACCCACGACGTAACGTTCGTCATATCAAACAATCGCACCACGCGGAACATACATATCTACAGCCTCCCGGCAAACATTCAAGACATTTTCGTGATCCCACGACTCAACTCATCTCAAACACACCTGAGAAACTTACCAACCTTGACGGTTTGATAAACATCACCTTTTCAAAATGCAGTACTTCAAGATCGCTTCTCTCCTGGCTGCTGCCATCGCCTCGGTCCAGGCCACCAACCACGTCACCCTCAAGTCTCTGGACGACGTTGACCGCACCGTCTACTTCACCCCCAGTGCTGGCCACGCTGCCGTCAACTCGGTCGAGGTCGCCGCCGGCAAGTCTGTGACTGTCGAGATCCCCTTCCAGTGGGTTGGCAACTGGCACGGTGTCATCAAGGGCCAGGCCAACGGTGACGGCATGCTCGGCGAGGTCACCTTCGACGGCTGGGGTGGCAAGAACTACTTTGACGTCTCTGCCATTGTCAACCCCAACGACAAGGACAACGTCTCTGAGATGTGGCCCGCCGACGAGCCCAACACTCCCACCTCGGGCTGCAAGAGCTTCCCCTGCAACAACGCTTACTACCTCTGGGACGATGTCCAGACCCGTGTCACCACGCAGTCTCACATCATCTGCACCCTGTCCAAGAACGGCTACTCCGCTTCCAAGCGCGATGCCGAGGAGGACACCGAGGAGAAGCTCTCTCGCGACTTTGTCCTGGGCAAGAAATAAATGCAACTCGTTTTGTTTTTTTGTTTCTTGATTCCGGAGTCCAACAAGTTCGGTCCCGCAGCAAGCAGTGCGAGGCGGAGCCGAACGCCAAAGCGCGGGCATTATGAGTTTACGACAACTTTTCAAGACCTTTCACTTCTCTGGGTGGGAATTTTGGGGAAGACCAATTTTTAGAACGATACCCCTTCTCACCTCCACGCGAGGGAGAGAAAGTCCAAAGAGGCTGGTTTCTCAGGAAAATCCTCTTTCGTCCTTCTCCCCCCAGAACACGCGCGGGGGGTCCAAGCCTTCAAGCAAGGCCATGATTTTTGGTTTTTTAGACTTGGGAAAGACAAGGCAAGACGGGACATGAGCACATACAACACAACGACCACGGTTGAAGGCGCTTCTTGGCTTTGATGGTTTCAGGAGTTCCACCGTGGCCATTCAAAAACCCAACAGTCTCGTATTCTCTGTTTTCGTCCCTTGGCTGGATTCTCCCGATCCCTTCTTTGTCTGCGAGCCACGTAGACAAAGCTGAGATGCGAGGTTTCAGCCTGGGGAGGGTTACACTGAGCCGGGCTGGCATTCACTTCAAAACTTTACAAACTTTCATGACACTCGCTTACACATGAACTTTTGAGTTTCTACTTCATCCTGTATATATTTGGGAAAGAGATTGGTCTGGTGTTTCATCGCCTTTCTCTTCCTCTTTCTTTCTCACTTCTTTACCTTTTTTTTTGTGAAAACAATAGAACAAAATATCTATGAACAAAGCACTCATCGCGCAGATCTCAGTCTTCGTGTGAACCAACAATGATGCGCGCGCGCGTAACAGCTCTCTCTTTCTTTGCTTCTTTCTTTCCACCTTACCCACCATCAGCTGTGCTCAGCTTGTGCGACGATCGCGATGCCTTGCATACAAGCTAGGGATCCCAGAGAACAAGGATTATTTTTCTCGCTCTTGTGCCTCTCTCTCTTTTGTGTAGCGCATGTTTTACTTGTACAATGGAGCAAGGTGGAGAGGGGAGAGGGGGGAAGATCCGATCTGGGCCTCTCAGGATCCATCCATTTTGGGACCTGAGAGACTCGAAGTTCTCATTCTTTTGTTCTCACTGTGTATACAAAGACCCACTATTGGGCTGGGATGCCAAGTACACCCGCCCCGGTCGAGCATGTACGTACACACGCGTTTCTTGGCGTAGATCCGGCTGGTTTGCCTGTTTTCTCGGTTGGTGCGCACTTTCTTGGCGCCGGTACAGTGCTTCTTTCTTTTTGCGTTCTTTTACCACCCCTGTAGCTTCCTCGGTACGTACCTGATTTTTCGGTGCCTGGCGTGCCTGGCCCTTTTCTGTGCCTGATCTGTGTGCCTGGCCTGAGCGCGGTACTTTTCCGGAACAGCAGGCCTCGAGTCTGCGTTGCAGTGCGTTGCGTGTCGTGTGCAAGGGGCCCAGGGGCAGGATGTCTCTTCAGCTGTTCTGGCTCCCCCCTCGTCCAGTGAGTGGTGCTGTTTGCGTAAGCTGGCAATGCGGTGCCTGGATTGGGTTTCGTGGTGGTGGTGGTGAATGGGCACATTCTTCACATGCCGAGTCCTGCATCAGGCATTTGCGATCAAAGAGAAGGCCGGGCACTTGGCAGGCAGGCACAGGAATGTACCGAAGACTTTGACACAAAGGCTTGTCCTCGTCACAGTGGAGAGGGATCAGCGCGCTTTGTGCATGGAGCTCGATACTTGTTTCTCTCTCTGGCCCATTGTCTACTTCGCTATTTCTAACTCGTTTTGGTGTGTACACACACAAACACATACCGTATGTGTGTTTACGTTGAACTAGCTTAGCAGTTGCTAGGCAGATTTTCTAACGACAATGGGGAGCTTTGACGGTGTCATCGATCATCCCCGGAGAAGGAGGTCCAGTTCACCAGTCAAATAGGTCTTTGTTTTGATGATCTTGGGGCAGAGACTAACTAACGGACAAAGAACTACGGAGTGAACCGTCTGCCAAACCATAAGCTGTCTCGGCTGTCAGCCAAACATTTGCATGTGGAGGAGAAGCTCAACCGAGTCCCAGAGAACTACTGCATGTCATCAGTCAGATCAGTCAAATCAATCAATCAATCGTAGATGATGTGCTGATCCGATTGGGATACATGGTAGAACTTAGGCACTTGTCGAGACATGTACACCGAGTTCCATCGGGATGGCGGGTGGTCTTCTCAACACCCACTCGAGACCAAACGAAACGGGCTGCATATTGCCAACCCCATCTACTGCCATATAAACAAACACACCAACCATCAATTACATCTTACAAACCTCCTCGGGCAACCGGGATCGACATGTGCAAGAGATGTTTTGGTCCTGGCTCCATTTCTTCAGTGCACTGCAGTAGTCGAGAAGTCATGCAAGTTCATACTCCGTAAGCCAAAACGCAGTGTGCCGACGTCAAAGACGAGAAAAGCAATGAGAGAGAGGCAAGTCTTGTCGGCACATGCATCCCACATTCTGCGCATACCCGATCGAACGATCAATTTCGAGTCTTTGTTTCGAGTCCGTGTGATATCGCACATGTTGTACTGAATCGCCAGCGCATCCAGAGTCAAAAAAGAGGCACCGGCTCCCCGCACTGCATATGCACCTCATCATCAAAGCACGGTCTTCCATTTGCCTCTTGTGCGTTTCCAAACCTGACTTCACGAGCCAAACGGGATGACAACATCGCCCGCGGGGAAAGCAAATTAGTCGTGCATTGCATATCTGTAGCGTATAAGCACCTGAACGCCATCAGGGTCTTACTTTTCATGCTTGTTGGCTTTTGACTTTTTAGAGACAGTTGCTTTCGCTAGACAGCGCGTGCATATATGCAGCCGGTCAAGCGATACGGCAAATTCCTGCCCGGCCATCCTCGCCAAAGCCAAACTACCGCAGCGTGCCATCCCGCAACGCAACGTTCAAGGGAGAGAGAGGCTTGCCGGCGCAGGGTCTGAAACATCGACTACTGCATGGCCGCATGTCATGTCGTTCCCGGACACCGGTCTATTGCGGTGGGTTTGAACTGACGGCACCGGAAGACGCCGGTGCGTTTCGAACTGTTGACGTCCTTCTAGAACGTAGAAGTAAGGGAACAAGTGAAGACTTGACGGGCCCTCCGCCAAGCAAGGGTTCAATCGTGTTCAATGGCCGAAAATACAGTGCCCGCCAACCTGGAATGCAAACGAGCGGCGTGTGCCTTGGCAAACACGAGGGGCTTCATCTCGTACTCGATAGACAAAGTGCACCATCTATATCTCCCATAATGTTTCGGCTTATGCCGTGCGCCGTAAACCACCCGGGGACCGCCGTTGTCATGCGGCAAAACTTGCCATATCCCCACGTCGAGGGGGGAAGACAGCACCGTCGGAGCCGTCGGGTGCTTCATGTACACGCCGTGCTCTCTCGGGTTCGGGAATCATTCTAGAAGGAAGTGGATGCGGGGACGTAAATTGAAGTCTCATATCACTACACGCTTAAATGCCTGCCTTAATGTCTTCTATATCATATCAATGGCAAAATAGGGAAGAGAAAACCGGGGGCCCAATCAGCACGGGAGCCTCGTCTGCCGTCCAGGCACCACTGTCCCGACCCTGGCACCGTACCGTGAATTTGCAGGTTAAAGCCCGCTTATGCTATTCATATCAGCCGTCCTTCTTGGCAGCCGCATCCTCCTTTTTCTCTTCGCTCTTGCTCTCTTCGTCGGGAGTAGTTGTAGACTCCGCCGTCGGCTGATCGCCCTCTCCAGACGGCCTGGCAGAGGCAGCCGGCGATGCCGCTGCTGACGGGGCCTCCGCCGCTGGTGCCGCTGGCGGAGGAGCGGGAGCCTCGATTGTCTTGCTGTCGATGATCGACTTGAGATGATCGCCGGTGTCGCCGAACCCGTCCATTTTGCCCAGCCGAGCCGTGAAGAAGTCGATGTCACGCAACATGCTACGATTTACATTGTTAGCTACCAAGCCCCATACATCTCAAAGAGCATTCTGGAAACATACCTGTTCCGGCCGACCTCGGTTTTGACGTCAGCCACCTGGAACGCCTTGCCAAACTGTTCCTTGTAACTAGCAAAGACGGGCACCATAATCATGAGCACTCTATTCTCGGGAAGTGTCTTAGTCAAATTGCGCTGCAGCATCGATGTTTCCTTGCAGAGAGTATTCATGTACGGGTGGACTGCATCGTCGCTGCTGTCCCAGACAATCGTCTTCATCGTTTTGCTGTGCGCCACGGCTCGACCACTCATGATCTCAACAAGCTTATCGTAGATGTTGTTCTGGTGCTCTTGGTACCCGCGCTTGACCTTATCAAACTCGCCCATCAGGTTGGCGACTGGAGGCCCGGCGCCGGCGTGGCGCCGGGCCAGCTCACGGATATGCGGGATCAGGGTCACAATGAAGCCGAGTGCCTGCGAGGCGAGTGCCAAATGCTTCGTGGTGATGTTCTTGAGACCGGCTGACTTGGTGGCTCCCGCTCCTAGAATGAGCTGCGTGCATCGAGAGTTGAAGAACTGCAGGTAGGAAATCAATGACACAGAAATGTCTGGGGTCATCGAAGGCATGGACACCATTAGATGCAAGAACTGCGACAAACCATCCAGGCACAGAATGGCCGAGTTGGGAAGAAGGAAAGATTCTTCCTCGATGACAGCTCCACGTGTTTTCGGTTTCGCGGTCCCGTTTGTCTGGGTTGGGTCGTCCGTCTCGTCAATCTCGTCGTTTTCAGGATCTACATCAGAGTATGGTATCCAGACCTTGGTGCCGTCGGACCATGTCGCGTCATCTTTGGTACTTGACTTGAGAACTCGATCGAGAAGCTCGGTATGCTTCTCATCAAAGTCCTTCGCATCCCACTGATCTGACTCCATGCCTTGAGCAAGCTTCTGCTTCTCAACGTCCCCGTGTTGCTGTACGAACTCCCTAATGTGGCCATTGACGACGTTCTTGAGGGTCGTGCCACTGCGTCCGGAAATGGCTTCGCATTCGTTGGCGAAATGGAGGTTGAGCGTGAAATACCGAAGGAACCAGATCAAGGATAGATGAGTGCTTTGTTCCGCTCGTGTACGAAGAACTCGGACGATTCTGTCTTGTGCAACGTCGACGGCCTGCCCGACCAGATTAGATAGGTCTAGAGCCTTGTGCAATTCTTCTTGCGCTTCGAGCGCCGCTATTGACATCCTTCTGCCGCCGGGGCTGATGGGTGGCGACCGGATCTGGGGCGACTTAAGCCCTTCAAATTCCGAGTCGTCGCCAATGGAGCTTGCCACATCAAGCAATACTTTCGCCTGCGTGGAGAGCCGTCGCAAGGTTTCGGTGACGCCTATGTAGACTTTGACCAGCAGCTCTTCGGCATCTTCTGGTTCGAGAGCCTTGAGATTTCTAGCAAGAGTAGAGCCTTTGTCCTGTTGGCTACGTTGCCTGCCGCCCATTGTTGATGAAGACATCATTGACTCATTATCGTCATCATTGGAGCTTGGCAACGGTCGTTTGATCAGGTTCCGGAGCTCCCTCAAGAGCGCCTCCCGATAAGATAGAGTAGCCGGCCCGAGATATCTTGAACGGTGTAGACCATGCAGAATAGGCATCAGCTCAGCTCGGAGATCCTCGGTAGCAGTCAGATACGAGGGAAAGGCAGACGGCTCTCGCGCGTGGCCACCTCTCGCTCGCAACGAGGCGCTACTCCAGCGCATGAGCACTTCTCGCGAAGAAACATTATCGACGTGACGACGCACGTCAGCCATGAGAGTAGCTACCAGCTTCGACTCGTAGGCCTTCCCTACCCTGAACCGAAGAGTTTCTATATCTTCGTTGACGCCCTGAAGAGCTGTTGCTCCTCTAAGATCTCGGACACGCGGTTTCTGGTCCGAAATCGAACCAAACGAGACCGGTGTATCTACCTCGCCCGCGATGAGTCGCTCTAGTGAGTCGACACTATCGAGTGCCTTCTCGAGCTCCCCTTCGTCGACCAGAGACTCGCAAACAGCTACTTTCTCGACGATGGTTCGTAATTGCAAGACGGCATCATGCAGTTGCTGAAGGTTCTCACGCTTTCGCCGCCGTTGCACAATGTCCAGTCCGCTTGTCGCTATCTCTTCGTCAAGGGTCTCAAGCTCAGCTCTTAATGCCCTGATCTTCTCTACCGACTCGGCAGCCTCTGTGTGTAGTTCCTTCAGAGATCCGAGGGCTGTAAAGAATGTGGACGACGCAGTAGAGATTGAGGATATAAGATGCATTTCCACGGTATCCATGTACCATGACAGCTTCTCTTGGAGAATGGCGTTGGTCGCGAGTGCTTTCCTCGGCGCAGCCGCACGGCCATTGGCGGCTTGCTTCTCCTCATTGCTTCCGGGTGTAGGGCGAACCACTTCGGACCGCTCACTGACAATGTCGAATGTGCGCGGGTTCTCGAGGTGGAAATCGTCGTCAAAATAGACGTTGGGTATGGTAGATAGCGGCGGAGGTCCTTGTGACGTCTTTTTGATGAATCCTGAGCTTGATCTCCTCAGGGGGCTGGGCATCTCCAAAGCTGACAGTGAAGAGATGGATGAGATCGACGCTTTCCTCGTTGATGATGGCCTTCTACCCGGCTTGAGATGTCCATCGTCCAGCAGTTCAGCTACGTCATCTTGTTTACTGCTTCGACGCTGCGACCCATCCGCGCCTTCCTCCTCGTTCTCCTTGGCTCTCCTGAGCTGCTCATATAGTGCTCCGACCTGGGTAAGGTATGGCGCGAATTCGGCGGCGTCGACATGGGGTATATTCGTCAGTGTGACCGGTGGGATATCTTTCGCCGTCGGCGGCTTGTGGGCACTCGATGCAGGAGCTGATGTATGAGGTAGCAGACCAGTGCGTACGATTGGTGTCTGCAAGAGCGTCGAGATGGCGTTCTGTCCGGACTCCAGCACGGCGCTAGCCCAGCTCCCCGGTATGGTATCCAACGAACCCCCGATGGAGTGAATCGAGCTAGCCACCGACTCCCTCCGCTGTCGTGGGAAGCCAGTTGCGGACCCTTGCCGGTGGAAAGGGAAGTCGGACCGGTGGGCGTGCGGCGTCATCGGTGACAAGCTGTCAACAGACTTTCGGCCATCGGCGTTTGCGAACATGGTGTCCAAAGTCACTTGCGCCTCTTCATACCAAATCTCCGATGCTACCTCCCCCCCTTCGCCACAACCTCCTGGCTTATAGATTCTCGAATTGCGAGAGCAGCTGTCAAAGGCAACATACAGCTATGACAGTTACCTAGGAAGCATCGCCGGAAGACAAAGGGGGCGGCTGGTCGGCGACTTGTGCTCACGGAATAAGCCTTCTCGGTGGAGACTGGTTTTCTCGCGATTGTGTGAGGTCCTCCCTGGATATAAGCTCGGGCGTTGAGTAATGTGTTGTTACGAAGCTCGATTTGCTTGGTATCATCAATCCCCGATACCCCATGCTCCGAGGTACCTACCCTTACGTATCATCAACGGAACTGTTACGGGGCCCGAAGATCGACTGATTGGCCAGGTCTCCACTCACGTGGTGATAAGATTACCTCTCCCAAAACAGAAAGACCAGGAGCTAATTAATGCAATCACTTTATTTTAGCGCGTCAAAAGGGAGGACGCGACGCGTTTTGCACGCGCTCTCCGACCCCTCCAAACCCTTTATCGTTGTTCGCCTTTCCATCCACAGCTTTGGCATTATTTTGATCAGATCAACCCCATTTCCCGTTGTTGCAAAAGTTGTTGCAAGAGCCTCTTGACTGATTGTTTCGTCTTTCAGAGCAACACTCCATACAACAATCATCCACGATGGATCGTCAATCCGTCTACACAACTCATGTCTTCGAGCCGAGCTACGAGCAGGGCGAGGACACCAACCTTCAGATCCAGGCGCAATTAGAGCAGTTTATTCTCGACTTCAGACTCGAGAACCAGTTCATCTACAGGTTTGTCCCCATTTCCTCGATAATCACCACATTGACAAATGCTGACTTGATTGTGTAGAGACCAACTGAAGGAGAATGCTCTCTTGAAGAAGTACTACTGCGATGTCAATATCGGCGACCTGATCAAGTTCAACGAGGAGCTTGCGCATAGGCTAGTGACTGAGCCGGCAGATATCATACCACTGGTGCGTATATAACAGAGTCTTTGTGACTCAGGATATGTCAGTCTGATGTCGCTCTAGTTCGAGAATGCCTTGCGAAAATGCACCCACCGCATCGTCTTTCCCCACGAGAGGAAGGTTGATCTTCCTGAACACCAGCTCCTCCTCCACTCCACCGCAGAAGATGTTTCCATTCGCAACCTCGACTCCTTGACCATCTCAAGATTGGTCAGGGTTCCTGGCATTGTCATTGGTGCTTCTGTCATGTCTTCCAAGGTGACAGAGCTCACCATTCAGTGCCGGAACTGCCAATACGAAACGAGGCTACCTGTGCTCGGCGGCTTCACCGGAGTGTCTCTTCCTAGGAACTGCGGTCGGCCACGCGCAGCAAACGACCCTACGGCAAAGTGCCCTCTGGACCCCTATTTCGTCATGCACGAAAAGTCGAGATTTGTGGATCAGCAAGTCATCAAGCTCCAAGAAGAGCCTGACAAGGTTCCGGTCGGAGAGCTACCTCGCCATGTGCTTATCTCCGCCGATAGATACTTGACGAACCGTGTGGTTCCTGGATCAAGATGCACTGTAATGGGCATCTTCTCCATCTACCAAAACAAAGGAAGCAAGAACTCTTCCACTGGAGGTGCCGTGGCAATCAGGACACCGTACCTCAGAGCAGTGGGTATTCAGACCGACATCGATCAGACTGCAAAGGGTCATGCTATCTTCTCAGAGGAGGAAGAGCAAGAATTTCTGGAGTTGAGCAGGCGGCCAGACCTCTATAACATATTGGCTGACTGCATTGCTCCCTCCATCTACGGAAACCGCGATATCAAGAAGTCAATTCTGTGTCTGTTGTTCGGTGGCTCGAAGAAGATCCTGCCTGACGGCATGAAGCTCAGAGGAGACATCAACGTCTTGATGCTCGGTGACCCCGGTACCGCCAAGTCGCAGCTGCTGAAGTTTGTGGAGAAGGTGGCGCCTATTGCTATCTACACCTCCGGCAAGGGTTCATCAGCAGCCGGTTTGACTGCCTCGGTACAGCGCGATCACTCCACACGCGAGTTCTACCTCGAGGGCGGTGCTATGGTCCTTGCTGACGGCGGTGTGGTGTGCATTGATGAGTTCGACAAGATGCGAGACGAGGATCGGGTCGCCATTCACGAAGCCATGGAACAGCAGACCATCTCCATTGCAAAGGCCGGCATCACCACCATTCTCAACTCCCGAACGTCTGTGTTGGCCGCAGCCAATCCCATCTTCGGTCGCTACGATGATATGAAGACTCCCGGAGAAAACATTGATTTCCAGACCACCATTCTGTCTCGTTTCGATATGATCTTCATTGTCAAGGACGAGCATGAGCGTGGCAAAGATGAGAGAATCGCCAAGCACGTCATGGGCATCCATATGGGTGGCCAGGGCATCGAAGAGCAGCCCGAATCTGAAGTTCCCGTCGACAAGATGAGGAGATACGTGAGCTACTGCAGATCGTAAGTCGTATGCTGCCTCCTCTGATTATATAGCTGCTAACGCTCGTGCACAGTCGTTGTGCCCCTCGACTCAGCAAGGAGGCCGCAGACAAGCTTTCCTCACACTTCGTGTCCATCCGAAAGCAGGTCCACGCTTCAGAGATGGAGGCCAACACCCGCAGCTCCATTCCCATCACGGTTCGACAGCTCGAGGCCATTGTGCGCATCACAGAGTCTCTGGCCAAGCTTACCCTGTCTCCCATCGCCACCGAACAGCACGTTGACGAGGCTATTCGTCTCTTCCTCTGCAGTACCATGGATGCCGTCAACCAAGGCAGCAGCCAGGGCTCCAGGGAACTCAATGACGAGGTGAACAAGATCGAGGCCGAACTCAAGCGGCGGTTGCCGATTGGCTGGAGTACCAGCCTGGCGACGCTGAGACGCGAGATGGTTGAAGGAAAGGGCTTCAGTGAGCAGGCCCTTAACCGGGCATTGATGATTCTACAGAGGAGGGATACGATCATGTTCCGAAACCAAGGAGCCCAGGTCTACAGGAATGGAGCATGAGGTGATGAAAAGGTCATGTGTATTTGATATAACGTTAATGGCATGGAAAGGAACTGGGTCTGCTTATATGTCTTTGGTTTCTGAGACATGGACAATGGGTAGCATCTCAAGATGATACCACTCGAGTCCTGATAGCGCTTGTCTTTTGAGGATTTTGGAGTCGGGAGCTTCAAAGAATTCTTTCATCATCCACGCTTACCTGGATGACCCTAATCAATAAACAAGCCAATACCCCAAGCTCTTTCGCTTCCATGACCATCAGAGGACTTGGGTGACGACCATTTGATATCCCTAACACGACACAACAATTTTCCTCTCTTCTTCACCCTGACGTAATCGTTCAGCTTCACGTCACTTTTGATTCAAATCATCTACAACTAAGCTCAACGATGCAACAAGACTGAGATCAGATATCCTCACTACCAAATGGCTTCCACTCAGGGGGACGAACTGGTGACAACCTCCCAAATCCATCGCTATCGCGCTCTCACGACACTTCTCAGCTGGCTCAACGTCCCTACCCCGAACGTGAGGCAGAAGAAGGGCAACTATGGCAGTCTGAGACATCAGATCCTCTTCAAGGGCGAGGCCTTTGCCGACGTCCTGGTCCGCGAGGACGAGACGGTCGCAGTCACGTACAACTACGCCACGAAGAGACTGCAGGTACTGGCGACGACCGTCGACCCGGACAAGCCCAACAAGTCACCGGCTTTCATCCCGGAGGACGTTCTCGCCGCAGATCCGGCGTACGAGGGCGCGTTCCCGGCCCTGGAAGGCAAGTCGCTGCTCCTGCCTCTGGGAAGCGCGGGATGGTACCTCAAGGCCCGGAGCAGCGGCATCGTCGTCGACGGCAAGCACACGGCCCCGGCCTTCATCGAGCACTGCGCTGTCGTCTGTGAGCTGCTCAAGCGCAGCCATCGAACTGCGACTTACCCTGGCGTCAGCCCGGCCGGCATGAATCGGGATCTGGCTCGTTACATCTGGCTCACCGCCGAGCCGGCCATCAACGCTCGCATCGCGGCCGGCGGAGCGCCGCAGCCGCACGGCAGCACGTACTACCCCCGCAATTTGTTCTGGGCCCTGACGCTGCCGTCGTCGAAACTGCAAGAACTCGCCGTCGCCAACGGACACCTGGACCTGCTCGCTGTCCACCCAGAGGGCCTGAAACCAGACAGACAAGTAGCATTCAGGGGCCTCCGCGACGCCATCCTCGGCGTCGCCAACGATGAACAGTGGGCCGCGGAGGACATGGTCGACCTCGACCAGATCACCTACGACGCCAAAGGCCGGCTCGTCCTGCAGAGCGTCCTCGCCTACACGCTTTCGTTCCTGTGGGCGACCTTCCGCAACGTCCGCCTCACCAAGCTCGAGCTCATGGCGGCCAAGAGGCGCTTCTACGAGGCGTTCGACGACCCGTACGCCCGGTACGCGCACGACGCGCGTGCCGCGGCGCTCGCCGACACGCTCGACCGGCTCGCCAACGACGCCACGCGGCACATGGCCGTCCTGCAGGCGCTGGCGGAGGAGCACGCGGACATACTTCGAGATCACTTCCGGTGGCTCCAGGGCGTGCTCGAGCTGCGCCACAGCCGCGCCGTCAAGACGGGCCAGGCGTACTTTTGGGAGCCGCCCAGTTCGCCGCACCAGCCTTCCAAGGAAAACGAGATGCCCCTATTCCGCGGCGGCTTCGACGCTCTCGATGCCATGGAGGGCTTCCCTCGGCGGACCGTTGCAGAGGCAGGAGAGCATAGCCAGCGGGGCGACGACTGCGCCAGCTGGTCGGCCCTGGCGCTGTACTACCTCAAGACCATCGTCCTCCACTATCGGGGCATGTGCCGTCTGGTCAGGGGTGACAGCCAGAACCCCATGGTGCTCGTACGCTCCAAGTGGATCAGCGAGGTCGCCGTCGAATGTACGCAGGTAGTCGCCAGATCGACTCGCGTGGACAGCCACATGACATCCATCGACGACATTCTGCATGGCCTTGTCAAGCAGCCTGGAGAAGACATCGGCATCGAGAAGTGGGATGTGCAGAAAATTGCCCTGAGGATCGCATTCATGAGTCCTTAGCAGGGGCTTGATCCGGCGGTCCTGCGGGAGTCCACCAAACTATTCGAAGGCACAGCCCACTGCGAAGGCCTCCTGCTTTCTCTGCACCTACACGCAGCAGTAAAAGCGGCAGCAGCCGGAGCGGCATCGCCCGCAGCGAAGGACGAGAAGGAGAACACGCCGCCACCATTGCCGCAGGGAGACAAGGACAAGCAGCTCGCGATCAAGAGCATGTCACGCGAGTTGCGCCAGCTCGTCCCTGCCGTGTCGTTCTCGAAAAGCTGCTGCGCGGGCTGCTACCAATACGTCGAATACATGAAATACCAGTACCATTTCGACCAGAGGGACGACTGCCCCGTGTTCCCGGCCTGTAGCTACCCTCGCTGGACGCCTTGCACTATTCCGTCGTGGACCTCGCAGGAGGCGGCGTCCTTCATGATCAGTCGGGCCGAGAGGGTGCTTCTTCGCTGGGCGGACTCGGTAGTCAAGGTCCCTGAAGCTGCGTTGTAATTGCTGGTGGTCGCTGTCAAGGTGGTCGGTCGAGGTCATTGCTTTCCGCCGCATTATACATTTCGTTCGGAAAATGCGGCAAATCTCATGGGGAAAGAAAAGCTGAGATCTGGGATGGGAGCTTTGAACTTGTGGTAGAGTCTTACTTGCGACTTGAATGACGTTTGAGAACGGAAGTTGGCGGGAAGTCAAGTTGCTGAACTTTCGGGCGAGGGTCACGAAAATTGCAGAGTCGGTAGAGGCATCTTTAGAAACTAGCAATCCATGATCAATGTCACGGGCAAAGACACGTGTGAAGGCTGCAGGGTTGACGGGATCGGGGGAAAAGTCGAAGCCCGCAATCTTGATCGTGATACTTGGGTTGTAAGGCAATGTTATAAGGGTATCTAAAACCTTCGTGAATGCGTATTGAAATGACTACTCCTAGACGCCCGTGCTCACCTGCAACATCCTTGTCTCCATCATCTCGACGGACTAAGCGGGCGGTTGAAGCCGCCTTGCCGGTTCATGTACTGGCGATATTCGGTCTTCTTCTCCTTGCGCACGCCACCGACGTTGTTGCCAACGACCTTCTTGTTCTTGGTCGTGCCGAAACTGCCAAAGCCCATCATGGCCTGCATAGCCGCCATGCCGTCGTCCTCGACCTCCACGTCCTCGTCCTCTTCCTCCTGCGCGTCCTCGTCCATTGGCGTGCCCTCGAAGCTGTCCCGGCCCCCATCGCGCTGCTCCTCGCGCTCCCTGCCGTCCTCGTAGCTCCTCTCGCGCGTGCGGCCCCGCTCCTCGTGCCCGCCGCCGACCTTGAACGACATCGACACCGGCTTCTCCGGCACCTTGGAGCGCGTGGGCAGCGGCGCGCCGCGGTCGTCTCGGTAGCTGCGGCGCTCGGGGCTCTGGCTGCGCTGGGGGGAGGCCGATCGCCGTCGCTCCCTGTCTCGCTCTGGAGGGTTGTTAGTCACTGCGCCGACCGATAAGTCCCGAATCTGCTCCGTGCAAAAAGACAACTCTGGGTCGCGGGGGCGAAAAGCAAGCTGCTGGTGCATGAGCATACCTCGATCGCCTCTTGCGGGCGGCGACTCCGCGCCTCTGCGCCTGTTGACGGGCTCGTCGCGACCGCGCCCATCGCGCCGGTCAGACTCCCGGTCCCTCTCACGGTCGCGCCCGGTCTCTCTCGGCCGGTCGCGCCCGTAGTCCCGGCGATCATCGTGGCGCGGCGATCGGTTGCGGTCGCGACGGTCTCTAGATCGAGATCTGTGTTGCCGCCTGTCCTGACCGTATCCCCTATCGTCGTCGTCCCTCCTACGTTCGCGGTCGTCTCGGTCTCGGCGGTCGCGTGGCCTGCCTCCACCCGGGCGATCTCTGCGCTCTTGCGGCTCGTCCCAGGCCTGCCTGCCGTGGGGGCGGCGGGAACGGTTGTTGTCAGACATGCCAAAGCTTCTGATGGGATGAGACTAAAGTGACCAGTCGATATGCGGTGATGGGTGATGGTTGTTGATATTGCGTAAGAGGTATTGCTTTGTCGAAGGTCAGAGGTGGAAGTGGGAAAGGTCTGCGATTTTGTCTGGGCTAGCTTTGGTCATAAAATTTATCGTGCTGGACGTCACCAAAAGATGGGGAAAGCTAGTGAGATGCGGCTGAAATGAGGCCGCAGCTGGGTCTTTGTAGGGCGGGATTAGCGCTGTCATCCACTTACACATTCTTTGAAGAGTAAAGTACCTTATGCATCCAAAAGATTTAGGACAGGGCTGAGATATGTCTTTGTCTTTCACCTAGTGTAACTCAGTCGTACGTACAAGTGCATGGAAAGAAGTCTTCATTTTGTAGCATCTCTTTATTTGCAACTGTTGAAGATGATATATCAACAGCATATGTGCCTGTTATTCAAGAACAGCATTGCCTTCATGAACAAATCTATTGCTCAAGTCAATTATTCTCGAAGAGACCACTCTACTGGCATCTTGTTTGTTTGATACTTCTTGAGCATGTATCTGGGTATCTCCAAGTCTATATCTCGTCCTCGTCCTCGTCAAAATCGTCCTCACGCCCAATATCATACAATATCCTGCCTCCCTCGCCGCCGCCAATGTCAGTCTGCGCGTCAAAATACGGGAGTTGCACACCCTCGCGGTCCCTCTTCTGCTTCTCAGTCAAGCCCAAGCTAAAGGTGGCCCCCATATCTTCTTCATTGCCGTCTTCCACTGTGCCTTCCGGACCTGCATCTGTCGGCACACGGAACGATGGGTGGTCCGAGAGGAGTGACAGCTCAGAGGTTCCCAGTAGGCCCCCTACCTTACCACTCCCAGGGGCAAGGACGAACTTTTCCGCCACAGATCGACCGCTGCGCCTCCGCAGCTCCATCTCGAGCACGATCCCGTTGGCGTTGGCACCATGCTCATCGGTTTTGACGCCGATGAGCACGCCTTCACGCCCTTCTCTGATGCCCCACTCCGGCTCCTCTAGACTCCTATTCTGAGCCCGGCGTATCTCAATCGCCTGGTAGAGGCTTGAGACGCGGCATATTGCTGTGGCGAGGTGGCACAACACGTCCAGCGGGTGTGGCTCATACTCACTCGATGAACGGACCAGGGGCACATCGGTGTGGTACACTGCAACTACGGATGCAGCGGGGGTTACTATGCTTGATAGGAACGCTGATAGAGATCTGGGGTGCGATGCAGCCAGGGAATTTAGGGAATCGATGACGATCAGTACTTCTGCAAGTTGGTAAGTATCGCCCCTGATATCAAGGTGTGAGTAGTATTTGGCGTGACCACTCACTCTGTGCAGGTGCATCCCTGCTCGCGGCCCCGGTTGGCTGTGGACAATGCGAGGCTATCTCTGTCCTCAGGCTGCCGAGGGCTTTTCCTCTGGCTCGCACGAAGATGTCGGCATCACGAGGCTTCTTGACCGTGGTGAACGAAACAAAGACCACCTTAGTCCGCCCGATCTGGTAACATGTTAGTTGAAACTCCGAAACGAACGTAGATCATGTCTGGTAAAACTGGTTGCGAGGGTCGGGAAGGGATGACGATCAGTCACATGGTCTGCATGTGACGGGATGTGGGAGGTGTAGTGCGGCTCAGAAGGACATCTGCACCCACCTTGGCTCGCGCTGTGAATTCTCGGACTAGAGGCCCAGCTCCCTGCTCGAGTGTGTCCAAGATCAGCGTCAGAGGACTGGCGCTGTCTCTCAAGTTGAGTAGTTTCTGGCCCAAGAGCAGGCTGTGAGAGCGCCCATGGGCCTGGGCTGACGGTGCCATGGCGGGTGTAATCTCCAAAGTCCTGTTCTCGACGGCGACTCGATATCGCCTCAGAAGCTGCGAGTGTGATGCAATAGCGCAGGCAAGATGAGATCACGCTTGTGTCACGCCCCCTGTCTAGCCGTCCCCTCTGTTCTGGTGCGGAGAAGACGCTTCCCCGTGGTTCTGTGTGCTTATTGTGCCTGTGTGTGATATTGCGAGCTGTTAAAGGACCAGGTTCATGATGACTGCCGAAGGCCGCACTCTAAATTTTGATTCGGAGCCCATTATTTGATGGGCACTCGAAGCCGCCCGCTAAGGATCGGAGCCAGTCAGGGCGTTGTGCGGAACCGGCAGTGGACTACATTAGCGGCCGATCAGTGACCAGATGGCGGCTAATCTGCCGACCGTTTTCTGACTTGCATTATCTCTTCATATAAACGTCCCAATCCTTCCCCTCCAGATGTTCCTCGCCCCCCAGCATTGCTACGTGCTGGGATATTAAATGCAATATACTTGAGATCCTTGATAGACATAGCTCGCTGGCAGATACGACAATCATCATCCCAAATCTTGCCTGTCTCAGCAGCATTGCCCGAGTGCCTCACAGAATGTCCCAACTCGCTAAGGTAGGCCAATTATGAGGCCTCTCCCGCGCCTGTCTATGCTGCTTCGGGCCGTTACCTTGCAGGAAAAGCCACCTGGAGAGAGGCGGCTGTGAAGGAAGAGGCCAATGGGGTCTCATTGATGTCTTGTGTGCTGTAATGGCGAAAGCCCACCAGCACTATACCCCTCGAGAGATTTGCTCACGAGAGCTCCTCTTTCCTACCTCCCTTGGCACTATGGCCGATCTAGAAGGGTCTCATCCGGCAGAAGGACCGGGTGCAGCTGGCCATGGGAAAACATGCTCACCCAGATCCTCGTTCCAATGCAGTGGCGATAGTAGTGCTTGATATATAATGCCCTTGGGACGGTGATTGTGTTCTAGAGCTCGCCCACTGGCGACACGGGTACAGCTCTGACCAGGGAAGCACGCAATTCCAACACGATCTCACAATGGCCAAAACTCTCATGCAATGCCTGCTGGGCAGCCTGGTAGCAAGCCTCACCCTTGCAGCGCCGGTGGAAGAGCATCATGAGAAGAGGGCACCGCAGATAGCATCTATCTCAAACACCTTGCCGTTGCGGAAGGAAATCTACCACCACACGGAAGGCTCTCGCCCAGGCTCTGTTTTCCGCAACCACCGTGCTATTAACTTCAACATCGCCGCCGACGACCCGGAAGCTGCTGGCACCGGCAAGGCTCTGGCCGCACAGCACCAGATTGCCTACATAACCGATGTTAAGGCCGGCCCGGGCACCTATCAGTTGATCATCGATACCGGCAGTAGTGATACCTGGTTTGTCAAGACTGGCTTCCAGTGCCGGAACTACCGCAAGCAGCCCATACCCTTGGAGCAATGCATGTTTGGGCCGGAGTTCAAGGGAGACTTCCCGGGCGGCAAGATCACAACCCAACGCTTCAGCATCGCCTACGGCGACGGAAATGGCCCATATCTAGAGGGCGAGATGGGCTACTCTGAGTAAGTGAACTTGGCTTCGTCGAATCTGTTGCTTGTTCACAGGCTAACATGAGGCTCCCTCTTTCAGCATGACTGTTTCTGGCATTACAGTACCTAAGCAGCAAATTGCTTTGGCTACTACAGGAGCTTGGGACGGTGATGGAGTGACGAGCGGCATCCTTGGCCTGGGCCTGCCAGCGCTGACAGAAGCATTCAACGGCACCGAGGACAATGCGGCGAACCTCGTTAGCTACGACCCCTTTGTCACCACGGTCTCGAAGCAGAACGTGCCTCCAATCTTCAGTCTTGCTTTGACGAGAGACCCTGCACGGTCGTTCCTATCTTTCGGCGGCGTACCGCCCAACGCAAAGACAGATGGAAACTGGGCGACGACAAAGATCCTCAAGGTATGAGAGACTCGGATATCTATACAGGACTGAGCACGGAACTGATATAGTGTGTATAGCTTGAGAGAGTCTCCGGTGGAAGCGACTACTTTTACTACACGATACAACCGGACGGATTCGTCTGGAACACTCCTGACGGAGCTAACCAGACCTCTCGCTCACCCATGATCATCGTGGACAGCGGCACCACCTTGAACTTGCTCCCATACGGTATGTTCTGACCCGGTTTATGATCACTATTTTGACACCGCCTGAACTCGTCTCCGCGATACTGACGACTCATTTCGTGTATCTAGAAATCGCCCAGGCCATCAACAACGCCTTCTCCCCGCGCGCCGCCCTCGACAGCCAGATGGGCGGCTGGTTTGTGCCCTGCGACGCCAAGCCGCCGACCTTCGGCGTCACCATCGGCAACAAGACCCTCTGGACCAACCCGAGCAACATGATCCTGCCGCAGGTCAAGCACCCGCTCACAGGCGAGTGCGCCACAGGCATCGGCGCGACTAACGGCTTCCCCTATATCCTAGGCGACACCTTTATGCAGGAGCTCGTGTCGGTGTTTGACATCAGCGACAAGATGGAGCTGCGGTTTGCCAAGAGGACCGACTGAGTTATCGTTATCACATAAAGGGACGGTGATCAGGGGTAGTGCTGAAGGGCGATGCCATATCTTGTCTTCTAGCAAGCTCGTAAAGGGGGTATGTAGCTCCATGGTTAATACAATGCAGTGCAGTAATCAATCCGTCGTTGTCCAGCCGAGAAGGTGCTCAGCCCCTAGCCACAACTATGCTCCCATCCTCATCTGCCTCTTGGGTCTGCTCCTTGCTAGACTCCTGGCTCTGCTCGTGGCCTTCTTCTCGAACCACTTTCTCCCTCTTGGGCGAACCCTTCTCCGAACCAAGCTCGATGCCCGGTTCCTCGCTCTCCTCCTCCTCCTCCTTTTCCTTCGCCCTCATCGACGCCGGCTTCCACTCGGCGGGCAGCTCCACGTTCCAGTCCTCCTCGAACCTCTTGGCCTCGAACTCATCAAAGATTCCCGCCTTACGCATCTCGTGAGCCGCCCAGGCCTCGCTGAGCCACTGCTCGTCGTGGTAGCCGCCCTTCAGGTCCTCCGTGTATCGCGCGCAGTCGTGCCGGAAGTTGTTGTCGTTGCGCAGCGACTCGATATTGGGGCGCGCCTGCTCCGTGCCGGCGTCCAGGATGTGCTGGTCGTCCGGGAAGAGCGCCAGGATCTCCTGTTGCTCCTCCTTGGTCAGGACCGCCCATGCTTGCGGATGGCAGAGGATGGACTATGTTCGGTGGTGTTGAGTGAGCGCATTCTTCTTTGTCCTAGGGGGCGACAGTGCGACTTACCCTGAGGTCTGCGTCGCCAAGCGGCGATTTGGAGTTTGTGAGGATGAAGTCGTGTTGCCACTTCTTGTCCTCTCTGGACAATTTTGTTGAAGTGCCCACCATATCAGAGGAGAATATAGCGATCTGGCTGTTTCTTGTGAAGGAGGAATACTACGGGGAAGTGAGGAAGTGCTGAATGTGAATGTTGATTCTAAAGTACTTAAGACTGAGACAAAGGAAGCTCAGTGTAAGTGCGCTGCGAGCGGAAGTAGCGTTGGGAGAACTTTCAGCTTTACTTTCGAGGCGGGATAATACCCTGTTCAAATGAAATGAATCCGATTGAAAATCATTATTTGTTTGTTCCCTTGTGATTCTCGACGAAGTGTGATTGTCGGTTCCTTTCAGTCGAAGGGTTCATTCATCAACATTGCGAGTGTGTTTGAGAAGCTCAAAGACTCCCTGTTTGGACTGTCTTACAGGGACCACCTGCGCTACGGAACACACCGCACGGGGCCTTGCAGGCTTGTTAAATGATTGGCTGGTACCGCTGATTAGCTTTCGTCATCGCTGTAATTCAGGAACTTTGTGGACACTTAACCCAATCAAGCTCAGCCTGATGTCCATCAATTCCTGTGCTACCGTATTCTTCAATAATCAAACTTGCACGACCTCCTTTGCCATCACTCCGCAAAATCGACGACCATAGGGCACACATTGCTGTGAACAGGCTTACTCCGCTACCAATCAATTGTATCCCGGATCCATTGAGGACAGCCAGGACAGCTCGCATCCTTTTCCTCCGGAGGGGACGCGCAGGTTTCATCAAGAAAGGCCCTCGTGCTCCGAAAGCCACGTTATCCACATCTTCAAGCCAACCACACGACCCAACAACCGACTGCACCTCGACACAGAGCTCTCCCCTTTCTCCTTTCACGACTTACTCAACCTCCCCAAAGGTCCCCCCGCCACATACAACAAGACACAATGATCCGCTCAACGCAAATAGCCCGCCTCGACGGGCTCATGCTCTGCGCCTCGGTCGACGACGAGGCCACCGAGTCCTCCCTCTCCGAGGTGAAGTCGCAGGTGAAGCTCGTCCTGCGGCGCCTGAACCGCAACTCGGAGCCCCAGGCCTCCATCGAGTCCGGCAGCCACTGCCTGCACTACCTCATCGCCTCGGACATCGTCTACGTCTGCATCTGCGACAAGTCGTACCCGCGCAAGCTCGCCTTCACCTACCTCTCGGACCTCGCCGCCGAGTTCGCGGGCACCTACCCGGCGCAGCAGCTCATGTCCCCGACGCTGCGGCCCTACGCCTTCATGGAGTTCGACACCTTCATCGCCAAGACCAAGGCGACCTACAGCGACACGCGCGCGACGCAGAACCTCGACAAGCTCAACGACGAGCTGCGCGACGTGACCAAGGTCATGACCAAGAACATCGAGGACTTGCTCTACCGCGGGGACAGCCTCGAGCGCATGGGCGAGCTGAGCAGCCGCCTGCGCGACGACAGCAAAAAGTACCGGAGGGCGGCCGTGCGCATCAACTGGGAGCTCATGCTGAAGCAGTACGGGCCCTTCGGAGCACTGGGTCTGATTATAATCTTTTTCATTTACTGGAGATTCTTCTGAATGAGACAGAAAACAACAAGCGTGGGGTATATGCTATGTCTGAAGGTTCTAAGCAACAGAATAAATACAACAAAAGGGCAAGCGGGAAGGGGGATCGTTTGGGGGCTTATATGCTTTTCCGCACAGCATTTGTCTGGGAGTCAGGGAGTTCATGATGTGGCAAACCATCCTGTTAGGAGGTCTTTGTATAATAGATCATCAGGGCGCATAAATCAGCAAGCCGCGGATCCTAATAAATCCATATACGCACACCATGAGCCTCGACACGCCAGGTTTCCAAGCTCGCCGCCTCCCCTGTCATGAGTGACGCCTTGCTGTTGAGGTGCTCAATGTGAACAGTCGCTCCACCGGCGACCAAAAGGGCCTTTCCAAATGTATCCGTAAACGCCTCGCCAGTATCATTCCTTCGTTCCGGGTCATGCAGGTAAGAAATGCAAGAAAAAGATGATCACATAATGTTGCAGCTCTTCGTCGCCTTTGGCAAGGGCAGTGCCATAGCCGTATGCTGCCATTCGAGGTGCTCCTGGAAGCTTTGCAGGTCCGGGAAGCCCGCGTCGTCCTGTACGTATTTCGTCTGCTCGAACTCGTTGTCCCCTTGCTCGTAGTAGGTGTAGTCGTCGCAGTAGGGGCACCATAACCTCGCTTGCCAGTCTCCGCTCACGGGTGGGAGGTGGTTCGCAATGACGAGTGGTGGAAACACAACCGACTTCTCTTCACCATTCTCCTTACTCCTCGCTGTAGCCTGCCAATTGGGGTAAGGGGCATCGGGAGCTGTAAATCGTACCGTCCGTGTTGAAGGCATCGTCTGTATATCCTCCCAAAGAATGTGCCCGTCGCAGAAATCGCAGATGAATGCGATATCTGTCTTCCCAAGTCGCTCGAATTTGCCAACTGCATTGCAATCAGGTATTAGCTCCTCCAAGCTCATCCGCCGGCGAGGAGGCGGTAGCGGTATCGGGTCCTGGTCCGACGTCCGTCCGTCTGACTGTTCATGGTCCCTCAGCATTCCGTGCTGGTCCGATGGCCGACGCGGGCCGTTTTGTCGGTCTCTCTCTTCTTTCTTCTGTGCTTCCATCTCCCGTAATTTTCGGTAGACCTGAAAGGCGCCGAGGCATCTTGTATTTGACTCCTGATCGGCGGCAAAGATACGATGTGCAGCCCGGCACTGAGCCTGATGCAGCTCTTTCCGTAGTTGCCCCGTCTCCCTGGCCCATATCGGGTTGATAGGACCACCAGCTTTGAGCCAGTCTTTGAAGTTTTGCGCATGGAAGTCGGCCTTGGTCCGAAGCGCTCGGAGTTCGGTCAGTGACTCGGCTAGAAAAGAAGTTGCCGTTAGTATTCAAAGGCTGAGCAAAAGCGCATCGTAAAGGAGATAGGCTGGCCCCAGAGCCATATCGAATCGATTAGACTCTTGCGCATAACGCAGCGTCCTGAAAGCAGCAATTGTAAGGTACTTGAGAAAAACTTACTCCTACGGTCATTTTCGTAGTAGAACTGCCCGTTCACGAGGGGCGACAGCTCCTGGAAGTCCCGTCTCGCCTCGTCCAGCGCCTGCTCCAGCGCGCGTACCTGCTCGAACTCGTCTGGGCCCCACTGGCGCTTGTCCGCAAACATGAGTATCCGCAGGCCATCGTTGAGCGAGTTCGCGATGCTGGCCAGGAGAGATCCGACTGTGTCTGTGCTGCTCATCGTCTGGCCCCGGGGCGGCATATACGTGGTTGCCTACGGGGACAACGGCGCAATGGACAAGTCGCAGCTTCTTTTGGGGGGTTGCTGTGATCCCCGGCTGCGTGATAGATGATTCTAAGTCGCGGCGACTCCCTCCTCTCTCTCCGAAAAATGGTGTTGTTGACGCAGGTAGCTCAGGAGGCCTCACCTCAATACGAGCGAAGATATGAGACTGGGGGTACGTTGGTGTTTTGGCGGGCGGATCCTCTATCTACTCGGGTCTATCGGTCGCTAGCAGGAGCCGACCAGAGCTGTTGTGATCTTCGCAACATGCGGGGCGACCGTCGATTGTCGCACGTCGAGGGATGTTATCTTTGTCTTTGGGATCTATAATTGAGGTCTATTTCAGTTCCCGCACAAGTTGCGGTTTATTCCGTCGGATTTGGAGGGGGAGGGGAAAGACGATTGAAGGTGGTTTCGATTTACAGTTTGAGGGTACCTCGCGAGGTGGATGATGGCATGAAGCTACCGCCCGTACGACAGAGCCAATGACGGGAGTTTCTTTAGCACGGATGGGGGGAGGTGACGGAATCGCGCGGTGGAGTTGGCGGCCCTATTGGGCGAGCTTTACGGCACTCAACGGACGTTTGGTACCACTAACTTGGGACGGGATCGCGCTATCGTGCCTGGACCCCAGAAGGGGCGGGAGGCCTAAATTGGGTGAGGATAGGCCATCACTGGCCGCCACCTCAGCCCTACGGGTCTGGGCAAGGAAGCAGACGCTTCGCCTTGCCTTGCCCTTTTGCCTCTGTCTTACTGCTCAGCCTGGCACAGCATGATAAAGTAGATCGTGAAACTTGGGAAGATCCCTCCAAATGGTATATATTACACTAAAGTACTTTATACAATGCCATGGAGTACTGCATGTCTCACTTCCACAAGATGAACACTGCCCGCCCATGCCCACTGCCTCGGACAGGAACACTCACCCCGTCCACCTCTTCAAAAAGACCCTTCCCTACTTCTGGCGGCATGTCAGGCCAGTCCCTCCAGATCTCAATGCTAGTATTTCTGTACACATCGCCGTGATTACCCAGCGCAAGACCCACCACTCTGCGCGCCTGCTCCATGTCTCCAACCTCGCACAGCATCACCCGGGGCCGTACCACGGCACCCACCTCCAGCAGGCGGGCGTAAAACACATCTTCAGGCTGGCAGTGCTCGTAGCCCGCCCGCGGGAGCGGCACCTGCGCGAGCTTCGGCTCAAAGTTCCGGACCGACCGCGCCGTGTCGCGGGCGAAGCCGTCGCGCGAGATGTAAGGAGGGTTGCAGGTGATGACGTCCCACCTCTGCGACTGCTGGTCCGAGACATCGTCCCAGGCTGAGGAGAACATGTCTCCCAGAACAAAGTTGAGGGTCTTGGCCGGCGGCGTCTGTGGCTCGAGCAAGCCGGCTTGCACGTTGTGCCGGATGTTATCTCTAGCAAGCGAGACGGCCTGTGGGGAGATGTCTACGCCTGCGACGTGTAGCTCTTTGAAGGACGCTTGGAGCATCGAGTACAGGAGCAAGGCTATACATCCCGTGCCCGTGCAAAAGTCAACGACGTTGAGCTTGTCGGGCTGTATCCCCGACTTGTCTGACAGTAGTTCGCTCTTGATCAACCCGGCCAGCTGTGTGGTGTAAGCCTCTGGCTCCGGCCTGTTCGTACATGTCAGCTACAAGTTTTTGGTAGCGACCTTTAAATACAGTACCAACCTGGGGATCAGCACACCCGGTCTGCATTTGATGTCAAGGTCCCCGAACGGCTGCGTCCCAAGCACATATTGCAGCGGCACTCCTCTGCCTCGCTGTCGACAGAGCCCTGCAATTCGCTCTTCAAGTGATGGTGTGGTCGCTGGCTCAGCGCGCGCAGACTCCCGGATCCATCGCAGCTCGTTCAGGGCTGACGGCAAGTCTCTGCAGACTGGCAAGAGAGTGGCGACATGGGGTGAGATATTGTATGCCTTTCTGATCAAGGAAGGGCTCAGTCTCGGCATGAAGTCTGGAAAGTCGTTGCTAAGTTTGAATGTAATCTTTCGCAGATCGATGTGGGTTTCACGTGGTGAGTAGTGGTAGTACTTGTAGATGTTGGTTGCTGTAGATTTTTTAAGGGTTAGGGAACATGACTTGGCATTGATGGCCAGAGCTTCTGCTTGTGAGACAACTCGCACTAAGCCACATCGTAGCAACGACGTCAAGTGGGTGACAGATTAGTTGACGGTTTGCCTTCTCAACCTACCTCAATCCCTAACTGATCACCCAGGATTATCCCACTACCAAAGCGCATATGGATCATCCAGCTTGTTAGTAAATAGGTAGAGGTTGATCCTAAACCGTCGACCTTTCTGGCCCCCACTTGGACGTCTGAACGAAATATACAGAAAGAGCATACACTTTGCAGAATCGATCGACAAGACTTATTTGATGTTATACAATCATTAGGTCATATTCGTCACCTAGAGTCGGGTATCTCTATATCTTTACACTTTAGAATACAAAGTTTACAAGTTTGCCGTCCCGGACCACAATTGTCTTCTTAGCGGCCTTGATATCCCCCTGAGAACCAGCCAACTTGGTCTGGCCCTCTTCGGTCTTCAAAATCTCCTTGACGACCCATTCCTTCAGCTCCTCACCCTTAAGCTTAGGAGGACGCGGGATGTCGACGGCGAAACGCAGCTTTCCATTGACCTGGACAGCGCAGGTCTGTGACCTCGGCTGTAAGAACGGCAAGGTCCCATCGGTGACCGGGAAGGTTGCTGCCTGGAAGAGGGATTGGCTGGAAGGGTGAAGAATGCTCCAGCACTCTTCGCAGAAAGCTGGTGTGATGGGAGCGAGTAGGCGGAGGAGCACCGAAAGAGTCTCGGCCCGCACCGCCGTGTGGGCGAGCTCATTGTTGGCAAGAGAGTTTGTCAAACTCATGAGATCCGAGACCACCGTGTTCAGAGAATACACTTTGTCGTAAGACCCCGTCACAGACTCGATCGTCTTTTGTACATCGCGCCAGAGAGATGAGTCGGCATCCCATTGCCCGAGCTGTTCCTCGCTCATTGAAGCAGCTTGCTTAGATTGCTCTTCAAAGTACGATCGGGTGTCTAGTTGTTTTTGGCCGTTGACCTTCGCTGCAACGACCATGTCATGGATGCGACCAAGCCACCTGGTAACACCTGATATCTTCTCCTCGTCCCAGTTGACCACGTCGTTCACTGGTGCCTGGAAGAGCATGTGTGCTCTCGTGGCATCGGCACCGTACTTGCCAATGAACGCTGTCGGGTCGACACCGTTGTACTTGGACTTGGACATCTTCTCATATGTGACTGTGGCAGCTTCTCCCGTGGCAACCACCCTTGGGTTTGATGGTTCAGAGAGATCAACTTCGTCGGGCTTCAGAAAGCGACCGTTTGAGGGGTTGATGTAGGTTTTGCCGTGCACCATTCCTTGCGTGATCAGTCTCTTGAATGGCTCCTGGATAGCCGAGTCATTGCTTGAGCCCTCCATGAGCGAAGATGACATGAGAGCTTTGTAGACGAAACGAGCATAGAGTAGATGGAGAATGGCGTGTTCAATCCCGCCAACATACAGATCGACAGGTAGCAGAGACTTGGCCTTGTCGACAGAGAAAGGCACGGCCTCATTGTGGGGATCAACGAAGCGCATGTAGTACCAGCTTGAATCAACGAATGTGTCCATGGTATCCGTATCACGCTTTGCAGCACCACCGCACTTGGGGCAGCTTGTGTTGACCCACTCGTGCGCCGTTTCGAGCGGGTTGCCAGGCTTATGGTCGGCCCAGTGGCCCTCGACTTCCGGTAATTGAACCGGCAGCTGCTCGTCAGGCACCGGCACCGGTCCGCAAGCGTTGCAGTGAACAATCGGAATGGGCGTACCCCAATACCGTTGACGGCTTACAAGCCAGTCTCTTAGTCGCCACTTCTCCACAGGCTTCGCGAGCTCGGCGGCTTCCAGCATAGACAGAAGCATCTGACCAGCCTCCTTTGACGACTTGCCTTTGAAGGGGCCGCTGTGTGCCGTCATGATCCCGTGGTCAATGAAAGGTTCGTTCATCATCGCAGTCGTGGACTCGTCTTCCGAAGCCGCTAGAACAACGCGAATGGGCTGGTCATAGTGATGCTCCTTCCAGAAAGCATGATCACGCAGATCATGACCAGGTACTCCCATGACAGCTCCTTCTCCGTAGTCTCCGAGGACATATGGTGCGACATAGACAGGCAGAGATTGTTTGGTGGCTTCTGGACTCTCGTCGTGGTACGCAAGCGGGTTGATAGCCCGCAGATGGGGAATCAGATAGCCTACTTTACTGTCTGGTGGTAGCCCCGGGAGGGTATCAAGAAAAGCCTGGAGCTCAGGGTCCTTCCTGGCCATACTGACAACGGAAGGATGAGTCGCAGCCAGAGCGATATACTGGACACCAAAGAGGGTGTCAGGACGTGTCGTGTAGACCTCGATAGACGAACTCATCTCGTGATCATACACAAGTAGAGGAAACTTGACCAGTGCGCCAGTGGATTTGCCGAGCCAGTTGTGCTGCATGGCCAGGACTCGTTCAGGCCAAGCGTCGTCCTTGGAGAGGTCATCCAATCCTGAGAGGAGAGCTTCACGGAATTCCGAGATGCGCAGAAACCACTGCTGGAGAACGCGCTTCTCAACCTTGGCTCCAGAACGCCACGAGCAACCATTCGCATCGACCTGCTCATTTGCCAGAACTGTCTGGTCGACAGGGTCGTAGTTGACCTCCGCCTCCGCTTGGTAGGCCAAACCCTTCTCATGCAGCAGGAGAAAAATCTTTTGGGTGTGTTTGTAGAACTCGGGATCGCAAGTAGACAGTTCCTAGCGAGCAACAAGTTAGCTTCGCAAATGTACGACAAATTATAACAGTACATACTCGAGACCAGTCCCAGCTACCATTCATTATTTGCAGTTGGTCTTTCATGCGAGCGATGTTGTCTTTGGTCCAAGAACTCGGGTTGATACCCCTCTCAATAGCTGCGTTCTCTGCTGGCAGCCCAAAAGAGTCCCAGCCCATGGGTAGGACGACGTGATGTCCTTGAAGCTTGCGAAAGCGAGCTAGTACGTCAGCAATGGTGTAAACGCGCACATGGCCAATGTGTAGCGAGCCGGACGGGTATGGGAACATGGGAAGGACATAGGTGCTGTCCTGTCCGGTGCTGGCCTCTGTCGTCGACGAATTGCTATCTTTTGACCATGCATCGCGCCACTTGCGATCAAGAGCAGGCAGATCGAGCTTGATATCGGCGAAGTAACGTTGGTAGACGCGTGGGCGAAGTGCTGCGCCGATGTTTATCGGAGCCGACCTGAAGCACGTCCATCGTGAGTTTGAAGCTCTGCTAAGCAAAACCTGTGGTATGCGCAGAGCAGGCGACGAAGGACCCATGAGTTTCCCATAGGTTGAAGACATGGCGATCACATTGTTCCAGCTCGGAGTGGGAGAGGAACTGCAATTGTGAAGTGAGGAGTTGAGAATTTGCCGATGATGAGTGAGCTCATGCCATATTTTTTTGAAGCTGTCGTTCTTAGCCGGCCCTCCAGCGCGATTTGTGGGCCAGACAGTGGGGCCGGGACCTGACAGCACGCATTGGCAGGGGTAGCTTAGCTCTGAATAAAGTGCCCCATGATGCTATTTGGGGGCGAGTGAGGGGAAGATCGAAAAAAGGGGTCTCGTGCCGCATGCAAATCGGGAAAAGAGCTGTTGACCTCAACGCCACCAGTGGGCACTTCGCTCAGTGCTGGGATCGTCGCGCGTGTTTCATCCAGTACACATTTCTTTTGTCAAGACTCTGCCGTGCTCAATCTACTTCCACTTAGGCGGACCAACCGAGAGAAAACATGACTAAGGTCTATGATGGTATGACGCAATCGCCTGTAACTGTGAATGTAGGAGCTTCTCTTTGAACGGCCAAGAATCACCAAGGGATTCTAAAAGTCCAGATGTCATCACATGGATGGGATCGCCCAGCTGGCTGCTTTGCAAATGAGCTTGGGGCACACGATGGCTGCCGCGTGGAGTAATTCAATTCCCTTCCTAGCTGTGACCAACAAATCTCTTTACCACTGTACCTTATTTCAAGGGTCAAGTAAACATGAAAGTAGACCTTGGTTGAAACTATTCAGATGAGAGCTTAGATCCTTATTTGACTTGAGAAGGATTACTAACATCTCCTACCTCGTAATGCCTGAATCGAACCAACGAACGTGACGAGACGTGATCTTCAAGAACATCGTACGCTGCGGGCACCAAACATGTCACTATTAAACGAACAATCGATTGGAGGATACCTCTCCCAAGAGTCGTACAGACAGGGGCGCAGCGTCCGGAGTCGTTGTCAGCCTTGTCAACATTGCATGTTGAGGTCAGCCTGCTCAGACAGAAGATCGATGCCTAACTGTTTTTTCTTTTTTCTTTTACCGCAGTCACAGTTTCCAAAAGCCCTTCTAGAGATCTATTCTATGTTAGGGTTATTCAGAAACCAGAAACAATCGCTCAGTTTCGTTTGATCTGAACTGGCCAGCTTGACCACCATTTCCAGAATCGACGACACGGGTCAGATCTGCAGCTGCCCTGTAAAAGCCATGGCAGAGGTATTCGGCATTGTGACTGGCGCTGCGAGTATCGCAACCCTCTTCAACCATTGCGTCGAATGCTTTGAGTATATCCAGCTCGGCCGTCACTTCGGGAGCGACTTTCAGAAGTGTCAGCTGAGGCTCGACGTAGCTAAGTCGCGTCTCAGCAGATGGGGCGAGGCTGTTACTATCAGGGGCAGCTCTCGCTTTGCCGCGGGTTCACCAGCTGAACGCGAGATGGAGCTCGTGCGGCAGATTCTTGAAGAAACCCTGGACCTTTTTCGAGCGGCATACAAGAAGTCTCGACGATACGAATCGACGGCGAAGCCGCAGGACTTGGGCCGGTACGAGGAAAAAGATATGTCACCGATCCCCAAGGAGTTACACGACCGATTCAAGCTTCTCGCTCAGGCAAGACACAAAGATATGAACATAGTCAAGAAGACTGCATGGGCTTTATACGACAAAAAGGATTTCGATAGGATTCTGGAACAGATCGCAAGCTTTATAGCCGACCTAGAGAATATATTCCCGGTCGACGGAACCTGTTACCAGCTAGCACGAATGGAGATCGATGGAGTTGAGGAGGAGTCGAGCTTGGCAACACTCAAAGAAGCGATCGGTGATGTGGACAAGGCTCTGCTTGATGCTACGACACGAAAGTTGCAGAAACTCGCCGGTACAAATACTGTCGGTCATCTCAAGGTCGCCAATATGGCCAATGTGCAAATTGGTAACGAGTATAGCGAGGCTATAATGCTCCATGGTATTGCTGTTACGGACAGGACCGTGAATTCGGCAGGAATAGTGGAAGCTACAGATTCTTCCAGAGTTCAAATCGGAAGTAGATTTGGTGTGCGATTCTAGGGCGATGCAAATGGAATCGATCAATTGCTTGGGGCTCCGCGAAAATGTAGCTGGCCATCTCGACATGAGCTTGCTGGGGTTGACGGCAGTGAGAGGAAACGAGACCTCCGCAATGTTGCAAATCTCGTATGACAGCAACACCCCCTTCCTTTTTTTCTTCTTCTTCTTCTTTCGGGTAAGCTTGTAGCGTATAAGTCTGGAGGGCCCGTACTTTACGAAGCACATACACAGCTGTGGCGTTCTGACCACGTGGTTTTGATTATTGCTGCTATGTTGACGTTTATGGCATCTCTCCAACTTGACTTACCATTGGCTTGCTTAGAGTTCAGCTCTATGCAGACCTGATAGACCAAAGTTTAAACCTCGATATTTCCAGGGCCGAATTGCGATTCGAACAACCTTCAGTTAAGATCAGATAATTCAAGCTAACAAGAGTTCAGAGCTCTTCTCATGCAATTGTCGTCGTCAAGAGCACCAGATCGACAGAGATTATATCAGATTGAACATTGCACTCTACGAAATTCTTGCCACTGTGGTGGTCAGCGATGTACGACGTCAATATGCTGAGTTGCCTCAGGCGGCCATATGGCACACTTCAGCCTGACAAAATTGCTTGATCACCCTCCTGCTGTTCATCTGTAGAGATTTCCCACAAAGCCGAAGCTATAGGCTCAGGCTACACAACACATTACTGGAGGGAATTCAGAACTGTATCTATATTCTCAGATGTGATTACTGATAAATGTACAGGCAATATGGATGCCCACCCCAGTGTGGAAAGCTGGGGGCGACCCAGCCAGCCCCCAGCAAACGCATGTCCTAGATTTTGTGAGGCCAGCAACCTTGAGTACGCGGACAATGGTATTGCTTCATATATTCCCCGAGATTCAAACAGCATACACAGTGTACAGACCAACGGGAGGTCCTCTGTTCATGTGGGCAACATTACATATAACTGCAATACAACGCCTCCCGGAGGACGAGCATTGTCGTTCAATGACGATTGGAAGAAGAGACTTCTCGACTCACTCAGGTTCGACCAGGATGACACTCGCCGTGACACAGTCGATTCGGCAATTCCCGGTACCTGTAAATGGTTGCTTAAGAGCAAGGCTTATCAGGATTGGCTAGATCTAGCCCAACTCAAGGAGCATAATGGCTTCTTGTGGGTAAAGGGGAAACCTGGGGCGGGAAAGTCAACTTTGATGAAGCTTGCTCTCTCTGAAGCAGAGAAGAAATACAAATACTCAACCACGGTCGTCATCAGCTTCTTCTTCAACGCCCGAGGTAATGATATGGAAAAGTCTACCGCCGGCATGTATAGGTCTCTGCTTTGGAGGCTTCTCGAAAACAACCTAGATCTTCATGCGGTTCTTGACGTTGCTAAAAGGAGATCCTGGATCCGAGATGAAAGCTACCAATGGACAATCGAGCGGCTGAAAGAACTATTCATGGATACGATTCAATGCTTGGGATCGCAGCCTTGCCTTTGCTTCGTGGATGCTCTGGATGAGTGTAACGACACAGAGATTAGGGATATGCTGTCCTTCTTTGAAGATATCTGTGAGCAGGCAATGGAGAATGGAATTCAATTTCGAGTTTACTTCTCAAGCAGGCATTACCCAAACCTCGGCGTGAAACATCACATCGCTCTGGTCCTCGAAAATGAAGAGGGGCACAAAGACGATATCTCGAAGTATATCAAACAAAAGCTAGACATTGGAAAGAGCGCAGTAGCTGAGCTCATCCGGGAAGAACTCCAAACAAAGTCACGCGGTGTGTTTCTATGGGTTGCTCTAGTGGTCGGAATTCTGAGTAAGGACTACACGAAGGGCAAGGTCAAAGAACTGCAACAAAAACTCGACGAGATACCCGGTAACCTGCACAGCCTATTCTACCGAATCCTAACACGAGACGAGAATGATAGACACAAGCTCATTCTTTGCATTCAATGGATGCTTTTTGCGAGACAACCACTGACACCGGAGCAACTTTACTTTGCCGTACAGTCGGGGGTCGATCAACATCAATTATCAGACTGGGACCCCACCGAGATCACTGAAACGAATATCTGGGAATCTCTGCTTGACTCTTCCAAGGGACTCGTCGAACTTACCCAGTCCAAAGTCAAGAAGACCGTGCAATTCATTCACGAGTCAGTCAGAGATTATCTCCTCAAAGACAACGGGCTCCACGAGATCTGGCCTGATACGAGAGACAATTTTTTGGGTCACAGTCATGACAGGCTGAAGCACTGTTGTGCCACATTTATGAGGCTTGACATTTCCCGCGTACTGGATCTTAGCAAACGACTCCCGCAAGCAAAGTCGGGCGAGGCTGCAGCCATCCGCCGGCAAGCTGACAAGAATTTCCCGTTCATGGAGTATGCTACGCAAAATATTCTATACCATGCCGACTTAGCACAAAGTGCGAGTGTTCCTCAAGACACCTTCCTTAGGGACTTTCCGCTTGAACTCTGGATCAAGCTGAGTAACTTGTTCGAAAAGCATGAGGTGCGACGGTATACACCAAACGCGAAACTTCTCTACATATCGGCAGAGCGAAACCTGCACCGTCTCATCGCCATTCATCCGTCTGCCCTCTCGTATCTCTATATAGGGGACGAGCGTTACGGTCCGCCCCTATTTGCGGCCCTCGCAACCGGCAGCAATGAAGCCGCAAAAGAATTTCTGAAAGCCGAAATAGAAGCGAGGGCTGCCGATGATATTTCCAGACACTTGTGCAGTCTAATTCTACGAAGCGATGACGCATGGCCCATCTTCAAGCGTGACTTCACGTTCTCAAGAAGTAAGAGTGTCGAATCATATTTAAAGGAGCATAGCAGCACCCTTTTGCACGCCTTGTCTTTCATCAACAATCACAATGTCTATACGCAGGACAGACGAACATTATTGCCCCAAGCCTTTGTCAATATGTGTGACGGGAATGGCCGAACGGCGTTGTCTTATGCCGCTGAACGGGGGGATGAAGTTACTGCCAGGCTCCTCATTGAAACGGGAAAGCCCAATCCCGACATCGTGGATAATAGCGGCCGGACAGCACTGCATTATGCTGCCCTCGAAAGCCATGAGGGTATGATTAGGCTTCTTGTTGAGATGGGAAAATCCAATGTCAACGGGCAGTATCATCACGGTCAGACCGCATTGCTTTACGCCTCTATCGAGGGGAATGTAGATGCTGTCAGGATGCTTATTGAGATAGGCAGGGCCAATGTTGATATACCGGACAACAACGGCCGGACAGCATTATCTCACGTTGTCGCCTGGGGTCACACAGCTACTGCTGAGCTTCTCATTGAAAAGAGTGAGGTCGATCTTAGCATGCCGGACGACAACGGCCGGCCCGCCTTATCGCATGTCGCTGGCAGCCTCACCACGAATGAGGCTACCATCAAGTTGCTACTGAAAGCATGCAAGGACGATATTGATACAATAGACAAGGATGGCCGTACAGCATTGTCACATGCTGCGTACTGGGGTTGTACCGATACTGTCGGCCTGCTCCTGGAGATCGGTGAGGCCAATGTCGACGTACAAAATAAGGATGGATGGACAGCGTTGTTCCATGCAGCCACGAGTCATGAAACAAAGGAGTCTACTATCAGAATGCTCCTCGGTATAGGCAAAGCCAGTGTCGATATACGAGACAAGGATGGCCGAACAGCTTTCATCCACGCAATCAAGAGTCAACAACCAAATGAAGCGATCTTGAGACTCCTCACAAACAAGGCTAATATTGACCTGCAAGATTATTTTGGTTCGACAGCGCTGATGTATAGCGTTTGCAACGATTTCTGCAGGATCGAGACTGCAAGTCTGCTCCTTGAGATGGGGGCCGATGTCGACATGCAAGATTATCGTGGCTGGACAGTCTTGATGCATATCATGTATTCGGAGCATAGGAGCGAAACTGTTAGGCTGATTCTTGAGCGCGGAGCCAATCCTGATATGCAAGACAATTTTGGCTGGACAGCCCTGATACACGCTGTTTTCCGGACGAGGGAGGATTTTGTCAAGCTGCTCGTGGAGGTGGGCAAGGCCAATGTTGACATACGAGATATCCACGGCAGAACAGCGTTGGCGTTCGCTACTTCCAGAAAGTGGCTTAGCGGGACATGCATCAAACTCTTACACTCGTGAGAGTTTGTTTTTACTGATGCTGGTCTTGGTCTCTGAACACTGCGAGAGCCTCGAGGCAAAGCATAACCCTAGAGCACACGAAAGAGTAGCACACATGTCATCTCGTCGGTCAAAGCCATGATCCTCATACATTGCCTGAGGGCCGTGAAGACGTGTCGAAAACGTCGAATCAGCCTTCTATCTGCCTTCTACCAGGCTTCTGATAACATACCGAGCAATGAAAACATCGGTAGCGGACATCTCATCGCGGGCTCACCTAGGAGTAGGCTGGATCATGAGGGTCAGCAGTAATGGATCGTACGGATGGCACACCAGGAGGAAAGAGGACTTGTCGAGCAAGCGAGCTCCGTTTGGCATTTTGAGTCATTAACCTAGGCCAAAGATAGATGCAATTCAGAGGCAGTGTGTTCCAGAAGGGCCAACGCGACACGTTTGATTACATGACTGAATGGTACGATCACTGTCGTGGTAGTTTGCAGCGTTTGTTTCAGCATTGCCACCTGATAGTTACTTACTTTGGGACCATGTTTTCATGAGGCCTCTTGGAGCTTCCGCCTTGCAGCCTGCCTTTAGCTCTCGTCAACAGGTCGGGAAATTTAATTTAATCGCAGATTGATACCTGTCATATGCCATTCCAAGCAACAAATAAAGGGAGATTGGCCCCTTGTTCTTGGCACTAGGCTTGCGCACTGACCACGAGTCTAAGTTTATTTGACCAAGCAAAGACTTGGAAAACATCATCGTTGAAACAAGCCTTGGTCCAAGTGTACAGGGTCACTTCTCCTTTCTCCATAACTAAATCTCCCTATTTTCCAACTTATAATTCGTGACTGTGGCCGGCATTTCACATCACTACCGTCGCTTTATACTCGTACAGAGCCTTTAATCGCTTCTTCAATCCCAATCTTTCTGAGTTGTGCTGGCAACACGTTGTACTGGTTCCCCTCCCGTCTGCCTTACATCATAGCTCTGCATAGCGCACCGTTTTCTCGACGCCCCAGACATGTGCTGAACAACACGACGAAGCCAGCGACCCTTAAAAACTCCCTGAAACTGGTTGCCGACTGTGACTTTCGTCTTTGATACCCCCTCGGTAGTCGACAGCCGTTTCCAATGGCTCCTCTTTATTCCTCCAACCTCCAAGCGAACACTCGCGACTCATTGGAGCTCGCCTCCCTCGCCAGTTCCAGCCAAATAGGCCCTGGCACGGCAGACACCGATTCTCGCCCCAGTATCTCATCTTCGCGACGGCTCTCGCTCGAACAAGACGATCCTCTCGATTCTCACAACCCCGCCTCGAATGCGCGACCCAACTACGGCCACGGCCGGTCCTTCTCGGTATCATCGGGCTTCGACATCGCGGCCAACCTTTTCCCCCTCTCATCCACAACTGCTGGCGGATATGCGCCGATTGGCGCGCCGACATCAGCCGCACAACCGAATGGAGGGCTGGGTGGCGGATCATTAGAGAAACACAAGACGCTGACCTACCTTAATGGTCTCTCCCTGATCATTGGCATCATTATTGGCTCTGGGATCTTCTCTGCGCCGAGTCAGGTCAACTCCAATGTCGGGTCGCCAGGAGCAGCTCTGATAGTCTGGGTTATCGCTGGCATCCTGGCCTGGACTGGGGCAAGCAGCTACGCGGAGCTTGGAGGTGCCATACCATTAAATGGCGGTGCGCAGGTCTACCTCGCCAAAATCATCGGCGAGCTTGCGGGCTTTCTGTTCACTTGGGTCGCTGTACTGGTTTTGAAACCAGGTAGCGCCGCCATCATTGCCATCATCATGGGGGAGTACTTGGTCAGAGCTTTCATTGGTGCTGAGGCAGAGACGATCAATCCCTGGATCAATAAGTCTGTCGCAATAGTCGGACTTCTTGTCGTCACTTTTGTCAACTGTGTCTCGACACGGCTGAGCACCCGGGTCAACGACATGCTCATGTTCTTGAAGTTCATCGCGCTGATCGGCGTCACGGTGACGGGTATCGTCGTGGCGATCACGGGGCACTCCTTTTCAGGGACGGCAAATTCAGACTGGAAGAACCACGAATGGTTTGAAGGGACGAACAAGAACCTGTCCGGCTGGGCCGTGGCGCTGTATGCAGGCCTCTGGGCCTACGATGGTTGGGACAATGTACGTATACGACAATTCTACTTTGCTGATGCTCTCCGATTGCTAATACGTGCCCTAGACCAACTTCGTTGTCGGCGAGTTTCGCAACCCCAGCAGAGATCTGCCTCGTGTTATTCATACCGCGATGCCTTCCGTCATCGTGTGCTACGTCATGGCGAATGTGGCATACTTCCTAGTCCTGCCTTTTGCGAGCATAAATACCACTAACACTGTTGCCGTGATGTTTGGCAATAAGGTATTTGGGCCTGTTGGCTCGCTTGTATTTGCCCTCATTGTCAGCGCGTCCTGTTTTGGTGCGCTCAATAGCTCGACTTTCACATTTGGACGCCTTACTTATGTGGCCGGCCGTGAAGGGTACTTCCCTTCGATGCTTGGACGCATTGGCCTGTCCGCAAACTCGATGGAGCGGGCTTCACTGAGCTCAACGCGGACGCGCAACTGGTTTTCAAAGAGACTGTCCAACTTGGTCGCCGATGAGGAGACTGGTCTCTTTTTCACCCCTATTTACGCGCTTGTCTTGAACGCTCTTCTGATGATTGCCTATGTGGTCGTCGGCGAATTTGGAACTCTTGTTACGTTCTACGGAGTTGCTGGATACACATTCTACTTCCTCACGGTACTTGGTTTGATCATCCTCCGAGTCAAGGAACCTCACCTGGAACGACCATACAAGACGTGGATCACGACACCGATCATCTTCTGCTGCGTCAGCCTGTTTCTCTTGAGCCGGACACTCTTCGCCCAGCCTATACAGACCCTGATAGTGGTGGCATTTGTTGTTGCCGGCATACCAGTCTTCTTCTGGCGCATCAGAGGGCGGGATCGGCCAGCAAAGCGAGAGATGGGCGAGTCTGGTGAGGGATCAAGCTGGTGGAAGTTTTGGCAGAGCTCAAATAGGCACTAGATGCCACAAGTCTCAGCATAACGCTGATATTGGCTAGAACTGATGAAGTAAAAATTAAATATAATACAAAACAATATTCAAAGCATCTGACGTGCCTTCTCTAAAGATCTACGCTCTCGTAAAGCACAGTGGGTGGAGTCGGAAGCTGGTCCAGTGAGCGTTACCCCGAAGCTCTTCGTAATGAGGCTCGAACCGGGTCTAGCCGCTGCCAATTAGTGTCATTCTCCAGGGGTCTTTGCGCGAATGACGCAACTAAAATTATCAATCGCCCTCGGATCTCCGAGCGACGCTGATGTCCAGACATCAGAAATGCGCCGGGGAAGGAAAACTACCCAGCTTCATGTCCAGGGCGAGGTAGAGTCCTGCGGATGAGGTGAATCTGTCAACGGTTCATTTATGTCTCGAGCGCCCTTCTCGAAAGTCTTGCGCGCCCTCGCCCGCAACGGCTGGGCGGCGCAGAGGAGGCCGTACTCGAGTCGCAAAGCAGCGCCGCCCTTCCCGACGGTCCAGAGCTGCCCGCAGCCGACATGCGATTGTGCGGCAACACCGCCGATGCCCGACGGGCTGGAGATTGACCACAAGGGTATACTGAACGGCAACATCACGAGCTATTTCGAACATGTGCTCATATGTACGGGGAGAACGGACTGGCCCTCGAGGATAGAGGAGGAGAACAGCGGCGACAACCTCGCGGCGGACCTGAAGGAGCTCTTTGGTCGGGGAGGTGTGTATAGCGATGTAAGTCTTCTCTCCCATCGTTGTGCAACCAAGAGCCAAGACTAACCAAGAGCCAGCCGTACCACAATGTGTCCACCCTAAACTCGTCCTTCCCCTCCTCAATACCCAAGCGCTCCGAGCTGCAGACCACCTCGGTCTACCTCCTCCCCAGCTTCAAATATGTGCCCTTCCTGCCGCGCATCTCGTTCGACAGCGTCGAGGCCCTGGCCAAGGGCTTCCTGCTCCCCGAGAAGCTACACCCGGCGCACGACGGCCTCTCGCCCATACACCGCGACCGCCTCACCCGCAAAGCTGCGTACCAGGAGCTCCTGTGGGGCGTGCGCGACGTACGCGACATTATGGTGCTCGTGTGCGGGCACGGCGGGCGCGACATGCGCTGCGGCGTCATGGCGCCCGTCCTGGAAGCCGAGTTCGAGAGGCAGCTGCCGGCCGCTGGGGTGGAGGTGCTGCACGGGCCGGTCGAGGCCGAGACACCCGAGGGCTTGATCGAGGGGCCGACAACGGCGGAGGCAGCTGCGCAGACGGCGCGCATTGGTGCGATTAGCCATATTGGCGGGCACAAGTATGCGGGCAATGTGATTATTTATTTACCTCCGAATATGAAGACGGAGGACGGCCGGCCGCATCCCCTGGCCGGCCACGGCATTTGGTATGGAAGGGTAGAACCTAGACATGTGGAGGGCGTTATACGAGAAACGATCAAGAAGGGCCACATCATTGTCGAGCTGTTTAGAGGTGGTATAGATCCGCAGCGCAAGATACTGAGGTTATAGATGTGGTTGGAACTTAGAGCAGCAACGGCATTGTACTATAGAAAAAGGGCTGCACTCGAGGAGCCGTGTATAGATTACATAATCTCACATTCATGAATGAAGAATTCAAGAACATCACAAGTTTGCATTGAAAAGTTGATGTTTGAGTGGTTGACATCGCGGTCCCACGTGATCACGCGACGCTTTACTGACAGCGTCATCCCGCACCTTGATTTTTTTTCCGGACGACTTCAGCACACTGTAGAAACGCTGAGCTGGGCAGTCGGCGGCAAATTCTTCGCCATGAATGGGACATCGGCGGCAAGAGACGCCATATCCAATATGTCTCGTCTAGTACCGCGCGGAAATTGTATGATTAGGTCGGTTTCTCGAGTTGGTCCAAGACAGCAAGGACTTATAAAAGGCGTCCTCCGGAGAAGGCCAGTTCACGCTTCTGCGCCCAGGATAAGATCACAATATTTCTCAACTACGCCAAGGACAAATGCACCCGACTCCAAGGCCGACGCGACGTCAGAGCCCAAGGGGAACAAGGAACAGAAATCTTCACACCCGCCCAAACCCCAGAACCCCAAAAAGCCCAAACGGGGCCGAAACACCATCCTCTTCCTCCTCTCCGCAGTAGCCATAGTCGGCATAGCTGGGACCGGCTTCGAAGACCAGCCAGGTCTGCCCCCTTCCTCGGCGCAGAGCCTCCTCGCCCGCTTTCTCTACGGCCAGCCCCTCAACCAGGAGCGCTTCGTCCCCTTCACCATCGTCGACCGCGAGCAGGTCTCGCCCACGGCCTTTGTCATCACCGTCCGCCCCAAGCACACCCTCTCCTCCTCCACGAGTTGGCTCGCTGGCGGTGCCCTGCACCCCAACGTAGGCGTCATCCGGGATGCCTGGCGCCATGGCCTCTGGGCCGTCGAGATCAAGCAGCCCCAGCTCCAGGTCGCGCGTGACTACACGCCGCTGCCGCCGCGCAGGGGGTGCGCCGAGGCGGAGCTGGAAAGGGGCGACCTGCGGTTTCTTATTAGGCGGATGCCGCGCGGCGAGGTGTCGTCGTACCTGTCGGGTCTGCCCGTCGGCGCCGACGTCGAGCTACGCGGGCCGCACTACGGGTTCGACCTCGCGGCACGCATGGGCCTTGACGACGACCGGGGAGAGCCGCCGGCACGTGCGGTCTTCCTGGCCGGCGGGACGGGCATTGCGCCTGCGCTCCAGGCAGTTAGGGCGATTCTGGGTCGGGAGGAGGGCGTCGTGCAGGCGGACACGGGGAACGGCCATCAAGGGGCTGGGCCTGTGGTGGATGTGTTCTGGGCGAATCGTGTGCGGGCGGACTGTGTGGGCTGCGGCGATGGCCTCCTAGCGACTTCTAAGGCGGCGACGGCGGCTGGCGACGGCATGAATGCTCCGACCGAGCCGCTGCCCGGGTCGATCATGGACCAGCTGCGCGAGATGAAGGCGCAGTACGGCGACCGGCTCAATTTGCGGTGCTTCGTGGACGAGGAGCGGAACTTCATCGGCGCCAAGGACGTTACGGCGACCCTGCAGCCACAGCAAAAGAAAGCCAAGAGGGCTGCTGGGGAGGCGCCCGACTGTCGGTATCACGATGGGAAGATACTGGAGTGGACCGATACGGATGTGTTGAGGGCAACTGACGGCGAGGGCAGAGCCTGCGCATGTGATGGGAAGAACTTGGCGATTGTGTCGGGACCGGATGGTTTCATCCAGGCCTTTGCTGGACCCAAACGATGGGCTCATGGCAAGGAGCTGCAGGGCCAGGTCGGAGGCGTGTTGGGCGATGTGAAGAGAAGATACCCTGATTTACTGAAGGACTGGCTTGTACTGAAGCTATAGACTGTATAACATCATGATGTATAATAATACGTATATCACGTAGAGCTTTGCAGCCTTCTTGAGCTGGATAGGAGGTTTGGAGAATTGTAACATAAAATAAGCAGCTAGAGATAGACCACTGCATCCCTCTTGATATTCCCTTTAAACGCCTAGCTATGCTACATTATCGTCTAGGTCTAGATGACTCATCATATGCTCTGGACCTTTCTATACGCCGGGGGCCTCATGGTCCTCCTGATTAACTTTCCAGCATACGGTGGTATCAACGATATCGACCCAATAGCAAGAACTCGCCAAACAAAGCCCCTAGAAGAAACATTAGTACTGATTCATATGTCGAGAGAGTCTTATTCATATAGAGCGGCCACTTACCAAGTAATGACAAATTCAAGGTCGAAATACCCGCCAAGGAAAGGCACAGATCCCGCGAACAGCAAGAATGTCCCGACGATGCAGATGATCATAACCGGGTGCCAGGTCGTGATCTCGATGGCCACCATGAGCAGTTCGTTGAGCACAAGGACCGTGTAGCTGACCGCCACCATGCGTTTGCCATCAACCTCCGTGAAGATCTGTGACAGACCCTGGATCATGCCGCCCTGGTAGATAGACACCAAGACCCAGATGAAGAAGGTGCGGTAGGAGAGCGAGCGGCCAAGAGTAAGCTCCTTGTACAGTTCCGGATAGAGGTTCGCCACATTCTCGTCGACGTCCTTGTCGAGCACGAGCGACAACACCGGCATGGCCGTGTAGACGGTCGCATACCCGACGAGCAGCCAATCCTTGTACAGGCCCTCGGGCTCGAACTTGATGGCGATGCTGTACATGGTCTGGCACACGGCGATGATGAGACCACGGTGAATGACAAACTGGGCGAGCTTGGCGCTGCGCTTGTAGCTGTTCCTGCCGTGCCACACGAGCAGCTTGGTGAGGTGGTGGAACTGCTCGATGGAGAAGTCGGCGGCCAGGGAGGCCTGGCGGCCCTCCTTGCCCACGATACCAACACCCACGTCGGCGGCCTGGATCATTGATACGTCATTGCCACCGTCGCCGATGCAGCAGACACGCTTCTTGGTGTACTCCTTGATGAGTTTCGCCACCTCGGCTTTCTGGGTAGGCGAGCATCGACAGGCCACAACGGTGGGCAGCTGGACGGCTACCGAGATGAACTCTGTGCGGAAGTGGGTCAGGAACAGGGCGAGACTCTCGCCGTCTATGAGAAGACAAGAGTCCGTCTTGGTGCGGAGGAAGTCAAGATGGTCTTGGGCATTATCCTTCCGCTTCAGCTTCGCAACGGTGTAGATGTACTGGCCGCGAGCCACCAGCTTGGAGCTTACTGCGACACAGCGCGCCGTCTCGACCTTGTCGCCTGTCAACATCCAAATCTTGATGCCGGCATTGCGAAGCAGTTCCAAAGACGGCTTGACGTCCCGCTGCAGCTTGTCCTCGACTCCCGTGACGCCCAACAGCTCCAAATCATTCTCCAAATATTGCGAGACTACGCGTTGCATGCCCGCATCGCGCCCAGCAATCGCGAGCGAGGCTTCTTGGTAGCTGGAGGAGAACTCCTGGTACTGCTGTGGGGACAGCTTCTTGCGGCCGACCACCAACGTTCTCAAACCCTCTCGCGCCATATTTGAGGTCTCCTCGTCGAGCCAGTCATTGGACGCAACAATAGAGCCCATGACCGTGTCGGCACCCTTTTGGTAGAACCAGATTTCACCATTGCTGAGAGGCGGGTTGGTCTCGGTGGTCTTTTGGCAAAACTGGACAATGATGCCCATGCGCTTGCCTTCCGAAGTGAAAGGGAAAACATCGAGAATCCTGACCTGAACAACAGGCCTGCCAGTCTCTGGCGATTCCAAGATCATCCCCTTCCGGTCACGGTACGCTAATCGCAGACCGACTGCTTCTGTCCATCGTACAATTGCGATTTCGTCAGGGGAGGAAGCCTGATACGATGTGACCATTTGCCCATCCTCTTCGTCCACCGTCGGGGTGACATTATGACATAGCGCAAGAGCTAGGACAACATCTCGGACGCGAGAGCCGATCTCGCGACGTTGCCTTGTGGCTCCGACGCTGGTAGTGTTGGTGACTGATGACGGTGTCACCAAGGTGGTATTAGCGGATGGATCCGTGGATGGTGGGATATGGAACCCCTGCTTGACATAGGTAACCACCTCGTCCATGGCCTCGTTGGCATAGGAGACGGTGCCGACATGGATCTTCTTCATTTCCATCTCGTTTTGCGTAAGCGTACCGGTCTTATCACTCAGCAGGTACTCAATTCGCCCAAGGTCCTCGGGAATCGTGCTAGTGCGCACAACAGCCCCCGGAATGCCGGGATCCCTTTGTATGAACCAAGAATAGACGCTCTTGCCTAGATCTAGATTGACTCGTAGACTGATGGGAACAATCGTCGAGAACAACACGAGGAACCGCATGATCTTGACATACCACACGTTGCCTTCCGTGTTGCCGAAACCTTCCAACGCGACCAGAATGACTGATAGTGCCAACGTCAACGCGCAAAGAATTTTCGTTAGAGAATTGATCTCATATTCTAAGAGACCGGTCTTTGACCGTGAAGGCGCAGTCGATAGAGCCGATCGAGTCTGTGGTCCTGTATATATGATCATTGCCAGAGCAGCCGCGTGCGAGGCGATGATAGTGTTGGCCCAGGCAGTGTTGTCAATGGACAACGGGGCCGTGTTGGACTGGTCATCGTGGCTTGGCAGGCTTGCCGTGTTGTCCATAGCATCTTCCCTCGAAGAGAGGAGTTCTATTGTGCCCGCAAACTCGTTCACCTTCCTGTCTGGCTTGCCTCCAGTGACACGCAGTCGTACGAGCTCCTCGGTGGACAAGTTCTGTGACAGTGGTGAAGCAAGGCGCAGCTTCCAGTCTGTCTCGCCGTCTAGTTGATCTGTCCTGATAAAAACTTCTCCGCTAGGACCAGAGGTATCATCGGCTTTGGACCCTACATCCTTGGCTTTTCCAGCTCGGCCTTGACTGTCCGCTCCTTCTTCAACATGGTCAAGCAGGAGAGGCTCGCTTTGCTGCGGTGGTTCTTCTACAGCAGGAGCAGCAGCATGGCTGGTGTCTTGGGAAATACACTTCAAGATGATGACGTCGGCAGGCACTCTCTGGCCCTTGGTCAGTTTAAGAACATCGCCGACTTTGAGGTCTCGCGACTTCTTTGCAATTTCAACGACTGATGAAGCAGGACGCCTGCGGACACCGTCGCTCTCGGCCTGCTCCTCCTCCTCCTGGATGTCTGATAGCCTGTCGGTCTGCTGAGCGGGCCGCTTCTTTCCTTTCGGGAGAGATGCCGACTTCAGCTTCTTTTGCGGACGATACCTCTGTGCTGAGCTGCCTGGTTCGTTAAATTGGAGAACGGTATAAGCCTCGGCGTTGGCTTCGTTGTCGCGTTTCCGCCTCTCAATGTCATCGTACGCTTCCTTGCCCAGGGTGATGACCAGTACGAATGCCAGAGGAGCGATGTAGGTAGATAGATAGCCAATCCGGAGCTGTGGGATGGCCTGGGAGAGGGCGACGAGGAGAAAGTACATGTTGAAGAAGAAGGAGAATTCGTTATAAAGCGTGACCGGTAAGAACGAAAAGGCTGTATACTTGGCGTTGGACACCAGGTTTGGTGGATATCGTTTTGATTGGGCTGACCCCACGGCAACAAGCCTTGACGATGAGGGATCATTATCTTCCTTATCCTGCTCGCTGTCACTATTGTCGTCGTTGTTATTTGCGCTGGCGGAGGACATGAAGCTCGGCAACCGCAAGCCGCTCGCAAAAGACCGCCGCCTGCGGGAGCCTCCCTCGTTTAGCAGGGGGGCGTCATCCCCATCACTTGGTCTCCCGTCCAAGTGGCTGGACGAGGGCCCATCCCCATCGCTCAACAGACCTCGCGCATCTTCGTCGAGGCCATCCCGGCCGTGGCCGAGCTCTCCATAGCCCCGTGTCCGGTTGCCCGCCCGTCGCAATCCACCCATGCGAAGATTGCGCAACGCTATTCGCGGGGCCTTGTGCTCTGCGGCTTCCTGGTTCTGGCCTAGAAGGCCGGACCTCCGGGGCTGGCTGGTGGTCTTGGGGTCAAGCTCCTCAAGGTCGATTTCAAGATCGGAGTCGGAGTCGGCGGAAGGGGAATCGGGAGGGTCGGCGGGCTCGTAAGACGCTGGAGAAGGCATCCCGGAATGGGCAGAAGCCCCGATAGCTGGGGGTTCCGCGCGTATGGAGTTGCGATGGCCCAAGTCGTTCAATTACTGCGTGTGCGGCTCCGTGGTGTCGTGACTTGAGCACATGATCCTCACCGAGACTGATAAAGAACACGCCTATATCGTGGTTATGCGCAGTCCACTAACCGGGAAAACAGGGCGAAGGCATGTAGAGCGCAGCAGTCAATGATTAAAAGTGTACGGAGTCCTTCATCCGTGTTTGCTGCAGCTGTGGGATTTGTCGACTTGAAATGGACAGATTCAAGCTTCGGGGACGGTATGGTTGAGCACATGCAGTCAAGGGCACACGAGCCAGATTTACCGTCACTCAAGCCGGCTGCCTGCCATGCAAGTTGAGACAGGGGCGTCGCGGCGCGCTAGGATGTCTAGGGATTACGTCGAGTCTTCCAAATGTTCCCAGGGTTGGTTGCATGCAGCATCGAAATGAATGATCCCTGTAGATCCTGGTACTGCCAAATATAACTCGACTTGATGCAGGCGTGCGGATGCGTGGCCTGATCAGGTACCAGGCTAGTGCAGTGTACGCCAAGTCCCCACACGAGCCACTATGACGGGCACCGGAGCACGGAGCTTACAGCAGGTGAGGACAGCTATGGCGTTTCTGGACCAGCGCTACGGCTCGCTGTTTCTTGGACCCCCCAGCAAGGGCCTTGATCCATCATTGATCCTCAAAGGAGAGAGACAGAACGATCTAGTGCTGGTGTAATTTCATCATCTGCGAAACTTTTCCAAAACCTCTTCGCCTCATATCCCCTGGGTAATCCTAGGCCATCGCACTGACTTCCTTCATTCTTCTTCTTCGTGAAGCGTGCGTTGTAAATGGCGAATTAATCTTTTGAGTCCTTGTGTACACGTAAGTTTTCTACTCCCTGCTGCGTCTCTGGCGCATCTTGTCTTGCAAGGCCAATGCTCCGGACCTGCCGTCCCCTGCCCCTTTCGCGCTGCGATCCAACTAACGCATGTCTTATCAGTAGCTTTTGTCTTCTTGTTTTCTCTATTGATTACACCACGACTCTACATCGGAAGTGCATCACAGCATGTCTTCGGACGTGCCCTCTGCGGCATGGCATCCTGCCTTGATGCCCCATACACCTGCCGATCTTGTACGAGCCACAGACATATCGACAACTGAAGAGGTCGATGTACCCACGATTCCCGCGGAAGCAATCACGAATGGCATTGCGCAAGAATCAGAAACGAAACCTGACGTCGATGATGGACAAGCACCTGAACAACACCAGAAACCGGCCGGCGAAGATTGGTTCCCCGAGTACGAGTCCGCAAGCCCTTGGCTCGATCAGCCCTCTGATCAGGCGGCTCCCTTGAGCGAGACCACTGCTGAGGCGCCCGCGGAACAGGAGCAGGATGTAGAAGACGAGGTCTTTACCTCTTCTACTGCAGCGAAACATGCCAGCACCATCTCGTTCGCACGAACCGTCTCACATGATGTCAACTTCGACGGCGACGACGAGGACCCGGAATGGAATCTGTCCAGGACGGATACCGATCCTTTCAAATTCATGCCTCCCTTCGATCGCACGAACTCGTTCCCTCCTGTCCCTCCAGCTGCTCAGGAACCCGTCAGCGACGTACATCACTCTCTGCCTTCAACTCAGGCAGAGGATCTGATGAATGAGATTGAGGAGGATGTGGCACTCTCGCAGGGATCGCCACAACAAGCAGACCACGTTTCACAGTATACCGGCGCGGGAGCTGATCAATCGGGAGCAGGCTATCCAGAGGCTCAGCATAGTCTTGGTGGTGACCTCGAAGACCATGCCGAGGATCCGTCCGATGCTCGCTATACTGAGGGTCTTCCTCTGATCTCACAGGAAGCTGATACTGCTGACGCACCAATCGAAGGCGCAGCTCATGGCGATCCTTTTGCAGAGGTCAATGGTGCTGAAGAAGATGACTTCTTCAACAATATTGGCGCTGGAGAGGAGTCGATTGCTGACGCAGAAATCCCCGAGGCCCAGCCACTTGAGCGGAAGTCGACAATGCAGGTCATTGACTCTATGAACTTTGAGGCCCCAGGCAGGCACGACACGGGTTTGGAAGACATGACAGAGGAAACCGAGCCAGTGGATGATGAAGTGCATATCAATGCTACACCGGGTGCTGAGACTGCAGAGCATGCCCCTGTAGCAACGGAGGAAGCCCCTGAAGGCGGCGATCTTGCCGCCAAATGGGCTGCTGCTTTTGCTGGTGATGATGATGAAGACGACTTTCTTCTCGAAGAGAACTCTGCGGAGCCGAAGGCACTTGATCCTGCTGCGTTCTTTGGAGACGACGAGGAGGGCTTCCTTGACGACACCGAGGACCAACAACCTGCAGCTTCTCTGGCCGGAGTACCAAGCACGCCGAACAACACAGCTGCACCAACAGGATCTCGCTACGTTCCCACCGGCGCCGCACCCACGCCGTCTCAAGCGCCAAACTCTTATTACCCCAACACCGCGGCGCAGATAATACAACCGTCTACGCCTTTTGGATATGGTGCCCCGTCACCAGCATCTCCGGCGTTTCCCGCGGCCGGCTATCAAACAGCAGATGCTGCTCGCCCAGAGCCCAACAAAGCGCAGAGTTTCGCCGATAAGTCCAAGGGAGGTTACCATTCGCCGTATGACCTGCCAATGGATGTCGTGAAACCTAGGAAGCGCCAGAGCATGCAGCATCTGTCTGGTGCTCCAGTCAATGCTGCACCGCCTCCAATGGCACCTCCACCCAGAAGCTCTAGCATGCAGAGTCCAACTCGCGCCTTCTCTTCCAATTCCATGTCACCTCCGGGCTCAAGCCATGGCGGACAACCTCCTGTGGGTTCCCGCCCTTCGGCAGATGCGAAGAAGCACAAGGAAAGCTTTTTCGAGGAGTTGCCAATGTCGTCGAAACCGCGACCTGCATCTCGGCATAGCCATACAAGCCAGCCTTCACCAGCTCTCAGCAGCCCATATGGCAATCTTCCATCCCCAGCTCAAGGACCACCTCAACAATTACATCAGCTCCAGCCCAGTCCTCTAGAGCCTCCTCTGATTTCGCCGCCTCCGCCTCAGCAGGTACATAATCAAGCCCCTGGATCACATCTTGTCCCTCCTGAGCGAGTCAGCCCCTACGCACCTCTTCAACCCGGCAGTAGCGCACAGCCGAACATCCCACCCGTTGCGAGCAACACAAGATATTCCCCGGCACCTCCGCCTCTCACCCATGCCCATACTACGCCTTCTGCTCCACCTTCGAGCCGTTATTCACCGGCGCCTTCTTCACGAGCTACCTCGGGCGGCTACGGTGCTGCTCCTCCCTCTATTCTTCCCCATCAACCCCGGACATCCAGCCCTCTGGCACATTTCGAGATTTCTAGCGACCGGGCATCGCGGCCTCTGCACACTAGCCACAGTGATAGCCATGTTGAGCAGCGGCGTAGCAGCTCGTCAATGTACGAGTCTAGGCTGAATCGAGTACCCTCGCTTCCGCCAACACGTGAAGTTGACGAGGAAGATCCTGGTCGTCGACCCACTGGTCAGAACGGGCCTCCTCAACAGCAGACGATGCCATATATGCCGCGACACACGCCGCCTCCTCAAGTGCCAAACTCACAAGCTACACTCTCACCCCCGAAGCGTATGTCCAGTTACACGCCTCAACCACAGCCGTCCTACGGTGCCCAGCAACCTGAATTTGCCCCACCACCTCGATCGCAGACCCAGTCTCCGGGTTCGCTGTATGGCAACCGTACAGGTGGCAAGCAGTCCGAACCAGTGCCGCGTCCTTCATCAGTTCATGATCCAACATCTCCGCGAAGCAGTGTTCCACCTCTCGCTTCGGAGGTTACCCCTGTGAGCACGAGGCCAAGTAGACCTCGCGGCTTCTCGCAAAACCTCAATATGGTGCCTCCTACCGATGGCCGCGAGCATGATCCTTTACAGAGATGGAAGGGGTGCCCGATCATCTCGTGGGGCGTTGGAGGTGCGCTGGTAACATCGTTTCCGAAAGACATTCCTCGTTATGGTATGAATCACGCATTGCCCATGATCATTCGGAGCCCTGGACAGGTCAAAGTGAAAAGTATCAAGGAGATCGAGCCGCTGGAGGAACGGCTTACCAAGTTCCCCGGGCCACTCAAGGGCAAGTCGAAGAAGAAAGAGGTTCTGGGCTGGTTGAGTGCTGGCATTGAAACGTTAGAGCGAAGCGCCCCACGTCCAGGTTTTCAGTCGTACCAGTCTCATGAAGACAAGCGCGCCGCGGAGCGTATTCTGCTTTGGAAGGTTCTCCGCCTATTGGTCGAGTTCGATGGAACTCTGGAAGGCAGCCCGGCGGTCGAAAAGGCTGTGCGTGACGTACTCGTTCCTTCAAGCGACGTCGTGGATGTCACTGCCACGTACCATGCTGGTATCAATGGCAGTGGCGCTACGCATTCTGCTCTCACTCAAATGACTCCCGACGCTGTCGACTCGTCAGCCATGGAGCAGATCCGAACCAGTCTCCTTGCAGGTGACCGGGAGAAGGCTGTCTGGGATGCTGCTGATAAGCGATTGTGGGGACATGCATTCCTCATTGCCAGCTCGGCTTCTCAAGAGCTTTACAAGAAGGTGACGCAAGAGTTTGTGCGCAAAGAGATCAACTATCCGGGTCACCAGAATGAGTCCATCGGGGCTCTTTACGAAGTTCTTTCTGGAAACCACGAGGAATGTGTCGACGAGCTGGTCCCAGTTCACGCTCGTGCTGGCTTGCAGCTGATGGCGACCAATCCCACTTCGGCCACATCGAAAGACTCTCTGGATGGTCTTGACAAGTGGCGTGAAACTCTGGGTCTAGTCATGAGCAACAGGAGTCCCAACGACACAGGTGCTTTGTGTGCGATGGGTACTCTCCTGTCAGGTTACGGTCGTGCAGAAGCCGCGCATATTTGTTTCCTCTTCGCCCGTGATGTCTCTGTGTTTGGTGGATTGGATGATCCCCAGGCGAACTTCGTGCTAGTTGGGTCCGACCACAGGAGACAGGTCGACCAATTTGCGAAGGAGATCGAGCCTCTCCTCCTCAGCGAGGTGTACGAGTATGGTCTTTCTCTGGCTGGTGGCCTGAATGCCGCCACAGGCAACCCACACCTGGCAGCCTACAAACTACAACACGCTATCTCACTGGCGGAGTATGGCTTCAGAGATAAGGCTTTGCAGTATTGCGATGCTATCATGAATTCCATTACCGCCCAGACGAGGCGCTCGGCTTACCACCACGCCGTTCTGGAGGGTGCCGTGGAAGACCTCTACAAGAGACTTAAGCAAGCGCCCAAGGGCGAGTCAAACTCCTGGATCCCAAAGCCGAGCATGAATAAGGTATCTGACTCGATGTGGAACCGCTTCAACAAGTTTGTTGCTGGTGACGAGGCAGAAGGGGCCGCAGGTGGCACGACTGGGGAAGGCATGGAGTCAGGTCCGTTTGCACGGATCCCCGGCGGAACGCCTACTATTAGTCGGCCAGCTTCCTCGGCCGGTGCTACAGGCATGGAAATGTTCGGCACTCAGGCTCAAAACAATGCCAACCCGTACGCGGCCGCCCAGTCAAGCGCCCCTGTGGCGCCTCCTCCGGCCCCTACGAGAGCCGGTTCTCGGTATGCTCCGTCTACGGGCCCAGCTCCTGCCACTCACGAGCCTGGCTCAGCATACACGCCGGCTGGTAGGTCATCGATGGAACGGTCATCGGGCGAGTACAACCGAAGCTCATATGAACTGCCTCGCCGTTCAGGAGAGTACAGCCCTGGCTATGCCGCCCCGAATGGCAGTGTGCCATCGCCAGGCTACCCCCAGCAGCCAGCACAAGCCCCTCAGCACTCACCCTATGCACCTTCAACACAGCCGGATGCGCCCGCACAACAGCAAGTCCAGCCAGAGTACCCTAGCTACAACGCTGATTCGGCCACGAACGGATCTCCTTACGCACCTGCCCCCATGGTGGAGGTCAGCCCTGCCAAGGTAGAGGAGGACAAGCCAGTGGACACAGGCTACCAACCACCATCGTACGGCTACGAACCCCCATCAATGAATGCCTCGTATGAGCCGCCGTCTCTTGTAACCAACGAGCAGCAGCCTGAAGCCGCGGCCACGTCTGGCGGATATGAGCCCCCTTCATTCCAACCTTATGGCTACGAACCTCCATCTTACAACCCCGAGCCTGACGCTGCTTCTGACGACGAGGACAAATCTAAGAAGCCCAAGAAGAGTTTCATGGACGATGACGAGGATGATATCCCTGCCCTCAAACCTCAGGAGAAGTCCAAGGAGGAGAAGGATCGAGAGAACGCCGAGCTGTTCCGCAAAGTGGCCGAAGAGGACGGTAAGATAATACAATCTCATTACATAGACTTCATGGACACCATACTAATACATTCCTTTTTCACAGCCAAACGCGCCGAGGCCGAGAAAGCAGCAAAGGGAAAGAAGGGCTGGGGCATCACTTCGTGGTGGGGCAGCAGCGGCGTCAAGAAGGAGACGTCACCGTCGCCAGACCCCAACAAGCCGATTCGCGCCAACCTCGGCGAGAAGAGCAGCTTCTACTTTGACCCGGAAATCAAGCGCTGGGTCAACAAGAACGCGCCGGCAGAGGACAACGCCGCCAAGAAGGCTACTCCGCCGCCCCCACGGTCGGCACCGCGGTCCGCCACCAACACGCCACCACCTCCGGGCGCAGGACCGCCACCAGCGGCCAGCGCGCCGCCTATGGGTCCCTCCGGCCTGCCGCCCTCGGCGTCTGTGCCTAACCTCGCTGGCACGCTGCCGCCCAGGAGTAGTGGCAGCGACGGCAGCGGAGGACCGCCTCCACCTGGCGGGCCTGTCGCCATGCTGCGGTCGGGCTCGAGCGGTGGTGGTGCCACACCTCCGCCTAGCCGACCGGCTACGAGCATGAGCAACGCCAGCAGCATTGACGACCTGCTCAGTGCGGCCGGGCCGAGGAAGCCTGGCGCCAAGAAGGGCCGGAAGTCGGGCCGTTACGTTGACGTTATGGCCAAGTAAGAGGGATGGGCATGCCCACTACGACATGGACGGAAACGATAGACAAACGAAAGGAGTTTGTGGTATTCATATTGAGGTTTCGGGTGAGGAAGAAAACGAGATGAATGTGTCGATGAGAGAAGGGCATGATATGCCTCTTGTCTTCTTTTTCCGGTTTCTTGTATCATAGAAAGGACGAACAACTTTATTATAACCCTTAAGCATCATTGTAATATACGATATCCCCCCTGTCTTCTCATCAGAAGGGGTGCGACCTCTTTCAGACGCTCAAAACTCTATTGTACCATATGCCTAGCGAGATATACACGTGTCCAAGCTCATTTGGTTCTGCCATAACGCCAATATCCGTACATTCCACCAGGATTGCAAACGATGTCTTTTGAAGATTGGTCAAGCGCTGAAAGACGAGACATAATACTAAGATTTCAAAGTTAGTATCACGGGGCTCTACGGACAGTCTCCTGCTCCCACTCACAGTAACGACACTATCGTCCGCCGCAGCGTCGTCGTACTGCGGGACGTAGACGTAGAGGATCAGGGCGTGGTCGTCGGCGAAGCAGGCGATGACCCTGCCCTCGAGGCGGCCGACGCTCAGGACGCGGCTCCAGTCCTTGCCGTCGACGCGCACCGTGGCCCACTTGTCCGGGCCGGCCTCGCGGAAGCGCGTGCTCGGGTGCTCCTCGAGCGGCATGGCGAGCTGCGCCGGGTCGAGCTCCGGGTTCTCGAGCGAGTCCCACACGCTCTCGATGTCGAGCGTGTCGGTCGCGATGCGCAGGCGCAGGCTGCCGTGCATGTTGGCCGAGAGCTCGAGCTTGGGCGACGAGGCCGACGTCGACGCCGATGCGGTCCGGCCACCGGAGGCGCCGCCGCCGGAGCCCGAGGACGAGGTCGTCGAGGCGAGCTTGGTGAAGCGGTCCGAGATGGCCTTGAGCTGTAGTAAAGGTGGGAGCTGGATGTGCACGTCGGGCTCGCGGACCTTGGGCTGCATAATCGTCTCGACGGTCTCGGGGTGCAGGACGCGCACGGGAATGTCCTGCGTGATGACCTTTTCGTGCTCGCGCTTCATGGTCAGCTCGAGGGATTCTTGCTGGAAGACGCCGTCGTCGAAGGGGTCGTCGTTGTCGGGGTGCCCGCTGCTGAAACCACCTCCGCCCGGTCTGTTGTTGCAACCGCCGGCACCTCCAGGTTTCTCGTTTGTGTTTGTGTGGATGGTCATGCTGAGCATGGGAACGCCGTCGCGCTTGGTCAGGCGCAGGTTGGCCTCGGTGGCGTTGATGGCGGAGCGCAGGGCGCGCTGGAGGGGGCCTAGAGGCAGCTCGAGGTTGATCGTGTTGCCGTCCTCGGCGGACTGGATGTGGTAGTTGTCGAAGAGGACGTCCATGGACAGGGATCTGCGTCAGAGGGCACATCATGGTCAGCACAGGGACGGTAGCATCGATGGGCCAAGGAGGACTGCGCTCACGCCCAGACTTGGGACCCGGTGTCCGGGATGACGGTGAAGCGTGCCGTCTCATCGTCTAGACGAACCCATGCGATCTTCTCCAGTGAGTTGAGTGCGGCAGTAAGTTCTATATTGGAAAGCAGTGTGTCAGTGTCTGGGGTCGCTCTTGCGGCTAGAGTACATATAGAATGTCGTTGCTAACTTGAAAAGGTGCGGACATTCTTCAGCTCCGTCTTGAACCGCATTTTGACTGATGTGTATACGCGTCGATCGACTTCATAGTCCCGACATTAAAGTTTGAACATGCGAATGACAAGTGTGCGTTGCGTTTCGCGTCGATGAGAAGTCGACTTTACAGGGCAGTGCGCGCGCGCAAAAGAAGCCGCGATGATGAATTGCTTTAATCAATGTCAAATGCAGGCTACCGAGTCCTCTGAAATAATGCGGGGTATCCTAGTACATTTGGAGTAAGATCCCGCCTGAAACCCCGCTGATGCCGCTAGCCAGACCCTGTACAAGTAAAGCGTGCCTAAAAAGAATACCCCACCAGACCTCGAGCTCCATGTCTCGCGATGTGCCAAAGCTACCCCAAGCAAGCTTTCTCAAGCTCGGCTATGCCCGTTATGACGAAATGTACCCGGATGGAGGGAGGGATTCGCGAGTTCTTGAAGGTGTTCAGATGGTGGATGTTCTGATATATCGGCCTTCTATAGATTGAAATCCTTTGATAGAGGTCGTCCTGATCCGGGTCACTGGGCATGGGCCACAAATGGTATGAATACAAGTTGCGAGCCGTCCGCTGAGCATCAAAAAGTATTAAAGATTACCGGCGGGGTTTCCGTCTCCGGCTCTTGCATTGACCACCATCGCGCAAAGCTGTAGATATTGACGTCTCTGAGCTGTTGCCAGTAGACATCTTCTGCTCTCTGCCTGCTGACGCCGTTTCTGGCGAAGCAGGCGGCCAACATCCGGAACCTGAGGCGGTCGCATACAAGTCTGGCGCTACACCAGAACCTCTTGTTGCAGTACTTGCATGGTGACTGCAGACTCCTGCCTCTCCAAGCCACCGCTGTCTTCTTCCGGGTAGGGAAGGGTATCCTCTTGTTTGGGTCCTTGTATGTCCCCGTCCGGGGTCCCCGGGCTAGCTTGGGGAGGACGGGATGCCCGCAGATATGGGCCATGTCGTGGCGGCAGACTGGGCAAACCGGCTTGTCTGTCATCCCAAACCACTTCTTGATGCACTGGGCCCCGAACCAGTGACCGCACGGCAGGCTGGCCCATTGCTCCACGACGCCCGACGACGTCTCGTTGCCCACCGTGTCCTGGCAGATGGGACATATCGAGTCGTCTAGCACGGTGGCAGTCGCGGAGATTTTGTGGTAAGGACTACGGCCCTTTGATTTCCCCATGGTCTCGTCCTTGGGAAGAGATGGTTGGGGAATTATCGAATGGGCCCGATGTTGGTGTCGAGGTTTGGATGATATCGGAGGGCAGCTGATTAGGGATGTAGGCAGCTGCCCACACGAGAGAGGGCACTGCCGTGGGGTTGTAGGACTACAGCTACCTCTCGCATGGGACTCACGCAAGTTTGAAGGAAACTGTTCGTGGTCCCAAGAAGAAGGCTTTCTTCGCCCTGATATATATATGACACCTATGAATTGCAAGGGGAGCACAGTGGGTTAGTTTTCCAGTCCCTTGGTGGCGTGCGCGTGAGGTCTAAAGAGCGCGTTTACTGGCTTTCGAAGCAGCTTATTATGTCATCCGTGCCCAAGGTTGTCATGTCAGGCTGAACGCTCGTTGAAGAGACGTGATGGGCTACAAAGAACAAGTGCCAAAACAATGACAATACCATGGTATTGGCTTTCACGGATCCGCGTGGACTCGGCACCAACCTGAGGACTACCTATAAGTCGGTAGGCATGTTCAAAGGGAGCAGCAATACAAACTCAAACTGTACACGCTTCACAGATGTGATAAATGCCACGTATATGCCGATGTATTAGGAAGTGAAAAATGCATGGTCGCTTGCCCCTTTTTCGCAGAGTCGCACGAAGCTGGTCACCTTCTCGGCTCGTCATCGTCATCGCTATCGTCCATGAAGCCTTGTTCCAGACTGCAACATCGAGGTTAGTCCTAATTCGCAAGGTCTAGACAGCACACCGTAGACTTACTCTCTACTAAGCCTTCGCGTGTGGTCTGGCTGGTCTGCTCGTTGTCGCAAGCTATCAGTGACAACATCCGCGAGTTCCTCGCCTTCTTCCTCGTTGATCTCGATGTCCGCATGGTCCGCAACGACTAATCGTTCGTGCAGTCGTTGTCGCCATGTCGACGGCACCACCATCCGGGCCATGGCGTGTTGTATCCTCTCTCGAAACGATGACGTGTGGTTCGACAGGCTATCGACCGGCAGGTAATGGCTGTACCGTGTCCTGTAATGTTGCCAGACGGGAATGATCAGGTACGTCAACAGCAAGAAGACCAGTAAGGCGATGATGGCCGGGATAATGAGCGTCTAGGTAGCAGTTAGCGAGGAGTTCAATCGCTGAAGAAGATTGTCCGGATCTCTAGTTGTTGCGGCGTTTGCGCGCAATGGCATCGTACCTTGATGACGGAGAATGTGCCCGCCATGGTGCCGACAGGAGCGAACTGTCCAAACCGAGCGATGCGCTGTTCTGATCGCGGGATTCTCTGTCGGACTGTCTACAGTAGCAAGACAAGAAAGACCCTAATACTGCCCTGCACTCGGGCACGAAGCGACAACGCAAGAGCCGCAAATGCCTTGTGGCAGGAAGATGTGTCGAAAAAGAGGCCTACGCAATCTATCCGGGCTGGGAGGTGACAAGTGGAGAGAGTGCCAGGAACCCGGCTCACAGCGGCCCAGCCGGGCGAGCCGGGGTACCAATTTAGCGCAACTTGTCAGCAGTAGATCCTCCCCGCGACTCATTTCACGACAGCAATTCGGCGTCCTTGTAAGACAGGGCAGACATGCTCATTTTCACGAGGCCATACTTCATGCGAAACGTCCGCATCTCGTCAAGAATCCAATGACGAGAAGTATCCGTTCTTATCGAAGAGTAAGCTACTTAGTATATAGATAGATCATGACTAGGAAGAGAGATCTGATCTCAGCAACCAAGACTAAATAGGCCACCTACCTGGTCCGAAGTGCATTGTCATGGTATTACTGGTATCATGGGTTTGGACGGCTATTGGCAATAGAGGTGTTGCGACTTGTGAATCGAGTCAAGAGACGAGAGCGAACGAGTGCCACGTACAGCGTGTTGGTGCTTCAGCAGTCAAGAGTCGAGAGTATTTCTAAATTGTGTAAGTAGTTCTGTTGCGGAGCAATTTACCCGTCAGTCCAACTGAGATGAAACTCCATCACCAATGTTACCTAACTACTTGTGAGGCAATCTACGCAACAATCATTTCACAACGGCTGGTATGGGTGACAAATGCCTCAAGATATGCCCGAGTTATCAATGTAAAGACATCTTGCAACTCCTTTAAAGTAGGTTATTTACGCATGAGAAATGGCCGCGCCCAGGCTTGGATTTTCAGAGGTGGTGGTGGGAGCATATCGAGTCGGGTTTAGCTTCGTACATTTGATGTAGCTGAGGAGGGGTCTGTGGCATCAGCCTGATGAACGGCTGGGCTGGCGACTAAGGCAAGTATGTTTTCTTCTTTCTATCCTTGTGTCGTTTTGAGCCTCCTCAAGACCTGTTCTAGCGAATATGGTGCAGATCCTAGCCGAGAAAAGTTCAAGGTTGTCATTTTCAAGATAGCCGAGTCCTCAAGTAGGCAATGACTGCAATGTTTTCGATCTCAAAAACTGAAGCTCGTCAATAGCAAGGGAGGACAAGTTGGTGACGGTTCCAATGGTGTTTCTACCCATGTGTCAGGGGTCTCGACTAAGCCCGTTTCAGAATAAACAGGGAGGGCCGCCCCTACTGGCCGCATAGTTGGCCACTTTGTTCGGAGCGACTCCGTTGGGGGGTGGATCGACGGGCTTTTGTGCCACATGGGCCATGTACATGAACTGTGTTAGAGATGTGCTCGTGCGAGCTTTGCACAAAACATATGCACGGAAGAGGCTTGCAGTTGGCAAAGAGACGATATGTTCTCAGAATACTTTCGAATAACCCTAGAGACTAATACACACATATACAATAAGTGGAATTCCTGGCACAAGAGCTCTTTGTTGAAGGACTTGCCATATTCTTAAAGGAGTGGTACCACCCTTTTTTTTCGTATTTCCCCCACGGCCCGTTCTGGTAAGTAGTGTTTGTATCTGCGGTACCGTTTTAGTAGGGCCCAGTACCTTTTAGTCGCAGCCCAGCACATGCAGTTTCTCGACACGCGCCGCCGCCGTGAGAGCAGCGCTTATCAAATAATTAATCGACCCTTCTCGCATCATCACCCCTGACGATTCGAACTGTTGACCAACATATTCGGAATTCGAATTGTAAGCCCATCTCGTCCATTTCCCCATTTCTGGTCTTGACAAAGACGGTGTTTGGTGCTCTCAAAGACCTTTATCCACTTGCTAAACAGCTCCTAATTCATGCAAACAGTCGCGACTGACCCCCCCGGCGAATCGACGCTTCCAGATCGACCCTGCCGGCCAAGGGTATGATGCGACGAGCCTTGGACCTGAGACATCCGACACTTTGAGATCGTTTCTCTCCTCGCTCTCGACAAATCCTCTTCATATTTCCCAAGTAAAACGAGCTTTTCGGGAGCAGCAGCCTCCACACAGCAAACGACCTGCGAGAGAGCAACTGGCACACCTCCCGATTGAACACGAGGCCGCGGTGCCGGGTGTTTCAAACATCCCGCCGTCACCATGTCCTACGCCGACAAATCTAGGCAGTCCTCTGGCGGCAAGACCTCTTTCTTCTCCAGAGGCAGAAATAAGGCCGACAAGAGGCAAACCAGTGACGAAGGCCGACAGCTAGGAGCCCATGACGCCGCTAGCTTCATGAGCTCGGGATCGCGTGCTTCGCGACACGCCAGAGAATCATCAATCATCTCGATTGACCGTCCTGAAACCCCCGAGTCTGGTTACAACATGTCCGCTGGTGCTATGTCCACCATCCCATACGAGAACACAACCGACCGAAGATCGCCCATCCCCGTGGACTATCTTCCCAAGCAGGATCAGTTGCTGCTGGGTCGCGAACCTTTACCGCACCAACTAAACAAGTCTCCTAGTGATTTCCACCAGTACCCGAGCTTCGACCCTTCCGCCATGTATAGTACTGCTGGCTCTCATATGTCAGGAGTCCGACCTTCCCCCGCTGCTTCCAATATGACGATGGCGTCAACGGGGCGACAGACGCAGCTCCAGCAATGGGGCCCCCCCCGGGAAAGTGGCTACGCGGGATCTCACAGCTCGAGATACAACTCCTACCAGCCTTCTGGGGGACGAAATTCCATGGACCAGTCCAGTGTGTTTTCAGGTAATGCGCAAACCCCGCCCCGAGACACTGCAACCAAACACTCATCAAAAGTAGCACTCCCAAGTGCCTCATCACTGAGCTCCTATTCATCCCACTCCAATAGAGACTCGCATCGCCTAACTAAATTCCCAGGCGGCGGCGGCGGTTTTCAACAGGGAGGCGGTGGCCATGACGGGTTCAACTTTGTCAAGCCCGAGGATGACAACATCATCGACCAGATGTTTCTAGCACTAATGCAGAAGCGAGGGTGGCACAACCTACCGGAGCAGGCGCGGCGTCAGATGCTTGCTTACCCGTCGGCCAAGAAATGGACTTTGATCTATCAAGACCGACTTACCGAATGGCAGGGAGAACAGAGGCGGCGGCAGACCGCCAAACCGGGGCAATATCAGAACTTCGATGTCACCACCTATTCCGACGAAGAGGGGTCTCCCGAATGGTACGTTAGGAAAGTCATGGATAACAGCCTCGACACGAAAGGTCTCGGAAGTCTCGAAGTCAACCTCCGAACCCAGCAAATCGGCTGGGTCAAGAGGTTTATCGAATGCCAGGGCCAGGTCGCCTTGACGAATGTTCTTCTCAAGATCAATCGAAAGACGGCTTTGGGGCCGGCTGCCCCTGAGAGTGGCAAGGGCGACAAGAACCTGGATCGGGAGTACGACATTGTGAAATGTCTTAAGGCTCTGATGAACAATAAGTTTGGTGCAGATGATGCTCTTACCCATCAACAGGTCATTGTTGCTCTGGCCACTTCCCTCATATCACCCCGGCTCACCACACGGAAATTGGTCAGCGAAGTTCTGACCTTCCTCTGTCATTGGGGAGAAGGCAATGGGCACTACAAGGTCCTTCAGGGCATGGACTCTGTCAAGAGTCAGCAGTCTGAGAATGGACGCTTCGACGCCTGGATGCGCTTGGTTGAGGTGACTCTGGATGGCCGCGGCAAGATGGGCAGTCTTGTCGGTGCCAGCGACGAGGTGCGCAGCGGAGGTATCGGCATGGAGAACCTGCTGATGGAGTATGCGGTGGCGACCATGATTCTCATCAACATGATCGTCGACGCTCCGGAAAAGGACCTCCAGCTCCGGATCCATATCCGGGCGCAGTTCCAGGCTTGCGGATTCAAGCGGATCCTCACAAAGATGGAGGCTTTCCAGTACGATCTCCTGAACAAGCAGATCGAAAAGTACCGGGGCAATGAAGCCATCGATTATGAGGATATGCTGGAGCGGGACAACAGTAGCATAAAGGATAGCATCGACGGCGAGGTGAAGGATCTCACAGATCCAGTCCAGATTGTGGATGCGATCCAGCAGCGCCTTCGCGGCAGCAGGACTCAGGACTACTTCATCTCTGCGCTTCAGCACTTGCTCTTGATCAGGGACAACGATGGCGAGGAGCGGCTGCGCATGTTCCAGCTAGTAGATTCCATGCTGAGCTATGTGGCCATGGACCGGCGGCTGCCGGACATGGATCTCAAGCAAAGTCTGAACTTCACCGTTCAGAGCCTACTTGATAAGTTGCACACCGACTCCGAGGCAAGACAAGCGCTCGATGAGGCTCTGGAGTCCAGGCAGATAGCCGAGGCTGCTATGGCCGAGCGCGATGATATGCGCGCGAAGCTTGAACTGGGTGCTGATGGACTCGTGGCCAAACTCCAGAAGCAGCTTGACGAGCAGTCCAGGTTCATCGAGGCTCAGAGAAGGCAAGCCGAGGGCCTGAAATCCGAGCTGGATAATCTGCAGACGCTACGTGCCAAAGAGGCTCAAAGAAACGAGCTCGAGACCAGAGAGTTGTATCTCATGCTCCGTGATGCCCAGGACGTTGCTGCCTCCAATGCTGTTAAGGGCAGCAAGGCAGGCGAAGGAAATCCTGCGCAGATGCAAGGCATTCTGGACCGTGATAGACTCATGGAACGGTTGCAGATGCAGATTGAGCGCCAAAAGACTCAGTACAAGCTGGAAGGTCGGGTCTGGGGCGATAATGCTGGGCCGTCTGACAGATTGCGAGCCCTCAGAGAGGAAATGGACGGATACGGTGGCGCTGAAGCCGGCCTGGCGACACCGCCCCGCGACTTCACCAACAGCATGCTGGGTAGCGTTCGTCGACAAACCAAGATACCTCGGAAGCCGGTCAATTCCCAAGGCGAGCCTGTCGAGGGTGTTGTGGCTGAAGAGACCGATGAGCTCACCGACGAAGACGGCGTTGTCTACGAGAAGCCTCGTATGGTAGAGATAAGACGACCGGTCATGGACCCCAAGCAACAGACTGGCCTCCTCAACGAGATCACCGGGACGGTCAAGAAGTACGATGCCAGCGATGATGAGGGAGACGGTGTCACCACCGGCCCCACACATCCGAGCCTCGAATCCCAAGCGCCGATCACGCCGGGCGATACCGAGACGCCCAAGATCGAGATCACGGGTGCCGGAGCTCCGCCTCCGCCTCCTCCCCCTCCGCCTATGCCTGGCCAGCTTCCTGGAGCTCCTCCGCCGCCTCCACCCCCACCACCTCCTCCTGGAATGCTCTCCCCGGCATCCGCTGCTGGAGGCCCACCACCACCACCGCCTCCGCCTCCGCCGCCAATGCCTGGCCAATTGCTTGGCGCCGCTCCTCCACCTCCTCCACCGCCTCCTCCTATGCCAGGGGCAGGTGGCATGCCTCCACCCCCGCCCCCTATGCCCGGAAAGATGTCGGGCCACTTCTTGTCCCAACAGGAAAGTTTCACTGCGGCACCAACTATCGGCCTACCTGTTGTGCGGCCTAAGAAGAAGCTCAAGGCTCTTCATTGGGAGAAGGTGGATACTCCTCTGACCACTCACTGGGCTGCTCATGCACCATCGGCCGAAGAGCGCGAGGAGAAGTATATGGAGTTGAGTCGCAAGGGCATTCTCGATGAAGTCGAGAAGCTCTTCATGGCTAAGGAGATCAAGAAACTTGGCCAGGGAGGCGCGAAGAAGGATGACAAGAAACAGATCATCTCAAGTGACCTGCGTAAAGCTTTCGGTAAGTCTTATTGTGAACCCATGCATCCACGTTTCAAGTGCCTGACCAGTGCTTCTAGAAATTGCTCTTGCCAAGTTCTCGCAATATTCTGTCGAGAAAGTTGTGCAGATGATCATCCATTGCGACAAGGATGTGCTCGACAACAACGTTGTCATGGACTTCTTGCAAAAGGATGATCTCTGCAATATTCCTGACAACACAACCAAGCTCATGGCACCCTACAGCAAAGACTGGACTGGCCCAAAGGCCAGCGAGGAGTCTCGTGAGCAGGATCCCTCCGAGCTTACTCGACAGGATCAGATCTATCTGCAAACCGCCTTCGAGCTGCATCACTACTGGAAGAGCAGGATGAGAGCTTTGGCCCTGACCCGCAGCTTCGAGCCGGACTATGAGGAGATTTCTGACAAGATCCGCCACGTCATGACAGTTTCCGAGTCCCTGAGAGACTCAGTCTCCTTGATGAACGTCTTGGGTCTCATTTTGGACATTGGTAATTACATGAACGACGCCAACAAGCAGGCGCGCGGCTTCAAGCTCAGCTCGCTAGCACGCCTTGGCATGGTCAAGGACGACAAGAACGAGTCGACGCTTGCGGATCTTGTTGAGCGTATAGTCCGCCAACAGTACCCCGAATGGGATGTATTTGCCAGCGACATTGGCGGAGTACTCACAGCACAGAAGATCAACATCGAGCAGCTGCAGACCGATGCCAAGAAATACATCGAGAACATTCGCAACGTGCAAATGTCACTCGACAGCGGCAACTTGTCTGACCCCAAGAAATTCCATCCTCAAGACCGCGTCTCGCAGGTCGTGCAGCGGTGCATGAAGGATGCCAGGCGCAAGGCCGAACAGATGGAGCTGTACCTTGAGGAGATGATGCGAACGTACAATGACATAATGGTGTTCTACGGCGAAGACCCAGCCGACGAGAACGCCAGGCGAGACTTCTTTGCCAAGCTCGCACTGTTCGTCAGCGAGTGGAAGAGGTCGCACGAGAAGAATGTCAAGCTTGAGGAGACCAGGAAGCGCAACGAGGCCAGCATGAAGAGGAAGCACGCCCAACTCAAGGTCGCCGGCGGCGGTATGGACGGCGCTCTACCTAGTCCAACGAGCACGGGGGCCATGGACAGCCTGCTCGAGAAGCTGCGTGCTGCGGCGCCGCAGACAAGAGACCAAAGAGACAGAAGGCGGAGAGCGCGCCTCAAGGACCGCCACCAAGTGCGTATCGCCTCGGGCCAAAAGATCCCGGATCTCAACGAGATCCCCGAGATCGAGTCGGGTCTACCAAGCGCCAAGAGCACCGAGTCTGGCCGCACCGACGAGGACGGCAATATGCTCAGCCCAGGCCTGGCATCGCCCAAGGAGGGCGAGGAAGACGATCTTGCCCAGAGGGCGGCCCTGCTCCTGCAGGGCATGCGCGCCGGCGAAGACGGCGCGGACGAGGGCGACGAAGAGAAGAGAGAGAGCCTGCGGAAAGTGAGGAGGCAGACGGCCGAGGAAGAGAGGAAGGCCCGGAGAAGAAGGATGAGAGACAACAAAGCGGCGTCTAGCCAGGCAGGTGATGGCGATGGGGAAGCTGAGCCGGCCAAGGATACGAATGGGGAGGCCGCCGAGGGAGATGTACCAACACCTACTGCGGAGGAGACGCCTGCCAACGCGGACTAAGCATTCAGGCCTCGCATCCCGAGCCTCTAGGCGCGTGTGTTGTTTTGTTGGTGAAGAAGCATTTAAAATACCATACTTAATGTCTATACTTCTTCTAGAGAGATGAGAAAGGGGGAGGGATTGTAAGACGGGTAGAGGATGAGGACGATAGCATCTGCATAACGACATGACTGCATAATAGGAGCGTCAATGGAGGTTTTGAAGGAGCTTGTAACGAGAGTCTCGAGTGTCCACTCATTGCAAATATTGTGTTGTCCGGTTCATTCCATCTGAAGTGTTCACGAGAAGCATGGCTACCTTGAGTTATGCTTGGCACGCAACTTGAAGTTATTCCCACTCCATTTGCATACCTCTTACACCATTTATCATCACCTTTGAACGTATCATGGAATATATCCTCCAACCAGAGATGCATCCGCATCAACAACGCCCGAGTTCTCTAACCCGACCTTTGAAATTAGCCGCGAGATCATCCCCTCGAGCAAGACCATATTTTCCCCACTCCAACCACACTTATTGAACTGCCATGATGCAGGAACCCCTCATCTTCTCATCCCATTGTCAAATCATCCACCTCCCGCACGCCCAAACACACCCCCACACACCATTGTAGCAAGTATGGCAGGTAGACAGTTTCTAAGAGAAAGAGGAGAGACTGTGTGTAGCTCCCCGTTTGTGGTCTTATAATAACCATCCTGCCCGTCCTCGGTCTTTGCTCTTCAACAGCACTTCGTTTCTTTTCGTGAATCGTCCAGTGATTTTCTAATAAGACCAAGACTGAGTTTCCTGTCTCGGTCTATCTTACTCATTCTCGTGCTGTGAACAATCCTCGCTCTATAACATAACTTATACAAACGGCGCCCCCCTTTCGACAAACCATGACGCAGGACGCCACCACAGGCATGGTCCTGGGCTACGACGCCGTGCACCCCTTCGCCAAGGTCGACCTGACCGACCGCGCCTCGGTCCAGGAGCTCCTGCGCGCCCTGCTCGACCCGCTCGAGCCCTTCTTCTCGCCCGCCAAGGCCCGCGTGCGCGTCCCCGGCGCCACGGCCGTGCGGTTCGACCAGGCCGCCTCCGAGGTCGAGGGGATATGCCGGCCCCTGTGGGGGCTCGCGTGCCTGCTCGCCGGCGGCGGCGAGTACAGGGGCACCGCGTGGTGGGTGGAGGGCCTCAAGGCTGGGACGGACCCGGAGTCGCCTGAGTACTGGGGTTATCCTAGGGACAATGACCAGAGGATGGTGGAGATGTGTCCACTTGGTGAGTAGAATGGGGATGACCTGGGCGTGGGAGAAGGGGGATGGTTGTGCTGATGTGTGTGTGGTTTATAGGTTTCGCACTGGCGGTAGCCCCTGTGTTCTGGGATTCTTTGAGTGAGAAGGAGAGGACGAACGTGGAGAATTGGCTGGGCAACTCTATCAACGAGAAGAAGTAGGTGTTGTGTCATTATATAAGGGGGATATCTGTGTCTGATATGACATTAACACGCGGACAGCATGCCAAACACAAACTGGCTATGGTTCCGAGTCTTTGCCAATCTCGGCCTCAAGAAGAACGGCGGCAAATTCTCCCAGGAGAGACTCGACAGCGACATCGAGCACCTCAACACCTTTTACCGTGGCGACGGCTGGTCCAACGATGGCCCCGAGGGCATTCACCGTTGAGTCCTCCCTTTATATCTTATTTCACATCCAAACCCCTGACTTACTGACACCCGCTTACACAGAAATGGACTACTACTCCTCGAGCTTCGCCATCCACTTCCTGCAGCTCCTCTACGCCAACCTCGCAGGGGAAGACGAGCCCCAGCGCGCCGCCGAGTTCAGGGAGCGCGCGGCGCTGGCGGCGCTCGACCTCGCGCACTACTACGACCGCGAGGGCCGCGCCATCCCCTTCGGCCGCAGCGTCGGCTACCGGTTCGCCATGTGCTCCTTCTGGGGCGCGCTCGCCTACGGAGGGGTCGACCTGCCGGCCCCCTTGACCTGGGGCATGGTCAAGGGCATCGTGATGCGGCACCTGCGCTGGTGGCAGACGCAAGGGGACATGTGGAGCGCCGCGGGGACGCTGACGGTCGGGTACTCGTATCCGAACATGTATGTAAGTACTTATCGAGGGGTGCTCCCTTTTTGACCCGAGACGGGCTTCAAGTCTTGTCCCTCAGGGGTAGGGGGTAGACACCGTGAGTGCTGACAATGATGTACTGTAGATGGCAGAGAACTACAACAGCCCCGGCAGTCCGGTAAGTCTGGTAAACCTCTGAATCACAAAGATCCAGAAACTGACCACAGGATACAGTACTGGGCCTGTCTAGCCTTCATATGCCTCGCCGTCCCCGAGACGCACCCCTTCTGGACCTCCCCGGAGGAGTCGCAGTGGGACGTCATCCCGCCCACAAAGTCCCTCCGGCACCCGGGCCACATCACGAGCTACCTAGGCGGGCACTGCATGCTCCTCTCCTCGGGCCAGGCCTGCGGCTACCCGATGAAGGGCACCCACGCCAAATACGGCGCCTTCGCCTACTCCTCCGCCTACGCCTACTCCGCTCCGCCGGGGCTCTTCACGCTCGAGCAGTACGCCCTGGCCTCGCAGCTCGGCCTATCCGACGACGGCGGCGACTACTGGAAGACGCGGCGCCTGTGCGAGTACGCGGGCATCGAGGACCGCGATAACGGACCAGTGCTGGTCTCGGTCTGGCGGCCCTTCGCGGACGTCAAAGTCAAGACGTACCTCGTCCCGCCGGCAGAGGCCACGCCGAACTGGCACCTGCGCGCGCACCGCATCGAGGCCGGGCGCGAGGTCATGACGGCCGACGGCGCCTTCGCCATCCGCAACGTCGACTCGCGCACGGGGCGGTACCTCGAGCCGTACGACCCCGAGCGGTGCGAAGGGTCCAGCCCGCGCATCATCGGCAACTACGACACCAACACGCCCGAGGGGTGGACGAGCGGGCAAGACGGCGCGTTCGCCGTGTCGGTGGGCGCCGTGGGCATACGCGCGCTCGAGAGCCAGGACACGGGGCGGCAGGCGATGCTGGTCAACGCGGACCCCAACTCGAACCTCGTGGAGAGCCGGACGACGATCCCGACGCTGCAGCACACGGTTCCCCAGGGCGGGGACGTGTGGTACGTGTCGGCCATATACGCCAAGCCGTCCGGGCAGGGGGTGGCCAAGGAGACGTACCTGGACGGGTGGGAGAAGGTGCCTGAGATCCCTGGGTGGTTGAGGGAGGAGATGGGTGGTTCGTAAAATGCGTACGAGTGAGAGACCTGGGGATGCAATTTCTACGATATAGTGCGTTGCTGTTGGTATTGGCTTGTCTCGGGTGGTGGTAGGCTTACCAAAAGGCCAATAGTCGAGAGTCCGCGACCGAAACCAGGTTTCGGACTCTCACGCCGTCTGCCGTACGACTCGAGATCTCCTGTTACATTTCACCGTTGTCAGTGTAACCACCATGATGAGAAAATGACAACGGCTCGATCCTCATGTGCTGTATTCCCCATGGCAGGTAACCCGATCGAAGAAAACTACGCAAGATTCTATTGTGCCTGTGCTTGGTTATCTCTATTCATGTCTGCGATCTATGGTAGCTCAACCCACACTTGCAACACCCCTGTTGCCCATGCATACGCATACTTCACTTTCTCTTGGTGGCACCGGAGCCGGCACTGGCGCCCGTGGCCTTCTGACCTGCAGCACCGACCTTCTTGGGCTCGATCGCCACCTGCTCCTTCTTCTCGGCCTCCTTGACCTCCTCGACCACGTCATCCTCACCGCCCTGGCCAAACTCGTTGACACGAGTGTAGTCAGTCTTGTAGGCCCAGCGCTGGTACAGGTAGATGAAGAAGATGATATCGTCACGGAAGGTGGCGAGGCGGTGCAGGAAGGGCATCTTGATGGTGAAGGCGAACAGGTCGTCAATGAAGGTGTTGAGGAACTTGTACATCATGGCCTTGGCGGGCATGTGGGCGATACTCTTGAGACGGTAGTTGATGTAGAGCGATGGTACCATCATGAGGAAGCCGTAGGCGTAGACCGAGCCGACAAGAGTGGTGATGATGTAGCTGTACCACGACTTGTGGCTGTCGTAGTAGAGGGAGTAGATGGCGTACGCGATGAGAAGGGGGACGCCAGCAATGTACATGTACTTGAATGCAATCTCATCGTACTCCTTGGTCTTCTCTTCGGTCTCGGTGAGCTTGTGCTTATCCTCGAGACTGACGCGGTACGGTATAATGGACCCCGGCGGAGCAGGTCGTAAGCGGATATTGACAACCGTCGTCACCTTCCAAAGCTCGATAAGAATACCAATGACCTGTTGACCGAGAATCATCCAGGAGGTGTTCTGGGAGTTATCGAACAGGTAGAGGAAGATGATGGTCTGCATAAAGACATTGGCGAGGATGGAGCGGACTGAGATACCAACATTGTCCTTCTTCTTGCGGTAGTGGGCAATGTCTGAGCCGAAGGCCAGAGTCTCAAGAATCAAGTGGGCAACAGTGGCAAAGGCCGTGACACCGAGAAGGATGGGGTTGGTGTCAAGGAAAATCTCCTTGATCATCTGGATCTCGCTGCCATCACCGCCACCAGGCGTAGAACCACCAAAGGCGGCCTGGCGGGCAGTCTCACGCCCACTAGCCTCAATGGAGGACATTATCTTGAACTTCCACTCGGCCATGTTGTTCAGGTCGATGTGCAGAGGCAGAGTGGTGACAGTGTCGTTCAGCAGGGTCATGTGGGAGTTCAACTGCCAGAAGGTGTTGACGAAGAGGATGGGGTAGTACCACGAGTTCTGGCCCGAGCCGTCGCGAGCACCAGTGGGCTCGAGGTGGATGAACTGGCGCACAGCGGGGTGGCTTTGGGGATACTGGACGACGCCGGTGCTGGGGATGAAGGACAGGGTGGTGTTCGGGTGGTAGTAATTGGCGACGGTGGGACCCGAGGACTGCTCTTCCTCTTCCTTTTCGGCTTCCTCGGCCTCGGTGGCATTTTTGCTTCCCAGCAAGTTCCTGGTCTTGGCAACCTTCTTCTTGGGGATGTACTGCGTCAGGGGGTAGCCAAAGTAACAGGCCTTGGAGGGATCGAAGTCTGAGCTGGTGGGATCCATGTTGCTGCCGGCGAGCCCAATGTAGAAGTGGCCCCAGAGAGTCCCGTTGTTCTGCACCTCCTTGGGCACCTTGATAGTGGTGTCAAAAGCACGCTTGTCCTTCCAGTCACCAATGCCAAAGCTCTTCTCGTTGAACACGACAGGGTCGGCGGGTCCGTTGGCCCAGGGAGCTGGGATGACAGAAGGCGAGACGGTGATGATGATGTCGACCTTGCTGTCATCGGGCCACATGGGAGCAAGACGCTGGGGGATGGGGTTGTACTGAGCGCCCTCGTCGAGCTGCTGCGGCCGGAGCAAATATGGTGGGATGTCTGCGGTATTCGCGGGGACCTGCACGACGTTGCCCGAGGCATCCTGGGTGGTCGTCGTCTGTGGCTTTTGGGGCATGAACTGTTTCATGAGAAACTGCATGCCGACGTACATGGCTACCATCTGAAAGATTGTGTACATCATCGACTTGCCCCCCTAAATGGCGCAGACGTTGGTCAGCCGTTTGGAGATTCTCCTGCATGGCGGAGGCGAGGGTAAGACCTACCTGCTCCTCGCGCTGGGCGGCGGGCGCATTGCCCGCGCCAGTGGCTTCGGCCGGCATGTTGTCGCTGTGATTTGTAGGATCTGTTGATCCAACCGGCGTAGGAATACGAGTTTATGGCGGGTTTTGGAGTTGTCGCCGACGTGGTTGGAGACGAAGAAGGCCAGGTCTCCGCGAGTGTGTGTGTGGTGTGGATATCGTGCCTCAATCTGGCTCCGATATTGCGCCTTTGAAAAAAGCTTAGTCCCCAAATTTTAGCGCCTGCCGCTTGGGGCAGCTCAGCGGTGCTTTCTCCGCTCTTCGGCGCTGGGCGGCGTGCCGGCCACTCTCCTCCGGGGAATTAAAGCCTCCAAGATAGCGGAACAGTCGGCGAATCAGCGCTCGGTGGTTGCGCACCTGCGTTGCTTGTTGGGAGGTTGCTGTCGGCTCCGATCCTGTTGAAAGATCTCACATTACGACTCTAATAACTAGGTGATCGATCCATTTACTGGATCGGAGGGTCTGAGAGTGACTGTCCCATCCAGCTAGACCTTCAAGAATGACACGCAGACAGCACAGGTACCTCACTTCTGAACTGATCACTGAGAATTATCCCACTGTCTAAGCGTACGTAGAGCAGCTGAGCTCTACACACACCAGGTGTCAACTAACCACTGATACCCGCCAATCGGCCCTCGTTGTTCGGGCCAACCTGCGTACGACGTGCTACCGACTCCCAAGAGGTCTCACCCCGAAGTAGCCCCTTCTCCCTCTCTCTCTCCTCTAGGAACAAGACACGATCACCCACCCCCAAAAGTGACACAAAGCAGTCTTGCATTAACTTATGTGATCCAACGGTTTTCCTTCATGAGCTTTTGTATGCATGTATGTACGTGCGTTGTCGCGCTCACCGGGTAGCGGGATGCATACCGGAGGGGCAAGGAGGCGGATAAGAGCCCTGGCAATCCGGGCGCGTTGTATCCATTGATGTCATGGAATAGTTACAGGAGGGTCCCGGCGGTTCTAGCGTAGGCAAACAGCAATTGGATGCACTGTAGTGGTCACAAGATGCCCGCGTGGCGGACCCCCTGTCCCCCACTAAGATCCAGGAACCGCCCACTAATCAGAGCCGCTCGTTGCGGGCGCCGAATGACACATGCTAGCTCTTTTTCTCTCTTGTTGGATCCAAAGACACATCACGGTGGACAGGCGCATCGGTGTCATTATTTGCATCAAGTGAACATTATAAAAGGGATTGGTGTCTCCTAGTCTTGTTCTCCGGCTTCACTTGTTTCCTCTCTCTTGTTGGGCTTTTGGCAATCGCTACGCGCTCATTCTTATCACACGCACCAACAACTGGTTTGACCTGGTTCTCTTATACGGAGAAACCACTCACATACGCAGGCTCACACTCAGCTTGTCACCGCTCATTCTCACGTCACTGCACAAGTCGTGAAGAGACGTGGTTTTCGTTTGTATAAAGACGAGCAGATTTCTCTTATACTCTTTCCTCTCCAGATCTCTAGACTCCTACGTGGTCTGCCAGAAAACACCACCAGATACAGTGAACAACCGCCACCATGGAATCCGGCGGCGCCTCCCCGATTCCCACCATGCCCGTCTCACGGGACAGCAACACGCCCTCCAACCTCAACCCCAACGCCGTCCCGCGCACAAAGATCTGCGTCTTCTGCGGCGCCTCCCCGGGCAACAACCCGGTGCACATGGAGTCGGCAAGGAAGCTAGCCAAAGTCATGGCCGACAACAACATCGCCCTAGGTAAAGCTCACTCTTCTCTCCTCCCCATGAGACAACAAGACTGACTCATGAGAACAGTCTACGGCGGTGGAACAGTAGGCCTCATGGGCGAGGTAGCCAAGACGCTCGTCTCCCTGTCCGGCCCGGACGCCGTCCACGGCATCATCCCCGAGGCCCTCGTCAAGTTCGAGCGGGACCCCGAGTTCACCTCGACGTCGGCCTCGGCGACGGGCGCCAAGAACGGCACGGGCGGCGTGCTCGCCGTGCCCGAGGAGAGCATGTACGGCCGCACCACCGTCGTGCACGACATGCACACGCGCAAGCAGATGATGGCCCAGGAGGTCCTGGCCGGCGGGCCCGGCAGCGGCTTCATCGCCCTGCCCGGCGGCTACGGCACCATGGAGGAGCTGCTCGAGATCGCCACGTGGAACCAGCTCGGCATCCACAATAGGGGCATCGTGGTGCTCAACGTGGCCGGCTTCTACGACGGCATCCTCAACTGGATCAAGCAGAGCGTGCAGGAGGGCTTCATCCGCGCCGGCAACGCCGACATCATCGTCGAGGCCAAGACGGCCGAGGGCGCCATCCAGGCCCTGCGGGACTACAAGGTGTCCTCGTCGGTGTACAAGCTGGCATGGGGAAAGGAGTAGAACCTCTTGCATTCAAGGTCCATATCTAGAATCCATTTCGTAGTTGTATCACTAGTAATAATACAGGTCCTGCATCCTCTCTCTCATTCATGAGGTATCCATCTAGTCAATGCCGTAATCCCAGTCGCCAGGCCGTGGGGTTCTGTCTCCGTCGTGGGCTCGCGGCGTGGAATCCCCGTCATCAACCGTGGTATCTCCGTCAGTAATGTCGGACATGCCATCTTCGTCTCCGGGCAGTTTGGTTCCTCGACTCTAGCTATCCACCTCCATGCCCTCCTCCGCCGTCTCGGCACCGCCGCTGCCCTCCTTGTCGTCGGCCACGCTGTCTATCCAGTCCTTGACGTCCTGCCCGTCGTGCACCTTGAAAGGTTGGACGTGCTTCTTCTTGCCGTCCTCGCTCTGCACAAGACCCACGACACCGACACTCGTGTTCTCGATCGTCAGCTCGCGGTCCTGGACCAGGCTCTCCTTGAGCGCGCGCAGGCCGTGGCGGATGAGCTCCTCGCGGTCGCAGTCGGCAAACTTGTCAATGTTGCGCTCCAGGTAGGTGCGGGCCATCTGGGAGCGCGCGCCAATGGCAAAGGCGACCATCTCCTCGGTCATACCGGAAGGCTGGAACTCGAACAGGTGCGGGCCTCGTTCATCGACACCCGCGACGAGCAGGCCGACGCCGTAGGGGCGCTTGCCGTAGTGTTGGGTGTTGATCTGGGCCTTCTCGCCGATCAGGTCGACGAGGGTGCGGACGGGCATGGAGCGGCCGTAGGTCAGGCGGTGGCCGAGGCACTGCTGCTTCATGAAGTTGGACAGGACGCGCGCATCTGAGGTGAGGCCGGCGATGGCGATGCCGGCGTGCTCGTCGACGGGGAACAGCTTCTTTTGGTATGATGACAATTCTTCGGCATTTCTCTGTGTAGATAAGCGTCGTAATTAGCGTCTGATTCCCAGCTGGTGCAAGAGGTAGCAGATGGGATCTACCTTGATTGCTGCCAGAACGGCGTGTGTCTTGCTGGCGATACCCACCACCACCGAACCCTGCTTCACTGCCTCCGCCGCATACTCAACCTGGAATATTCGGCCCTGCGGTGAGCTATCCCTCTGTTAGCGCATGCGAAAGCGAAGAAGGGAGTCGATTATCGGGAGGGCGGATGCTTACAATGTGACGGAGTCGTTATCGTAGTTGTTCCTGAACATGATGGCGGTAACGAGCCGTGCTCAAGACGTGTTGGGACTGGCTCAGTCGTGCAGTTGAGGGTGAGTTTTAGGTGAGTGTCGTTCTCTGAAATGATGCCCAGCTAGACGACAATTAGATCAGAAGAAGTGGTAGATTATGGTTGATGTGTATGAACCTTGTGCTTGACCAGAGTATCGCAGGAAGGCACGTAAGGTTGTCCGGCGTAGGCAGCTCCAAGCTTCGTACCTGCCGCGCTAAAAAGAGGCCCCAGCTTGAGCAAATCCACTGGGCGGCGTAAAAAGGTACGTACCGTTTTGGGGCTGACTGGACCAAAAAGTCGCCCAAAAGAAGCGCCGGAATCCGATCTGCCTCTCTGAACATGAAGTGCGCACTGACCACTTTTTCCCAAGCAAGTGTAGCCTCTCGAAGCTTGGCTGATCCACCGCATCATACCAGGCCCAACTGCACCGGCTGAAGCACCAGAGTGGGAACCGCCTCGAGGCTGACGACAATCCCGCCATCACCACCACCTTGCTCCTAGCACTCCTCACCACAACACCCAGGCGACCACAACGAAATCAATACGTTCTGCAAATAAGAGCCCTCTCCTTCTAAGCTCTCCGGCCGTCGAACCCAGCGCAAGCGCTCTTCCACACCGTGAACCCCCCACCGGTCCGGGTGACCCCCCCAACCACCCACCATGCCCGGCATCAAGACCATCATCGCCCTCTCCTTCGTCCTCGCCGTCGGCTTCCTCCTCGTCATCCTCTCGTGCGCCCTGTGGAAGGTCTACTACCCGCTCCTCGTCGTCGCCACCTACGTGATCGCCCCGCTGCCCAACTGGATCTGCGGCCGCGTCTCCAACCCGGACGACTTTGTCGAGAGCGGCTCCAGCTCGGCCGTCCTCGACCTCGGGCGCTTCCTGACGGGCTTCTTTGTCGTCATGGGCATTGGTGAGTCTTTTACATGGAGGATTCAGGGATTACCTGCGCATTCCTCCTATTTGGTCATGCATACGATTTGCTAACATCATTTTCCCTTCTACAGCGCTACCAATCGTCCTTGCGCATTCGAACCTTATCCAGACCGGCGCCATGGTCATGTCGGTCGTGGGCGGCCTCCTCATCTACGGCACCATCATCAGCTTCGGCATGTTCTTCCAGGAAGACCAGGAGTTCTAGACGAGAAAGCGTGACGATGATGTAATGTGTGTCAGGGTTGGGCTATGGTAGCTGGTGGTATGAAAGGGGCATATACCTCTGTGAGCACTGAGCATGGACTTCGGGGGAGTCGGCTTGTATGAATTCGCAAAGTTCGTTTGTAAACCAGCGTGGCATCGGCATTTGTCCCGGGACTGGGTTTCACGGTCTGGACTAGGTCATATATCTTTTTGAAAGTTGAGAATTGCATCTATTTGAATTGTCTATTTGTGTCATTGCCTCCTCTTTCGGGACAACTCCGTTGAGTATCATTTCCGAGACGCCGCGCTTTGCCGCCAGGTACGTTGAGTAAACCTGGATGATGCCCAAAGATCAATAAGAAAAAGGAAGGGAGGGCCACTCAGGAGAAGATGCTCAGTGGCCCACCGAGCTTGGTAAACATCTCCTCCGTCTCCCCCTCGGGCGTGCTGAGGATCGTCACAGCACCGCCGGCACCGATATGCCACACCTCCTTATCGTCCTCGGCATCGTCATTCTCATCATCCCACCGAAACATGCTCCTGATAGTCACGCTCCAGTCTCCACGACCAGACACGCACATGTACCCAACAACGCCGGAGTACAGGCTCCTCTCCCGCCGGCCCTCGATCTCCTGCAAGATCTCGCAGCTCCTCTTCTTTGGCGCCCCCGTCATGCTCCCAGGTGGCAAGCTGGCCGCTAGCACGTCGAGCCCCGTATGCTGCCCACCCTCGGGTAGTCTGCCCTCCACGACAGTGATCATAGTGAACACGCTCTGATACTCCTCGACCACAAGCAGATCCGGCACCGCCACCCTGCCCGCACCACACACACCGTGCAGATCGTGCCGCACCAGGTCCACAATCATGAGGTTCTCGGCCTCCTCCTTGGGCACGTGCAGAATAGCCTCGGCCTGCGCGAGCGTAGCGGCGTCCGCCGACTTGCGCACCGTGCCCTTCATGGGCTTCATCGAGCACATTCCCTCTCGATCATACTGCAGAAAGCGCTCGGGTGAGCTGCTGACGAGCGTGGCAGCGCCAAGCCGGATGTATGAGGCCATGGGCGCGGGCTGCATGGTACGCAGGGTGCGATAGAGGTCCCACGAGTCGTCTGCTGATTTGACCTTCTGTAGGCTCTTGTGCGAACCGTTCGTTTGCGAGACCGCAGTTGTCGGTTGGCTGCGCCGCGGTCGCGTGATGGTTGTTTGGTCAGTGAGACATAGCTCGTATGAATCGCCGGCGGCTATGAACTCCTGGCAAATCTTGACCTTGTCTTCATACTCGTCTGCAGCAGGGGCGCGGACTAGGCTACCAGGGAACGTCCTGGGCGAGCCAGATGGGGCTTTCGCGGCAGTATTCCAGGTCGGGGAGGCCTCGAGTTTGGCGATTGTTGCGTCGATCCAATCTCTTTGCTTGCAAGAACGAGGCCGGAGCTCTTGCACGTGAACCAGACCTCTGACATGATCAATGACGATGCTCCTCGTGACCCAGGCTAAGCAGACATCAGGTCGTCGGTGGCCTCTGTTTTCCGCAAGTCGCACGCCGATCCCAGATAGACCCTGCTCATAGGTAATGTAGCCCATGAAGCCCCCCAAGAACGGCGAGTCGGGTAGATCTTGACCCGAGATACGGCGAGCTTCGTGAAATTCAGCCAGCAGTTGCCATATGCTGCCACCGACAGGCAGTCCCACCCTCTCCATGGCGCCAGGGGAGTAGAAAGCCGAGTCCGCCGGAACTCTCACATCCGCAAAGCTGTCACCAGTGTGGTACTCGACTCGCAAAGCCTCAGAGACGTCCATGGCGATGATGCTGTATTTGCCGCGCACATCCACCCCGCTCGTCCACGGTACCGACGCATTCGCCGAGTCCAGTATGATGTGCTCGCCATGGCCCGAACCGAGAACCTCGACAAAGTCCGGCGCATGTAGCTCTCCCGAGAGCACGATGGTCTTGGAGAAGAACTCGCAGTCGCGGCCAGCCTCCCTCCACGCACCGCTCTGCAAACCATTGTGCCCGTTCGAGTGGCCCTCATGCAATTTGGACAGCAGGCTCGGCCACGTAGCGCTCCGAGCCAACAGGTGCTCGCCCGTAGCGACGCTCCTGCCCTGCCTCAAGTTCCACGCCATCGCCTCCCGGAACCAATTCCGCACGACCTTGTGCCCCTCGTGGTCGGTGCACACCGACTCCGGGTGATACTGCAGGCCCCAGTACGGCCGGCGCGCATGCTTGACCGCCATGAGGATCCGCTCCTTGCCTTCACCACCCCTCTCCTCCTCGACCCAGGCCAGCGGTATCACCTCCGGACACTGCGGTAGCGACGCCCACCGCTGGGCCTTCCATTCCGTCTGCGCTAGGCCATCCTGCCCGACGTTGGCGCACAGGCTGTGGTACAGAGTCGCTTTGAACTCACCCACGCCGGCAAAGATGTTGCCAGGTCCCCCCTCGCCCCGGTGGTCCACTCGCCGGACCATGCCATGCAGGCCGCGCCGGAGCCTCCGGATCGCGCCGCCGCACGACGAGACCAGGCACTGAAAACCAAGACAGATCCCCAGCACAGGAATCACGTCCGCCTCGGGCAAGCTCCATAGAGACCTCATGAGGCCGACATCCTCCTCGTTGTCGGGCGAGCCCGGCCCGGGCCCGCAGACGACGGCATCATAGTGCCCTAGTTCCCGGCGCAGATCCTCCGCGAAAGTGGGCGACGCCGGGTTCAGTAGCGGGCTGTCGATCGGTAAGACGAAGACATCAACCTCGAGCTCCGTCGCCAAGAGCGAGGTGATGTTGTTAGAAAAGGAGTCGTAGGCGTCGAGGAAGAGGATCCGCCGCCGTGGAACCATGGCTGTGGTGTGGTAGTGCCCAGTCCACTTCTGGCGGCGTCTAGAGGGCAAAGCGCACAACTGCCGATCCGATTTACCGGCAGTTCTCTCTCAATGCATGACAGGGAGTGGTAGTGAGAAGGGGGGAAGAGCCAATCCCATAACACCAAATCCTGTATTGGTGAAAGTAAGAGGAAAGACCCTTGCTCTATTTAGTTGAGCTTCGAGCAATTCATGTCAATGACTTCAAAGTGAAAGTGACGTGAGTCGAATGTAAGGGGATTGGAGTGTCCCGAAAATTTTGTCGGTGACTTACGGCAGTAATCGGGTCCAGAACCAGCGGTCTGTCTCCCGCAAACTTTGTGGCGGCTTTGGGTCTTTTCGAGGACTTCAAAGTTCACTAGAAATAAGCAGTGTCTTACTAAAGCGCCGTCCCGATCCGATGGTGTGTACCTTAAATATTGCGTGAATTGTGACAAACGGCGGCTATCGCCGGGGTCCATCCATAATACATCTGAATGCTATGCCTCAGTATGCGCCTAGTTCTATGCGTGCTGTCTCTCTGATCATCAAAATCACTCCCGGTCTCTGGCCATCAAAAGGCAAGGCTGTCTAGAATGCCACACCCGCCTCTCCTTGGCCCCCAGCGCCGCGTCCATCATCGTCTCCGTCTCGGACCTGGGGCGTGTAGACTGTCTCCTCTTCTCTTCCTCCGTCCGGGGTATCCAGAGCCGCGTCTCCTCCACCGACGCCGTGATTTCAAACTCGCCTCTGCACAGGACCGTCATGCCGATAGTTACGTCCGTGCTACTCTTGGGCTGGAGCAAGGGTAGGGTCTGCTGCATTATCCCATTCCATGCGATTTTCCGCGTGAAATCCAGCGCAACATTGAGTGGCCGGTGGCAGAGCGCCGGGATGAGTCGCACAGTTGGGTAGATAGGCTGCTCCGTCCGGTTCGTGACGCGTACTTTGAATTGCGAAAATTCGTCCACGTATGCCACGCTCTTGCCAGAGGGGTCTTGCGTGGGGTTGTCACCAACCGAGATGTCGATGCCAACTTCATCGATTTTGATGGCCTCGATCATTGGCGCTGTCAGCCTCATGCTTCTAAGCTCAACGCTTCCAGTTCTGTTGGCCCCAGAAGTCGTCCTCCAGGCGCCCTTGAGAGTGTCCAGAATCCTCTCCCGGTACCAGAACGCCTCCCGATTGGCTCGCTCCATGTCAGGAGAGATCTTGCCGGTGCTGACCACAAATTGCCGTTGTCGCGAAGGGTTCAAGGCCGGGATAGGAGCATGCGGATCTTCCAAGTAAATCCGCTTCAGGGGCATCATGACCCGGCTTGAGTTTCCGGGTAGGATATGCTCCTCGACCACAGCACCACCTTCTCCCTCAAGTTGGACATGCATGTTACTAGGCCATGCATTGCGCAAATCGAGCAGCAAAAGACAGTAATCCTCAGCACTGAAATCTCGGGCTTCGCCGTCCTTGTAGCCGCCACGAGCCCACAGTGGACGCGGAATACTACCGTGCAACGGCAGAACATCCATCCTGGACACCTCCACACTTGCATTAACAGTGATAGTAAGCTGCAACGACACTTGGCGCGTATAAAACTTGGTCGTAGAAAGCTCATCTGGTGACATGCCCAGGTAAGCATAGTCGACCTGTATGACACCATTCGTGAGACCAGGCTTGCCGAGAATTTCGAATTCGAAGGTAGCCGCCTCGCCAGGTCCGATGAACCTCTTCCTCTCCTTGCCTTTACGGATACGCAGTGCTTGTTTCTTGGCCAGGATAAGCTCGTACTCATACAGCTCGGCGGGCGTTGCGTCACGCTTGCCCAGAGCCGTCTGCAATGGTTCCTGGGTCGAGTCGCGGAACGAGAAGAGCAGAAAATCAGCCGGAGTTGTCTTGGACAAGTTCTGCAGCGTGACGGAGAACACTTGTCGCTCGCCCTCCAGGATCATAACCGAAGACTGGGCGAGGGTCGTGGACTTCACCACTACTGTCGGCTGCTCGGCAATGACATTCAGACTCAAGTGCTCCGTCTTCAGTGGCACGCCAGCGGAAGCAGGAGATGAAAGCTCTCGATCAAGAGAAGCAAGCCCGATCGCCTTGACTTTGGTCGACTTCTCCGGGGCCCATGCTTGGGGGAAGATTGGGAAGCGGCGCTCTCGGCAGCCACGTACTTTGATGATAGCCCCTGTGACGTGCAAGGATCCCGCTGCCTTTGGTGTGCCAGAGATCTTGAGGAGCTGGGTGCGGTAAGCCCCGATGATTGTGCTCTCGACTGCTGATTCAAATTCGACCCCTTCAGTACATAATCGTACACTCTCCACGTCTACCTCGATTTCGAAAGGATTTTGCAAGGTCAACTTGAATACGGCAGCCTCCTCGGCCACCAGGGTCTGGCTCTGAGCTGCCCTGCTCGGTGGCTTAAGAAAAGGGTTGTGGATGAAAGGATCGACATCTTGCGACGTTCTTGCGGTCGAGGCTCCCGCTAGTTCACTCTTCTTATGTTCCACTGGAGTGCGCACAGCAGGGAGAGGTTCAAGCTTGACCCCCCTTACCAGGAACTCGTCCCAGTATTCCGCAGTCAGGTGGCCAAGTCCCAATCTTTTGGAAAGGTTCGATGTCTTGGATATGTTTGTAGCCAGCCGGACTTGCTCGTCTCTGCTGATAGCGGGGGAGGCATCTTCGCGGCGCGGCCCTGGAGCGACACCGCTACCTGCAGTTCTCAGCAAGTCGCTCGAAAACTTCAACACGCCCTGAAAGTCAGGAAGGGCCTCAGAGAAGTTGATGCAAGCACGAAGGATGTTGATCTTGACGCTGCGCATGCCAAAGGCTCGGGCAATCGATTGCCGCTGTATCCTCGTGATGGCTGACGCATCAGAGTCGTCATCTGTGATAGCTCCTGCATCGTACTCAATAACACCATATGTCTTCAGGAGAAGTCCGAGGAAGGCGTCCATGCCCATCTCTGTGTCGCCTTCGCCCAATTGCAGCGCGGCTGAGCCACTCCCCTGCCCTCCGGCGCCGAGGTTGTTCAATGAGACAAGACCAGCAGCAGGATGAATGCCGACTTCAGCTGCACCTCTAGTCCGTGCTTCAGCCAGACCTCCAATCAATATAGATACAAGCTCGCGAACGACCATGGCCTTCTTTCTTTGAAAGCCGAGGACATTGAGCACCGAAGCAATACCGCTCAGTATCACAATGCGGTCGACAGTAGTCAGCAGCTCACTTGCCGAGATAGGGAATGCTTTGAAAAGCATATTCACGATGCTCGTCCGTGTTGGAACAACCGACACCCGTGGCGAGGTCGTCAACTGCTTTGCTGGGTACTGGTCGAAGATGACCATCTTCAGGAAGTCTTCACCCAGTCTACCATCAGCGATATGAAGTGCTGACAATATCTTGCAGAATCTGATTGTGGTCTCTGACAATGGGAGAGGCGGTAGGTGTTCCGCAGATATCCTCGAGTATAGCGCCAGATTCCGTTCTAGTAAGTCTGGCAGAATGAGTTGCAAATTGCGAAGCCACTTTGGTTGCTCTGGGTCCATCTTTTCTGCCTCTTGGAGCTGTGTCGCAGATGGTATGGGCTTGTCTGCTGGCGGAAGACATACGGTCGGGATCTGAAACTCGATGCCTTTCCATCCAAGCAGGAAGAGACAGATGACAATCAGTTCGAGAGCCTTGCCGTGCCAGAGATGATCGTTAATGGATTTTGCCACGGCAGCTCCTTCAATCAGCTCCTTCAGAGCATCGGTCCACCGGCCTGCTTGCAGGTAGAGCGATCCCATTACGATCAAGACTCTCCCTTTTCCCTTGTTCCTCCACCTTTCGTTTAGACCGCCCGGCCCAAATCCTTGGACTGTAACACGATCTTGGCTCTGCGTTCTGAAACCCTCTTCCGTCATCGGGCGTGACGGAGCACCGTGCTCCGGACTTGAGGGCTCCGCGCTCGTGCCATTGCTCATATCATCGAAGGTTGTCGGCGGGTTGGAAAGACCACTCTTCACGGGAGTGGACGGTCTTCCCGGCGATGAGTTGGTTGAGCCAAATGGCGCGCCCTTTGGAGGCACAGGCATGGACATGCGATGGTCCGCAACCCCGCTCGCTGAGCTTGACCGGGTGTTAGTCGGAAGGCTGTGTTGCGAGTTGCGCCTTGACAAGCCCGCGTCTTCTGCCTGCCAGGCCTTGCCATTGAGGTGACGAACTGACGAAGACTGTCCCGGCGACTCAATAAAGGACAAAGCTTCAAATGACTTTGCCAGCGTAGTCATCTCCGCTAGGAGAAGTGACGATATGTCGCAGACCAGCGTTTTCATGGTGGTTCTCTTGCACTTCTCGGGCGGAGGGACAGTATACAAGCCCTCAGGTATGTTTATAGGGTTGTCTGCCGGTGGCTCATAGTCGAATATTACGAGTTGGTGCACTAGCACCTTGGGATAGGTATCTCGGAGCTCCTCGAGATCCTGGTCGAGGTTGCGGATATTTCTTTCTTCTGTCGACCGCCCGCTGCTAGAATGCCTCTTGCTGAAAGTTGAGCTTCCCAGTTCTGCGCCATCTGCCACCGCGATCACAACGAGGGGTTCTCTGTAGAGGTCAAAAGGCGATAGCGCAAGGTGCGAAGGCGGCGGGAGGTGGGTCACGAGCTCGTAGAATATCGCGCCGTCCGGGAAGGCCAAGGGCGAAAACATGTCTAGAAGATGTGCTGTTAGCTTCCATAGCACAAGCCGTGATGTCAGGAGAGCATACTTCGGTTTGGCCGCCCGTCGGGGGTGATGTCGCAGAGGTGCACGACATGTTCGCTGTTGAGCCTCTCGAGGAAGGCAGCGAAGCGCGGCTGCTTGATACGGCCTACTGGGAGGACGAGTGCCTTGACCCTCGCCGGGGCGATGGGTAGGAGAGGGTCTGCACTCATATTTGTATGACAGCGAGCATTCCGTCCGGGGCTGCGTAGCTCATGCGCAAGATCGCATCATAGACGGTGAGAGCAAGGGAGGTGGTGAGTATTAGGGGTTTGACTTGTATTCGTCGGCGGTTTTGAAGTAGTCCGAAAAGACGAATGAGATACCCTCGAAGCTTGTAATGGCGACTTGACGTGTTCGTATGTCCTAAGCGCTGGCTTGGTCCCAGTCAAACTTATTCGTCTCGCCGTGCCGCAGCTTGTTTGTTGCTTGTTGGCTTCTCGACAATCGAGAATGCGACGGATGATGACCTTAGGTTCCCCTTCCCTGTCAAGGTACAAGGGGCAGCTCTTGGAGTGGCCCGAGCGTTACCAGCTGTTTCAGGCGGGCGATCCCATTTGTGGCGGCCGGAAACAGTGGGGTGCTCACCTGAACCCCAGCTTCACAGCGGGGTGTGCTTGCTTGAACCCTGCTGTAGCCTAATTAATTTGAAGTGCAGGTTCTGGATTATCATGTGCCTCACTTTCGATAAGCACGAGGATCCTTGTTACACGAAGTCAAGGAGAAGATGTATAAGAAGTTCATAGTCAATGCTTCCTTCATCATCAAGATAGGGTCCTTCCAAGTTTGTAGTATTTTACTGTGCGCTCCAAATAGCAGTACATGATGACACCAAGGAGATATACCGCCTCATCCAGATACAGACCCAGCCGTGTCCCCGGCCGCCGCCACACTCCCAGGCTTTGGAAAGTCGTCCTCCTCCAGCGGCTCAGGCTTCACATCACTCGGGAAGATGTCCACCGCCAGGCTCGACTCCACAAAGTCCTCGAGCTCTTCCGTCACCGTCTTCAACTTCTCCTTGACGGCGACGCTCCCCTCGAACCCGACGATGTGCCGCGCGGGAGGGTTCTCATGGCCTCCGATCGCCGTCAGCGCGTGCACCGTCTCCATGACGAGCTTGTCGACGGCCGCGGCGGGGAGCTTGGGGTACCGCGAGATGATCCTGTCGCCGGCGGCCTCCGGGTCCGGCACGGTGGTGTCCGGGTGGGCGTTGAGCACGTGGGCGTAGATGTCGCGGATGTTGGGCGCCGGGTTGATCTCGCCGTCGTAGTAGGGCAGCTGGGGCGCGATGACGATCTTGTGTGTGAGGCTCTGCACCTCCTTGCTCGGCTGCACGATCGTCACCTTGATGTTAAAAGGCGCGATCTCATAGGCCAGCGAGTCGCAGAACCCCTCGAGCGCCCACGTCGCCGCCGTGTACATGGGCATGCCCGGCGTGCCGATGTGCCCGCCGATGCTGGTCAGCGCCATGATGTGGCCCGTGTGCTGGGCGCGCAGCTGCGGCAGGGCGGCCTTGATGAAGTTGACCTGGGAGAAGAAGATGGTTTCAAACTGATCCCGCACCAGATTCGACGTAGCTGGTGATGTTGACAGCTCTTCCACCGTGCCGATGACCGCTACATGTAGATTAGTATCATATTTGTCGGTATATCTGATTCATCGGATGGGCGACTACCATACCCTCGTACTTGCAGCAGAGCAAGATATCAATGCGGCCAAACACCTGTACTGCCTCGGCCACGGCGGCGCCAGCCTGGCCCATCACGCGCCCGTCACACCGAATGCCGCGGATGCGATCTTTCCATCCCTCTCTGTCCTTGCGGTTGCTCTTACACTCATTGATGAGCTCTCTGAACTCTGCGCTGCGATCGTCATGCTCAATCTCATGCGGCGGCAGGCAAGCGACGACGTAGTCGCCATGCGCCAGCAGCAGGCGCACAAGGCGCACGATGAGCGGGGACAGCGACTGCGTCAAGAACCATGTCCTCGGCGAGTTGTGGGTTGCTAACGACTCATCGTTAGTGAGATCTCGGATGAATTGAGGCAAGCAAGTGTACAAAACGTACGAAAAGAGGCGGCAGGGTTCGCATGAGCATGCCGTGACGGTACTGCTTCTGGGTTTTTGCGGTCCGCCATAGTTTAATCCTGGTGTAAGTCGAGGCCGCAGCTACATCTTCGTCCTCGAGACGAAACGACGTAGGTTCTTCTCAATGAGCAAAGGCGACAGAATAAGAGTGCGTCTGTCAAAATTTGCGATGAAGAAGTATATGCGATAGACAGCATTGGATTGGGATGAGAAGATGCATCAGGAACTTTAATGGTTACATTCTGGCTGGTTCAATTGCCGGCTCACCACTAGCGATACCCACTGCCCCGGCAGATCTGAGCGCGAAATCGCGAGCCACCCGTGTAAGTCGTCCCCATATCGATATCACTTGATACTGCACCGAAAAGGTGACAAAATAATAGACGAAAATACCGCGGTGACTTCAGGTATACCATCGCAACTCCTTTGCTTTTCAGGTGAGATATCATTTCTGAGGCAGTTATAGGATCCCTTTCAATCGTGTCAATATTACGGAGGCAAAAGGATGACAGATTAGTTCACGGTCTGCCTTCTCGGTGTACCTCAGCTCATAAATGATTATCCAGGATATCCCACTAACTAAACGCAAATGCATCATTTGACGTGTTAAACAATCCGGGAAGAGGTTGTTGCCAAACCGTCAACCTTTCTGACACCCACTTGGGAGGCCAGGGTCTACTTGTTAATCTTCTTGCTTGGTCGGTAAATAACAGCACCTTCTTGACATCAATAGCACGTCTTGCCATACTCGAGGCCGAAACTTTGGAAACCCAAAGGGTACAAAATGCAAGACATAGCAACAACGTGCCTCCCTAGCCAATGTATAGCTGGCTTTGTTGCTCGTCGCTCTTCCCACCTACTTGCGTCGAGGCAGGGCTCTGGACAGACTTACTCTTACCTTGGCGAGCATCGTCAACACAATGTTCAGAACGGTAGGAAGGCATGTCTGGAGGCTTAGGAAACGAGGCGAGGAAGAACAACTCTGTCTCAGGACTCTCAGTGTTTCCCTGAAGGCCTCTTTTATACGTCCACACGCCCACAGCCTACACAAAATCCATTTTCCCCTTCACTGCATCCTAACACCACGAGCACCTGATATCTTCTGAATCACAGCCTTAATCAACAATCCTATATCGAAATCGAGAACACACCCTCGCAGCAGCGGGCATTGATAGCCATGGCAGAAACACCAGACTCAAAGCTCTCGCCACTGGCTGACACGTTCGTGCCCCAGCAAGCGCAGCCTAGCTCTGCCCAGGACACAAGCATGGAGTCTCCAGTTCCGTTCTCACAGACTGTACCAGAATCCTTACGCGGACTGTTCGATATGCCAGAACAAGATGATGCTGATGGCGCAACTACACACGAGGGAGGTATCCCGAGGACTCAGCATCAAACCACGGCACATGATGCCACGCCTACACACCCAGAAGCCACGGGAGAATACACTGCTTCGCCGCTCAACGTCTGGATGCAAGAACAAGAGAATCGCACTTTCAACTGGAACTCAAGTAGCGAACATGGAACCGAGTCTTCCCGAGCTCCACTGGGGGCCGCATCAGAACACGACCGCGCAGGTCTTTCCCAGTCTGATCCAGGGCAGCATGGCCACGACGACGAGATCACGTCCCAGATGAATGCACTGTTGATCGATTCACACAATGCAGAAGATGCACATGTCCCTGTTTCGGCTCGGGCAAGGCTCGAGCCACTGCGAGACCATCTCGGCGGTCTTCTGGATTTTGTCCACGTTCTCAATGCCACCCCGTACACCCCGGCCCAGGGACAAGAGCAATGGGACCTGGTACGCGCCATCGCACACAAACTACTTGTGGAGTTCGGGGACAAGTACGAAGCTCTTGAACAACGGGGCCATGTGGAGTATGTATTGCCCTCTTTCCCGTTCCTGCTTTTTGAAAAAGAAATAGAGGAAGGACCGAAGGGCTGAGACATGATTAATTTGACATGAAATAGAATCCATAACGAGCGGACAAGGAATATCAACTCGCACGGGCTCCATCTCGGAAGGGAAATCGTCCCCTTGAGAGACGTCTGGACCGCCGCGACCATCCAGGGCTTCCCCCTTAATGCCCAAGCCATATACGAGCTCGATGGTAAGTGCCCCCAGGGTTTAGGCTGTGGGATAGCCCTCCCCAGGCAGTGGGATAGCCCTTCGCAGGCAGTGGGATAGCCCGTCGTTGGCAGTGTCAGCTAATTATTTCGTTTCTTAGCCCAAAACTGTGTGCGAATTCTCAAATCCCTCGACCAGTACAACGGACCAGAGGGGGGGATATGGACATTGCGTGAAGCAGTTCGAAACGCAATATATCATCCGAGAGTGATGTGGGGCGACGTACACGAAGCAATCCCAGCTGCAACAAGCCCAGTTGCTGGGCCATCATGAGCTCTGCCAGCAACTACAGTGTTTGGACATGGTATGAAAGTCGTTCGGGGCTTACAAGCGTTTGATTTTCCCGACTGTATGTCGTAATGACAGACACATTCGTTTTTGCATATTTCTAGATCTTAGTATCAGCGAAGATTTGGGTCACAAGCGAGAGCGTTACACTTATACACATCTCTAGGATAGCAGGACCATGAATAAAGTTTTACTGTTTTGTTCAATTTTTACGCTAAAAAGGAGCAAATATGATATACAACAAAGTCCCGTGCCCATGCTACTGAAATTTGCTGCATGAAAAGCAACGACGGCATGTTGATACCCGCCAGAAGAGGTCGTTCTCTCTCAGGGGAAGACGCAACATGACATTAAAACTGCCCCTTTCCTTTCTCCCTTCTCCCGGCTAAATCACCGACCATACAGCAAACATTTACTGGCCGGCCTTGATCTTCTCACGCTCACCGTAGGCGCGGGTGGCGTAGTCGCCGCCGTGGACGATGAGGTCCTCGGGACGGTAGTCGAAGCGGCCGCTCAGGTAGCTGTCGAGGATGGCCTTGGTGCCGTCGGCGTAGCGCTTCTGGGCGTCGAGCGAGGTGCCCGACATGTGGGGCACCATGGCGTTGCCGCCGCCGTACTGGTTCTTCGCGTAGCGCAGGACGTGGTCCTTGGGCGCCGGCTGGGGGAACCAGACGTCGCCGCCGTAGCCGCGCAGGTGGCCCGTCTTGAGGGCCTCGGCGACGTCCTCCTTGACGACGATGGCGCCGCGGGCCGTGTTGACGAGCCACGAGCCGGGCTTCATCTTGGCGATGAGGTCCTTGTTGAAGAGGCCGCGCGTCTTCTCGTGCAGGGGGCAGTTGATGGTGACGACATCGCACTGGCCCAGCATCTCCTCGAGCGAGTCGACGCGGCGGCAGCCGATCTCCTTCTCCTTCTCGGCCGACAGGGGCTGGTAGTCGTAGTAGAGCAGCTCCTTGCAGTCGAAGGGCTTGAGGCGGCGCAGGACGCGCTCGCCGATGCGGCCGACGGCGACGGTGCCGACGACCTTGCCCTCGAGGTCGAACTCGTTCTTGGCGGCGCCAGCGACATCCCACTCACCGGCCTGGATCATCTCGTGGGCGGGCACGAAGTTGCGGACGAGGACCAGGATGGTCATGACGACGTGCTCGGCGACCGAGACGACGTTGGAGCCGGTGACCTCGGCGACGGTGACACCGCCGTTGGTCTTGTTGGCGGCGTTCAGGTCAACGTGGTCAGAGCCGATACCAGCAGTGATGGCGAGCTTGAGCTTCTTGGCCTTGGCCAGGCGCTCGGCGGTCAGGTAACCGGGGTGGAAGCTATTGTGCCGCTCATGTTAGCCCACATAATCCTTCTCTCGAGGCGTAACCACACAGTGGTACAGGCTTCACATACGGAGTGGTGATGATGACCTCGGCATCGACAAGCTCCTTGTCGAAGGTCGAGTTCTCGCCCTCCTTGTCGGAGGTGGTGACCAGGGTGTGGCCGGCATCCTCGAGCCACTTGCGGATGCCAAGCTCGTTCTCAGTCGTGCCGAGAAGCTCAGGGACCTATCGCGAACGAGGTTCTCTGGTCAGTGCCATGTGCCAAACGTCAGAGGCAAAATAGTGGGAAAGGTGCCACCCCAAGGAGGCGTGTATGTGTAAGTGATGTGTAAGTGTAGGAGGTGCGTGATGTGCGTGGTACGTATGTGTAATGTAACAAGTTTCCCCCGCATCCACACGGTGCATCGGATAATTGCCGTGCAAGGTCAAGCCATGGCAAAGCAACAGCATCGCCAATGGGCAGAGAGCGTGGACAGCAAGTGGGATGCAGCTTCAGCTACCCACTCACACCACCCAGCTCTCCACCAAAGAGCACCTGCATGACCCCGCAACCTCTGCTCCACCCGTCGCTGCTCACTGTATCCCAAGGATCCCAATCGAGTAATTCGTTTTTGCTGCACGAGACGCGCAGGTTCGCGCATACGGCAGAGCGGAGAGAAACAGGGAGAGATGATCGCGATCTCTCGCAGCTTTGGTCGTGTGGATTGCGGAGGAAAGGGGGCGGAGTGCAAAAATGTGTCGTTGATCAAGGGAAGAGCAGCTTCAGAGAGCTCAACTTACATCCGTGGCGTGCTTGCCACCGTCGTAGAGGACCAGGAGAACCTTGACCTGCATTGACACCACTTATTAGCTTTTGTCTGCTTTACAGGATCATGCCACACAGAATGAGAGCGCTTCGTTCTCAATTCTGCAGTCCGAAGTGTAGGTAGCAGGAGACAACTTACCATTTTGTCGGTATTATATGACTTTTGGGGGTATAGGTGGATGTAGATGAAAGCAGAAAAGCTACCGGATCAACGGTAGGCAGGAGTCTTGAGGAGGAATTGGGGTATCAAGAGGAGTTATGAGGAGAGAAAGAGAGAAGAAAGAAGGAGGGAGCTCCAGGTGAAGTAGGCGGACTTGCCTTTAGTTATTTATCTTCAAGCAAACACTCCGAGAAAAGAACGGGTTACTACGGCGTTGGGGGAATCGGCAGAGGGACAGACAGAATCGTGAATGGGCGTGGGCCTAGAAAACGGCTCTCATCTAAAAAGGCACCACCTATCCGAGCGGTAGCTTGATGCTTGGCTCCAGTGTAGATCATCAAACTACGACCATTGAAGCAAGAAGGGAACCAAAAGGGGGACCCAGACGGGCATCTGGAAACCGCCTCTTCCCCGAGCACACCAGCGGCTGGGGAGAGTCGGACGGCCGTCTTGTCTTGTGAGGGGTAGTGGGCGGTTTGACGACATTCGTTAGGACGGGGAGCGACAGCTCTGGCTGGGTCATGGCACAGGCTATTACTACCTACATCGGCATGTAAGACCATGCATGCAGACAAGCTAAAACAAGGAGGCTAGAATGGCTCCCACTGGCCCAACCGCTTGACTGGCATCAGGGTTCTTGTTCAGCCTGATGAGACCAACAGCGTGCGTGTACGACGTCTAGGCAGTCCTGCCCCTCATCGGCCGTCCAAGAGATGGCCGCCGCAGGGACGGCGAAGAGCGGGAGAGACACCGGTCACGCAGCTCGGTACATGGGGGCGTGTCGCCAGAACACCGAGCATCTCTCTCTCAAAGTGATGGGCACGGAATGTAGATGTTGGTCCGGGGGGTGCATCGGTACTTTGATTGCCCGCCAAACACCACAGCGAACCGCCCTCAGAGGACATGTATGTCCTGTAGACAGACCCCGTACCCACCACACCTGCCTGCGGTGTTGCTCGGCGATATGGGTCCTCAAGGGGACCGTCCGCCAAAGGTTGCTGCGGCATCTAGAGCGATTGGGGTGTATCAGGAGCTCTAGCACCTCTTTAGCACCAAGCTCCAGTCTCGAGCGCGGCATCACGGACGTGGCTCGGGGCTCTCTCGGCGAGCGGGGCCCGGCGACATGAGGGGTAAGCTTGGGGACCCCGCTGCCCCGATTGCACTGTCTGCCATATCGAAAGCGTACATGTACACTACTAGTGTAGTGACCGGCTTGAATCTCACATCGGGATAACATACCGATGAAACAAGGAAAACTTTCCGGAGGTGACAAGTAGCAAGTGTCATGGCTCGGCCTCGCTTCGGCGGGCGGATAAGGCACTGGCAGCAGAGTTTCCGTCTGTAGGTTATCTCTCCCAATGCATTCAGAGATCCTAGTATAATCGGGTGAGAGTGGAAAAAAAGTCTCTATTTGTCCTGGAGAACTAATAATATCTAGCAATGCTTCTCAACGCCCAAAACGTCCAGAAAATGTGTTTATCTAAAAGCGGTTGTCTATACTATACGACATCCATGAGACCAAAGCGCGCTGTCCGTGCAAAGCAATGCAAAGTTCGTCTAATCATGTGCTAGTCAAGCAAGCTGTTTGGAGGTCTTCCTCCAGTTGGATGATAAGGTGGAGGCGGCGGAAGCCGACCTTGTGAGCTGCTTGGTCCGGCAGCTGTTCCGTTGCTGCCTGGTCCCGAGCTCCACGAGGTCGCCATAGCCATCATTTTGGGGAAATACTGCTGAACGAAAGATTCACTGCACAATATTGTTAGCTAGGTTTCGTCACGAGCAAGAAGGCTAAAATGACTTACGTGTAATAGCTGTGATTCGCGTTGTGTGTGGTCTCAATGTTGTGCGCCAACTCGTGAGCCAACACAACCCACCACCAGACGGTTGCATCGGTCTTGTCATCCGCTCGCTGGGTGGTCTGCAGCTTGCCCGCGTGGAGCTGGTTGAAGTAACGCAAGTTGCAGAATATGCTCCCGTTCGAGTTGAAGGCGATTGTCGGACCTTTCTCGTCGTAGAAGATGTGAACAGAAGACGTTGAAAGGCCGTAAATGTTGGCGACATCTCGCAAGACCGTCTCGAATATGTGGATTGGCCCAGCGTTGCTAGCAAGGAACTCGTGTGGCTGCATCGACAGCTCCCTTGCGACAAATACTCGCATGCCGTTGGGTGCGTCGGCTGCGAAGACAAGATTAGACGCAGCCGTGCTGTCGCAATATGTAGCTTGCTCCTTGACCTCGGTCGTCTTTGGAGGCGAGAACAGACTTGATGAGCCGTGTGCGCGCGTAGCGTTGACTGCGTTCAGGAGGTTCTGTTGGACAACGGCCGGCGAGGTCACACGGCCGTCCTCGCCTGCAAGTGGCTTTCCAGTGGTTGGCTTTGTACCGGTTCCTGCAGAACCGACATCTGGAGGAGGGAGCGCCGCTTGGTGCTTTTCATGATCGTCATGGTCATGATCAATCCCGAATTTCTTTGAAAGCTGTGAGAACAGGCTCCTCTTCTTTGTTCCTTCAGGAGGCGGCAAAGCCTTGATTGGACTAGATTCGGGAGATGAGTCGTCGCCAAAGGCACCAGGCATACTCTGCTCGGGAGCTTTGGGATCCTCCCGAGAAGTGACTGCGACACCTATTGGCTGCTGCTGCCACTCTCGTTCCCGCTCTTGTATTCTGCGCTGTTCCTCTTCCAATGCCTTCCGCCTCTCTTCTTCTGCAATACGAGCCTCTGCCGCCTTGACGCGAAGAATGCGGTCGACATTATAACCTCTGGCTCGAAGATCCAGGAGGTCGAGTCGAAGGAAAGGCTCAAAGAAGAAGTAGGCCTGTTGGCTCGGGCGGTTCAGAAGAGCGTGGCAGATTGCCTGCCCAACTTGGTACATATCGGGCCGTCCTTCTGCTGCGATATAGAGGATGAACCCCTTTCCTTCCTGAGTCCCTGCCGCAGTCCGCTTCTCAGTGTGGGATTGTCCTCTGCCTTGAAGCGATCGGCGCAAAGAGATCGTACGGACAACTTCGACCCGAAGATTCTTCTCAAGCCACTTTGCGTCATGTTTGAAGGCATCATGCTTGTACTTGGCAAACTCGTGCATGAAAATCTTGGAGCGCTCGAGAACATGTTTGTAGAGCCACGCAGCAGCATCTTGCCTGTCCACATGGGGACCGACGCGGATATCCTCTTGTACTATCTCGCTGAGCATCTGCGCTCCGAGAGCCTGGTAAAAGCTCTCAAGCTTGTCCTCCTCCGGTGCCCAGAGCAATGAATTCTTGAAGAGACGATAGCTGATGAAGTCGTCGAGAATCACAGTATCTTTCGGCGTGGCGAGTTGAAACTGCCTGATCGGTGTCTCATCCTCGAGACCTTCAGTCTCTTTGCTGTTTGTAGCGAGGATCTCTCGGGTCGCTAGGACGAACGGCGATGTTTTCATCTTTCTCCACAACTCCTTGTCTTTCTTCAATACCGGCAGGTCCTCCGCTAGAAAGCGTAGGAGGTTCAGGTATCTCTCCGAACTTTGCAGAATGCTCAATAGTCTCGCTGGCTCGTTGCATGCTAGCCTCGCGATCTCCAACTTGGTTGGCTCCAGCTTGGCTCCGCACTTTAGCAAAAACGTGTTTGCGTTGGTTCCAAAGTCGACAAAGTCAAAGATGTCTCCATAAGTAGTAGAGACACCGAGGTAGACGTTTCCAGGCTTTGCGTGCATGACTTTACCCATCGACTTCTCCGAGGAGCTCGAGGTCTGCCGCATAACTGGCACGATCAATGCATCCCTGAGCTTCGCGAGCGAGTTTTCTCCGATATCACCAAGGCGCGAAGTGAAATACTCGAAAAGAGGCGCAGCCGCTTGTTGGTTCTGCGGCGGGTTGGCAATCAATCTGTTCACACATTCCATGATTGGCGGATCTTGAGCAACGCCAAACTTTGATGCATGCGGATGCAGACCTTGTGCCAGGATGTTGAAACCAAGGATCGCAGCACGTTCATTGGTATAACAAGCCGAAGGTGGTACAAGTGTGCTCATGTGGCCCATCAGCGGTAGAATAGGCTTGTTGAAGCCACCGATATTGAAAGACGCATAACCGTTGATGTGATGATTGGCGATGAAGTAGGTCATGCCTTTCTGTCTCACTGACGAGTCTTTGTCCGCCATCATCTCAAGAAGCTCCGCAACGGACGGTGCCGACCGCAAGCCCAAAGACGCCAAGAAGCGATCCTCAGGGCTGCGCTTCCGGTAGCTTCCAGGGGGGCCTGGCCATTGCAAGAGAGGAAGCCCAAGGGTTCTAAGTGCCTCTTGGGGTTCGAAGAGCTCAGAAACCTTGTAAAGTTGAGATGTAGGTCGCGTAGACTCCATGCCTTTTGGGCCAGCCTCTGCTGGGCAAATACGCGACTCTTTGAGCTTTTTCAAATCTGCTGCAGGGATGTCATCCCGCACTGAGGCCAGATATTTGATGAGTTCGACATGGCTCCATCTTGGCCGTCCTGTTTCAGCGGTTTCGGGAGATTGATTGAGCAGCCGTGTGAAGATCGTATCGAGATCCACCGTCTTTCGCACCCCAATAGCAGACAGGAACTTTTCTTTAAGACCATGGCTTCCCTCCAATGTTGGCAAGTCGTCAAATAGCTTGACTGATGGGAAGAAGGATTCAGTAGGCTTGCGCATCCCCATCTTTGTTGGCACAACAGTAATTTTCTGCAAGGCTGTCGCAACTTCGGACCTGGACGAGACATTCATCATCTCCCAGTTTTTGGAAAGGATGACCAGTACTTGTAGAGCAAATACGGGCGACTTCGTCAAATTTTGTTCGTCTTTGGAGCTGGGGGCAGACTCGATGAGGAATCTTAACCATGGCAGGATGTCAAGCTGTGACCAGCCCAGTGACTCCAAATGGGCTTGATTTGCCTGGGTGGTGTAGATGAAAGGGATGGTCGTGGGTGGAATGGGCAGGTGAACAGGTATCTTGTTCTGGCTCATGAAGTTTCGTATGGTGCTCAAAGCAATGATTGTGCCCTGATCTTCGCCCTCGCCCACTGTGGCTACCGCCACATCAAGAAGGGAGCGCACGCTCGGGGGATCTAGGCTACCTCCAGCGGCTGAGCTACTGATCCATTTAATGAAATGTATCAACTGGTCTTTGCTGAGCGCTTTTGCCTCTAGCTCCTGGCGAACATCATCGACGGTGATAGGCTTGAGGAGACCAAATTCCTGCAGCTTTCTGACGAACTGGCTCTCTTTCATCTCGTCGGAGATCACAGGAATACCGTCGACAAATTTGCTCAGATCATCAGACCTGAGGCGTACTTTGGTCGTGGGAAGCACTCCTTGGCTAGAGTAGATATCGATGTATGCCTTGCGATAGGCCGTCCAAAACGCTTCTTCGATGATGCGGCCGACGTGGCTACTGGGCGTTGAATCCGCAAAGGTGTAGGTGTTGAGGATGTGCAGAGCCTCTGGCATGAATTTCGCTACATCAGCAGGGCTGGGCTTTGCTCCTCTGCCGTTTGCTGCGGCGACTGCCTTGAGTTTCGAATCAAGATCTGCCATATCGTTGGAGAAAGCGAGGCGAGTGACGATGCCTGCAACACGAAGCATTTCGATATTCCAGTTTCTGACCCAGCGAGCATTCAGGTCGATGGCCTCGCGCTCGACAGTTGGGATGACTGATGGCGCAGAGATGTGCATTCCAGCACCGGTCGTCTGTCCTGTTGGGAACCCAATGAACACCCGGCCTCCCGGCTTTCTGCTTGGCAATACCGTAGCAAACACATCTGCTGCCTTGGCAGTAAGGGTCGCTCTGGATGAGCTCTCCGACGCCATGGTTTCGTCATAAGAAGAGGTCAAGATAGCCATCTTAGTAGTCTTGGGTGGTGGCTTCTTGGTTGCTCGCTCCAGCTCTTTGGAGAAGCTGGTGGTGACTTTGGTCTGGATGGTGGCAGTAGTAACACGCAAAAAGATGCTGGAGGAAGAGACCACGGTCAAATCTTCTGCGATGGCTTCCTGGGCTGCTTTTTCTTCCTTTGCTGCTTTGGCCCGCGCGTTGGACTGTGATGAACTGGACGTAAACCGCGAGAAGAAGCCCTTGATTGCCGTCATGTCTGACGACCCAAAACCATATGCTTCACTCGACTTGGCTGCCGCTGCAGCAGCTTGAGGCTTCCAGCCGATCACACTCATAATGCTGGCATCAATCTGGGTGCTCACTCTGCCGACCCCGCTGATACTCATGAGGCCTTCTTGCGTACGAGTCTCCAGGTCTCGTGGAATGGGAACATCTATGCTCGGAGATGTCTTCTTTTGCAGAGTCAAGAGCTTGTAGTCATCCACCCAAAATTCCACGTTCTGCAAAGCGACAAAGGTCAGGCTGGTTGCTAGAAACTGACCAACGGAGAGGAGATTTGGCAGCGGAGTTGTGGTATTCCGGTAGTCCAGCACAAATGCCGTATCCTTGGTGGCCTGGTCCTCCGGGATCTGCATCTTCCTGGTGAACAGCGCATTTCCCTTCCAGTAGAACGCCATGGCTTGACTGCCGGAGCTAACAAACGGCTCCTCGCAGTCCGCAAACACACTGTAAAAACCGACACCGAAAGCACCGATCTTCGTCTCGTCCGGATTGCCCTCGGCGATCCTCTTGAGTCTTCCCCAGTCTGTTTGAGTGAATGGCTGTCCATTGTTCTGCACCACAAGTCTCCGCAGAGTATGGTTGGCGATGGTATGTTTGAGGAGTTCGGAACGGTTTGCGCCGGGGGGCAAGGGCACTGTCGTGGATGGCAGGGTTTCCCACCGGATGGTGACGGTCGTGGCTTGGGCATCGGCGGCATTTTGGATGAGCTCTCGCAGTGTTGTCCATTCTCCCGAATATCGAGCAAGCACCTTGTCAATCAAAGCCCTGGTGTCGACAGTGACTGCCTCCTCATCCTCGCCACTCTTCAGGGCAGCCGCCCTCAGCTTTGAGTAATCCATGAATGGCGGCTATGTCAAGAGAGTGACAGACATGATCCTCTGTGAGTTGAGGGTATGACAAGTTTTCTTTCAATAAGTCCGAGAGGCTCGTTTGTGTTCCTTATATACTGTGCAAACGCAGTCGGCCAGGTAGAGTCACCACTGATGATAACCCACTGGTTCTGATCGTGGCTTGTCGTATTGCGGGGAACTTTAACTCTCTATGAACCAGGCCAAAGATGAAATCCAGAATAGAAGTGCAAAGACAAAGAGCAAAATGCAGCGCTTCGAAAAGACTCTACCGCATTTCTTGACCGAAGGTTCTCGCAAGGCGCAATGTCATTCATATGAGGAACGTTAGTGGTGGTCAAGGCTCCAGCTCTGACGCGTGAAGATCAATCCCGCAGCTGGATCCGTCATCAGTGGCGCAAGGGTTGCCACCAGGTCCCCTGACCCTCTGGTCTCAGGGGGCCAATTAGGCGCTAGACGCTAGCCCCAGACAGCACAGGCGGATTTAGCCTCAGCTGCAGGGGGCTTGGATGCGCTAAAGTCCGCGCCTGTGGATGAAACCGATCGGAAGCATGTTTCAACACCGAGGACCAAATCTGGCAAAAGTCTAGCACAGCTACGAGGAATATTACCGCGGCAAGCTGAAAACGGTACTGATTAGTCCATTCAAATCGAGACTCGTGTACGTAGCTATCATTCTTTCGTGTCACCAAGGTTGCGTAGGAGTAATGAACTTTGGTACGTGTTGTGGCGCAGATATCTCCTAACAAATGGGTATACTGAGTCGAATCGGCCATTTTTCTATTCTTCTTGAGCCTGATAAACACCACAACTGCTTCACCGAGTATCCGGATCCCTCCGTCTCTCTCTGTGGCCGTCCCGGCTTCTGCTGCGCCTGCGCCTCTCTCGGCGGTCCGGACTACGACTCCGACTCCGTTCCTGCTGTCGATCCCTCCTATCACGTCTGTCAGCCTTTGGGCTGCGACTCCTCGGCCTGGCGCCATCAGTCCGTGAGCGTCTGTCCCTGTCGCGAGAACCTTCTCGTCTGCGTGGTGACCGATCCCTCCTTGTCTTGTGGTCGCGGTTGTGATCACGTTCACGGTCACGGCTGCCGCTCCGATCCCTATGCCGCCTGTGCCGTCTCCTACTACCATCTCGAGAACTCCTCCGCTCCTTGTGCCTATCATCTGACCGGCGTTCATGCCTCCCTCTGCTGTCGCGGCTGCTCTTCTGTTTGCTGCTGTCGCCATCCGCATTTGTTGCGCGCGCCGGGATCCTAGACGCATCCACCTGGATTGCGTTGGCGCCAGAGACGTCCCTCTGCGGGGGCGGCAAGCCCAGTGCCTTGGCTATGGCATCCTCCTCCGCCTCCTTGACCTTCCTAAGCTCTTCTCGGCGCTCACGTGCCTGGCGCTCCTCCTCGGTCTCCTCGCTGTTGGCGGCCGAGGGTTCGGATTTCGCGTACCATGTCAGGTCGCGCCCTTGCTGCCATCGCCCCACGGGCGCCTTGAGACTATGGCCCAGATAGTTTTCGCGATGCGATGAGGTGGCGACGTCATCCCAGCTGAAGTTGACACCTCCACGCGAGCCGCTCTTTCGGACGGTCGATAAGAGATCCATCGCAATTGTGTGTTGCGTTTTATGGTTCGTGAATGTATGCCAAGAGTCTCGATACGGCTGTATTTATGGCAATGACATTGATGCTGCAGATGACTGGTGAGATGCAAGACTGATCGCAATGGATGTTGACTTGAAGGGAATAAAAGCGGTAGCTGCTGGCAAAAATTCACCCCGCCTGATAGCGCAAAGATCGCTGATGGATCGGGTGTCTTGGGGTAACGGACCCACCCTAGCTCGCCCATCCACAGTGAGGCTCGTTCCGACAACCTCACCCCAAAACCTCCCACTCCAGTCACTCATTGTCCAGCCACCCAGGCGCTTTTGTGTAAAGAACGAGACTAAACCCCGGGTCTCTTGAGCAATAAAGAACATAGACGATCCCACCTCCCAGTCCGCAGCGCAAGCACCAATAACTCGCCAACTCGCTACGGCCACCACCCCGCCGAGAAGGCCATCCATCCCACAATGGCCAACAAGAACGAGCCGCCCCTGGACGAGATTCAGTGGCGCAACCCAGACATCCTCGCCGAGATGCAAGGGATACACTCCAACTCGGTGCTCTACTACTTCGCCGGCAGCCCCTTCTTCGACCCGACGTCCAACAACGCCGTCGTCGTCAACCAGGCCATGTTCAACCAGGCCATGCGCAACGTCCTCGGCACCCGCGAGGCCTTCGAGGCCCACCTGCGCAGCATGTCCGGCCTCGAGTACGTCGTCGCCCAGGAGCCCGCCGAGATGGGGCCCGGCATGGGCACCGGCGTCTGGGTCATCCGCAAGCAGACGCGGCGCAAGCGCAACGAGCCGGGCGTCGAGGACGACATCACCGTGCACGCCGACTACTTTGTCGTCGGGGAGAACATATACCAGGCGCCTACATTGGGTGACATTCTCAGCGCAAAGATCGTACGTTGATACCTCTCCTCCGTTTAGAATCTCGGAACCAATCCGCTGACCATGACTGTCCAGGCCTCTCTCTCCTCAGCGGTCGGCAAGATCTTCCCAGCCGCAAGTAGCATCCAGCAATGGTCGCCGGCTCAGGGACACATATACAAACAACCCCAGGCTAGCACAACTCTACGCACAAAGGGACTCGAGTCGAAGGAATCGACGCCCATGCCAGAGAGCATTGTCAAGGCAGCGGAGAAGACCTCTAAATCCGCACCAGATACTCGTCTCGCGGAGGACTCCCTCATGATCCACTTGAGGTACGGCGGGGAGTACATGGACGAGAACCCCATCACGGGCAAGCCCGGTGAATTTCACTTGTCGTCCACCGGCAGGAAAGACAAGATCCCTCCGCCAATAGCTGGCAAGCCCAACGGTTTGAAACCGGGATCGGAGGCTAGCCCCTTGACCAAGGATGCCAAAGCAGACACTAATGGCAAATCGACACCAGTGCCGCCCAAACCGAAACGTAGGAAGAGCAGAGGTACGGTGACACCGTCATGAGGAATGTGACGTTGGCAATGGTGGAGAATCAAAGGCGTTTCGGTGTGATTTTATAGACGATACCCCAGGAGACTAGATCATCATAAATGGTTCATTCAAAATCTATATGTGCATGCTACTCTGCGTCCCCCATAACACTTCAATGCTCCATAATCCAAAATATGCTACTCCACAACCCATCCCTTGCCAGGTACCTTTCGTTGCTTGACCTTGGTCATAGGCAACGGCCAGCCCATGCCGCCGCCGACTCCCTCCGCACGCAGATACGGCACGACCCAGCACTCCCTCACCTTGCCGTAGTCTTTGCCTGTGCCCATGATCTCCTTGGTGGGTTTCCCGTAGCTGATCAGCGGGGTTCCCTTGGCAAGGGCCGCAAGTTGTGCGCCCGTCACATCGGTCAGCGCATGCATGCGCGTCTTAGGCCGCTTCTCGCCCTCGATCACGCTCGTCGCGCCTCGCTGCAGGTACGAGTACACGATGTACTCTGGGCACTCGCGGACACTCAGATGTGACAGGGGCGACTCAGGATGGATGTAGACGAGCCTGTCCTGGTCGTCCGTCGCAACCTCGCCTTCGAGCGGGAGGAGGGGGAGATACGGGACGTCGATAGCCCGCCCGGGTTTCCGATGCATCTCGGGTGGATAGGGGGACAGGTCGGCACGAATCGCAACCTGGTCAATGAAGCCGGCAGCAACCATCTGCTTCAGTAGCTTGACCTGGTGCTGATCGGGCTGGTCTAGCTTGTCATCGAACTTGATGTTCGCGAACGCCGGGATATTTGTCTTGAGCAAGTTGGCAAGCTGGTATCGCAATTGCTGGATCTCCTTGAGAGCCTTGTATCGTACAAAATGGCTCTCGCACCACTGCTCTGTCGGCTCATGAGCATACTCTCCAACAACCTTCAGGAGCTTGATGGCGTCCGATTTCCCGTCAAGCGAGCAGAAGCCTCGGTGAGCTGCGCCAAATGCGTTTCGCACTGCCTGCTGTCGAGTCTCTGCCTGGATATCCTCCTCCGTTCGGAAGTCACCTTCGTCCTTCTCTGGAAGTTTGGGGAGAGCATGATTCAATGGCACGAAGACCTCAGCTGCCGACAGACCGGCGACCATCGCAATGACATACGGCATACAATCAGCCTGCGAGCCGAGGAGCAAGATCTTCGCGAAGCGCGGTGCCAAGGGGAAGATGGACATCGTCGATCCGATCTTGGAGATCTGTCCCTCTGCTGAAGTAGCGGACAAGTATTTAAGCAACCTCTCGGCTTTCACCAAGCTTGGTCGGTTCGGCGGGGTAGGGAAAGGGAAGGTCACGACGTCAGGGATCTTCATCGCCTTGAGCTGGAGCACCACACCTTCGACCGGCATTCTCAGAAGTTCTGGCTCAGCGAATTCTGGGAAGTCCCGCTCGTAGACAGCTGAAGAGTAAAGCCTGTAGCAGTGACCAGGTCCAGTACGACCGGCACGACCTGACCGCTGGTTTGCACTGGCTTTGCTGATCCAGCCCACTTCGAAGCTTTGGACACCAGAGATCTTGTCATAGCGACGTTCCTTCGATCTTCCACAGTCGAACACATAACGGATTCCTGGGATAGTAAGACTGGTCTCGGCAACGTTCGTAGCCAGGATGACCTGCCGCGTATTCTCTGGCGGCGCATCGAATACCCGTTGTTGCTCTTTCGTCGGGAGCAATGAGTACAGGGGGAGAATGTTCATGCGAAGAGGCCCGGTCCCAGGCTCCTCATCCTCGATCAAGAACTCATCCTCGTCGTCCTCATCTTCACCATTGTCGGAAGACTCCTCGTCATAGTCCTCATGATCATCGATCTCTCCGAAGTCGACGTCTTCGGCCTCAAAGGGCGCTTCGCTGGCTGAGATCCTGACCTTTGGTCCATTGCCCGAAGTGACGCCATTAAACTCCATCTTGAGCCTCTTGCTGAGCTGATGGATCTCATTTTGACCAGTCAAAAACACAAGGATGCCGCCTGGAGGTAGCTTCTTGTGACCTCGACTAATTTTTTCAAATATTTCCTCGACATAGTCGTGTTGGGTCCTTCTTGAAAAGTGAACCGTGACCGGGAACTGTCTTCCTTCCACGTTCAAGACTGGAGGAGGTTCGACGAAAAGTCTTGGGTTCTGTGTCATATCCTCGATTCTCAGGGTGGCAGACATGATTATCAGCTTCAGGGGTCTAATCGTGTCCCCATTCTCCGCAAGGTCCTTCCGGATTTTGTTGACCCGGCTGAGAATGCCGACTAGTACATCGGTGTTGACACTCCTCTCGTGGGCCTCATCAATGATGATTGCCGAATACTTGCGTAAAGCCACATCTTGTGCCACCTCACGAAGAAGCACACCGTCCGTCATGAACTTGATAGCCGTCTTCTTGTCCGTAGTGCCTTCGAAACGGATCTGGTAGGCCACAACGTGTGAATGATCGCCCAACTCCTGGGCAACTCGCTTCGACATGCTGACAGCCGCCACACGGCGAGGCTGAGTGACACCAATCATCCCTGGTGTCGGAGAGTCCGGGGAACCGTAGCCCGCTTCATAAAGGAATTGAGGGACCTGAGTCGTCTTACCGGATCCAGTAGCACCGGAGACCACGACGATGTCGTTGTTGTGAATGGCCTCCATAATCTTTTGCTCTTCTGCGACAACAGGCAAAGCTAATCGTGCGGTCTGAATCTCTGGAGTTCTGGTGACAGTGACACTGTATGCCTTCCTGCTGACGTTTTTCGTTTGCTGTAGTTCAGGTGGTAAAGGTTCCTGCTCAACTGGCCTGGGTGCAAAATTCGCCGGCCTCGGTATGTCCAGGATCGCAGATGTGTCCGTAACAGATTGGTAACCGAGAGCTTCGTTTCTTTGCCGATGAGCCCAGGCTTTGAAGGCAGACGGTCTTCTTGATGCCCCTTCTTCGTCTTCGTCTTCGTCTTCATCATCGTCTGCCTCACTGTCGTCGGACTCCTCGTCATCATCCTCTGATTCCTCTTCTTCGCCGCTATCCTCCGACTCGTCTTTTTCGTTTTCTGCGGCACTTTCTTCGCCATCGCTACCGTTGGCCGATCCGTCCTCAGAGTCAAAGCCGCTCCAGCTATCAGATCCGTCCTGATTGTCAATGACCATGTCCACCTGTGGTTGGATTGTGAATTTGGATTTCACACCGCCACGCTTTTGTCTCTTCTGCAGCACAGGTCGACCGCCGTCGTCCGTATCCAACGGACGCTTTAGACCTGAGCCTGCAGAGATGGCAATTGGCTTTGCCGGAGCGATGGGAGCCTCCGAGACCACAGTCTCCTTGATAGTACCGTCTTCTTTGTCCTCCACTTCGGCTTCATCGTCAGATACGAGCGCAGTTTGCCGCTTCTTCGTTGCCTTGGCAGGCTTAGTGCCCCGTGTGGCTGAGGTCCAGGTTGGCGTGGGGATAAGATCCGGGTCATCTGCTGAATCCTCGTCTGACTGAGATTGCCCTCCCTCGTCTCCCTCGTCACTCTGCTCATCCGTCTTCAACCCAGCATTGCGTTCCCGAAGCTTGCGCCTCAACGCCTCCTTCTTGGTCTCCTTGGTCTGGCCCAGCGACCGCGCACTGGAGAACAGGCTGGTGTCGATCCTGTTCTCAGCAAGCTTGGCGAGCAGCTCCCGGGTCTCGTCCTTCTTGAGCTTGTTGTCGATGTACTTTTCAAGCCGCTTGGCCTTCTTGCCGCTGACTTTAACGCCGGGCGCCTTGAGCTCCGCTTTCATACGCGCCTTCTTCTCTGCGCGTTCCGTTGCCGATGATGGAACGATTTCGAGCGCATTACTGTCTTGCTGCGCAACAGCACCCTCATTGTCTTCGCCCACTGCTTTCTCGCGTGCCGCCTTTTCCCTGGCGAGCACCTTGTGCTTCCTCTGGCGAGGAACGAATTTTTTGGCCATGGTCGACAGGGATAGAGTCTGAGATGGGGCACAAAATTCCTAAATCAAGTTCTCATGACCCCTCCGTACCGATGATTCCCGAGCCTTGCTGTGAGAAAATTGGGAAGAGTTGATGAAAAGCGTTTGAATCTCGAGTCTTATCGAGGTTTATCAAAATTCGATAACTGAACTTTTTAGCGGGTCCAACGGGGACATGAACCAATGGCTGGCGCTTGACTTCTCTTTAACATAAGAATGAGCATCGTTCCGGCTTCGCCCAGTCAATGGTTCAGGATTCGGTAAGTCGAAATAGATAGTATGAATGACCAGAAATATTCGATCTTGTATGCTGCACTGATTTACAATATTCGAAATCTTCTAATGCTCTTCATGAACGGGGATGCGCCCTACTGCCCATAGATCCAGCCAGATGTGCCCCACCTGACGAACTCACTGAGCTATCTCATCTCAACTCACAAGTCCGATGTCCCACTTACAACTCTCTAAATACGTAAAACACATCAACTATCCCATCAACTGAACTTGACCCCGGCACCACAAACAAGAAGAAACACATACCTCTCATAGCCAGCACAATGGACCCCTCCGGCCCCCGCGAAGACCGCTACCCCGCCGCCCTGAAGCAAGCCTCAGGCTCCGTCAATGGCCAGCCCACCGAAGCCTCGTGCACCAACTTCTCAGACAAGATCATGATCACCATCTCGCAAGGCGGTCGTCTTTCCCAATGGGTATGCAACCCTCAATCCTACCACCTCCCCACTTCAACCCAGCTAACAAACCCCCGCAGATCCAAGTCCCCCTCTCCGCCCCCTCACCAGCTCTCCTGGACCTAAGCCTCCCCGGCGCCGGCACGGCCTCCACCTTACCCTCGGCGCACCTGACGCCCAAGACGCTCCTGGGCGGCGGCGGCGAGGCGCGCGAGACCCTGGGCCAGCTGTACGCGGCGCAGATCGGCAGCCACCTGAGCCTGCGGGACCCGGAGGACCGGCGGACGCTCGTGCTCGGCCTCGGGCTCGACGGCGCCGAGTCGTACGGCCGCGAGGCCTTCTTTGACGTGCTGGAGCTCGTGCAAAAGGTGCTGTAAACAAGACCCCGAAGCTTCCTCGTGGAAAAAGGCACAGCACAGCGTTATAAGCGTGAAGCCGCCTGCCCTAGGCTTTCCCTAAGGCGGCAGTCACACCCATTTCACCCGGGCACTGCAGAGCAATGAGTAACCAGATAAATGAGGGTATTGGGTTGTAGAGTAGTTCTCTTGGAACCAAACTCTAGAGGCCGGATTGCCACACCCCAAGGAGATCGATCTTATGCATCCAGGCCCGTGGGAGTTGCGGGACTAGCAAAGCTATGGGGGACGCCAGACTACCACGGTCAGGGCACAATACAGAGACATTCTCTGTAACGCCTGGTCGGCGACGTAACTGATAGTAGCAACCTAACTTACCTGAGGCATGATTCATTAAGGTGGTCGACCTCAACCAACAGCATCACCGCGGGTCAAGCCTGCGGTTTAGATATTAAACCCAAAACACAAGAGACAAGATCACAAGTCATTTACAGGTCATACGGTGCTTCTTCGTGACTTCAGTCTCCGATTAATCGTGTCTCCCTACGGAAAAGAAAAAAGTCCATTTGCTCTTAATAAGCTGTTCATGCCCACATCGCAGGAATATGTCAATGTAGCATGCGTCGTGGTTCGGCAGCTACCATGCTCCCAATCGTAAAGTGTTTCCCATGTGCCAAGAAAAGGATTTCCTGTCGGCTTACCTCTATGAGAAGTCATTCCTAACCCCGAAGCTTTTTTCCATTTTTCGTAACGTGAACAAGCTACTTGTACATTATGTAACCTTATCGCTTACGGTCACTGCTGTAGTCATGTCAGTAACTTGGAGCAGGGGAAGTAGGAGGCAAGGCGTGAACTTACGTGCTCAATCTCCTTGACAGAGACTGCAACTTCTTGTCGTTGTCTGCCTCCTTCGTTGCCCTCTCCAGAGCCTCCTGCCTCTCTTCCTCGTTCTGCCTAACCACCTCGTCGTGGCTGGGAGGTAGCCTCTCGTTCTGGAGATCCACCTTGCGAGCATCCTCGAAGGTGCTGATCGCCTGCTTGATGCCCTCGGCACCGAGCATGAGAGTACCGGCAGGGAGACGTCCACCGGAGACGGTCTTCAGCTCAGTAACGCGCTCCGACTCCTCACGCAAGACCTGGAAGACCCGAGACAGGCGGCCAATAGCCAGGATCTTGTTCTTGATCGCACGACGCTTGAACTCGATTGATTCGGGGTCCTCCTTGGCAAGAGCCGGGGTGGTAGGAGGCGAGTGCGGGCCAGGTGAGGTAGATGAGTCGCCTTCCCTCAGCTCCTCCTCGGAGCACGTGCTCAAGATAGCAAGCAGCATATCGGTGATCTTCTCACCGACGAAAGGAAGCGACCAGGTAAAGACGTCCATGAAGTTGGGAAGCCAGTAAGGGTGAGGTGTGCAGTTGAATTGCCGGATGTTCATTACGTTGTTCTCGTACTTGAGGACAGCAGCCTTGTTGTTGTACACGTCGAGGTAGTTGGGAGCAGAGAATATCGTCATGACGCTGGGGAATCCAGTCGTCCTCGTCTTACGATACATGCGATAGCCAGCATCTTGCGCCTCGTGAGCCCTGATGATGGATAGAAGGTTGTTCTTTTCGAGGAAAGCGCAAGCCGCAGGGTATGAGAAGAAGTATGAGCAGCCCCGTACATGATTGTGCAGGAAGAAGTCACTACTCTTTTCCTGTCCAAAGTCCTCAAGGGGATCGGCCCACAGGATGTCGCACATGAGGCCCTGGGTAGGGGGCTCTCTGAACCGATCAATCTGCATAATTGTTAGACGAAGCCCCGGTAGCTTGTGAACCTCCGGGTTTACTTACGGATCTCAAGTCGTCCAGGCTGTGGAGCTCAGGGCTCAGACCACCGTGGATGCAGAGGAATTGCTTGTTCATGACGGCAGCCAGGGGCAAGCAGCAGAACGACTCCATGCAAGCATCATAGATGGCCTCGGAGTACTTGTGCTTGCACTCGAGCTTGAATGTGAAGTAGTCGGTCAAATGGCGACACTCGTGATTTCCTCGTAGCAGCCAGAGCGTCTTGGGGTAATGGATCTTGAGAGCCCACAGATAGAGCACGCACTCGATACTAAAGTAGCCGCGATCAACGTAGTCTCCAAGGAAGAGATATCTCGTCTCGGCCGGGTCGCCGCCGACTTCGAAGAGCTTCATGAGGTCGTAGTATTGTCCGTGGACATCTCCGCAAACAGTGATGGGAGCGTCCATCTCAAGCAGGTTGGGCTCGGCGCGCAGGAGCTCTGAGCCCTTCTGAATGATCCATAGCGCCTGCTCCTCGGTCAATCGGCCCTCGCGGTAGAAGTGATGCTTGAGGAAGCCGATGTCGGGCTTCTGATGGGTGTCGTCCTCGAAGAATTGCTCGTCGGTGGGCTTGAACATGGCTGGTGCTTGCACGTCTGGGGTGAGGGGCGCCGTTAGTAATTGAGGTCTTGATAAGATCTCATGAGCAAACAGCCCAGGGGCAATCGAGGGGTCAAGAGTTGGCGGAAAGCCGGCCGGGGGTTGATGTTGAAAGCAGGGGCGGGGTCCTCGTACCTTTGCAAACCCGCTCCATGGTGTTGACTTGGGTATTGTCCTCCATGGTGTGAATGGTAAAGTCGATCTCGGGCAGGGGCTTTTTATGCTGAATGGCGCGGATAGCATTGTCGACCTGGATGTTGCGTCGCTCCTCCATGGAGGAGCGCGCGTTGGGGCCGTCGGTGTCCATGGCCTCGGACATGGAAGCAGCTGGGCAAGGAAGCGCTGAAGACGGTAGATCGGCGGTCGCGGTGATGTGTTGAATGAGAGAAATGCCGATATAGTCTGCAAAGTTCCAGATATATACCACTGCGGGGTTGTAGGTAGCTATTAGAGTGCGACTGACACTGCGGGAGGGTGATGATGGAGGAGGAAAGATCTTGATGGAGGAGAGGTCGAGGTTGAATCGGTAAGGCAGAGCTGGGCTAGGAAAGTCGAGGGTTTTGGTGGAGCACGAGCACGCAGAAGTTCGTTTGCTAGAGGGGGGGCGAAAAAAGGCGGGATGACGGTTGCGAGCAAGTCTCGTTCACAATTCTCCTACTTTACTCAATGATAAAAGTACTTGAAACCGCCGCTGTCCACCACACTAATGACATGTACACTCGAGGCTAACAGCTCAGGCGGCCCCCCATTCACACTCCATCCCATCAAGCAGTCAGCAAAAGCTGCCAGCAGCAGGAGAGAATCCAGAATTGAGCCAATCACGCAACAGGTCAAACACGCTGAATGAGGGGGCCACCAGCTCAAAACAGCCAGTCACGTTTGGGGCTTTTAAGGGACTCGTGGGCGGGACTTTAGCTCCTAAACCGGCGGCGGGTGATGACGCCCAACTGGGCTGCCTCTGGAACAGCCTAGCCAACCCCTTTTTACCCCACCATCCACCCCATTCAAATGTTCTCTCTCCGTGGGTTTACGGAGTATTAGCTACTACATGCCATGCATTCATGTGCAACATGCATACTCATGTAAACTCCAGCCATTGTTCCCAAAGGGCTTTAGTCTGAAGAAGAGGTGCTCTGTTGTTCAACTCCAGTCTCTCTAAAAGGATCTGTTCACAAAATAGGTAGTGGCATGATCTTCTAATTGAGATTTAAAGGTTCATCATTCGGTCTCTTTTGTGGTAAAATCAGCCTTGGCTCGCACATTGGCATTCTCATCAATAAACCCTTTTTTGTTGGGCACGAATGACTACAAGGCTGCCTTCTTGGCACGAATCTTGGAGACCGAAGCCAGATTCAGCTCCCGACCCTACTCTTGTGCTACCCGATTACACGCTTGAGGATCTCTTCGCGGGGGTAGTTGGTGTTACGCCATCGAGAAATAAAGTCGTCTCGGTTGACTGTAGTTATGTGACTTAGCCCTGTGGATCACACGACAGATACGCAGGCAATATGCATGTTGTGTACTTACTGTATGCCCCAGACATTCTTCGCATCCCTACGAATGCGCTCCTACCATGCATGACCCGCCAGTTGTCAAAGACTAGGATAATTGTCAGAAACTTAACGATGCATAGAACAGAGAAAAAGAGAATGGAGGTCATACTCAGGGTTTGCCCTGGCTTCAACTGCGTCCAATACTCGACATCCGGCCGCCGCAGAATCGCCTCCCACTTGCGGGCTGCGTCGTACCACTGCACTGGGTCGATGCCGTTATCAAAGGGAACGACTCCACGGTCATCGTTGTTCCACCGGACCCGATGCAGCTCGCCAGTGTCCTCGGAGATCTCTAGAACCGGATATCTCTTGTCGGGGGAGATGGTGATGCCCTCGTTGCCACTGGCATGCCAAGGCAGTCGCACTTTTGACAGAATGTCATATGCGCCGGGGTCTTGCTCTTTGAGGATCTTTGCTGCGTAAAACGAGTCCACGAGGAGCGACTCGCCGCCCATGGATCCGGACTCTGGCGAGTGGTCCGGCGGTGGTATGTGAGAGAGCATGTGGAAGGCTTGCAGGCCTGAGGGGTCAGTAAAGTAAGTATTATCGGTATGGGCCGGGAGGGCGATGTTTGTATACGCCGTGTCAGCCTTGGCCAAGTCCGGGATGAAGTCGTAGAAGCCGCCGTAGTGTGTCTCGCGGATGAAGGCAATGCGCTCCAGGAGTTTCTTTGTGTCTTCGGCATTTTCATACGGGACTTCCTCTACGAAGGCAAATCCGTAGATTCTCTATATATCTTGCATTAGTTGGCACATCTCCAGATTTACCATGTTGAGCCTTACTATCTTTGATGTCAGAGAAGCAATGCTCTTCTCGGACGCTTCGTCCATGACCTCTTGATAAGTTACGGTCGGCGGAGCATCCTTGATCTCCGCGCCACCCCAGTGTTGGAGCCTGCCATTGTCAATACTGATGACAAGTAGAATATCACTTAAAGAGGCTACTCACTCGATGGGCTCAGTGAATCGATAATCATTGTTTTGGTAGTGGGTGATCAGATCCCATGGGTACAAGCTCTCATGGCTGTCTGCTGACCCTACATATTCAAGTATTGATGAGCAAAAGGGCAAGGCTTGCAGCGTGCGGATATGATGGCAACCCTACATCTTACTCTGAGTCCGTTCTTTTCAGCATGTGCCTCGGTTGCAATAATATCCGCCGGAATCTACGAGACCAGCATTTCAGTCAGAGAACTTGCATACCCTAAGGAGCGCCACTCTATTACTGATACTGACCTCAAAAGTGTTAAAGTTGCGCTGGAGGGTGTCCTGGTTGACACAATGCGAGCAGCGACAGTTATCCCTGGATGGTGTGTAAGTGTTGATTGGCCCGCCCCTAACTGCACAAGTTGGTGTAACAGACCTTAGCCATATGTTCGGCCTGTCGTGTCAGATACTCGTTAGTTCGGACTGGTTCGACACCTGTATGCACGCAGGGCAGGCTTGGGAAGCGTGATGATGCAAGACAATACGCTGTTACACGTACAGTTCACGCCGCTTAGCTGCCTGGGCCGAGGCGATCTCAATTGCGCCAGGCTTTATCTTGATGGCGGGCTGGACATCTGCACTGAATCTCCGTAGAATCCCCCGCGTCTGGAAACCAGCTGCCTTTCTGAAAATCATTTCATGTCAGTTCGGAGATTCTGCCTCTCTCACATGTCGATATCCACCAAGGATCCTCACCTGATGACCCCCGCCCTGCAACCGGCCAAAACGTTCATTGGAGCACGTGTAACAGCAGATCGATTCGTTGTGTGTGATAATCACTAAATCTCGATGGTGGACTGCAGGTCCATACACAGACTGCAAAGTGGTTGCACACAAGAGACAAGTCGAACGAAAGAGCGGCAAGGATTGTGAAAGTGCAAGAGAGACAAGTCTCATGCGTCGACCGAATTCCCGGCCTCGGTCGTCAAGCTCGGAAGCAAGGGGAGTGGGGCTTTAGCGAGCAAACATGGGAACCGTCCCGCTGGAAGTGCCGTGGGTCTCCACTGGAGCTTTGCTCTTTGACCTTTAAGCGCCTGCGGTCGGTTCAATGGGCCGGACCCATCTTCACATCAACCACCATAGGAGGGGGAAGGGGACCCGAGAAGCTGGATAGGATTCAATGATTCCACCTGCAACCAGCGTTTCGAAGGGCGTCGTTGGTTCCAGCAGCTGGCCTCTTGCGGTGCCACGACCCCGATCCCAGACCGCCTCCGGGCCCAAGACCTGCTTCTGCAAGGCACAGCTCGTCGGACGGCGCCTACCTGGCCAAGGAGGGCCGCGATCCCCTGGTATAAGCGCCACATGGGTTCCCAACCTAGGCCATCGTCGGCCACTCGATCGCGAGACTGGTGAGGTTCGTCAAGTGATTCCTCGCCGCTGCTTGTCGTGATGGGCACCGGCAGCTTGGGATTATCCCCGTTGTGGTTTAGCCGTGCTGCTCTCCCTGCATTCCACCTGGATGTTGGCCGTTTGTCCCGACCACCATGGTGGGCTCTAGGCGTTCTGAGCTGGGCATCACGGCGACGTGAGTGGCGCTTCTCGACATCGTAGTGGTGATCAACAAGCATGATGCCACTATCGTGGCCCGGGTGATATCCACCACGGGGGAAGTCTGTCACTGGAGACGCGCTCAAGCGACAAGACCTTGACAGACAGTGTGCCTCGTGTGGCTCCCCTCATGCACGACAGCAGTAGTATCCCAAGCGACAATATCATATTGGGTTGTTGTTATAGCTTGTTGGACCACACGTTTGGCTACATGTTGGTCTGCGGTCTGGCATATAGACGCAGATGCTGCTCTCGATATCCAACACTTTGTAAAGAACAGAAAGTGTAAATCAGAGGCAACAACATCTCATTCTCGTTTTAGAAACCACGTTCTATTTCTATGTTTATATAATCTTGATTTCTTACCACATGCAAGACGACTTGCGCTTGTAGTTGTGGTGCTCTTTCAGGATGCCAGCCATCGCGCCAGTACCAACAACGCCAGGCATCCTGCTGGCATCCCCCAACACTCTCGCCCCTACCGGAACATGTATGTTCAATGCACCAGCTCTTGCGGCCACCGCCAGCCTGGCTGCTTTCTTCGCCGTTTCCTCATTGAGCCTCCTGATATGGATCAACCGAGTACGAATACTGTCCATCATCGACCGCCTGTGGAAAGACCGGCAACCTCCCAGCATGGTTCACCGATGGCCGAGAGAACATATCTTCTGGAAGACGCAGATGTCTCCGCCGCCGGTGCCGCCGAAATCACCACAACCGGCTACCATACGGCGCTCAGGCATGCCAAGCCCTCGCAGAAGCCGGCTTGAGTGGAGGAGCGCCCATCCAGCATTCATCACGAACACCGCTCATCCCCCCTTTCACGCGCAAACACCGGTCGAGCTGCCAGCGTCACCTGTCGAAGAGCACGACAGCTCCTGGTACATCCAGTACTACACCCGGCCGTGGCGATCCTCACGCTACCCCGACTATATATAATGAGAAATGATGGAAAGAAAAAGGCTCTGTATACGTTTTATGCATTAGAGGAGGAGCATTCACATTACGCTTGCTTGTTGTTGCTTTCAAAAATTGTTTGATACCACCTGTACTAGTATAACGACACGACAAAAGAAAGCACCTAAGCTAGGGGTAGTCCTTTCTATATTACCATTTGAAAATACAATACCAACACACGAGGAAAACATCTTACAAGCCCAAATTTTCGAGTCAATGCTACAAGAAGTACCAGCCTTCTATCTCCAAAGTGAGAACCTAATGTCCGCGAATCCTGTCCCAGAACGATACCACCAAGGGCTTCTCCTCGACGGTTGCGGCCGGGGACAGCACAACGGTATTCCACGTCTCGACACCATCCACAAAGAGGCGGTACTTGAGGCTGCTCTGGTCGCCCTCGGCAAGCGTCTCGATAGTGATGGCGCCAAACTTGGAGTTTCCTTTGTTGATATACCTGCACGACATCTGTTAGTGACCTCGACACGACTGAAGCAGCTATAAACTAGGGGGGCACCTACTTTAGCTGAATATCCAAATCATCCGTCTGCCGGTATGTCGGAATAGGCGAGTAGAATTGGCTGAGCGGGCTAGCCGAGAACTCATGCACCGCCGCGCCCTCACTCCACCTCGATCCAGGCGGTGGCGGGAACTTCGTCGCCGCGAACTCGTGCCTGTCGCCCGAGAGCACGACGACGCCGAGCCCACGCGAGCCGACGTCCCACATGGCCTCGAGCACGCGCTGGCGCTCGTGCAAAAAGCCGCCCCAGGTGTCCTTGGTGTTGACGCGCCAGTTCTTGGTGAAGGGCACTGACGATGCCACGATCTTCCACTTGACGCCCCTGGGCTCGGGCCGGGCTAGGAAAGCGAGTAGGTCCCTGAGCTGCTGCGCGCCGAGCATGGTCTTATCGGCGTCCTCCCAGGCGATCTTGTTGTTGGATCGGTAGGATCGCGTGTCCATGAGGAAGAAGCTCGCCGGGCCCTGGGAGAACTCAAAGTAGGTCGCATTCTGGTTGAGAGCGCCCACGCCCACCTGCTTGACTGGAGGGGGGTTGACGGCTGTCTGGTAGTGGTGGTAGGGTTCAGTAGCGTTGTAGTAAACGCCGGTGAAGTTGGCATCCCAGTCGTTTCTGATCTCGTGGTCGTCCAGCACATGGATCCAGCTCAAGTTCTGTCCCACAGCTTGCCAGTCCGGCGACGCGTAGACCTGGCGGTACTTTTGTCTGTAATCCTCGACACCCTTGCCCCACCAGCGCGGAACATCGACGTAAATGAAGTCGCCAAGGAAGAGCATGAACTGGGCGCCCAGGGATGGTAGCACGTTGGCAAGATGCCGAAGACCAGGGATGGCGAGCGGGTGATCCAGCGGACTGTACGGAAGCCTTGAGACAATGCATGAAGTGCTGAGGAAGGTAAATTGGCCCTGGTGAATGTCCGATGTTCGCCCTGCCCGCGGCGCTGCGGTGAACTCTCCAGAGTGATTGTTCGAAGAGACCCATTCGTAGGTACGCTGGCTGCCATGTCTGAGGGGGATGGTCAGCACGGCGGTGTAGTCCGTATCTTCAGTTGTATATCGAACACCCCCGGCGGTCTGCCACAGCGGGTTGTCGAACGGTGGCTGGGGGTCTTTGATGTGTATTTCAACGCTGACAGGCATCTTCAACTGGTCGGGCTCTCGAATGAGCAGCTTGGCCTCGGTATCCGAGACGTAGCCGACCCTGACAAAGGACAAGTCGTCCCCAGTATAAGAGTGCTCGGAGAAAACCCGGTCCGCGACCATGGCAACGCATGCAATGTTGATGACCAGAGTCAGGAGCGACAGAAGAAGACTCGTGGGACTCGGTGTGCCGACCAGAAGAGTCTTGAGAATATGTGGCGGCTTCACCTGGAGGGTCACCACCTCCTGGACACCCACATCTTCCACGACAACTTTCTCATCGCCGTTGACAGCAGGAATCTCATCTTCTTCCGGCTCTTCCCTCACTGTGGTCTCCTTGACCACAATGTCAATCTCATCATCAACGACCTCGTAAGGAGTCTGTTTCAGTTGGCTGAAGATGAAAGAAGGGACATAAATAGCAAACAGGGTGAAGACAGCAGTTGCTGCAGGCTAGTGGCGGTTTGTTAGCTGAGCTCATAGTACGAGCTGTGATAGCATCCTAATTCAAACTTACAGGTAGTAGTGCCTAGGCCATGATGCATTAGTTTCACATCCCATGAGATAACCACAGGGGTTCAACTCACCCAACGTAGGAAAAAGTATGACAATATCCTCAGGGCAATAGAGGAAATGCCCGCGATCCGGGTTTCTGGTAACGACATCTTGTTTGAAGGTCTGGTATCTACCACGGGGCTTACAAGCCCAGGTAGCTCTGAATGATTACGCAGAATAAGGTACCTTTTTAAGTTCGACAAGCAAGGAAGCACAGACGCCCCGCCTTGCAAGACGGCGGTAATTGATCTAATATGTACTCCGTATCTGTAGACTGGGGGCTAATTTAAGATGGCTCAAATAACGAAAACGGAGCATTTCCCCCAGGAAAGTACCGGTTGACAAGGAGACGTGCCGCAACGAATGACGAGGTACCGTCACAGCATGGTCATGAAATCCCATGTGGCTGAAGCTATGCTGCGATGATATCAGCGATCGTGTTTTAGCCTCTGTCTGTAGCTGTGGCGTACCCGCTGGACCAATCTCCATGGCGGCAAAACCAACCAGAAACATTGAACCTTGTCGCCCTAGCGTGTCCTCTCGTGTCTCACAAATTGCCCTGGACTTGGTCATCGAGGATCCGAATTGAATCGATCCACCCCATCCGCCCACCCCTGTCCGCTGTCCCATTTTAGCGGGCTTGGAATTTTGGATCTTCCGCGCGTGGGCGACCCGCCATTTGGTGAGCCAGGGGGTGCTGCAACGTGTGCTCCTTTTCGCGATCCATTTGATAGCTGGCCACTGCACCAAGGAAAAAGAGCGAGATAGAGAGAGGCACGCAACAACCCCATCGCCAACCCTCGTCCCCTCCCCTTATCCGCCCGCCGCGCACAACGACGCCATCATGAAGTTGTCACTCGTCACGTACGGGCTGTTTGCCTGGCTCGCCTCCGAGGTCGCCGCGACGGCCCTGACCTACAAGCTGGTCGCCAACGAGAAGGCCTGCTTCTACACCCGGACCCAGAACAAGGGCGAGAAGATTGCCTTTTACTTTGCTGTACGCCAAACCCCGGGTTCCTGAATCACGCCTGTGGTGGTGATTCAGATCATTCAAGTCTTCAACCAGGGGAGAACAGTATAGCTGACGCGCATCAATTGCTAGGTCCAATCCGGAGGTTCGTTCGATGTCGACTACGAGGTCACCGGGCCCAGCGGCAAGGTCATTGTGGACGGCGAGAAGGAGCGCCAGGCCGATTACGTCTTCACGGCGAACGATGTCGGCGAGTACAGATTCTGCTTCAACAACGAGATGAGCACGTACACGGATAAATACGTCGACTTCGAGATCGCTGTAAGAGATATCCCTAGGCCCACGTGCGCAATTGGAACAGACTAGGATCTGCTGACACTCGTGTGCCACACGCATAGGTCGAGAACGAGGCTCGCGTCAACCTGCCCTCCAAGCAGGGCTCTTCCCCCGAACAGACCAGCGTCCTCGAGGAGGCCGCCTTCAAGCTCTCCGGCCAGCTCTCCGTCATCTCGAGGAACCAGAAGTACTTCCGCACTCGTGAGAACCGAAACTTCAGCACGGTCAGGAGCACGGAGAAGCGCATCATCAACTTCAGTCTTATCCAGTGCGGTCTGATCATGGCCATGGGTGGGCTGCAGGTCTTCATTGTCAGGTTCTTCTTCCAGGTATGTATACCCGTTACTGTGATCTCTTTGGACAGCTAAGCGGTACTAACAATCAAATTAGGGCGCGAGGAAAGGCTACGTGTAAATGCTTGGGAATTGCTGGGTTTAGGGTTTGGGCAAGGCGTACGAAAGTACTGGGAAAGGTCCCTCCGGCATGCATTGCATTGCGCATCCGTGACGAGTCCAATGCAGGATGATAATAGACGGTAAAAGCGTGGTAAATGCAATTTGCGTATGGGACATCACGGCGCGTTGTAAGCTACTAGGTCATAGATGTTAAACGACATATGGGAACGATTGACTATCCCGACTAAGCCAATGTTGAATTCGTTGTTCAGTGGCATGGTATCTCAAAAATCTTTTTCCAAACTCTTTTTTTGGCCCTTTTCATTCTAGATTCATTTCAAAATCCAGCGGCGTCTTTTCAGAGCCGCTACAAGTCAACCAGATGCTCTCTTTTTCGGACCGTCTCTAATCTTTAGTTGCGATACGAGTCTGTCATCTTCTACTCCTTGGCAAATGAGTTGATAAAGTCTGCCAACCGCTGCGCACCCTCGAGGGTAATCGAGTTGTAGCTATAAGAGTGGTTTGTTAGCTTCCTACAACATTGCACAACATTGGATCAAGGGTAACGAACTTGGATGCCCTCATTCCACCAACGCTACGATGGCCCTTCAAGCCAAACAAGTTCAGGGCCTCGGCCCCCTTTAGGAAGGCCTTTTCGGCGTCGTCAGTGTTACCGCCCTATGACCAACACTGTCAGTCTTGCTGCCATTACTTCGTCAGGGCACTCCTCCTCAACACAAACCTTGGTTACACGGAAGCAGATGTTCATGCGCGAGCGAGCAGCGGAATCAGGGACGACCCTGTAGACATCAGGGTGCGCCTCGAGGGCAGAGTAGATGAGGTTGGCCTTCTTTTCCGCAAGAGCGCCTTGGCCATGAGCCTTGTCCGTGAAGGTGGTCAGAAGCTGCTTCAAAACCAAGCCAGCAACATAGACACTTGAACAATGTCAGCACGTAAGCAACTCCAAATGTTTACGAGAGACTTCAGCTTACTCGAAGATGCTCAAAGTGTTGTATAGACTGTTGTTCTTGGCAGTGGTCTCGTACGAAAGCACCATGGGCGGGACGGGCAGACCAAGCTTCCGCAGAATAGCTGGCGCAGGCTGGGAGGTCGTAGGAGGTAGGAGGCTCTTCTTGAGCACAATGCCTGTGATACCTGCCACGCCCAAATTTCTAAGAGGTGTTACTTGTAAACCTGATATATCCCCAAATGTGTAAGGTATAAACTTACTTCTGCGCCCCGAACATGAATATTGAGTACAACTGCGCATCAACAGGCCGAGAGAGGATGTTGCTTGACATGTCAGCGACGGTATAAGGATCGCTACCGTCGGCGCGGGGCTTCAGGCACTCGGGGAAATTTTGGAATTCCACGCCTGCTTGTAATCAGCCATATATACCATAACAGCGTGCCATTGCAACTGACCGTCGACGGTCTCGTTTGAGCAGAAGTAAGTTAGAGCAGGATTTTTGGACAGCTTCCATGTGCTCTCGTCGGGGATCTTGCCGAACTTCCCACCATTGACGGTCCGGGCATCGCAGACCATGTTGACGTACTCGGGGCCGACTAGGCGCTGGGCCTCCTGGTATGCCTTGAGCGACCAGCTGCCGGTGACAATGTAGTCGAGGACGAGCTCGCTGTCGACCTTCTTACGCAGCTCGCTGATAAGCACCTCCTGGTCGGCGTCCTTCTCGTCGGCCACTCCAAGGTTCTTGAGGATGGCGGCCTTCTGGCGCGTGACCCACGCGCCCACCATGTTCATCACCACCGCAGCGAACTGGCCACTGCCACCGGCCTGCTGAAAGATGATCTCATAGTCGTCCGAGATGTCGAGGAAGTTGGCCAGATCCGCCTTGGCCTCGTTGACGATCTTGGTCGCGTGTGAGGAGCGATGGCTCCATTCGGCAATACCGATGCCCGTTCCGGCGTAGTCAAGCAGCGCTGCGGATGCGGTCTCGAGCGGCTTCGTGGGAAGCGAGGCTGGGCCGGCCCCAAACTGTATGTAGGAGGAAGAGGATTAGCGATGTAGAATTCGCGGGAGAGGCAGTAGGTTCTTACGTAGACGACTTCCGATCTGCTGGGCATGGTCGCTCGTTGTGGTGGTGTCTGATCAGGGAGGTCAGTGGGGAGAAAGCAGAATATTGGTATATGTCGAAAGGAGAGACGGAGGGAAGTATAGAAACAGAAAGGGGATGGTATGTATACCGAGCAGAGAGGGATAAGAAGGTAAGGAGACGCACCTAAGAATTGAGTCACGCTTGGTGTATTGCAGCTTTAACCCCCACTACCTTGATGCGGTTCGATGGTCTGGCTGTGTCCAATGGAACTCGATGAGCAGCGCGATTATTACTCAATTGCGTGGACTTTTGAATCCTGCCTAATATACGTACAAATTATCTTGAGCCGCGCTTTGCAGTGGTATTTCAAGATGTCTTTAATTCTCTAGGCCTTTTCGACATTGATGGCCTCGAAAGTCCATGACCCCACCAACATTTTCACAAGGACCCCTCCCAAGCCAAGCCGGTTTCGGGGTCTCTTACATTGGATGGGGAGAGGCAAGAGACGAAACTCGCATACAATTGACTACATGAGCTGACACATATTTTCCAATTGAAATATTGGCAAAAGACGCACCCCCAGAGTCACGCGGGACAGCAGCATTAGTGAAGCACCTCTTGCATTGGATTGAACCAAGACATGCTGTTCAAGCAGAGTACGTCTCCATGGTTGGATCCCTGCAACTGCATCAAATACGTAGGTCCGTCATATGAATTCAGCTCGTCATTTGCTGGGAAATTTTACAGTGGAGAGTTTTCGCCCACTCCAGGGCTTATCTTATCGACTCGCTCCTCTCCAAGCGCTAAACCCACCCTGGCGTGGTCGCTGCTTGCCTGGGCTTTGGCTTTGCATGGGACGCCAAAAATCCCAGATCCAGCCTCCGCAATCAGAGGTGCTCTGTGTGGTTTTTTGACGAGGCCTATCAGCCCCAGCAACAAACCTTCAATCCACAGATCACGCGGCAGCCCAGCTTCCCCAAACGCTGTCGCCGACCAGATCACGAGATGTCTTCGATAGCCGCATCCCTTGCGCAGTCTCTGCCGAAGCCCAAGTACACGGGTGAGGACGAGGAACCTGCCTCGCGGTCGCGGCAGCATGGCCCTCGCATTGTCGGACCTGGGCAGCTTGACGAAACACAGATTGTTCTGAAGGTGTGTACACGACCTACCTCATCCGTGAAGCCCGATGTGTATCAGGTCACTGACTGCCTGTCTTTGCAGAGGACGGGCCCGCCGGATTATGGCCAACGAGCAGGATGGCGACCACGATCTGCCGAGGACTTTGGAGATGGAGGTGCCTTCCCCGAGATTCCCGTCGCCCAATACCCGCTCGATATGGGCAAGAAGGGCGCGTCGAGCAGCAATGCCCTGGCTCTTCAGGTTGATGCAGAGGGCAAGGTCAAGTACGATGCACTTGCGCGCCAGGGCCACACCGAGAACCGCATCGTTCACGCCTCCTTCAAAGACCTCATCCCGCTTCGGCAACGAGCTGATGCCGGCGAGCTCAGCCTCGAGCGTCCCAGCCAGGAAGAGGTGGATGCTACGACAGAAAGGACGAAGAACGCGTTGGCGGCGTTGGTCAGCGGCGCTGTCGCCGCCCAGAAGCCCAAGAACATCAATGTTGGAAACCGCAAGGATCCGACCTTTGTACGGTATACGCCTGGCAACCAGATGGGCGACAACTCCAAGAAGCAAGATCGCATTATGAAGATTGTCGAGCGCCAACGGGATCCCATGGAGCCACCGAAGTTCAAGCACAAGAAGATTCCCCGTGGACCCCCTAGTCCCCCTCCTCCTGTCATGCACTCGCCACCCCGAAAGCTTACAGCGGAGGACCAGGAAGCCTGGCGTATCCCTCCGCCAGTCTCCAACTGGAAGAACCCGAAGGGTTACACAGTGCCCTTGGACAAGCGTTTGGCAGCCGATGGGCGAGGATTGCAGGATGTTGAGATCAACGACAAGTTTGCGCAATTCTCAGAGGCGTTGTTCATGGCTGATAGGCACGCTCGTGAGGAAGTCAGGCAGCGTGCCCTTATGCAGCAGAGGCTGGCGGAGAAGGAGAAGGCACAGAAGGAGGACCACCTTCGCATGCTGGCACAAAAGGCACGCGAGGATAGGGCAGGCGGTGGCCGGCGGCGAGATTCTCGCGACTCTCGAGACTTGAGGTCACGGTCACGGAGCTACAGCGGATCGGACTCCGGCTCAGATAGTGAAGGGTCTGACATCCGCGAGAGAGAGGCTGCTCGCAAAGAGAAGCGGAAAGAGGAAGAGCGCAAGCTGCGCCAGTCCAGGATGGGTGCCGAGCGGAGGATCCAGGTCATGGCCAGGGAGCAGAACCGCGATATCTCGGAGAAGATCGCCCTCGGTCTGGCCAAGCCCACCCAGTCCTCGGAGAGCATGTACGACTCGCGCCTGTTCAACCAGACGAGCGGTTTCGACTCTGGCATCAACGAGGACAACCCTTACGACAAGCCGCTGTTTGCTGCTCAAGACGCTATTAGCAGCATCTACCGGCCCAGGGCTAACCAAGATGACGAAGACGAGGGTGCTGGTGAGGCTGAAATGGCCAAGATCCAGAAGGCAAGCCGGTTCGGCGAGGTGCTCGGCCGGGGTACCTTCAAGGGCGCCGCCGATGTGGAGGCTCGCGAGGGCCCGGTACAGTTCGAGAAGGAGTCGGGCGGCGACCCCTTCAACGTGGACAAGTTCCTGTCCGAGGTCGAGGAGAGCTCCACTTCGAAGAGGGGATACGGGCTGCAGGAGGAAGACTCGAGGCAGTCAAAACGGGCCAAGGTGGACGATGACGAGGACTAAGAGGCGAAGCGAGAGATTGTGATTCGATATCTAGCATCCAGAGTTATGTGTACTTGTGCATAATGCTAGAAAAGGCGTCGGGGACTGCATTAATATGAACAAGAACTGCCTCTTGAGATCTCACTCACAGACCAGTAAATCTGACTGAGAACATAGTCAAGACACTTCTAAAGATATCATTTCTATGATTATACACACATATCTTGACATGTCCTGCCCCTCCTTGCCTCGCTGGCCGTGATGCAAAACCGAAGTGGAGAAATGTCCTCGAAAACGTGCCAAGTATTTCTCCCCCATGCAGCAAAATAATGAAGGAGTCTATAGGACCATTTCAAGAACGCCGTTTTGAACCCAGCAGGACAAACACAGCCCATCACGTCTGTCCGTTGGTGTCCGCTGTGCCACCCAATATCAAAGTACAAGAACGCATCATATGCAGCGACACCCATCATCTTACACACATCCTGTCTGCCCCTTTCTCCGTTCGAGGGGCACCCTACTCATCCTTGGGCATCCGCAACCAAGCATCAATAGCCGCCGAAAACGCCGCGAAGCCAGCGCACCCGACGGCCGCGGCCTGCGGGCCGCCGTTGCGCGCGAGTATCGCGCCCGTGACGCAGCCCGCCGCCACGCCGTTGCCCATGTCGTTCTTGGCGCGGATCCCCTCGATCCCGCACTCGATGCCGCTGAACAGCGCGCCCACCATGGCGAAGTTCTTGGCCGTGCTGTAGGACCGCGCGCCCATGTCTTTGAAGCCGACGGCTATCTGCTGCCGCAGCGGCAGGGACGTCAGGGGCAGCGGCTGCGACGGGTTGGGCAGCATGGCGGCGCCGGCGGACGACGGTGCGGCCGCTGCTACGGTGGCGGAGGAGGATGTGGTTGCGGCGGCGGCTGCTGCTGCTGCTGTGCCTGTGGGGATGGCGGTCTTGATGGGCGCCACGGTGCTGTTGGCTGTCGCCGCCGCGGCGCGGGCGATTGGGGATGAGGATGTCGCTGCCGAGGTGATCGATCCGGCGGCCTTAGGCTGTGCTGTTGAGGCGGCTGCGCCGCTCGTCGCGGTCGTTGCCGTCGTCTTCGCGGGTGTGCTCTCAACCGGTGCAGCTGTGTGGAAAGGGGTATCGTACGCCATCTACCAAAAATCGCAACGTTAGCACCTCGGCTCTTGAGTGGCAACGATAAGGGCCTTCGTCTCGTTTCTCTTGTCCACTTACCGATGCCATGAACATGCCGAAAAGGGCTCCGAGACCAAAGCCCGCGACTCCAGACATCGCCGTCTTTGCGTAACATGACTCCATCAGGGAGTTGAGCTGCAGCGCGATTGTAGTTAGCGACGGGTCACCGCGGCATGTGAAGCACAAGGGCAGTGCCCATGGGGACGAACCTTCTTGACATTAGGATCGTTGGGGTCATAGCCCGATGCGCCACCGGACGGTGCGCCAGCTCCTGGGAAGTTCATGATTGCCTCCGGATTAGATAGAAAAGCTCGAGAACAATGATATCGCAAAATCACAAGCTTTGTCGTTACTCCGAGCTGATAAAATCGGGGGAGGCCAATCTTTGGAGGAAATTATTTTGCCTGAATCCACCGCCCGCATCCAACCTACAGAAAAACCGGGGTCGGTGGCGCCGGATTTCGCGGTGGGTCCCGGCTTCGCCCGTCGGCCCCAAGGCTCGAATGCAGCCTCAAGAGGTTTCACTTGGACAATTTGATTTATATGCTGTTGATTACCTATACACAAGTATCACGCACAGCTTATCTTCTTTGCAGCTCGCCATGTCTGTTCTTTCGCTCAGTTCAATGCGCGAATATCTATGCCACCAATCCCAGCCGTCTTCCGAAAGAGTACTATAAATCGCAAGCCTCCTTTTCCTCATCGTTCCAGCCTGCCCGCTCTCAAATGATAGCTAAGCCAAACCGCGAAAGTATAGAACAGGATGTAAAGAGAATGAAGGTTAAGTCGAAGGTGAGTGAGAGGGTGTCGGCAGCAAGGTCAGCAAGGCCACATCCGCTGGACCGTGTCTACTCCATGATCATGACAATATGCGTATGCATCTTTTACTTGAGGAATAAATCCCCAGCACCATTGCGTACCGATCTTGATCTATCGATGTGGTCGAGACCGAGGTATTCATCATCCGACGCAGCTAGTTCCCACAGGATGTCCTCTGCGAAGTGTTAGTCGTCCGCTTCATATGAAAGGGAAGAGCGCAGGACTCACCATCAGTAAGGTATTGTGGTTTGGAGAATTGAGATCGCCGTACAACGGCAAACTTGATCTTTTCAAAACTCTTGCCTTTGAGGCCCGTCCGCTTCTCGAGCCTCTTTTTGGTCTCACTGAAAAGTTCACCCTGAGATATGCATCAGTACATGCAGTGAAGGATGACAATGGGTCCTTTGAAGCCACTCACCTCTTGTAGGAGCAGTCGGAAAGGCACGCCGTGAAGCCTGCTAGGCTCGTTCTGGAAGTGGAACACCTGGACGAAACGGCCATCCTCGGCCTCGAGTTCCTCTTCAGGTATCCTCTCTGCGACCAAGCGGGTATATTCATTGATGCTGATCACAGGGTAATCCCTCGTCAACTCGCGCGAGAATTTGTGGTTGTTGGTCTCGTAGACGCGGATCCTTCCGCCCTCTTCTTCGTCTGCGATTTTGGCCTTCTTGGCCAATGCGGCAATCAGGTCCTCGATGGTCCCATTCTTGGAGACAAGGACATCGTACTGATCCTATCCATCACGTCAGTGTCCACGTCGTGTACTTGAGATCTGCTTTGAGCTCTTACCTCCTTGGTGATACCCTCGCTGAGCCAGGTGATCCGGACGTTCTTCTTCGTGTCCAGCTCTGCCAGGCTCATATCGAGGACTTCAAAATAGAGCGCGTCGTTCCGTTGGTTCATATTCAACTGTCCGTACCCGCTAGGATTCAGGATCGTGTTGAGGGTCGCCGTCTGTGACCGCTTGACAGCACCTCTAGGATTGCCAGTGGTCCCGTTCACGGTAAAAAAGCGGAGATGAGTGCCTTCCACGCTCAGTTTCTCGCCAACTTTGTCCGAGAGTTGGTCATAGGTCATGCGCGTGTTTAGGACCAGATCAAATGGCGGATAGGCGTTCGAGTCGCAACGGGTAGGATGGGCGTGGAATCTAACCGTCTTCTTGTTCATCAAGAAGTCATAGTACTCCTTCGCATCCTCAAACTGGTCCGATTTCCTCGTGCTGTGCCTTCTGGTTAATCACCATCTGTACTATAAACCAAATTGGGTGGATGAGCCTTACGTCTCTTCGACAGCCTTGTCGGTGGTGTGCTTCTTTTCGAGGAAGTGCCGCTCCGAGGATTTGTGTTCTGCGGTTCGCTGGAAGCATACGATGTCTCCATCCTGGAGCTCGGCTGCTTTGAGGTTCTGCTTGCCCTTGAGTACCTCAATCATGCTAGGTTTGATTTCCTAGACAGAATGTCAGCTATGCCTTCAGAATCCGTTTCAGGAAGTCCTCGCCGCTTACCTCCCAAAGCATGATCTTCTCGTCACTGGGCAGTTTCTCACCCCAGCCCATCTTCTTCAGAATGGTTGGTACAAGATCTTCCACCTTCTTCTCCCGGCTTATATACACGTGGCCGACTCCCTTGAGAGTTTGAGCCTCTTTGTCAAAACACTTGAGGAAGAGGAGAATCAGGTCATTCTTGACGACCACCCCGTTGGATTGGCTCTGATAGGTGGGCCAGATGGCCTCGCCGTCTGCATTCACTTCTTCGGCAACCTCAGCCCAAAGTCTTAGTGCCGTATCTCTGTGAGCTGCAGCGCGAGCGAACGTGTCTTCGATGGTGGGTTGAAGATCCATGATTGGCTGGTCAGGACGAATAGTCTTGTTCTGCCGGTTTACCAGTATCCAGAGTCGCACACGCCTCGGATCCTGACCAATGTCAGCGGCAACCTTCTGAACGGCCTCTTCCACGGTCGTCGTCCGCAGCAACTTGTAGAAATTGGGAGCAGCAGGATCGACTTCGGGATTCGAGTCAAAAGATGTCAAGTCGAATCCGCCATGATGGGCAAAGGTCGCATCTGTGATGACCTTGACACCAAGATACAAGTGTTGCTCGTCGCGCTCCCGTCTCTTAGCCTCCCGAGTCGCGGCTTCCTCCTCAAAGCGCCTCTCTGTAGAGGAATTAGTGCAACGACTCAGCATCAAGGATCGAGATTACTTACGAAGATGCTCTGGGGTGTCAATCTCGTCGACAGGGGTCAGTATCTTGTCAACTCGTGACTGTCTGATATAAACAAGCATGTAGGCGCTGTTCGGCCGCATGATAGGTGCCTTCTTTTGTACAGGGCCGCGAGCGTTGCCGTTCAGGGTAGGGAAGGGCCCACCAAAGTTCTCCTCGAGCACCTCGCGCCTCGTTGCTTTGGTGACCTTGTCGTCATCGTACTTGTAAAACCATCCATCTTTGTTCGGCTTGAGGAAAGCGTAGTAGTGACCAGCATTCAGATCTCCACTGTGGACCAAAACACCATGTAGCTGGTATGTCCAAGGCTCGGATTTGTCGGAGTCCTCCGACAGATAAGGTGCAGCGTCGAAGTATTCAGGGAACTCGTATCGATCATTGACCTTCATCATAGTGTCCTTGGCGATGTCGTACTCGAAACGCTTCAGCTGAAGATGCAGGACGTCGGGGAAGCTCGTGAAAATGACACCCTTGTTAGCATCTTGGAGCTTGTGTTCGTCGCCAGCAAAGTACTTGTTGTCGCCCTCCATGCGCTCGACGTTGATGTAGTCCTCAAAACTAGCTTGGAGGCTCTTGTTGCCGCTTACGTTGAGTTGAATGTCCCAAAAGTCCTCGATCCGGCTTGACTCGTAGTCGACATTGATGCAAGAGATATACGTCTTGATCTTGCCACTAAACATGCGAGGCAGAACATTCTCAGCCTGGGTGCCCTTCATCTTCTCTTCCATCCTTTCCATGAGCTTTCTGGACAGTTCTTGCACATCCTGCTGTTCGAAAATGTGGCGCGTTTCCCAGCCAAAAGACTTGGTTAGCTCGTTCGTGCTCACGGCTGCGGTAGAGGTCTGAAGTTGGTAGAAAAGGCGTTGCAAAGTGTATGCGCTGTTGTTCATACTCTCGTCCTCCGCTGTGGGTATCTGATAGATTGCCTATTATGGAAGTGTTAGTGACCGACTGGCGGAGAATATAGAAGCATGACCGCCGGACAGTATAGGGGCATACGGACCTTGCGGAAAGCATTCGTGAAGTAAAGAGACTGCAGGAGCGAGTTCAGATAGCAGGTGGCTCCTTGGTTCTTGAGGCCAACATAGCCCGTCTCTTTCTTTGAGTCGTAGTTGGTGAAATTGTGCCACAGGACTCCAGTTTCGTCTTCGACCACTCGTACATAGGCGGTGATGTTGGCCCGCTCGTTCTCGACCATGGGGCGAGATGCCTGCTCGAATTCCTTGTTGAACATCTTTCGAAGCTCCAGAAATCTTGTGAAACCCCAATCACTCTCCTCCTTTGTGAAGCGATGATGCGCCGTGTGGTGGACGTATATGGACGGATCCTCAGGGTTCCATAGCACCAGGGCGAACTGAACACAGCAACTCCAGTCCTCGGGGACGCTCTCCGCATCGAATCCATGCTCGAGGTAGATGGAACACTGGTCGACGCTGTTACCAAAGGGAAAGAGAAGGATGCGCCTGTGAACAAATAAGCCACTGAACCAAATCACGGGAGCCCTCCGCTCTATGAGTAGTGGTATAGCCCGCTTACCATGGGAAGCCGCCGGCTTGAAATATCGGGCCGTGCTCTTTCTTAGCTAGAGTCCGCCAGTTTTCGACGGTCCATGTGTCGACAGCATCTTCGAGAACTCGAGGTTCCTCGGGCAGAGGCACCAGAACGAGCTCTTTCATGGCCTCATCTAAATGTCAAGTGTTAGCCTCGGCGCCGAAGACCATGCGCTCATTTCTGGGAAGCTTCAAAAAGACGTACAATCGGTCGCGAGAGGAAGATCGTGAAGCTGTTCCGTGTCCCCCGACAACGTTTCTGGGGTGATCTCGGTGACATGGTCCTTCTCTAGTACCCCGTTCGGCTGGATTATGTGGGTGTCGTCGGAGTCTATGGCCATAGCATTGGGAGAGTCCATGTCTGGATTCTGTACCGCGTCATTGATTGACAGGTCAGCAAAGCTCGGCGCTGGCGGGGCAAGATGGGCACCCATGGTCTGAGAAGAGGCGACCAGATTGCGGTGCAAAGTGTACGGTAGCTACATCGATGATTGAGGAGAGGAAGGGGTAAGATGTTGCAGAGTGGGGTAGCAGCAAGGAATTGCAAGAAGAATTGATGGAATGGCGAGGCGATCTGGGGACAAAACTGTGTAGCTTGGCGAGGATGACTTACCATGATGAGAGGCGCGGCTGCAGGAACAGACGCTGGTTGCCGTGCGCGGCGGCGGGGGAAGCGGCGATGATTTTTGGTGGTGCCAGCTCCAGGCAGGCTCGATGACGGCGCGCGTCACTGGATTCGGGGAGAGCTTCGAGGAGCAAGTTGACAAAACAAACAAGACGTGCCTGGTCCCGGTTGTTTGGGCTTCAGAATCAAGGGCACCACAAAGCAAGAAGGCTACGTGGGAGACTCTTCGACAGCTGGGGGAGCAAAATAATTTTGCTAGCTGGTCGGTCGGACGTTGGCAAGCAAGCAAGCAGGCAGGCAGGCAGGCAGGCAAGTAGTCAGTCGAGACAAGGATGAGCCAGACGAAGAAGAGAGGTCAAGCATGCAACCACTGCGCCTCTGCAAAACCACCATTCTCGACGGACAGTATTCTAAGAGGTCTGACCCATGGTAGGTATTGAATCGGTGTGATTGTTAGTGGGTGCTGCTGACACTGCTGATAAGGGCCATATTGCCTGAAGGGCTGTACTAACAAGACTCTGCCGAGGCGACTTGCTCAGTAGCGGCCTCCACATGTCCCGCACCCCTCCAATGACGTTTCTATCAGTGTGGGTGCTGTCTGGATGGTGTCTTCTCTCAGTCATGCCTTTTTGGCTGCATCTCCGTGATCATGTATCGAGGTTCATACAATAAGACCAGATTTCGGTCAATTTTGGTCTGGATTATGGTAGCTCTCGAAAGAGTACGTCTATAAGAAGGCAAGCTTGTGCATAGACGAGTCTGCTTGAGCTGATAGGACTTGGCAGGACCTGACAATGTACCCACCTCGGTACTCGAGTTTCTTCGCCGAACTCGTCTCAGACCGGCCAAAGTCTTCATCCAGACCACCTTGCTATGTCGTACTGTAACATGTGATGCTTACTGCACAATGGGATTGATAATGCTCTATATAAGTCTCAGGGGAAAGACATCATGTCTACCTACTTAGGTAAGGGGAAGTGTATGTGTGCATATAACCCTGAAGATATGTGCTGCCAGAGTACTAATGATGTCGCAGACAGGGAACAAATCAGTTCATTCCATCGTCACGAAGCCCAGTCAGTCTGCTCACGTCAAACTCTGCAAACCCCATCAATGAAACAAACAAGACGATAGTATGCAAGAGCCTCGTAATTTTGATTGCCATGAGCATGTGTTTTCTTTACTTTATGATAAGGAGGTTTTCCCTCTTAGTAGACTACAAGCTGCAATTCTGCCGTTATAAAATGTGGGGTAAGACTCACATGTCTTCAATGTCAGAGCTCTGAGGACTCATTCTCCTCACTATCCCAATTCTGCTCAATCGCCCTCGAAACAACGGATCAACCCAAAAAGCTGTGTACACACAGCTCACTTGCGCATCGGCTTGAGCTACTGGACTCACGGGCGGCTTCTCAGATCCCACACATATGGGACAATCGGGATGCTGCGCCTAGCACGTACCAGTGCGCATCATACTCCTCGAATCATACAGCTTGGCTCGAAGCCACCAACAACAGGTCTAAGCCTGTGTGCTAGATCACCAGGGTCGCTGCCCAGACAAATATCCGCTAGATGGGTTCATAGCCATCAGAATAAGATATGGCGGCCGGTTTCTGTCCTCGATGAGTAAGCCTGAGCTTGACTGTCGCGTGCCCATCGCCCCCACGTAGCTGACAGCGTCCCAGATGGGTTGCAAAGGAAGCCAGACCCATCAGTTTGCGGCAGCTGATGGTGTTTGGGAGGCAATTGACAGAGCAGCGATTGATCAGCTCGGCTAATTATGTGCGGACTGAGCTTCCCACCAGGTGAGGAGCTCTGATGCGATGCAGCCAATATGGAACGGTGTGGCTGACAGCATGTTCTCCCAGATTGGCGCACCGAATCCGAGATATGCAACAGCTCCCCTATGTCGTTGTCACGAATCCAAATATCAGCGAAGTCTACGACCTCTACTACAATGCCTTTGACGCCTTTCGTAAGGTCAAGGAGATCAAGTCCCTCGAGGACAATGACCGGTTCTGCAAGACGATCAGCCAGACGCTCAAGGCGCATCTCTCCGTCATACCGAAACTTGCCATGGGCATTCTGGAATGCAGTGGCCTCATGAAAGCCGAAGAACTTGACAAGTTCATGAATACCGTCCTCCGATCGGTCAGTGCCCCTGCACCAGTTCACAATCCGTCATTCAGCTAACAAATGTATCAACCAGCGTATTTCCCGTCGAGTCATAGCCGAGCAACATCTCGCCCTCACCGAGACCTTTCATGCGCCATGGTTCTCTCCCGGCGCCAAACTCTCCGACACCGACTTCATCGGCGAGATATTCCTCAAGTGCATCGCAAAGGACGTCATCGAGCGCTGCGGCAAGGCGGTCCAGGGCCTGGCGCGCGCCGCCTACGGCCCGGACGTCGTCATGCCCGAGATCGTCGTCCTGGGCCACCTCGAGGCCACATTTCCTTACATCCTCAGCCACCTCGAGTACATCATCGGCGAGCTGCTGCGCAACTCGGTGCAGGCCACCATCGAGAAGCACCAGCAGGGCAAGTTCAAGGACGGCGAGAAACCCCCGCCGATCGAGGTTACCGTCTGCGAGGCGGCGCAGCACGTCATCATCCGCGTGTCGGACCGCGGCGGCGGCATCCCGCGCGACGTCATGCCCTACCTCTGGTCCTTCAGCAAGGGCCCCCAGAGCCAGAAGCTGCTCGAGAACCTGGGCCAGGTGCCGCGCATGAGCGCGACGCTGCAGGAGCTGCGGCCCGTCTCCCCAGCGCAGGAGATGCGCCGCCCGCACCGCGACGATAGCAAGCACCCGCAGCAGCAGAAACACCAGTACCACCACGATGGCGACGTGCATTCCTCGGGCGAGCCGCACCACGAGGGCTCGCTGTCGACGCTGACCGGCAGGCCCCCGAACCTTAGGCTGGGGATGGGCCTGCCGCTGAGCCGCGTCTACGCGGAGTACTGGGCTGGCAGCCTTGAGCTGCATAGCCTGGAGGGCTACGGCGTCGACGCCTTCTTGCAGATTTCCAAACTGGGCAACAAGAACGAACAACTGACGACTAGAGCGAGCATGGACGCCGTCTAGACTGGGGCAAACGTCCAGGCTCATAGAAAGATGTGTTTTACTCCGCGTGTGACGAGTGTCCAAGAGAGATTTGCTGTATTTCAATAAGTATTTTGCCACGAGGCATTCAGTATCACGGTGTAACACGGGGGGGGCATCAACGGCTACAGGGAGTATTGTTGTGCGGATACCCTGACGTATATGGCGACGACCGCGGTAGCAGCATATTGGTTTCTTTGACAGTTAGTCGTATGGTTTCATGAGCATTTTCAGTATTTCCAGTGTCATTGTCATTCAGGTTATGGGAGTAAATAGGGCAGCCATTCTCATTATCTGGTATCATAAGAAAGACGACCGAAAAATTACATCGTGACTAGAACAGGAGTGAAAAAAGGGGGTGTCTGTAGACGAAAAGTGTCAAGAGAGAAAAGGGGGAAGAAACTCGCAGCCGACATTTTTTTCAGATCCTTGAGAACCCAAACTTTTTCTACCAGCCGCCGCATTCGATAAAAGAAGCACGCCCGAGCCAGGTATTAAAATAACCCCCCATCGCTAATTGAGGATCTAACCCATCGAGCACCAAGTTTCCAGGATCGTCTACTCTGCGTGATCCCATTACAAGCTCCTCAACAATATAGAGGGAGTGTATCGCAAGCAATCGCAGGAACAGCCATAGAGTTTGTAGGTCATAAGCCAGCTGATCACGATTCCACTTAGCGACGGCCATGGCTGCGCACGGCGCTGCCCTGCATCTGCTCCAGCTCGCCCTCGAGCTGCTTGATCTGGGCGTGGGTCTGCTCAAGATCCTTGTTGAGACGGTCGCGCTCGGCAATGAGCTTCTGCTCCCATTGTCGGAATCGCTGCTCCTCGATCTTGACCTGCTCGGTGAACCGCTTGCGCAGGGCCTCCTCCTCCTCCTTGAACTTGGGGTTGTCGAGCTTGCGAGGGCGGGCCTCGCCGAACTTGCGGGTCTCCATCTGCTGGGCACGGTAGGCCTCGTAGTGAAGCTCCTCGGTGGTGTGGATAAGGTCGAGCATGTGGGTACGGATGAGAATTGACCTCAGCTTCTTGAAATCGCAGTGGTCCTCGTTCTCGACCTCGGCAACACCCCACGAGTACTGGCGGCCCTTGACGATGCGGCCGTCGCCGGTCTTGACATCCTTCTCAGAGCCGATGACGGCAAAAGGCATAGCAGCCATCAAGCTGCGGGCGTGCTGGGCAGCGGCCTCGTCATCCTCCTCGACTGGGGGCTGGTAGATCTTGATGCTCTGGGCCTCGATGACAGCTCGGATCTGAATAGTGTTAGTAACTTGAGACGAGTATATTTGATGCGAGGTAAACATACGCGCTGCTTGAACTTGGCCAGATCAGAAGGGCTGAGGGTGTCAGCCTTGGCAATGACGGGAATCAGGTTGACTCTAGAGCAGAGACGCTTCATCACCTCAATGTCGAGGGGCTTGAGGGTGTGGCCGGTAGGGCGGATGAAGTACAGGCAAGCGTGGACACGGAGGTCGATCTTGTCCTGGCGGCGGGGCTGCTGCTCCTGAAGCATGTACGACTCGTGCTGGTCGTCGAGGAACTCGATGATGGGCATCCACGAGTCCCTGTTGTTGACGTAGTCGCCGAAGCCGGGGGTATCAATGACGGTCAGGCGAACTGTAGATCGATCAGTATCTCGTGTTTGAGCACAGCGCAAGAATAACAGCAAAAGATATAAAGAGCGTACCCTTGAAGAACTTCTCCTCAAGCTCAGCCTTGGTGATCTCGATCTCGACGGTCTTGTCGACCTGCTTCTGGTGTCGTCGCTTGTGGTCGGCATAGTTCTTGATCGTGGTGGAGAACAGGGTGTTGATGAAGGTCGTCTTTCCCAGGCCAGACTCGCCAGCAACCTAGATTACATTATGTCAGTCTCCAGATGATCGCCGCGAGGCAGATATGTATGACAAGGTGTGCTAACCATGATCGTGAAAGCAGCTCCCCTCTTGGCGACGATTTTGTGCCTCTGGTTGGGCAGATTGGCAATGCCAATCGGTGAGGCGCTCTCAGCAGGTGCGGGGGCCATGATGAGCGATCAGTTGGAGACAAAAGTGAAACAATCGAAGACTCTGGATGTGGAATGTGAAGTCAAAGGCGACCCGATGAAAGTTGGAATGAAAGAATCGGCTGGCGCAGGCTCAAACAGACCAGGAAGCAATTAATTGTTGACGATTTGGGGAGGGCTGGTAGCTCGTGCTTCAGGGGAGAGAGGAAGGTTTCCCCATGCAGACTGCCAAATTTCCAGATGCACGGGCCATTGAGAAGGGGGGGCAGGGGGTGGGTGGTACCAGCGGGTGCAGGTGGTGAGAAAAAGGGACTTGGGGGACCACTGGACGGCACCCGCCTCAGGACAGGCTGGCAGCACTTCTGGGCATCCGAACGCCTAAACGCACCCCTATTTTCCGTGCGCCCCTCACCCGCCAGTCCACCAATCCACCAATCCACCAGTCCCGTGCTTAACGTCTGGTAGTCTCTGGAGCCACGCACGGTGCCTGTCAGTAGCGGTGTGGGGCCTAAACTGCCCTGACCGCCATTGAAACGCGCTATGCCTCAGCCAGCCTAGTGTCGCAGGAAGAAGGAATATCTTAATTGCCGACCCCGCCAAAAAGTTCAAAAAAAAATTAATGAGCAGTGCAGCATTGAGCTCCAGCAATTGGCAGGCAGTCCCAAGCTGGCACTATCGCACCGGGTGGGTGTGATTATCGATAGAGATAGCCTCTGATAAGAAACATTATTTTCTTCACAACCTCCTTCCAAGGCTTGAGATGGGCAGCAACAAGAGGTGACCATGAAGACGGATTTCAAGGTAGAGAGTGCTCTTTATAAATAGTTGTTTGTAATGCCAATGCTAACATATTCACTTTTCTAGTTTTCCAACTTGCTTGGAACTGTCTACTGCCAGGGCAACTTGCTCTTCAGTCCAGATGGCACCCATCTCTACTCACCTGTAGGAAACAGGGTGACAGTCTTTAATCTTGTAGAGTAAGTGTTGGATCCCATCACTGCATGCATTTGGAGCCCTTCTGTTTCCTTAGACTAACTGTAAATCTTCAGCAACAAATCCTATACCCTTCCCTTTGCCCATCGCAAGAACATCGCACGCATCGGCCTCACTCCCAAGGGCAATCTGCTCCTGTCAGTTGACGAAGATGGCCAGGCCATCCTGACCAATGTGCCCCGGCGCATTGCTCTCTACCGGATTTCGTTCAAGTCACCTGTCACAGCCTTGTCCTTCTCGCCATCGGGCCGCCATTTCGTCGTTGGTCTTGGGCGCAAATTGGAAGTTTGGCACGTTCCCTCGACACCCGACTCGAATTCCGAGGGCGAGCTTGACTTTGCCCCCTTCGTTCGCCACCACACTCACACCGGCCATTTCGACGATGTTCAACATATCGAGTGGTCGAGCGACTCGCGCTTCTTCCTCAGTGCTTCGAAGGACCTCACGACCAGAGTGTGGAGTGTCGATCCCGAAGAAGGCTTCGAGCCTACAGTCTTGTCCGGACACAGACAAGCAGTGGTTGGCGCCTGGTTCTCTCATGATCAAGAGACTATATACACCGTGAGCAAGGACGGTGCGGTCTTCGACTGGCAGTATGTGGGCCGCCCGCGAGCGGAAGACGAGATGGTAGACGAGGACGAGGACGATATGCGATGGAGAATAGTCAACCGACACTACTTCATGCAGAACAACACCAGTCTCCGGTGCGCTGCATATCACCCCGAGTCGAATCTTCTCGTTGCCGGGTTCTCGAACGGCATTTTCGGCTTGTACGAGATGCCCGAGTTCAATATGATCCACACCCTGAGCATATCACAGAATGATATCGATTTTGTAACAATAAATAAGAGCGGCGAGTGGTTGGCATTTGGCGCTTCAAAACTTGGTCAGCTGCTGGTTTGGGAGTGGCAATCCGAGTCTTACATCCTCAAACAGCAGGGTCACTTCGATTCAATGAACTCGCTCGTCTACTCGCCGGACGGACAGAGGATTATCACTACAGCAGACGATGGCAAGATCAAAGTGTGGGACATAGAGTCTGGTTTCTGCATTGTGACGTTTACCGAACATACAAGTGGAGTAACGGCCTGCGAATTCACCAAGAAGGGCAATGTCCTGTTCACCTCGAGCTTGGACGGATCCATCAGAGCCTGGGATCTGATCAGGTACCGGAACTTCAGGACATTCACAGCCCCAACCAGGCTGTCATTCACATGTATGGCTGTCGATCCAAGCGGAGAGGTTGTGGCAGCAGGCTCACTCGACTCGTTCGATATCCATATTTGGTCTGTCCAGACCGGTCAGTTGCTCGATCGATTGTCCGGTCACGAGGGGCCCGTGTCTGCCTTGGCATTTGCGCCCAACGGTGACGTTCTGATAAGTGGCAGCTGGGATCGTACTGCGCGATTATGGTCCATCTTCAACCGAACACAGACGAGCGAGCCGTTGCAACTCCAAGCCGATGTGCTCGATGTGGCCGTCAGGCCAGACTCCTTGCAGCTCGCAGTCTCAACTCTGGACGGCCAGTTGACCTTCTGGTCTGTTTCCGAGGCCGAGCAGGTGTCAGGTGTGGATGGCCGCAGGGATGTTTCGGGAGGCCGAAAGGTGACGGATCGCCGGACAGCCGCCAATGTATCAGGCAACAAGAGCTTTGGGACCATCCGATACAGCGCGGATGGCAGCTGCCTTATTGCAGCTGGAAACAGCAAGTATATCTGTCTCTACTCAGTCACCACCATGGTCCTCCTGAAGAAGTTCACCGTCAGCGTCAATCTCTCCCTCTCCGGTACCCAGGAGTTCCTCAACAGTAGGCTTCTCACCGAGGCTGGACCCGGGGCGGATTTCGACGACCAAGATGCTTCAGACCGTGAGGGTAAAAAGGACACGCTGCTCCCGGGCTCCAAGCGTGGTGATCCTTCAGCAAGGAGACAGATGCCAGAGGTTCGCGTGTCCGGTGTGGCCTTCTCTCCGGCTGGAACGGCATTCTGCGCTGCGTCTACTGAAGGCCTGCTCATCTATTCACTGGATACGACGCTTCAATTCGACCCTTTTGATCTGAACATCGAGATCACCCCTGCCTCTACACTCGCCGTCCTCGAGAACGAGAAGGACTACCTCAAAGCCCTCGTCATGGCTTTCCGCCTCAACGAGGCAGGCCTGATCAAGCGTGTCTTCCAGGCTATTCCCTACAAAGACATCTCCCTCGTCGTGGAGCAATTCCCGACAGTCTATGTGCCCCGTCTGCTACGCTTTGTGGCGGCGCAGACGGAAGAGTCACCGCACATCGAGTTCTGTCTCTTGTGGATCAAAGCTCTCGTCGACAAGCACGGTGCTTGGCTGACTGCCAACAGGGGCAAGGTCGACGTGGAGCTGCGCGTTGTGGCCCGGGCTATCGGCAGGATGCGCGATGAGATCCGGAGGCTAGCGGACGAGAACGTATACATGGTCGACTACCTCCTGGGCCAGTCTGCCGGCTTGGAAGACGATGACGGCGCAGTCAAGATGCTTGATGGCGCGAACGAAGTCAAATTGCTGGGTAACGGGCGGGACAAGGCTTCGTTGGCAGACGTTCTCGGCGAGAAGCAGGTGTCCGAGGACGAGGAGGAATGGATTGGGCTTGATTAGTGGAAAGACCTGTGTGTTGCCATTGTTGGAAAAAAGGAGTCTATCATTGGGCATATGCGGTCTATCGGTCTGGGCTGGGTCGACAGGCGTTTTGATACCAAATAGAAGTATTTTTGTCACATCACATGCAGTTTTACGACAAGCAAAGCAGCGATCTGTCTTGGTACACCAAAGTAATCGTATTACGTGAGTCGGCCGAGGATATGGTGGTCCCTCTCGCAGTCAAACCCCCAACGAGGACAACCCTAATCTGCTCACAGCTTGGGTCGAGTTTCAATGTCCTATTATTGCAATGTCAGTAACGGTTTGGTTCCTCGTCTTGGGCATCAACTCACCTTCCAAGCGGTCTCCAACCCCGTAGTCCGCACCCACTTCCTCCCCGGCGCCTCGACCGAGTCGACAACCAGGCGCAGGACCTTGTCCCAGAGCTCGTCGCCCTTGATCTTGAGCCTGTCGCTGTCTCTAAAGTTCTCGCTGACCTGCTGGCATATGCCCACAGCGCGCGCGAGCTTGATGGCGTGCCCGTCGTCCTCGACGTCGTGGAGGCGCGCCACGACGCCCGCGAATTTCTCGGAGGCGGGCTGTACCGGTGCGGCGTACGGCTCCGTGCTCGCCTTGTTGTCGCGAGGCACGTACGAGGTGATCCGGTCGAGGGAGACGGGCGGGACGGCGCGGCCCGCGTATTGCAGGAGGTCCATGCGGATCTTCCACTCGAGGATGCGCAACTTGTCCCTGATCGAGATCCAGGGGGCGGCGTTGATGGTAAGGAAAATTGGGGCCGAGTTGACGTGGTGCCTTTCGGAATCAGTATTCAGCATCAAAAACGAAACAACGAGGGAGGACAGTGGATAAGAGAGAGGGGGGAAGGGAAGCTTACATGAGGAAGAAGTCAAACTTGGGATGCTTGGTCGGGTGCGCGGCCGCGCTGGCGGCGACGAAGACGCAGGCATTGAACATCTCGGCCGTGCGCTCGTCAAGCTCCTCCGGCGCCACCTTCACCTGGCTGGCGATGCGGATGATCTCGTCCTTGGCGCGGACGAGGACGCCGTCGCGGACCTTGTTGGCATCCCCGTCGTGCGCCGAGGCCGCGAGCGTGGCGTCGGCCCTGACGGCCTCGTAGAGGGACAGGATCGGGGGCATGGCTGCTGACGACGACGAGGATGCCGCGTTCTGCTCGCTGACGGTCAGGAACTCTTTGAGGTTGTCCGAGTGAACGCAGGTCTGGCCCAGGGCTTCGGCGACGATGGCGGGCTGCTTCCACTCCAGGCCGTACATCAGCTGGATCAGGGGGTGCAGGAAGCCTGAGCATGGTGTTAGTGTGTGCTGTGGTATGATAAGGGGTAAGGTCAGTGAATTAGGGAGACGCACCGCCAAACAACCTCACAAACATGTCCTCGGCTTTGGCATCACGTTTGAACAGATACTCATTCACCACATTCTCCCAGCCAAGTCTTTCGATTTCGCGCTGGAAGAAGAGGAGAAAATCAGGGTAGTACTTCTCGTTGCTACCACCGAGATATTTCTCGGCATGGCTCCAATCCTTGAGCTCCTCGGGCACTCTGTCGTGAGTCTTCAGGGCATGCCGTTGGTAGTTGGCGTTCTCATCCCACCCCTTTTGCAAAGAACGCGGGCCAGCTCCTGTGCCGAAAAGAGCGAGGAGGTGGTGTGGGATCTGTCGGCATGGTCAATTCAGAACAGGGGAATCTCTTGAGCTAAAGTCTGGACCTACATGGTTGTGGAAGCCATCCTCATTGAAGAACACATGGTGAGTCTGCAGGATACTTAAGTTAGTGACTGGAATTCAATATTGGGTCTTCTCCGGCTTAGTTTCGTCAACATACCTCAAGGTCCTTCTGGAGTAGCTCGGACGTCTTGTCCGCCGTTTCTTTGCCCTGTTTGAATTTCCAAAGCCCACTATCCTCAGGCACAACGTGCACCTGGTATGGTGTAGCCGTGGAGGCCATGGTTCTTGATATCTGTATCTGGTTGAGCTGCCTTGATGAAGTCCGCGGTGGTTTCAGAGTTCGACTTGGAAGCTTTGCTGCTCTGGCCCAGAAGGACATCCGGACCGAACCAGTGGTCTCTTATATGTATACTTTTCTGGCAGTGACACATGCACTCTCCACGATACTAGGTTTCTAATATCAGGTATTGCGCGAAAGAGAGTTGTGATGAAATAGGTAAAGTCTACCACCCCTAGGCTCCCCTAGAGTGTAACGAAACGAACAACAGAGAGTCGATGACAAATATCATCAGTATTCGGTGGTATCTTGTGTCGTAGAAGTACTTGGCATATGCAGGTCGGGCTCACGAAAGACGACTAAAGTAAGAAGCATCGACGGGCACGCCCTTTCGGTCCCGTACAAAACCTCTACTCTGTACTTTGACAAGAAACCGCCATGTATAATCCCATCATGATTGGATGCTTAGCAGGGCCGCCGCAAACCGGTGCACATGGGCGAGATGGATCTTGCATCGACTACCGTAAGCCTGCAGAACTATTGATCCTATTGGTGAGTGCCACCGTCGCCGTTCTGGCTTCCCCGGATTCTCTCAGACCAGTCGGGCGGGGTGACATCATGGCGACGTCTAAAAGCTGCAACGAGGGTGCACTAAAGTGTCAACTCTGATTGTAACAATTACTAATATCTAGAATCTCGCGCGACACAATGCTCCCCGGAACGCCGAGTAGCGACGCGACCTCCGAGATTCACACTGAATATTATGATGAGATGACTAAACTGGCTGGCTCGGGGATTCTTGCTGTAAGTAAAGTAGGTAAAAGCAGGCACGAGGTTGGTGGTTGCTTCTTTTCCATATGTAAGGATATATTTCTATGCTTCTTCCCTATTGTTTGGCTTATGCACCCAGTTGCCATTTCCGTCCTACACACCACGATCATGTTGCGTCAACTGCGCTCGTTCAGGACGAATTCGGCAACAAGGTTAATTCACCCAGCAGACTCTGACTCGCAGCAAATAACGAGCAGATGCGGGCCACACAATCCCTCGCTTCATTCAAGGTTCTGAAGACGGGGCCCCTGGTCTGTTCTAGCCTGAGGGAAATGCGTTCCCTGGCCTGCCTCTCCTGCTTGGCTCACTCTCACAACCTCGTCTCTTGGCCCTCTCCAATCTCCAATACCACGGTGCGGCTTCGATGATCGGCGGTCCGCTCCCGCAAGCCGAGCAACCGTTGCGAACAGAATTGGCAGAGTGGAAACCTTTTTCTTCGCTTGCCTTGCCCGGCTTGGACCAAGGGAAACAACGGCATCCTGTCTGCCAATCTGCCACTATCACCAATTCGCTAGAGAAGCCTCAGCTGGCCCCCATTGCCAAGGCTGGCTGTCATCTCCCGGCACTCGTCTGTCTTTTTTGTATCCACGCAATCAAAATTCCCTTTGGTCTAAAGTAGGTACCGTGTGTGCGTGTGTACTCCGCACGCCGCGCCGTTGGGGCGTTGTTTCAAGTCCTCCTTTAGAGCAACCTCGAGTGCGCCACGAGGCCCTCCTGGATAAACCCCTGCTCACTTACCAGGGGACCCTAGCCTCACATCAGCTCCTTGCCCTTAATTTACCGGAAACCCATCTTTTACTTTTCGTGATCCTAAACAAGGCATACCTGGTCAGGCGAAATCACAAGCCTGCAAAACTCTGGTAGTCCATTCCAAGGATGGCCCCAGTGCAAAGAGGTAGGTCAAGGTACGGAGTAATACCTTGAATATCTACTTCATGGGGCTCTCCCGCTTTAACAAGGAGTTCAACCCATGGAATACTACCGTCTTTTCGAATCTCCTCTCATTCCCGTCATTCTAGAAGCCTAGGAATAAGGTAGGAGGGAAAAAGAGCACGTAGAGCGTCGCTCTGATCAGTTTCTTGCATTGCGTGTTTATACCCTAGACTTTTATCTCATCTTCCTGTCTGAAGCCTTTCTTCTCGATATCTTTTAGAGGGAACCCGATCTCTCGATGTTCGTCTTGAGCAAAATTCTCTATCCCTCGTGAAACCCTCCGAGTCCTCCCAATGAGGACCTCCGCCCACTATGCCGGCTTCTTCTCAATAGCCTCAGTTGTGCTATCGCTCTGTCAGCTGGTCAGAAGCCAACCGATAGATACCAACAAGTCAATATCAGACTCTGCATCATCACCATCATCACCCGACCATGAAGGTGAGACCAACCACACCCAGCTCCCAATATGTCCTTCAGAGCAGCTAGACTAACATCACAACTCTCCCAACTATAGACCCTGCCTCCTCTTCCTCCTCCTCCTCCCTCCTCCAGAGGAGGGATATGAACATGAACCTGCCCATCCCCATCGGCGCCGTCATCGGCATCGCCGTCGGCGGGCTCATCATCCTGGGGCTCGCCTTTGGCCTCGCCCTCTTCGCCCTCGACAAGAAGCGCGGGCGCATACGCGCCCTCGAGTCGCGCCTCACCTCGCGCGCCCGCCGCAAGAAGGAGCTGCGCCAGCTCTCGACGCCTCACGCCTGGCGCGGCGACTGGTCACGCAGGGGAAGCTCCGGGCGGCAGCTCGGATACCACGTCCACGTCAAGGGCAACGCCACGCCCGCCGCCTCGGTCCTCGGCTTCGGCGACTCGACGCCCAACATGCACGCCAACAGCCCCGTCTCTCCCGGCGCCGGCCCTGGTGGTGGCGCGGGAGGAGAAAGGAGAGGCTCGGCGGCCGCGACGCAGTCGTTGGCCTCAACGACGCTGTAGTCTAAAGGACGAGGAAGAAGAGAAGGAGAAACCAGATCAAAGCATTGAAACGGAGTTTTGTGTTTTTCATATGGGCTCATCAAAGCATACTTTTCCCTTTGTGTGAACGTTTCTTCGTCCCTTTCTTTTTCCTCGGGACTACTTTTCTATGTCGTTTGATCGAGCATGATATGAAGCGAGCAACAACATGTTTTCATAGACGTCCTTTTTAGAAACGAGATACACCCTGTGCATTTGCATATCCTTCTATTCTTCAAGACACAGCGAGTAACACTCAAGTTGTTCATTCTGGCAGACCTGGAAACGAGGTTCCGGGTATTCTTTTCTTACTTTATTCATTTCTTTAATATTCTTGTTCTGCAACTCTATGTAGACGTCTTCGCTGGTGCCCGAAATGATCTGCTTTTTACCATTGCGTGCCTTTCTGTCCAGAAAAGAACAATTAGGACCAACCCACAGCGGGTATATACACGTGTTGGCTGTGGCTGCTGTCTAGTTTTGCTGGCCTGCTTCCGTTCGCTATGCCCTCCTAAAACCCCATACCGTGGTTGATTACCCGGCCTAGGTGCGCTATGCTGCTTCTCTATGTCTACTCGGGCTCCTGCGGTCTCTCCTAGACGGCCGCTCTCGTATCAGCCTCTTGCTCGTCGACGCGTCGTAGCCAATCACATGCGTCAAGTAGTATAACCTGGACAAGTAGCAACACGTTAGTTTATTCACGTCGTATGGGAAAAGAAAGAGGGGGCTTTGGCAAACTCACTTCTCCTCGTACGACTCCCTCTCCTTGAGGTCCTCGAGCCCCTGCTGGCACTCCATCCACGCCACCGCCCGCTGCTTGGGGTTGACCCGCTTGACCGTGACCTTGAACCGCCCCGTCACGGGCCGGTGGTCGCTGACGCGCACCTCGTGCCGCTTGTAGTCGACCTGCTGGATGCGCCCCCGCCCGCGGTACAGCAGGCGGTCGCACCACGCAGGCGAGCGGCGCTTCTCGCTCGAGTCGTACGTGTCGGTGCCGACGTCGTACTTGTACGTCGGCGCAAAGGTGATGGGCATCTCGTCGAAGGCGCGCAGGCGGAAGGCCGGGTTGCGCCGGCGCGCGACGAGCAGCTGGTCGCGGTCGAGCAGCTTGGCGAGGTTGTTTGCCTTCACGGCGTTGACGACCGTGTCGCGCGACATGGTGTCGATGCGGTAGTTGAGGTCGCCGTTGAGGATGCACAGCTCGTGGTCCATGATCATGGTGCCGTCGCCGCCGCCGACGTAGCTGTCGATGCGCACCGAGCCGTCGCGCTCGAGGGGCAGGATGGTGCTCTCGAGTATGGCGGCCACGTCGTTGTGGCGGCTGTTGGCCTGCGACTGGCCCGCCGCGAGATGGCAGTTGACGAAGCACAGGGACGAGTCGTCGACGGTGAAGCGCACGACGATGGCGCCCTTGTTGCCGTGCAGGCCGCCCATGCCTCGCTTGACCTCGGCGTTGCTCAGGTTGCGCACGCGGTCGCGGATGTCGGCCTTGACGAAGATGCAGGTGAAGAGGCCTACCATGTGGGCTGTTTGCAGGAGGTGGTACAGCTCCCCGCCCATGTAGTCATCGAGACACCGGACGAGGAAATCTCGCCAGTCACGGTACTGATGGCTCATGCGCTCCTGGTCAGAGCCTTCCTTCTTCTTGCCCTTGAGGAAGCGCTTGGCAGTGGCAGTCTTGTCTTCTAGATCAACAAGTTCTTGGAATCCAAAGACAAGGATGTCTGGTGACCCGCTGCCTTGGAGGAGATTCTTGAAGAAATCGGCATCGCCATCCGAGTATCTCAAGCTGTTCGGCGTAGAGGCACCCGCGTTCCAGGTGAATACGAGCGTCTTGAGGGTTTGGAAGTCACAGTATGACGTGTCTTTGGAATGCATCTGCGTCTCTAGCCAGTCATCCTGCAGCAACCCGTCCCATACCCTGACAGAGCTGTCGGACCCCAGCGACACAATTTGATACCGGTCGAGTCGGTAGGAGCTAGATCTATCGGCAATTAGCTTGCAGATAGGTTGGTCATGAGCTTGCCAGTCCTTCATCAGCGTCCATGGCTGTTTGCTCATGTCGTAGACACAGATTCTGCCTATGTTGAAACCGGCCCACATGTAGCTTCCGACCCCCGCAAGGGAGTTGATCTTGTAGGAGCTCACGTTTACTATTCCCAAGCAAGCGTATTCCTTCCTTGAGTATATCGTGACCTTTCCGTCGACGTGACCAAAGAACACCTTGTCAGGGTCCGAACTCAACAGTGTGCCGGATGTGACATCACCAGCCCCGTCGTGGGAGAGCGGTCGAACTAAAACCTGAAATTGGGCCTTCCCGTCTAGCGTGGGAAGGAAGACCCTGATCTCCTTGCCCGTGGCATGCCAGAGTTCGTCTCCAACCACGAGGGAGAAGGAGTGGTTCTTGGGCATCCGGAACGTCTGATGCGGGCCGAGGTTCATATTTGGTGTGCCCTCCTCATCCGGACCCCAGACATGCAATGTGCCACCATCATCTAGGGTCCATAGCTCGGTATAATGCCGATATATCTTGATAACCTCATGTCGTGCATGGGCAGTCGGCCTCGTTGCGGTCAGGCTCTGGGTTGCGATGTCTGCTTCCATCAAGTCGCCCACGTTGTTGCCAATCCAGACACGTTTGCCTTCTTCGTCGACATTCAGGCCGGGCTTGAAAGCGACAGATGTTGCTTTGACTCCCTCGCCGTGGGCGAGACTCATAAGAAGTTCGCCATCTTGAAGACTCCAAGCTCGAGTAAAATGGCCACTGGTGCATACAACGTCCCCGCATACGTCGAATATGCGGCAATCGTACTTTGTGCTGATCTCAGGCACGCCCTGTTTAGCATACGGCGGTTGCCGGTTGACGTTCGACGGGTCTGGATAGGCCATTGATATGTCATTCTTGGCTGCCGCCGCGGCCGGGGTTTCGCCGCCACGAAGCTCATTAGTCTGCACAATGTTCGATGCTGATGGCTGCCGTATGTCATTTGCAGTGCGATTCGGTGTTCTATTGTCCATCGTGGTAGCCCTCACGTGGGTCCGAATCGGAGGCGGAGGATAGTGTGTGGATGTTGAAGAGGTTGGCGTCGGGGTCGATACCACCCGCTTCTGTTGGACAGTGACCCCATCTTCGATGTTTGAGCTCGAGGTAACCAAGCCTGGTCTAGGCGGCCGAGGCGGTGGACGTTCCGCTACTGTACTGCTGCGCGTCAGAGGCTGCGCATCTGACATAGTCTGTGGCCGATTTGGCAGTGGCGGGCGCTGCTCTCCGGTGGTCTGCGGCTGTAGGAAGCCCTTTCCGGTTCCGTTGACCTCCTGACCCCTTTCTAATCTCCTAGTCGCTACCGAATGATGTACTGGGGGCGGCTCGAATCCGGTTGGGATGGTCTTGGCTCTGGGTACAGGTTCTATCTGTGAGCGAGGACGCGGCCGCGTGGGCAAGGACGGCGGTGTCTCGTCTCCTTCGCTCTTGGGACTATCAGGAGGACTGCTGAAGGGGGACCGCTTTTCGGCAAGGTGCCCCCTGCTCTCCAGGCCCGGAATGGTCTCACGAATCTGGGAGGCGGGGGACGGCAACCTGGGCTTGTCAGCCCGGCTGACAACCGGTGGTCCTGCCCTTGTCTCTCGTTCCCTTCTCAATTCCACAGATCTTCGAGGGGGAGGAGGCGATGGAGGTTGCGATGGCGTCAACCTGGGAGAGGGTCTCGGCTCTAGAACAGGCGTGTGTGGCCGACTGCCAATCTTGAACTGGCGAGGTGAGCTGGCTGGCGAGGGCTGCTTCACGACCGCATCGGGGTTCAAGAGGCTCGACTGATCACTCGTGGCCAGGTTCAGCACCCTGCCCTTGGGTGGTGATTGTGGGGGGTCGACGAGCAGCGAAGGAGGCGGTATCGGTCTGGGGCTGAGCGGCGGAGGCGGGCCAAGCTTGTTGGAAGGCCGAGGAGCGGTTTCATTTGCGGACTGGTGTTGCGGCTGCAGTCCCGACGCAGAAATATCCCTCGGCTTCGACTTGACAGGTATAGCTGGGGGTTCTTTATGTACGGCACTCGCTTCTCGGAGCCTGTCTGGCTTGGGCGCAGGCGAGATAGGACGAAGTGGGGGTTGCGATTGGGGAGTTTGATCGGCTTTGCTCATGTTTTCGAAGCGTGCCCTCAGGGACGATACAGGCTTCTATAAAGAATAGTCAGCTATGTGGTGTCCACTAGTTGCGGCGAGATGAGAGCGCGACTCACGAGAGAAGAGCCATCTGGCCCTTCATTGTTTGATGGATCCATGATGGTCGGAGGGGAGAGAAGGTGGGGGTTCCCGCGTTGTCGTGCCCATAACACCCAAGGATGACGGTTGCTGTCATGAGAGTATAGACATGTGCCCTAGCAGGAAGAGGACCAGTTCAAAACTGAAGCGGGATTGGCCTCGGTTGACGATGCAGGGCCGCCCGCCTCAGCGCTGGTAACACAGAGCTCGAAATGGACCAGAGTGACGTCGCTTGTAAGTGCGTTTGCAGGTGACTAGGCGACTGGTGATGGGATAATTATGGCGAGAGACACACGGATAAAGGAGCGATTGGTCTTTGGAAGCGAGCGACAGGTGTTGGAATATTGAGATCTTGCGTGGATGTCGAAGTATGTAAGCTGGAAGTGAGAGGCGTCGTAATGAGGATTGCCATGAGTGGTCGCGAGGCTAGCGGGACGTTGCTACGAGCCCCCCACCAGGGCAGTGCTGCTTGGTGTTTCGCCTTAAAAGAGCCGGCGGGCAGCGGGCAAGCGGCTCCTGTCTAGCGATTTAGTGCCAGATTCACCTCTCCGTTGAGGAGGGAGTGGATTTCAGGACGAATTGCGCCCAGCGGCATCGGATCCCTGCAACGTCTGACATCAGAGGACCTTGGCGACTGTTTTTGCAGACAGTAAATAGAACAACTCCCACAACGGCTGAGACAGACAGACAGATTGCAGTCAGGTCTACAAAGCGCACAATGGACTTTGATAGGCTACCTATATGTTGGGACCATTGTGTGAACTTTAGGCACAATCGTCCTTCCAAATACTTATTGATCTCGTGAATTGTAGCATCAATTTTGCGTTCAGTCCAAGAGAAATGAGAAACGAGAGAAGGTAGCACCTAGTCAACCGATTCCAGAAACTTATGTCCGCCACCAGTTCTTCAAGAGAAGTGAACAAGGTCTGACCAAAATATCTTGTAGGTATCAAAATGTAGGCACGTGCGTGCGATGTCCTCCCACCTGTTTGACCTGTCACTTCAGACCCGCCAGGTTGGTTCGTCCTAGGTACTGTAGTCTACTGTACTCACATGTCGGTATGAAACAAACTTCCTTATGTAATTAGGTACACAGTAGCCCTCAATCCATCTGCCTTTTCCCCAGCAATGCGAACCTGTCTGAGAGTGGTCCATTGGATGATGTATGGATCTGTATGTTGTCAAAGATTGCGCTAACAGCGCCTGGTTCTAGCACGAAAAAGGTTAGGGAGAGCTGCATTTACATCCCCGCCTAAATTTCAGAACACAGGCCTAGCCAAGCGCGCTGGAGCAGACATCATGCCACCTGTGGAGCTGCCCCGAGCTGTCCCGAATTGTCCTTGATGGTCCCCGAGTAAGGAAAAAAAAGGGCCGCTTTGCAATTGGACGGCGATGAGGAATCGCTGGCTCTCAAGCTTCCCTGTCCATCCTTTCTTTTAACCATCCAGATAACTCGCCCATATCTTTGCCCTCTTTCTTATCTTTCCCCAGCTTCATCACCAGGCGCCTCCTCAGTTCTCAATTGATACCCTTACAAGACCCAGCGCAGCTTGTCAAACGACCAAGCCGTCAAGATGAACAATGTAAGTTCTTTGTCGTCATCGTGATACCTCTTGTAATTCAAGCGCTCGACTAACAAAGCTTCCACACGCAGGTCAAATCTTTCTGGTAAGCCTCGCGCGGGCCTTTTGCGGCATGTACCATGACACGGTCGACTGACAATAACTAAATCAGGCTGGGATGGGGTTCCCTTTGTGTCGGTATGTCGTTCCAGGCCGCTCATTGTGCCTTTATGCCCTGCTAATTCTCGATGCGCCCTTGTAGCCGGTGCAGGAGCCTACGTTTTCGCCAAGAGGCAGATCAACGCCGACCGACAGGCCAAGATGGCAGAGCAGCGGCGCAAGAAGGCCATGATCGAATCCCTCGAATACTCGGACAACGTACCTAACCGCCCCTTGTCCTCGGCAGCCATGGGGGGCTCGAATATGAATGGAGGACCGGCGCGAACCGATACCGCGGGCTCGCCAAGTCAGGAATCTAGCTCGGACCCGGCGCCGACGCGGCATGCGCCAGCGACGGAAGGCCAGAGAGTATGGGAGAAGAGCAAATACGAGAGTAGCACTCCTTTTAGGAGCCAAAAGGGTGATCGATTCTCTTGAGCGCGAAAGGCTTCTCAAGGCATGGGCTATTGGATTCGGAGACCGTAAGGAGCTTTCACTTCAGCCAGAGCTTCGTAATATTGGAGACCAAGGACTACAGTCGTTCCCGGGGCAAGAAGTCCAGATGTACACATACTACTGATAAGGGCGATGTCTCTTCATGCAGCTCACTAAATCGGGGTTGCGTTGAAGAACGTGGTTGAGATTGGACTGGTTCTCTCATTCATAGCTTCCCTTTTTCTCTGATTAAACAGTAAATGAAGTAATGCCACTCAAACTACATGGAAACCCGCGTTCATCCCAAGCTTTCTGCTGCGGAATCTTTGATATCATTGATCATTGGGACTGATATGATCCTCGTCTAGGTCGGCGCTTGATTCGCCGATGCCGATCAGCGACCTTTTTGAATTTATCTGTAAGCGCACCCCAGCTTGCGACTAGTTAGGTAAAGCACCAACGCCGCGCGCTAACCTATCATCACCAGAGCTTCGACTCTGACAGCATCAATCTCATTGTCTTCGATTCGCACGCCCACCCTCACTGAAAAAGCGCAAGCTGGCGGCAGACATCCTCCGCCTCGCGCGCCATCATGGCGTCCTCCGCGCAGCTAGCCATCGCCAAGGCTTCCTTCTCGGCCGTGCTCCTGCGGCCTGACCCTTCGCCCTGCTCGCGCGACGAGATCGAGCACTTCTACGCCCTCCTCGGCGCCGCGATAGACCGCTGCTCGCCGCAAAACGTCCAGGTTCGAAAGCCTCGCTCCAACAATTTGCACCCTCTGCTTTACAACACCTGCCCTCCTACGCCCTTGATCTATATAACTCTTTTGGGAGACCCGTGACTAAATCATTGTCTGCGTTACCTTCTTCTCTACAGAAGTGCAAGCAGTGGGCATTGCGACACCTCGTCCAGTCTCCCACCCGCGCTGCCTCCTTGGGCAAGTACCTCGCTGCTCTCGCCAGCTCGGCCACGTCTGGGGGCGACGGCAGATCGAATGGGCAAGCCTCGTCCACTAAGCCGTCGGCGGCGCGCCGCCCGTCGGCCAAGCGGCAACGTCTACATGCGCTCTACATCCTGAACGACCTGCTCTACCACGTCAAATACCGCAATCACGATGACGCATTCGCAAAGGCCTTCGAGGCTGTCCTATCGGACCTCTTTCGGAGTGCAGCCTCCTTCAGCAATAGTCCAAAGCACATCAGGAAGGTCGAGGACCTGCTCGCCATCTGGCAGGAGAGGGCATATTTCTCCCGGGATCTTCTCACGAAGTTGCGAGCTGTTGTTCAGGATGCGCCCCTGGCGAAAGCTTCCGACGAAGACGCTGCAAACGGCCAAGCCAGTCGCACTACGGCAGACTCGATGAGCAAGGCCAAGAATGCGCCATTTGTTATGCCCAGCATGCACGGCGACGCCACGACACCATGGTACGACCTGCCGGCCGGAAACTGGCTGCCTGCCATCCAGCCCAACTCTACACGGCCCATCGACCCCTCGATGGTGAGGCCGCTCCAGCTCGCCGCGGGCCCCGCTGAGAAAACCCTCGTCGAAGCAGTCAAGAAGCTCCTCGTAGATGTTGATCGCATCTACGCCAAGGACCTCCGCCTCGACGCCGACCCTGCCATCGACATCGACCAGATGGGCGAGCGCGTCGAGGTCGACGAGATCACGGGGGAGGTTCTCAACGGCGACACCTACTACGGCTGGTCCAGAGCCTTCTGCGAGAAGATGAAGGCCCGCCGCAAGAAGGGCCCCCAGGCCGATGACGAAGGCCCGCGTGGCCGCGGACGCGCCCAGGGATCGCGCAGCCCGTACAGCAGCTCTAGGAGCCCCTCATCGCACAGTCGAGAGCGCCCAGCTTTCAAGAAGCGACGCCTCTCGCGCTCGCCCAGCCGCGGCGATGCCTACACCCCCGACCGCAGCCGGAGCCGCCGGCGCAGCTATAGCCGAGACCAGTACCGCCGCTCCTCGCGCAGCCCGCCATCCCGCTCGCGCTCCCGCGGCGCCCGCTACCGGCGCCCGGACTCGAGATCACCTGCATACTCTCCCCCTCCGCCTCCTCCGCCGGCAGGCGACCCTGCGTACAGCAGCCATCCACATCCTCCACCTCCTCCCCCAAACGCCTACTTCCAGCAGCAACAACAGCAGCCTCCGCCCCCGAATTTCCCGCCCTTCCCACCGCCTCCGCACATGGCCATGGGAGGAGGAGGAGGCTTCCCACCTGTACCTCCGCCGCCTCCACCGAATTTCCAGGGGCAATGGCATCCTCCTCCACCGCCGCCTCCGCCGAACATGCAAATGGCCCCCGGCGGGGGTGGAGGTCCGAGCCAGGGCTGGATGCCGCCCGGCGCCACGCCCGCTGTGCCTTGGAGCGGCGGGTGGGCTCCTGCCGGACAGCCTCCACCGCCACCGCCGCCACAAATGGGCGGGTATCCGCCGCAACAGCAATCGCAGCAACAACAAGGGTACAATCCTCACCACTATGGGAACAGGGGAGGTAGCTATGGTGGACGAGGCGGTTGGAATAATGGCCGCGGTGGCGGCGGAGAGGGAGGTTCATATGGCCGTGGGAGAGGAGGAGGATGGTAGAATTTGACATGGCCAGGCATAGCCATCTTTGTTTGAATGAGTAAAAGCCCCTGGGAGGGCACTTGATTGTAACGACTAGTATATACCCGAATCCAAGTACATTTCACTGGACACATGAATAAGTATCTGTCTTGGTATTTCGTGTTCCCAACGTTTTTTATTTTGCAACTATTAGATTTATCAAACGAAGCCCCCTTTGCATCATAAAACGCCAAGCTGTTCTCTCGTCTTTCCCAAGTTTCATTGGAAAGACGCGATGAGAACGGGCAGTGCTGCCACTGCATAACACGAACGAAACGAAAAACGAAACTAGAAGAGGGGAAAGGGGGGGGGGACAGGCTGTTGTCGGATGGAAACAATGTTCTTTTTGTTTTTCCAGACATGACTCCATACAAAGGTAAGGCTGAGCAGAGACGGGATAGATGTCCGGCCACTACTCCTGCCGAAAAGACAAGGGTTGACGCCGTAGCGATTGTCGGTGCTGCCATCAACAACCTGCGCAAAGATCCGCGGATTCAAAGAGCGCAAGACATCGCATTTCCACGCCCATGCAGCTCGCTCCTCCGCCCGTGCCGGTCTCGCACTGTATCCGCTGCCTTGCCCGTCATCGCCGAGCCTCTCAATTCTAAACCACCAAACCACCGAATTCCTTCTGAAGAACAACCCAGCCTTCGTCGACGACTGATACTCGAGGAACCAAGCTGTTGAAAGAATCCAGGACGTTGCCGTCCCATCCATGTACGAAGAGCGGTCTTGCCCCTGATAACCATCCTAATCCGCACGCACAGAATCAAAGAAAAAGGCAGAATCGTGGATATGAGCCATTGTCGTATTTTGTCTGAGCAATAAAGCCGATATATGCATATCGATGTAGAGAACGGCGCCTCCATCTGAGAGCCGGTATCGTGGGATGTGCGATACTTATAAAACGAGACTGGAGACCGGTACGGTACACCAACGAAGATCCGTAACTTTCGTGAGTTCATTATATGTCGGGACCAGGGTGTTTCCCGATCCATCATCATCACAAGCCTCCATCATCCTGACCCACTGCGAGGGGCTATCTTTGCCCCCGTGCAGACCCCGATGAATTCTGACGTTCATGAACCGTTGGCCGGCGGTCCCTACGTTCGCCGTCCTGCAGCTTCAACGAGTCGAGTCTTTTCTGATTCTCATCTGAAGCATCCGTTTCATCCGTGCGGGATCTGGGCTTATCGGCAGTGCCGTTGGTTTTCCTCCGGTTGGCCTGCTCAGCGATCGCTGCCCACTTGTGCTCACGCAGTGCTTCCCGAGAGGCTGCACTGTTTTGCTGCTCGGTATACTCGTGGGAGCAGTCGTCAAAGAGCTGTGGGTTGATCTCCATGAAGAGTTTCATGGCGTTATAGACCATGCCGTGGATAGTACTGAGGCGCGAGTTAGTATTTGCCCTGCTCGCGTGCCCAAAGAGCTCAATGAGCACTCACCGGTTCCAATGTCCCTTGGAATTCTCATAGAGAGGCGCAAACATGATAGGCAGAATTATTTCCACGTTGTCGCTCACGAGATTGCAGAAGTACTCGTTGTTCCAGAAATACAGAGCGCGTTCAGCGACCTGGAAGTGTGGGCTCGCCACAGACTTGGCAAGCTGGTGGAAAAGGGGCTCCTGGACCTTGGCAAATTCGGCCGGATCCATGACCTCGAAAATGTCCTCCACCTCGTTCAGGAACATCACCTCCTTGGTGCTATTGACTTTGGGCCAATAGCGCAAGAGACCCAGAACGACCTGATAGGAGGCAATTAGTAAGATAATTTGTTATTTGGGGGAGACAAAACCAACCTCTTCTGTCAAGGATGCATCCTTTTCGAGGAACTGCACGATACAGTACGCCAGTTGCGGGTGGTACATGCTTAAGCTTTTCACCTTGTGCATGGGGATCAACACACGGGTGAGGAACAGCTTATGCTCTTCTTTCAAGGGCAGCGCAAAACCATTGATGATCGACCCAAGGATTTCGAGAAGTTCTGCAATACCGTTGAATCGCTCAGTCTCGTATGTGAACTGGAAAAAGACGTGGTTGATGGAGCGTCTGATAAACGATCGAAGGTTGAGGAACTTTCCGTAAATGCGGTGTAGAGTAGTCTTCAAGAAATCCCGCTCTCGAGGATCCTCTGAGTCGAAAAGCTCAAGCAGCTGCAGAACAAAGCTGTGGTCGATGTATGCCTTGGCGATGTTTGTGTTGAAATCTTGGCTCTCGATGAATCTGAGGAAAAACTCGTAGACGACCTGAATATGCGGCCATGCAACCTCGAGCACAGGCTCGTCTTCCTCGGGATCGAACGCCTCGCCCTGCGGGTTCATGGGAGGCGGGATAGGTCGGAAGAGGTTCTTGGCGAACATCTCGACGACTCGTGGGTACATGGGCTCCGTGATGACTTGGCGATTGTTGGCCACATAATCCAGAAGTTCATGAAGAGCCAGTCGCTTGATCTCCTTGGATTTCATGTCACCGCTGGCATCATTGAAGTCGAAGATGACATTGCACTGGTCGATCTTCTGCATGAACAGCTCCTGCCTTCGGTTTGGCGGCACCTCATGAAACCCTGGCAGTTTCTCCAGCTCGCGATGTGCAGAGATGTCGAACCTGGACGAGTGTTGCCTCTTCGGGGTTCTGATCCCCTCCGGCACGTCTTTCGGCGTCGATTGCAGGCGGTCAAACATCAGGGACTTCTGTCCAGCCTTGGGAGGGGCAAGGTCATGTGGCATGGTTTCGGCGGCGCCTGGAGGAGGCACATGCTGTTGCGGAGACATCAAATTAGCGATCCGCTGCGAGGCCAAGAGCGAGATAAAGAAAACTACTCACGGGAGCGCTCGGGCTGATGATGACGGTCGGAGGGAGAGTGCCGTGGCGTGTCGGCGTATTGGAACCATTTGCAGCTGAGGGCGAGCCAGTCACTGCGCCAAACCGGTCCGGCCCACTGGGGTTGTTTGCTGCACCTACATTCCCGAGGTGGGATGGCTGGTTGGCAGCCCCGAGCTCCCCGCTGGGCTGCGACGTGTTGCTAGGGGGTAGAGGTTTGTTGCGGATATCATTGAGATTTGATGCCGACGACGAGGGCGTCAGAACCGGGGACTGGGTAGCGGAATCGCGTGAGGTGGCCGAGGATGGTGACGCAGTGCCATCTTTGTGGTCCTTGTTCTTCTTGGAGGCCTTGTTCGGATCCTTGCCGCGCGACAACTACAGTACAAGAGAGCCAGTCAGTAAGAGGTCTTTCGGGGTAGCAATCAATCGTTTCAATAGCTCTTTTCAAGTCAAACAAAGCTTGGGACTAACAACTCTCTGACTGAAACGCTTCATCGTGGGCGATGAGGTCTTGTTGCGCGGTGGGGCGGCTAGAGCAGCCCGACTCGCTGATTATGGCGGGGTTGTGCGAATGATGATGACGATGCGGAAAACAGCGAGACTGCCCGAGGGAGGGGGGAGTGGTTCGAGGACAAAGGTGTCTCGGGAAGCGTTGTGAATTGAATTGAGGGTTTCGGGCGACGGTGGACTGGGAGAATCCAGGTTGGTTGTGTTTGGACAAGATGGTTGACGACGAGGCGCGAAAGTGGACCACACTACCGCGGACCCAATCGACAGCGAGGGAAGCGGGAGTCGGGACGCTGAAACCACGCGGGACCGACGACAATGAAAAAGACGCAGGGCGGCGCTTTATGTCGTTGTCGATGTGTGGTATCGAGCAGGCTGAGTGGGCAAAAGGATTGTCTGTCTTTTTTGGCAAGATGTTGTGGCCGAGAAGAGAGATCGGCAAAGGGGGTTTGAAGTGTGGTGGTGGTGGTTATGGTGGTTATGGTGGTTAAGGTGGTGTTGGTGGTGATTTATGGTGGGTAGCAGTGCTGGTTTGCAGTGGCAGGAGGAGTTGAGGTAAGGCCTGGTCCACCAGACCTGACACTGTCTTTCGGAACACAACAGAGCTGACAGCTTCAAAAGGAACCAACCTCGCGCTTCAATTTGGAGAACATCGGCACAGTTCCAATCCCAAGACAATCACCGAGTTGCAAAGTAGACCTTGTCGGATCGAAGGCAGCGTCGGGCAAATGCGGTCGGGACTGGAGTGGATAGGTCAGTCGAAGGCGACGGGGTCCAACAGAGGCGACGGTTGGAGCTGACGGTGACGGCTAGGTGTTGTAACAATGGCAAGTAAATATCGGATGGAGATAGCTCTGGAGCTTTTTGGAGGACCTAACAAAGTCCGGGCAATGAGCGAGTCGACGTCGCAGCTTAGCTGTAGCAATAACTACAGACAGCAGTGGAGAGGGGGCTTCGACGAGATGGGTCGACGCTGGTAGGTTAAGACGACAATTGTTTGCGGGGCCATTCTCTTAAGGGCACCTTGGAGGTAAAACGCGGGAACCCCTAGTGTCCCTAGGGGCAGTGGTGGGCCTGTGCACTGTCCTCGGATAGGGTAGATTGGGGGCCCATCAGATGTGCTGCTAAATAAATTCTGCAGGCGTTTCAAGGGTATTGTTTCTGCAAAGCGGTGTGATCATTTGGCTTTTTCTTCTCAATGTACAGTACCCAGCATACCATCCCGCTTCTGATTCCGGTTAGATCTTCTGAGAGAGCTGTCCGGGGGGATTGGATCAGAGTCCTTGCATCTGGCAGCGTTTGCTCGTGCATAAGATCTCATTTCCACTCTAAAACTACCTTTCACTCGGCAAGCAAGAAGACACTTCACTTAATCAGAGCTGTTGTCAAGGCGTGATGCTAGGAGACGACGACACAGACACAAGACATGTTCTTCTCTTGAAGCACATGCACAGCGGCCTAGGAATGAGCAACAGGATTTGGATCTCTGACTATGCCAGTGGGCAAACGAGACAAATGCCTGTCCTGCATAGCTAAATGCTAGCTGCAGGCTTAAGGCGGTTTGGTTGTGTTGACTACCAGGAATGCCGCAACCAAGGACGACATGTCCGTAGGAAGGAGTAGTAGAGACATTGACGCAAGTGGTGCGTTTCATTGGCCACATACAACATCTGTAGCTGCCTCGGACTCGATCAAGTGTCATAGTCTTTCCGTCATAACAAAGGTTCGTTCGTGTTATTAGGGAGCCAGTTGTCTTTGTTAGTGGATTCACTTGGTTTCTCGTCGCGGTGTTTTTCTTAGCGTCTTGTGACCCCTGATGACCATGCTTTACGGCAGGCGGCTGGACCCCATACTTTTCCAAGATTCTCACTTGGCACCAGCTGGTGGAGACTTTCTCTCATTCACTCTCTGCCCATTCCAGCCACGCCCTCATCACTAACACCGGACTTTTTGATGAGACAAACGAGTGACCACCCATGTCTTGAGAATATCATCGTTCATTGAGCACCCGGACGAGGAGCCGCTCTTACGTCTGCAAGCAACAAGATTCCACTCTTCAACCTTCAAATTCAACTGGCCCTTCAACAGCCTATTTCGGCCAGGCTTGATACCCCAGACACGGCGCATCATGACTGATTCTTACAGTCTTTGATCTTGCCGAGGGCTTTCCATGACCTAAGAAAGCAAAGTCCATACCAACCCTTGCGTGACATGGCACCGCCAGCGACCGCATCTCGGGGTCCTGGTGTGGCTTTCGCCAACGGAGATCCGAGGGGTCAAGCTCCCGTCTATCCCATTCCAGATAGAAAAGTCACCGCTCTGGAACATCCCATGATCATCAAAAACGTCGACAAAGCCATCCAGACTCTTGGCCGAAACCCAAACTTTCAATCCGTACGTCTCTTAGCTTATCATAATTTCTGCTCACCAACCACTAACCCTCCGTCTAGTTCATCGAAGGCACTGGTCCGCAAGTCTCCGTGCCCTTGTATCTTCGCCATGATAACCCAGTCACGAGGCCCATCATATCGCATGCGGCTGCTTCACATAACGTGGTTCTCAAACTCACTGTTCCCAAGAGGACCGGCAGAAAGCGAAAGAGAGGCACCGACGGCCCCTGGATTGGCGGTCCAGCACCAGATGACGTTGAGGCTCATGTACCACCAAGCCACCCAAGCATCAGTCCGGTCTCGATAGACCATGATCCCCGGCTCCTCCGGCGAAAGCTGGAAGACAATGTCGGCAGATATAGAGTCGAGTCGGTCGGCCTCATCAAGCAGACCCACCGGTACAGAGGCCTCACAGACTTCCAGCAGTCCATAACAAACTCTCCGTTCATGTCCGAGTTTGTCAACAAGGTCATCCCTGGAGATGTTTCAAGACTGCGCGAGTTCAAGTTCGGGCCGAGAACAACGTCACCGCCTCCAAATGTTGAGCTACCCCCTCCTCCCGCAGTGAGCAACATCACACTGCCATTCCCCTACCACTATAGCCAGAATCCCTATGTACGCGAGGTTGCCGATAAGGACGGTCTTTCGCGAATCATAAACACTAGTGCTCTACAGACTACTAGTGGCTACGTCCTGAAGTATGACCAATACCCGGTACCGACAGAGCCTTCTCGGCCGCCGGATCTGTCCGACCCCCAGATGGCGATTGTCTTAGAGGAAATAAAGAAGGCTATGGAAGCTCGTCCTATTTGGACGCGCCGCGGTCTCATCAACAGCCTCAGCGACATGTCGGGAGCAAATCAAATCTCCGCCAACCTTATTCGAAAGGCAATTCCTTTTGTCGGCTACCAATTCAAAGGCGGGCCGTGGCGAGATGCTCTAGTCCGTTACGGCATCGACCCCAGGAAAGACCCCTCCTATCGCACCTACCAGACTCTGATCTTCAAGCTGCGGTTCTCAGACACGGCTGGACCCGGCCAGAGCTGGCAAAGCATCCGTGCCGCAGACGTCGGGGAGACGAAGCGGGCTCCCACGGATAATGACCGTGACGACAGCCATATGTTCGACGGCAAGAGCTTCTGCCGTGACGGCAAGGTCTGGCAGGTCTGTGACATCACTGATCCAATGCTGGCCGATCTTTTTGCCAATGCTGAGGTTCGTGACACGGTCGACGAGTTTGGCAGTGGCTGGTACCACCGTGGGCTATGGGCCAAAGCCAAGGCCATCATGAAGCACAAGATGAAGACGATTCATTTTGGCAGAGATCTCGATCCAGAGCAGTACCAGGCCGCGCTGAGGGTGCCGGACCGTACGCCAGAGCCCGGCGCCAAGTCCATCAGCATTCCCTTGCCAGACCTGAACCTGACAGAAGAGGAGAGAAAGACATACAACATCCGCAAGTATCATCGGGGCCTTCACCAACGGCCTCGAGATCGGTCAGGTACTGCTTACCGTGTACCCATCCCCAAGGCAGGGTCGGGACAGAGGGCACCCTCTTCAGCCGCTGGCGTGTCCAGCGAAGGGGGGTCTGAGGTAGCTAGCCCTAGCACCGAAACAAGCGTAGACAACCGTCTACCTACCGTGGAGGAGGAAGACTCGCGTGGTGAAAACGATGAAGATGGTAGCAGTGATGACAGCAGCACAAGCAGTAGTGGAGACGGCAGTGACGAGGAACAGGAACAAGAGCTGGAGGAAGAGATGGAGGAGGAAATGGACGAGGAGGAGAATGCGGACGAGGAGGAGAATGCGGACGAGGAAGGGGAAGACGAAGAGGGTGAAGATGACGAAGAAGGTGAAGATGACGAGGATGATGAAGATGAAGACGGTGAAGGAGAAGAAGACCGCCAAGACTACGACGAAGACGAAGACCTGGAGGGCGATGGAGATGAGTACGGGAATGATCAGTATTCGGAGGAGGGTTTTTCTAGCGGAGTTGAGTACGCATAGTATGGCGAAGGCTGGATAGGGCTTGCCGGTTATAGCTACGTTGATAGAGGTATGATACCCAATATTATTTTCATTATGCATTTCGAACCAGATGGCTTTTCAGCTTGGAGACGAGGATTTGATCCTATCGATGGGCTCTGTAGAGCAGGCGAAGCAGTAATATATTCAAGTTACATGTCAATGACTTCGTCAACTAGATTCTACTCTCCAGACGAACGGTGCCCAACAGATCGGTTGATACCGCAGGCGGTATGGTGGTAGGTTGCCTGTTTAGGAAATACATCGCGGCTAACATCACCGTCAGAACTGAAGTCGCATCCCCACTAAAGCGCACAATCACTCTCAATGAAGCAACCACCAGACAAGACTAAGGTAAATCAACATGAGAAAAACTGCTATTTACTACGTCAATTGGTCTACCAAAAATAGAATTAGAGTGAGGCTCCGGCTTTAACCTTACTTCGCTGGACCTTACCTGGAATGCGATCCGTGGGTATAAATGCTCCATCCCCCGGGTGTCAAGTAGTCCTTGCATGCACATTCTACCATGCCCGTAGCCTTTGAACCGGCTAATAGCATATTCATAGTCATTGAGATACTAGGCTATGGCAGATAGAAGAGATGCTTCTACGCGGAGGCAGCATTCTGGCGGCTCGCCCTACCAGAATGAGACGACCCCTTTTCAGCGCAAGACGAACCATGGAATTGTTTGGGACGACGATATAGATCTGCTTTCGCAAGCACAATTCCATCAACTAACGATATCCAATGAAATCCCATCTCCCCTGAAGTTATCACCCTCCGAGGAGCTCGAGCTCAACGAGAGGGCAGCCGCGATATACATCAGTCGACATCTTGCCAAGAGTCCAAGTCCAAACAACACAAACACTCGCCATTTGTCTCATCTTCACCAGTGGCTTGAAGACTTTTCCAAGTCTGCGAGGTACAAGGAACTCTTGAGCTTTTGCAAGTCGGATGACGAGAGAGACACGCTCCTGAACAAGTCTCTCGCGTCCGGGGTCGAAGGTCAACTCCTTGCCCGAGTCGGAAGGCAACTGTCATCGATCCTGGACGGAGAGGTCGACGCTCTGCAAGTCATGATGCACGACGATCTGCTCATTCACTACGCCGGGGGCCTCTTCTCCCGAGCCTACACCCATATAGCCAAGCTCGGCCGGCTTCTGGTTCACAAGAACCCGCAGATGAACATCCTAGAGGTTGGTGCCGGAAGCGGAGGTGCTACTTTACCACTTTTGCAAGCCCTCCAGCGAAACGGTGAAGCCTTGTTCAACAAGTACTCTTACACAGACGTATCCAGCAGCTTTGTCAGACTCGCCAGGAGCGGAGTCGGCGGCGCTGCACCAAAGGTGGATTTCAAGGTGCTGGACATCAGCAGGAATCCCACCGCGCAGGGCTTCGAGGCCGGCCATTTCGACCTCGTTATCGCGTCAAACGTCCTCCACGCAACACCGGTATGCGCCGAAGCAATACAGAACGTGAGAAAGCTTCTGAAGCCTGGCGGAGTTCTGGTCATGGCCGAGACTACCAGGAAGACCGCCATGGTGAACATGATCTTCGGGATGCTACCAGGGTTGGTCAACTACTCCAGAAGTCTCGCGAGGAGCCGAAGTTTGTGTACTAATTTGGGATTTATGTAGATGGTGGTCCTTCAAAGACAGCCGTAGAGGGTCGCCTTTGTTAACACTGGACGAATGGCACAACGTGTTGCTTCGTAAGTCCTTTAGTGGTGTCGAGCTCGCCTCTGTCGAGAACGACGGATCGTCCCCCAGGGTGTCCGTCATGGTTTCTAGAGCGATCAATACACCGGAGATCCAAGACCTGGTCAATAAAAGCCTAGGCCGGGTCAGGATCGTGCATCGAGGATTTTCATCGATGGTGCAGCAGCAGCTGAGCATGCAGCTTTGTCTTGCAGTAGGTTCCGTCGGGCATTCCTGTTCGATCAAAACCTGGGATTCAGTGTCTAAGTTGGACGAAGAAACGGCGGCAAAGACCCTCGATATCGTGCTTGACTGTATAGACGACACAATCTTGATGCAATCTTCGGAGCGAGCGTCTGAGGGCGTCAAGTCCCTGACGGCTTCCAGCAGAAATATCCTCTGGATAAGCTACAAGAGCCAATCTTGCCCACCCGAAGCCGAAGACTCGATGGAACTAGTCACTGATCTCGCCAGAGTTGCAAGCAGTGAGGATGGCGATCTTCGCTTCGTCACTTTTGAAGTAGAAGACCCGGTTGAATCCGAAGTTGGCGTGCGTGGACTGGTAGCTGCAATGCTCAGGCTCATCGACACTGTCTGGATGGGCAGAGGTGGGAAGCCGTGCTCGTCAGAGACACAATTCCGACTCAAAAGCGGCCATTTCCAGATACCCAGGATCATTTCCAATAAGAGTTCCGACCGCCGGACTGGTCGTATCAACCGGAACGGTCGTTCGCCTAAGGGGACTCTTGCCAACCCAGCAGCGGATCAGACACAACGGGCATGACTGAAGGAGCATGCGGCGGCCTAGGTGGTACTGGGGGTTCCATTAATATAGGCTGCGGTGATTTACTGTCAGCTAGTTTGCTTAGAAGCCGGTCACATAATCTACATGTCGCTGGCTACCTAACGAGGCCAATCAGCGTGGACTGGAAATCGAAAAACTGAACGGAATAGGGACAAAGCTCCGCGTAATGAGGATTGATGAGAGATATATCAAATCAAGAGAGAGTCAAGCCAATTGTTAGACTCTGTCGAGATTCGGCTTCCCTCCTTTCACGGGGGACACTCACATCAGAGTATATCTTCAGTCGAGTATCTCTGGCAGCCTCATCGCACAAAACACCTCCCCATCATCTGCACCGTGTGGCCGCTCCCGATCAGATTGAGAAACCAAACTCAGTCAGAGCTATACTCTGGGATCAAAGGCCGGGGGCCAAATTGTCGGTTAAACAGCCAGAAAGGCAGAGATCACACTCTGTAGGTCTAGCAACTTTACCTAATCTTGATTGGATCTAGGACCTTGGCCATACAGACAGACAATACACAACTAGTTGACTGGTTCTCAACCGAACATGGGTATGACAACAGTGAAGGGGGTGACGGGACGGGCCGGCGAAGGCACACGAGGAGACAAGAATACTCGGTCTCGGGTCCGTGACTTTTAGTCAAAGTAGATTCAATCGGTTCGATCCGAAAGATGACTGCAAGACATCCAATCAATGTTCGTTCCAAACAATTTTCCACAAGTGAGTTGACAAGAGCTTAATGTTGGTGCTACGTGATAGTTGCATTTTCAGGACCGCATTAGTTTACTTTTGTGCATACCGAGACTAACCAACGGCGAAAACATTTCACGCTTTTTGTGCACTCTCTCTGGATCGAGCATGTGCTTCACAAACGTCCCTGCATGAAGTCTGCACAAACTCAAGCGTTATGTAGCGCCGGGACGCTGACGTGGCTGCTGTTTTGTACAACCACGGATCAATGAATCTGCTTTGGCGGCGAATATGCACATTCGGAAGATGTCTGTGCGTTATCCGCTGGCAAGAGGCACGCGGACACCGACGTATTGGGGGCCAAGGTCTCCGAGGTCAGCGAGAGGCCAAGCAATTGTGCACATTGGCCCAGAGTTGCATTGAGGTTTAACGCAGCAATACATACATATTCTATGCTCGAGACCCAACAATTCTTTGGCCAAATGCAATGCTGGCTTGATGTGGTGGCTGGATGGTGCGCGATCCGGGGTGCGCGCCCGGTTTCGGTGTAAGTGCGTCCGGGCCGGCGGACCTGTGGGTCGGGGCTCGGCGCGGGGCTGTTGGGATTGCTGCCTGAACTCGGCATACCGCATCCGGCTCGAAGATGACAGCGGCAATCATCGGCCGCGTCAAACAAGGCTCTCAAGGCTCAGGACAGATCATAGAATGCTCTCGTTTCCTATATAATATATGGAGATATGTCTAAGGCTGCCCGGCGAGTGGAGATCAGGCGGTCTGCTGCCTGAGAATGACTCGACGACTCTTATACCACACGTCGTATCTGACAATCTCAATGGTCAACAATGAAGGGCAGACTAATGCAACCCCTGCCACCTCTACTTCAATGCCTGGGCGTTTGTTGTACACCCCTCCAACCACAGACACACACCAATCAGGCTGTGTCTAGGCTGCCGTGGAGGTTTAGCAGCGAATTCGAATTCTGATCACTCCTTCACACCTGCAGTTCACCCCATATCTCGGCACTTATGTCATGCAGATATGCATATATGTGACCATTTGAGAGTGGCGCCAGTTTCTTGACTTGCAGGGCACTTTCTTTTCGAGGCTCGAGGGGGGGTGTAAGTATTGATAGGTGTGAGGATTGTCTGACATGGGGGTGCTTGACCTTGTCACTTTATTTCACCCCTCCCAACTTGGAGGACTAGAAATAAGACGACAAGAGGCGGTTCTTGGTTCATGAATGAGTGTTCACAGTCCTGAAAACCTGCAATAGTCAACTCGGCCGAGGTGTCCAAGTGTCTCCGAGACAGTAGCGCTGGTTCATACACTCACTAGGCGGTCCGTCTGCCTGCTTGCAACCAAGTTGTAATTCGCCACTTTGATCAACACACGTCAGGCCCCCCAAATCGTTACGAGGCAGACCGACAAGACAATACTCGTTGCCCACCGCCCAATCACAAACATAAAAAGTACTTGAGTTTCCTGAAGTACGGATTTTCTTCACTTTACTTTCACAAGAACATCTCTATTCTGAGGCCTTTCTCAGTTCTAGCGAGTTTGGCTTGTGCTGGTTGGTTCTTTGCGCCTTGGACTTATTTATACGTTGCCTTCCTCACCTGTCACCACTTTCAAAACGGCTCAAAGTGCCGAGACTGTTCACAAACCTTTCACTTTCACTTTTGATTCGGAAAAGATTTCAATCTACAAAAATCAACTCTAACGTCTTTGAAGCATGGATTTCAACTCCATGCTCAAGGGCGCCCTGCCCTCCTTTGGCGGCAACGGGACCAGTTTTGGAGGCAACATGAGCAGCAAACACCTGCCGGACGGCATGGCACAGCTTCTGCCACTCCTCGGCGGCCGGTTCAACCCGCTCGTACAGTTCTTCGTGGTCGTGTACGAGATGCTCGGCAGCCGCCTGGGCCTGGACCCGGGTGTCATCCTGACCTTCTTTGGCTTCCTCTGGGCGTTCAATAAGGTCGGGCGCCAGATATACACCAACATCTACAGCCTCGTCCAGGACCACCTGATGGCGAGCATCCACATCAGCAGCAGCGACGAGATCTATCTGCACCTGATGAAGTGGCTGGCGCGGCAGCCGAGGATGGTCAGCTCTCGGTCCCTGATGGCTGAGACGGTAGGCAAGACGGCGTGGGAGGACGAGGACGAGTCCGACGTCCTCAAGACGAGAATCTCACCTGACGGAAGTGGTGTCTATCTGAACTTCTCGAATCAGGAGGCTAAGGCCCCTCCTCGATTCATTCCGGCCATGGGAACTCACCAGTTCTGGTTCGACGGCAAGTACTTCCGTCTGCGCCGCAAGCAAGAGTCCTTCATGGAGGACTCGCCGCAGTCGGGCGGCATGACGCTCAAGGATAAAGAAAACCTCGTGGTCTCGTGCTTCGGCTGGTCGCCGAACCCGATCAAGAAGCTCCTCCAGCACTGCAAGGAGCAGTACTACTCGGACCACCACGCGCGCACCATCGTCAAGCGGCCCAACTCGCAAAACGTCCGGCGCTTCGGCGGCCGCAACGCCTGGCTGCAGGTCGCCAACCGGCCGGTGCGGCCCATGAAGACGGTCGTCCTCGACAAGTTCCAAAAGGTCCAGGTCCTCTCCGACATCAACGAGTACCTGCACCCGGCCACTCCGCGCTGGTACGCCAACCGCGGCATCCCGCTGCGCAGGGGTTACCTGTTCCACGGCCCTCCCGGCACGGGCAAGACCTCGTTGTCCTTTGCACTCGCTGGCGTTTTCGGTCTCGACATCTACGTCATCAGTCTACTTGAGCCCTCCCTCTCCGAGGAGGATCTCTCGGCGCTCTTCAACACCCTACCACGCCGCTGCGTCGTCCTGCTTGAGGACATCGACACAGCGGGCCTCAGCCGGCCCGCTGACCCCAACCAGCAAGGCAGCGGCCCAGACGGCAAGGGCGGCGGCGCAGGGGGCGACGGCATCCCGCCCAACGAGTGGAAGGTGGCCGACCTCGCACGCGCGCTCAAGGAGAAGGGCAACGACCCCAACGAGAAGAAGGGCATCTCGCTGTCGGGCCTGCTCAACGCCATCGACGGCGTCGCCTCGCACGAGGGCCGCGTGCTCATCATGACGACCAACAAGCCCGAGTCGCTCGACGAGGCGCTCATCCGGCCCGGCCGCGTCGACCTGCAGGTCGGCTTCACCAACTCGACGCAGGAGCAGGCGCGCGAGCTGTTTGAGCGCATGTACGAGGCCGACAGCGGCCACGCGCGCGGCGGCAAGCCTGCTGCTGCACCTTCTGGTGTTGCTGCTGCTGCTGCTGCTACGACTAATGGGCACGTCGTCGATAACTTCGCCGCGAGCCAGATGAACGGCAGTGCTCATCATCATGATGGTGGCGCTAAGGGCCAGGAGAAGGAGGAAGCGACTACGACGGCCGAGATCAGCCACGACGAGCGCCTCGACATGGCGCCCGAGGAGTTGCAGCGCATCGCCGTCGACTTTGCGGGCAAGATCCCCGACGGTCGCTTCTCGCCGGCCGAGATCCAGGGGTTCTTGCTGAAGCGCAAGAAGAACCCGCGCAAGGCGCTCGAGGAGGTCGACCGGTGGGTCGAGGCCATGGTGCAGCTCAAGGAGAGCAAGACCAAAGTGCTGCAGGTGCAGTAAACGGAATAGGGGCAGAGGTCACATGGGCAGGGGATCGGTTTCCATCATCATCATTACATGAACTGCATGCGAGGCATACGGCGTTTTCGTTCTCTCTCTCTCTCTTCTCTGCTTGCATTTACACGCGAGACAGGTGGTTGATGGGTTGCATGGATGCATACATGGCGGTGGCGGTGTTTCCTCAAAGATTGGACTCTCTATCTCATCCTAGACTGGACATAATAAAACGTCCCTGACACGCTGATATGACCATGTTCCTGCGATGTTCGCTCTTACCAATATCTGAACCATGCTGATGATAATATCCCCTTTGGATCATACGCTGCCCGGGCCCTAATACCAAAGTCCTAGGATATTAAATGTTGGATGAACCTATAGACCGCTGCTCTTCCATATCGATGATGCTGCTCAGGGGCCCGCCAAATTCTAGATCCGAATAGCATCCAAAAACCAGAACCCCCGGTGATCTCCCTCCCCTCAAGCCCCTTCAAGCCTTCGCCGCCCCGCTCGCCGTCTCGCTCTCCCAGAGGTGCGCCCCGGCCTCCTGGAGCAGGCGCGCGTTCTCCGCGAGGCCCGACTTGTCCGCCAGGAACAGCGGCGTGTTGTTGGCGCGGTTGCGCACGTGCACGCTCGCGCCCCTCGTCAGCAGCTCGCGCAGGACGGCGGCGTCCGGGCCGACGGCGGCGAGGTGCACGGCCGTGTTGCCCGCGTAGTCGGCGCGCTTGAGCAGGCCGTGCGCGTCGTCGCGGTCGCAGTCGATGATGTCCCTCACGGAGACCAAGTCGCCGCGCTGGATGGCGTAGCCCAGCGCCGTGAAAGCCGACTCTGCGGGCGCCAGGCGCACGGCGACGGCCTCGACGTCGCCGCCCGGGTGCGTGAAGACGGGAGAGGCCATCTCGGTCATCTCGCCGCGGATCGAGTGGGCCATGTCGGCGCGGACGCTCTCGGTCGAGAGCCCGCGGAGGTCCTTGAGCGCGAGCAGGTACGAGAGCTTGGTCAGGGCGGCCTCGGTCGTCAGGTCGTGGCCAAAGACGACGCCCGCGCGGCCGAGGGCGGTGCCGGGCGCGTAGAGCGGCGAGACGAAGCCGTTTGTGCACTGGCTGACGTTGACGACGACGATGCCCCGCTCGCAGGCCTGCTGGATGACCTTGGTCAGGCTGCCGTCGACGCCGCCCGGCGCGTTGCCCATGCCGAACGTCTCGAGGATGAGGCCGCGGAGGTTGGGCGCCCTGAAGACGGCGTCGAGCATCTCGGGCATGATGCCGGGGAATATGCGAAAGGCCGCGACGTGGGCGGTGTCCAGGTACTTTGTGATGTCGAACTGGGTGATGCGCGTCGGCCTCCGGACTAGAGACCAGTTGACATCGACACCCAGGCTTGTGACTTTGGCGAGAGGCTCGCAGTTGGGGCTGTCAAAGGCTTCGAAAGCCGAGGCGGACACCTTAGTCGTCCTGTTGCCCCGGAACAGAGTGTGATGGAAGAATAGGCAGACCTCCGGGATGACAAAGGTGCCGGCGATGATGAGCGAGCCAAGCAAGTTGTCCACGGCATCCGACTGCAGGGCGAAGATGGACGCTTGGGAACCAGTTAGGATGACAGGCTTGCCTAGGTCTGACATCATGAAAGACAGAGCCGAAGCTGTGTAGGCTAGCGAGTCTGTGCCGTGGAGAACAACAAAGCCATCGTACAGATGGTAGTTCTCCTTGACCGTGAGTGCTATCTCAGTCCAGCCGACAGAGGAAATCGAGCTCGAGTCCAGGAGTGGTGAGAATTCCAAGATGCCGTATCGGATGTGCCGTGAGTATGCGCTCGGAGGCGTCCTCAAGCTCGGGAGAGTGATGCGCTCTCCATTCTTGTATGCGACCAGCTCGATCGCAGGAGATGTTGGATCGTTAAAGGACGGCCGCGGCGCCATGGCATTCTTCAAAAACCCCGTCATGGGAATCAGACCGTCCGCAGAAGGCTGCATGCAGATGGTTCCTCCAGTCATGATGATCAACACCCGGGACTCGGGGTAGTTGGAGGTGGGCAGGTCCCCCTCTACCGGTAGGTGCCCCATGGCGACTTGGACGGCTCAAGATGAATTATTCCCAAACTTGAGTAGTGTTTGCGCTTGCTTTGTCCTGAGTAATTGAACACGGGTTCCTCGAGGACAGAGTTGTTTTAAGAGCTGAGCTTGAATAACAACTTGTTCGATAAGAAATAAAGCGTGGGAAGAAAATAGCAAATGTTGAATCGCAAGTGCGTCTGTTGCCCTTTTGGGGATGAAATGGGTGTTAGTCGTGTAAGAGGAATCGTAAGTAGTCGAGCGGCGTTTCCTCCGACAGGCACTCTGACAGTCTTGGCGACCTTACTTCACTGGGGTTTAGGATGGATTTCGACTATTTCGATTCAAGAGAAGCCGGCGTCCACTCTTTTTGTATCGAAATGTCGTCTCCAAAACGCTAGAGTTCGTGGTGACAAAACTAAAAAATTCTCAGTCCCACGGCATCGCCCGGCTTGGTTGACCGAATCGCGCTCCACCCCGACGCAGACGACGGCGGCGGGAGCTATGCTTTTGCGTCTAAAAAGGTATCTGTATCGCGCAGAAGGGCAGGCCGGTGCCCCGGTGCCCACCGCGTTTCGAGGTAATATGGACTGGAAAAGTGGCGATAACTATTACCCCATTGTAACTCCCATGGTCGAGGCGGGTGGTCGCAGGATCCGGGGTGGCCTCAAACTTTTAGTAATGGGTTCGGGACGGAATGGTCTTGCAATGGAGCAGGTCGAACATGACCGGGTTCCGATAGGATGGGCATCCTCCATGATGGGGTAATTGCTGGGCTCATTGACGGCAAGGGAAGGCTTATCTCGAGCTCATGGTGTTGTTCTTCCAAGCTGGGAAGAGCCGCATAGATCCTCCAGACCGGGAAATAGCGGCTGTCCAGGATCAGACAGCGACTGACATGGCCCTGGTGCGTAATCCCTTGACAAGGATATCCGCTGCTCCTGACTCGTCTGATTTGTATGGACATTTCACATGCTTAGAGCCCTTGGATCCAGTTGCAACATCACCAATCTCTCGAGTAAAGGAAATTTCAATTCATGCATTATCCATAGGTCTACCTGAGATGAGAGAATGGCAATATGTCACTCGGCTTTCGACTCATTAGGAATCATGATAAAAACCTCTCTTGACAAGATATTAATGTAAAACATTACAAAGAGGCGTCATAACCAATTCATATGATGTGTAAGTCCCTCCAAGAGCCACGGCATGTCAGAAAGCAGTCTTCCCCGCTTCGCCTTGGTGTCCCTCACCGACTCCCTGAGTGCAATTCGTAAACCTCGTGGTAGCAAGTCTGCGCTACTGATGTCATGTGTTGGTACAATGTCTTCCCCATCTGCCGGTCCCAGCTCCTAGGCTCGGCTCCTGCTGCGACGTCGGCTGCGTGACCTGTCGCGTCGCTCCCTCCTTGGCGGCGAAGCAGTCCTGTCGCGCCTCGGCCGATGCCTCTCGCGATCACGGTCTCGCGACCTATCCCGCGACCTGTCCCGAACGCGGTCCCTGTCTCTGTCGTCTCGATGGCGTTCGCGATCTCTGTCTCGGTCACGATCACGATCGCGTTCCCTGTCCCTATCCCTATCCCGGTCTCCATCCCTGTCACGCTCCCGATAAGAGGGCCTTTCACGGCGCGGGCTGCGACTGCGGCTCCTAGTACGATCCCGCCGTCTGTCGGTCCGGTCGTCCCGGTGTCTATCCCGATCCCGCTCCCGGTCTCTCGAGCGGTCCCTATCCCTCGGCCGATCGCCTGTAACGTGCCGGTCGATGGTGCGACTCTTGCGGTCTGCCGGGACGTATCGGTCGATCTCCTCGGGTTTGTTGGACCGCCTGACATCCGGGGACTGCTCCTCAGCAGAAGGACGCTTGTCGTCGATGCCGGGGATGGGCATGCCCTTCTCGCGAGCCTCGCGCTGTGCGGCCAAATAAGCCTTGGCCTCCTTCTCGCGCTCTTTAACCTGCTCTTGCTTCCAGGCTTCTTTCTCGTCCTTGTCCAGGCGTGATGGCGGGCGGACGTATTCCGTCCTTGACCTCGACCTACTTCTTCGGTCCCGGCTCTTTTCACGTCGGTCCGAGACTCGCACAGAGTCTCGCCTGTCCAAATCTCGCCGCTCAGGCTCCCGCCGCAACGATTCCCGCCTGTCGGACCTGACCTTGGACTTGCTACGGTCACGCCTGTCACGGGGTGATCTGCTTCTGTCTTTCTTAGTCGCACGATCGCGATCTCGTGAGGCACTCCGGTCGCGCCTGTCGGTAGTCCTTCGGGACCGACTTCGTTCACGGCGGTCCGTTCGCGCTCTGGAACGGCTGCGGTCTCGCCGTTCCGTCCTATGTCGAGATCTGCTCCGATCTCGCCGGTCATCCCTTCTGTCGTCGCGACGATCCGTCTTCGCCCTTGACCGACTTCGTTCTCGTCGATCTTCTCGCCTATCCGACCGATAGCGGGACCGGCTCCTATCTCTGCGATCTCTGTCATCGCGTCTGCGCGACGGAGAACGATGGCGTTTGCGATCATCGGCGTGACTTTGGCGGCTGCGGTCTCTGTCCCGAGCCCGATCCTTGTCCCGATTATTGTCCTGGTCGCGATCCTTATCCCGCTCGGACTCCTTGTCGCGGTGGCGTGAACGTTCACGACTCTTGGGCCGTCGGCTTTCTTCCCTGGGCTTGGGTGTAGTCGATTCTTTCTTGACCTCGGCGCCGTCGCCTTCGTCCCTTGATCCAGCCCTAGGTTTGCTCAGGCTAGCCTCCGGCTTGAGGCTGCTCTTTTCGGACGCCTTGCGAATCGGTTGGATTGCAGAGGCTGGTTTCGTTTTCCGTGGCGGCGGTGCCAGGGTCTCGTCAATTTCCATCTCGGGCTGCTTCTGCGAACCGCGTTTGCTCTCCCGCAACAAATCTTCCATGGCCAGCTCTTCCAGCCGCGCATGCTCCTCTTTGGACAGCTCCTTTTTGGTATCTCCAGAACGATGATGGCGGCTGTCATCGCGATCTCTGCGATGGCGGCTGTCCCTGTCGCGGTCGCGATCACGAGAGTAATGACGGCGCTCACGACTGCGCTCGCGGTCACGATCACGCGAACGACGGCGTTCCCTGTCGCGATCCCTGTCCCGGTCACGTCGTTCCCGACTGCGCTCGCGCTCCTTCTCTCGCTCACGGCGTCGTTCCTCCCTCTCTTTCTCCCTCTGTTCTTCCCGCTCGCGCTCCTCCTTTCTCCTCGCCTCTCGCGCCTCGCGTTCCTCTTCACGCCGCTTCATCTCTTCCTTCTCCCGAATTTCGCGCTGCAATTTCTCCTTCTCATCCTCGATCTTCTTGAGCTCCTGTCGAACCTTCTCTCTCTCTTGCTGTCGGGCAGCGGTCTCGGCTGCGTACTCTTCGTCCGTCTTGGAGCCCTTCTTGCGTTCCTCCTCGGCGACTTCGTCACCAACCTCTGTCCGCCGCAGCTCACGCATGTGCTCCTCGATGGCCGCAGAATCTATCAGACCTTCGATAACGGCCTGGGCTTTCTGGTAGACCCCGCTCCTGTCCAGAGCACCGTCAATGAGAGCTGCTGCCTTGCCACGGTCAAGGGTGAGCAGCTGAGATGGGTTGCGCTCGATTTCTTGTTCGGCGACCTCCAGTATCGATTTAGTGACCTGTGCTTCGTAGTCCTATAGCCCTGATTGTCAGCATGCGACGAACATCATTGAAATAAAGGGCCAATGCCCAGATCCATGTGTTGCAACATACACTAGCCTCGAACTTGTCCCAGACCTGCTTGCGGATCGCATCGTAGCCTCCCTTCTTTTTGAACGAGTGTGCGAGCCCCTCAATTGCAGTCCGCACCGCAGAGGTCAAGGGAAGGTCGGACGCCTTGTATTTCCTGGGCGCGGGCGCACTTGCAGATGCAGCTGCAGGGGCCACGGCTGGCTCTTGTGCTTCGAGAGAAGGCATGGCGACGGGAGCAGGAACCGCCATCAGCGCCGCGGTTGCGCGCGCGCGTGTTCGGTTACTTCTGGCTTTGAGACGTGTCCGTCATACAGACAGAGGGTGATCGCGTGCGCGGAAAGGAAGAGACGCTGAAGGATTGATTATGAGCTGGACGAGGTGAGCAGGGTTACAAACAAGGTCCGTTCCGAGCCGTCTGGACTGTTTGATTGCTGCAACACCGGACCTTTTGAATATAGCCGTTTGATGGATAGACAACTTTCCAGAGTGGGAACCCCAGATTGGCAGGCCAGAAACGCGACAAGTCGTGAAAGGTCCCGCTAAAAAGTCGCTGCAAGTGGGCGATCCATGGCCCCTGTACCCACTGGATTACAGCACGCTACGCACTGTTGGGACGAATCAATCTGATCAGCCGGCGTCCCCACTTTGCGGCGAGCAGCCAGCTGGACAAACATCTTTTCCGAGCCGTCGACCAATCCCAGGCGCCCCGATACAACAGAACATTGAATTCCCGGCAAGTGGGTGCTCAGATGTCAGAGAGACGACCTTGCTTTGAAGATAGCTTCATCGACTCACACATTCCCTACGAGCTCCGACCGCCTTCTCTCGCACCAGGGCGTCAGATCACACCTTCATTCGATCAAGACATCCCGAGCGTCTTGTTTTTCATACCGTTCACGGCGCATCCGGCGACCTACTGCCTCCAAAATGGTTTCAAGAGTCCTCTTCTGGTCCGGCTTCGGTATGTTCTCCCACCATACTCGGCACCTCTACGGCCTCTGTATAGCTTGTCGCGAGTCAATTGAAACACGGCCGTATCTGGAAGCTCTTTTGGATGGTTATACTAATCCATAGCACAGGCATTGCCGTGCGAGCATGGCAGCTCGGCCTCGAGATGCGACCCCTCTTCAACAAGAGCTCACTATGGGCCTACCCCGTCTTCGCAGCATGCGGCGCGAGCTTTGGTTATTACATGCAGGGCGTCGATGACCGACAATCGGCAATCTTGGAGGAGAGGAAGCGGGCTATCCTGGAGAAGAGGGCGAGGAGGGCACTGAGGGAGGGTGAGGCCGCTACCGCATAAGCCGCTTTGAGAAGATGGGAAGGCGGATAGTCGGACTTGTACATTTTTTCTTATTGTCAGATATAGTGTCACAGCATTCAAGACCATATCATGATATTTGGCACAGCCATTTCAATTCTGTTTGTCAAGTCTTGGTGTGATGGTACATAAAACGATCGGTTCTCTCGACCGAACCGTCGACTAACAGGAAAACGCCAATTGACACAAACTCCAGAATTCCCGAACGCTTTTATGTCAAACTGCAGGCCATCTGCTTGAGTTTAGCGGAAAGCATATCTTCCCGACTTCTAGTTGGGATCTTCTTGCTTGCGCAGGATGGCGAGGATGGCTGTGGCTGGCGCATCGCCGGTGATGGTCTCGTACTCGGTAACGACAACGTTCAAGTACTTGTCGCGAGTGGTATCAAATAGTAGACGAAATGACTCCTCGGTACACCTCTCCGGGTCGATCTCGTTGTAAGTCCCAGAGTCGGTAGCCACACGATCACGGTCGAAATTGATCGTCTCGCACAAGGCGATGACAGGCAGCTCAAACGACTGTGCTGCCAGTGCGATGTCGCTGGTACCAGCTGGGCCGTAGAGGGAACCGTTGGCAAAGACTGCCTCAGCTCCGATCATGACCTTGGTAGCATGCTGCAGATGGCAGGAGACCCCGCCCAACTGGGGATAGTAGGATACCCGGATGCCCCGTTGGCGCAGTGACTTGGCCATGGCTTGGCCGGTACGGTCGCAGGGATCGTCAATGATAGCAACCTCGAAGTTCTTCCCGTCCGCCCATGCCTGCTCCAGAGCCTTGCCTACCAATCTCGCGCCACCGTAGGTGAGAATGTGATCGCCTTCAATGATCAAGTCTGCCGCATTCCTCGCGATGATGACCTCCGCATAGTGAATTCTCTCTTGAATGAATCCCTCGATGGACTCACAGAGAGTCTTAATGGCTTCCTCGTCGGACGTATCTGGGTCTAGCTTGGAGATGCGGGCTTTGAGTAGACGAATAGCATTGCCCATAGCGAAGCACATGGGCCTGCACTCGGTCAAGTACTCGATTTGCGGGTTCAGGGCGTGAGGTACGAAATGACGAGAGAAGGCGCTGCTAGGCGGAGCCTCATATGATTCAAGCACCTACAAAGTCATCAGCAAATGATGATTGCTAGACATCATGGCCGGCCAACTCACCTTCTTAAACGCATTGAGCGTAGCCTCCAGCCTTCGAATGTTGTCTCGTAGCGCAAATGTGGCCATCTGCTGGCCGACCGCCAGTACAACCGGATGTACATCCTTGTCTGCCTCCGAGAGCGGTATCCTCTTTGCCATGGGCAGGTGGCTGAAACATTCCGGAATCAAGTCCCGCGGGTCCTTTTGCTTCGGAGGTGCCGGCGGCGTTATTGTAGGCTTTGCTCCGACGCCAGACGGACGCCGTGCAGCTGGCTTTCCTCCTGCCTCCGGCTTGCCCTTTGGTTTCGCGCCGCCTTTATTCGTGGCTCCTGGCTGCGCTGGCCCGCCAGGAGCAGCCGCTGCTTTCTCTGTTTTCGCTTGGATCGCTTGCGCTCTTCTAGCCGCCTTCTCGGCCTGCTTCTTTGCCTTGATCTCGGCTCCTGTGGGCTTCTTTGCTGGTTGCGCCTGGTCTTGAGCCTGGGCTGGAGCGGGCTGCTGTGCGCTTGCGCTTGCCGCATTCGCAGCCGGTGCAGGCGCCTCTGCAGCAGGCGCTGTCGGTGTTGGCGTTGAGCTTGTCTCGGCCGTCATTTTGGAGGTGTGTGGTTGATTGTGAGAGTGATTGTGCTGCTGCAATGGCTCCTCTGCACTTCCAATTTATTTGGTCGTCTTTGAATTGAGTCACACAGATGACTCCTGGTCCCCAATGAGAGTTGAGCAGGAAAAAAAGTGCCCCGCGCTAATGTAGACAAGCGCCAAAAGCTGGAGCACTTAGGCAGTGAATGCAGTGGGTTGCAGCGGGCCGCAGGCCCCAAGCTCAGCCGCATCAGGGGCCAGTACATCTGGAATCTTAGCTTTCGTCATTGGCCGCATCATCCTTGGATTTGTTCTGGGCTGCTTCGTTTGGACGTGATGCCAAGTTTCCTACAAACAGGTGTGCCAAAAGTGCTTGGGCAAACAAAGGTATCCAGGAATTTAGCAAATTGGTAAATATTTGACTCTTTGGAGTAGGGTTTTGAATTCTAATTGGTTTCAGCTTGCTGTTGTACACCCCCATTCGGGCCCTCGATGAACAAGCGCAGAGTGCTGAGTATTTGCCCGTCCATTGCCTTGCTCTCCTTGGCCCCTGGTACTTCTCCCATCGTCTCCTTAATCTTGCTGACCACCTCATTGGCTTCGTCCTGGCTCGCTTTCCTCTTCTTGCCCTTCTTGTTCAGCAGGATGACCTCCACCTTGAGACCCTTCTCTAAGAAAGCCCGCAACTGCTTCAGCCGGTGTTCCAAGTCGTGCGAGCCGATTCCCCAGTTCAACTCAATCTCTTTAGTCTGGACGGCCTTTCTGCGTAGCTCCTTCTGCTTCTCGACAAGAGCCTGCTGCTCGGCTTTCTTGTCGGCGATCTTGCACACTGGGTACCGAGGGCCGTCCTGGCTACCGGCCTTGGGCAAGGCGAGCACGACAAGCGACTCAGTGCGTCTGTTGAGCCCCAAAAGCACTGTCTGTGTAGGGGTGGGCTCTGAAAGCCGCCCATCCTCTTGCCGAATTTGCACGAACCGATATGTAATCTCTTCGTCCCTGGGCAGACGGCCCTTGACTGCTTTGGTATCGCCTCCTTTTCCACGCGCAGGAAGCCGGAGCGTCCGCACCTGGGCAGCCGCCGTCAGTGACGGCAGAAAGATGTTGGATAGTTGTGATCTGGACCCAGCCCGTTCAAGGGTATTGACGACGAACACCCTTCGGAGGGCGCGTGCCGAACTGAAGGCGCATTGGTGAGCGCGCATGTTGAAAAGACCGATAAAAGAACTCCTCGCAATGTTTTCCCTTTGCTTCCGTACCAGTTCTGCTGCCGACCCTGTCCCGGCTCCGTCTACCACGTATCGAACGAAGTGTGAATGGAGTCGGGTAACCATGGTACACTTGGAGCTTGAAGAAAGATGGAGCATTAGAGCTTGATAGGTCTGTGCACTAGTGACTAAGCTCAGCGCTCATCAGTGCTGGTAGCATACTAAATTATGCTGGTGTCTTATCGATAAACCTCATCACGAATATCACATCCGAGCTCATCACACGACACTTGAGCTCTCGACGTACAGGTCAAGGGTCGCTTGGCATACCAATATGAGTTTCCCGTCATAGCCTTACTCAGCTTCCATCTCCATACGCCAGAGATGCCTCTGCCGCGCTTTGCAGTACCTCTGCTCGGCCACCCCTGGCGCTGGACTCTGCTCACGGCCAAGACGTTGGCCTTTGTCCACTGCTTCGTGACCTACGGTTACAGCCTCGGCCCAGCGTATGGCCCGTCTATGCTCCCCACATTCGAGGTCCTGAGCGAGTGGCTTCTTATCTCCAAACGCCATCGGCATGGTCGGAATCTGAGCGTAGGCGACCTCGTGGTTTACAAGATCCCCATCGAGCCCAACGCCGACGGTATAAAACGGGTTCTTGGTTTGCCCGGCGATTATGTGCTCATCAACTCTCCCGAGAGTGAAAGGGACACCATGATTCAGGTGAGGGCACATGACTACCATCAGCTCGTGCATGAGATTCCAGAGCCAGGTCACTCACAGCCGGTACTAGGTACCTGATGGTCACTGTTGGCTTGTGGGAGACAACCTACCAGCATCGCGCGACTCACGGACGTTCGGCCCTGTGCCTATGGGGCTCATCAGGGGCAAAGTCATCGCAAAGACATGGCCCTTGTGGGACTTCAAGTGGATTGAGAACCCTATGAAACCGCCACAGTCATGAAGTGTCCTCTGCTCTGGATAATGTTCTTTTCTAGACCAAGCCGCGGAGTCATACATGCTAGACATAGGAATGGCGACGTATTCCCGTCCCGAGGCAAAAGAGCACAAGACGCGACTTGTCGAGGGTGAGCCCTGGTGGAATGGGCATTGATATGCCTACAAACAGCCCAGACAAGCAAGGCACGGAGAGCAGGTCAGCACTTCATGAGTGCTCGGGATTGTATTAATCTGCTATAGCAGAAGTGTATTTCAAGAGGATCCGCTGTCATCGGATGCGTGACATTCGGAGATGTTTGCGACAGGTATCGCGTCAGCGCAATGCTGGCGTCTTGGAGAAAGATACAACAAGCGTTACCTCTCTATCAGGCATGCTCAGTACAAAGTCATCCCATTTCAGGGCATGAGAAGTCAAATGTCTAACCCCGTCCGCAAAAACATGGCTCGTGCCAAATATGCTTCCCATGAACAGTAGTAAAAATGAATATCGGCCAACGCGACCGGCGGCAAAAACGACCAGTGCCCCCATCCGTATATAGCTCTTACGCCTTGAACTCCACGCCGTTCCCATGTCCAGGAAGAATGCAGGTGACAGCCTTTCGTGTGAAATAGAACAAAGAAAATGAATGAGTTAGGTGACCCAGAGGGATGGATCCATGTGAGAATTAACCCTCGATATGAGCCTTCTCCGAGGTCTGGCCCAGGAGTTCTAGGCAGCGTTGTGCAAGATTGACGACCTCTCCTTCATCGTCCTCCTCGAACTCGTTGTCATACTCGACAGGTCGGGTTGCGATTTGCTTGATCATGTTGACAATGTCTTCGGACTTGGCAATCAGGCTCATGAGCTTCTTGTCCTCCGATTCAAGGAGCTGAAGGAGTGTCCAGATGGCAATGTGCTGGAATGTCGCATCGCCGCTGTCAAGAAACCGGCTTAGATACCCATGGATACCGCCATGTGGCTCAAGCCAGTCCTGGATAAAGATAGAGTAGTCACCGACTAATCACAGGGTTAGTAAAGACTGCCGTCCAGGGGTACAGAGGAGAGCTCGCATACCTTTCGAGGATAAGTTGCCCAGCGCGGCGGCACTGTTACCTTGGACTTCGATGCTCGGGGACTGGGTCAAGGGAATCAGGCAGTCGAATACACCTAGACTGAGGAGATGCGTCTTCAGCTCGTCGCTCAAAGCTAGAACCGCAATAGCCGCGGTCATCTCTGATTGAACCGTGACTGGGACGTCAAGCACAAGCTGCTTGCACTTCTGTACTGCGCCTGCTTCAAGAACCAGGGCCTTGTTTCGATCCGAGCTAGCTGCGAGGTTTCGGAGAGTAGAAATTGCATGGCACTGTATTTCCTCGTTGTCGGTAGATCCAAGAAGTTCCACTAAAGGCTTAAGGAAACCGGCTTCGATAATTGGCGATTCGTTGAGCGGGTGAATGGAGATGTTCCGTATGCAGGCCACAGCGGACAAGATCAGCGGCAGGTAAGAGGACTGGAGAAGACGGAGAAGTGGCCCGAGACCCTGGGCTCTGACGATATCTAGTTGATATTTCTCATCGGAAGCCAGGTTTCGAAGGGCCAGGGCTGCTTGGCATTGGACCTTTGGAGAAGACGAATCCATAAGGTTGACCAGAGACTGAACGAGCTTGGGCTCGGTCTGCGAAAGCTTCCTTCGATTGTTGGAATCGACGGCAATGTTGCTGAGTGCGGTCGTACAGTAGTATTGGACATCGACATCGGGTGAGGAAAGGAGCTGGACCAGAACGGGGATGGCACCAGCGTTGACAAGCTGCTGGCGGTTCTCGTCTGCGCACACGTCAGCTTGGGCTCGGGGAGGGGCAACATGGATATTTCTTTACCAGAGTGCGTCATGTTCAGGAGAGCACCCGTCGCATTTCTTTGCACCCGCATGTCTCGAGACTTTGCAAGACGGGTCAGCGGACCCAGCGCGCCGGACCGCGCAATCTTGGCTTTGTTCTCTTCATGTGTTGCTAGATTTGTGATGCACCCAACAGCATTGCATTGCACCTCAACATTGGGAGAAAGCATCTGCCTGATGAGTGGCGTTAGACCACCCAGCTGCACGATAAGTACCTTGTTCTCGGCTGCGAATAGCATTAGCGAGATTTTCTGGGATCTTGTGGAAGCGGGACGTACTATTGACTGCCAGGTTGCCAAGTGCGGCACTGGCTGCTCTCTGAACCTCGATATCGGGGTTTTGAAGAAGGAATAATATCGGCTCGAGTGTGTCTCTGTCGACCTCTCTCACATCTATCATGAGAGCCTGTCAGTCAAGACCGTTTCGGGTCTGGCTATGGCCGCATCCGATGAGGAATTCGGTGCGGACATGGCAACGGCGACGTACCTCTCTCTGTGATCTCGGCAAACGTCAGACTTGCGCTGCGCTGTAGGTCGATGTTGTCGGAGAAGACCAAGGTGCTCAAAGCTCGTAGAGGTTCACCAGAGAAGAAGTCGGTCTCGCCGCGCTATGGCAAATTAGCCGACCGCCATTCGGGCACATTGTGAGTCTGGAATTAACAAACGTTTTCAAGATATTGAAGGAGGTCCGCCACAGCTTCGCGTTCATTGTCGGCGAGGACAGGCTCGTAGAGGCCATCGCGAGACTTGGCTGGAGTGTCTGTTAGCGACAGGACCCGAGAGCCAGGGATAAGACCATGCGAGGCCGGAGTGCCATACCTCCGCAACACGAGGAGCTGCAGATACCCATTGCGACCTCGCTCGAAATATGATGAATATGTATTTGGCGACGTAGCTTGGTGTGTTACGGTGACTATGCTTGCGGGGACGTCGTGAAGGCGGAGATGGGCAGCAATGCTTGCTTATTTACTGTCTAATTTGATGGCGTGCGGGCGCTGGCAAAAGCTATGCTCGGTTGCTGAAGCTTGTTTGTGGAAATGGATAGCTGATACGGCCAGCAGCCGCTTCCGGTTGGTGATGGTCGTGTACAGGGGTCAAGGAACGGTTGAGCTCATTGTTGTTGATGCAGGCTTGGAGTATTGAGGCGGATGCGTTTTGGGGGGGAGACAGGATAAGAACAGGGCAGGTCTCATCGCGGTCATTCGAAGCTGCCTCGCTGTTGCATGGGTCGGAAACTTGGGGCAACCAAGGACCGTGCACCTGCCCACCCTTCATCTTTGGGTACCTGCCTTGCATGCCCGTAACGGGTGGGGTTGGAAGTAACTTACCGGACAGCACACACATCACAGCACAGCACAACCCCAAAAACGGCACTTGACCCTGTAGCGGTACCTTCTGACAGGTACACATCAACGCCAACCTTCAAGGCATTTGGGGTGCCATTCCCTGATTCCCCAAGGGATCAATACTCTACAGCAAGGTACCAAAACATGCTCGCACCCATCCATCCCTTTGCTCAATGCCAAATCACTAACACGAGGCAGCCAGTTGGCCCACGCACCTTTTGCAGGTCACGCATATCAACGAGCCACCCGTGAGTGCCGTGCGACCACCCAAGGAACACCCAAGGAACACGCGCGTTGACTCCTCTGGCGCCAATCCCTGGCATCTCATGCCAGTGCCAGGTCCCTGAATCCATTATCAATCGCGATGAACCACATCACATTCTTGCCCTCGTCTTGAATGTCTTGGTTCTCACACGCTCCTGGGGCCTGCCCCGGCTTGACTTTCATCGAAAGGGATCTTGATACATATCCGGTCTGCTAAGAGTCCTATTCAAATTTCCAAAGTAACAGGCTTATGAATACACGCTTGCCACTTTTCTCGACAGTTGAGCAGTCTCGACCCAAACCACCACAAATTCTAGGGGTGACTCTGCGAGTGACTAAGATGATCACAAGAACCCTCGAATAGGCACCCCCTCCCTACCGATGCGTGGCTATTGTATTTGGCATTTGAAACCCTGTGACAGGCGCCTTGGCTATCAACGTGCCGTGCTAGACATGCATCATTCAAGCTTCACACCTGAGCTTGTGTGTTTGCCTGCTCAAGGTCTATCTGTCCTACCAACCATGTAGTTAGAGCGCTCGAGAGTGTGCAGATCCCCGTTGAAAAGGCAAGAGTCAGACTGTAAGCTGTCTACGTCGCACGTCTATGTATGTCGATCAATGTCAAACTCGACCTCTCTTGAGGTGGACCCGCAGAATAAAGTGCACCGGCAATACCAGAAGTGCCCGTGTCTTTGCGCGAGAGTTGCCGTATCAGAGGTCCAGCGAGGCTTATCTACCCTACCAAGCCTACCAAGTAGCCTTATTAGTTGGGGTTGGCGAGCAACCCCAGTTTACCTTCTCAGTACAATACTGGAGTATTTTAGGTAGAAGCGATGCCAATCGCTCCATTCTTCGTTTAAATTTCCCCGCCAAAGTTGCTCCCCATCTTCGCACCTCACTACTTTCTTGCCAGTCCCATCCGGCAAGAGAAGCGCTTCCCAATGAGTGTTCAGTTTGCGCCCTAAGATGGAGGACGTCCACGCTTCGGCCGCCAAGGCCAATCCCGACGACAGACCTGGCGCGGGGTCACAAGTTCCAGCCGTCGCTGCGAGACATGTCGGTCACGAGCTTCCCTTCGTAGCTCCCTCGTCATACCTTCGCCCAAGGCCAAACAGCCGCGCCATGCCCGAGGCTCAGCCCAAGCCCGTGAGTCCGCTGGACAAGGAGCAGATGCAGGGACTGGTAAGCATGACTCCCGCCGACCCCTTGTTGCCTATCGATTCAGCTGCCGCTCCCTCCTGTGATTGATGCCGGATGCCGTGGCCCAACCGGAGCGGGGTATCGCAAGATTGGTCCAGGTCGCAAACTGTACGAATTGGCCATGGGCGAGTGCTAACAGATCCTGCAGAAACAAATTCGAGACTTTCTGAAGGTCCGGACGAGTTACGATGTCCTCCCGCTCTCCTTTAGGCTCATCATCCTCGATAACGATCTCCTTATCAAGAGAAGCCTCAACATATTGATCCAGAACAGTACGAACTCCAGCGCATGGGCCTCGGAGCCAGCTTGAGAACTAACAGTTTCTCTGTAGACATTGTTTCTGCTCCTATTTGGGATTCGCACAACTCGACTTTTGCTGGCCTTCTCACAAGTACCGATTACATCAATGTGATCCAATACTATTATCAATTCCCCGACCAGCTCAGCCAGATCGAGGACTTCCGCCTCAACCGGCTCCGAGGTAACCACCTACGGCCCCAATGCGCGCGCCCATTGTATCTTGGAAGTAGCTAACATGCGGTTGTCCGATAGATATCGAAAAGGCTATCGGGGTTGTGCCTCTGGAAACTCTCTCCATTCATCCGATGCAGCCACTCTACGAGGCCTGCCTACAAATGCTGCAGACCCGATCCCGGCGTATCCCCCTCATTGATGTGGATGACGAGACAGGGAGACAGACTGTCGTCAGTGTCATCACACAATACCGCATTCTCAAGTTCATCGCCGTCAACAACGAGAACAATACAGTGATGCTGAAGAAAACTGTGCGGGAGATCGGCTTGGGCACATACACGAATCTGGCGACGGCACGGATGGGCAATACAGTTCTAGACGTCATTCATCTCATGGTCGAGCACAACATTTCGGCCGTCCCCATTGTCGACAGAGAGAACAAAGTCCTCAACGTCTTCGAGGCCGTCGATGTGATTCCCTGCATCAAGGGTGGCGTCTACGACGAGTTGGAATCGAGCGTCGGCGATGCTCTCTCAAAACGAGCAGAAGACTTCCCGGGCATCTATACTTGCACCGAGGAAGATCGTCTCGATTCCATCTTTGATACCGTCCGCAAGTCGCGCGTTCACCGTCTCATCGTGGTCGATGATGACAGCCACCTAAAAGGCATGATCTCACTCTCAGACATCCTGAAATACGTTCTACTGCATGGCGAGGAAGACGAATAAAGCCTAGAAGGCGGGACTGTCGGCAAGGGAATTTTGCAGGTCTACAGATGGTCCCAATAGTGAAGGTGTTACCGTGTGGTCTGGGTTTTTGGTAATGGTTTGGTTTGCATTTGCGAGGCGTCTAGGCCAGGATGGCAGGCGATGGAATACCATGGGCCTGTATATGGTTCTTTGATGAATCTGCTTTTCGGTATATAGATCCGTTGAGGCGAGAGAGATGGGTGCGTAGAGATTTAGTACCTGGCTGGCATTTCTGGGTTAGACAGTCCCCAATAATCAAGACTTTCATTGTGAAATTAATCATGCTCTACGGAGCTGTTCTAGCCAAGTGCTGATCATCGACAGCTGAAGAAAAGGGATCACCATCAAAATGTGATTGATGGTTGCAATAGCGAAGGATTGAGGCTGTATGACAGGCATGTTCAGCCGCCCTCTCCCCACTGCGGGACGCTAATGCAGTCGAGGACCCCCAGCCACGGTGACTTCACAAAATTTAGGAGGCTACTTTACCTGTTCGCATCATTCTGATGCTTGGCTTTCTCCCACACATTAGCGACATTTCCCAATCAACCTCCACACGTCGACCGTCGAGGCCTATTCAAAGATGCCGCCCAAAATGACGGCGAACCCGGTGAGGCCGGCGCGATACCGCGCCGGCAAGCCGACCGGTGCAGAATCATCCTCCTCCGAGTCCGAGGCGAGCGAAGACGAGACCGCCGCCCAGCAGCAGCAGCGCAAGCCACGCAGGACCGCGCCCGCCCCGGCCCCGAGACAGACCGCCGGTAAGGTCATCAGCACCGGCGCCCTGGGCAAGCTCAACCTAGACCAGCGGCGGCAGCAGGCCGAGGAGGACGAGAAGGCGCGCAAGGCGCGGCTGGAGATGGAGCGCAGAGCCGCCGAGGAGGGCTTCGTCACCGAGTCGGAGGGGGAAGATGAGAAGAAACCGGGCGGCCCAGTGGGCGAAGAAGAAGAGGATAGCGAAGAGGAGGAGAGCTCAGAAGAAGAAGAGAGCAGCAGCGAGGACGAGGCGCCGAGGCGGCTCATGGCGCGGCCCAAGTTCATCAGCCGGGCGCAGCGCGACGCCGGGGCCGGCGGCGCCGCACAGGCCCAGCGGTCGCGCGACACCGAGGCCGAGGAGCGGCGGCGCGAGGCCGAGGAGGCCGAGGCGGAGGAGCAGCGCAAGAGGGCGGCGGACGAGCTGGTCGAGGAGCAGATCCGCAAGGACCTGGCGGCGCGGGCGGCGGGCAAGAAGCACTGGGACGACGACGAGGACGCGGCCGACGACGTCGACACCGAGGACGACGCCGACCCGGAGGCCGAGTACGCGGCGTGGAAGCTGCGCGAGCTGCGCCGCATCAAGCGGCACCGCGAGCAGATCGAGGCCAAGGAGCGCGAGCTCGCCGAGGTCGAGCGCCGGCGCAACCTCACCGAGGACGAGCGCCGGGCCGAGGACGAGGCGCACCTCGCCCGCCAGCGCGAGGACAAGGACTCGCGCGGCAAGATGAGCTACATGCAAAAGTACTTCCACAAGGGCGCCTTCTACCAGGACCAGGCCGAGGCCGAGGGGCTCGCCGGGCGCGACATCATGGGCGCGCGCTTCCAGGACGACATCAAGAACCGCGAGCTGCTGCCCAAGGCGCTGCAGCTGCGCGACATGACCAAGCTGGGCAAGAGGGGCGCGAGCAAGTACAAGGACCTCAAGACCGAGGACACGGGCCGGTGGGGCCAGTTCGACGACGTGCGGCCCGGCAAGGGCGGCGGTTTCGACAGGTACGGGGACGACAGGTTCAAGTCCGACTTTGAGGGCGGCGGCGGGAGCCGCAGCGGGCAGGGCGCGAATGCCATACCCCTGGGCGACAGGAAGCGGGATGACTCGCGAAGGGATAGAGACAGGGACAGCTACCGGAGGCGGGACGACAGCCGCGAGAGGCGGAGGACACGATCCATGTCCAGATCTAAGTCCCCGAGGCGGGACCGCCAGCGGGACGAGTACAGGGACCGGAGGAAGAGGTCCTCATCACGGGAGCATGACCGTCACGATTCTGACAAAAGGCGCAAGGTCGAAGCCAGTTGAGCTAGATCCTGGTACATCACAACATTCGCTGCATCGCAGCCATGTATAGCAACCACGTTAATGCAATAAATGATACCCAAAACTCCGCAATGATTCATTCCTCTCTAGTCCGGCCATTTAGTGATTCATCCCACTCGTAACACATTGTTGAATACATGATGTTCTTAGATCCTTGTGATCTCCACTCTCGCCCGTTCATACACCATATGGCCCAGCATCCCGCCGGCCTGTTCAGTGCCCGATGTTGATGGAGGGTAGAGGATCATTCTTGCATACGTTCCAGCTCCTCGCCGCTTCGACAAATAGCCAGGGTTGATGACGAGTACACTCTCGACGACCTTCACGGATGAATTAGCCTTTGAGCCCATGCTGTACTCGAGATGAGGATTGGTGTACAAACCTTTGCAAAGGGGGGCAAAATACTGGGCATGATCAAAACGTCCGGCCGGACGTTGACCATCTCTCCCAGCTTGAGGTAGCTCAGATCGAGCATTGCACCTGTGGCCACGCCTTCGGTCGTGCCAGTCTTGGGCAGCTTCTGCCTGTCTGTAGGTGGAAACAGAGGGAAGTAATGCCTCTGCTCGATCAGATACCGGCTAAGACGCTCAAAGATGTTTGGAGACAAGATCTTGCCACCGACAAGCTCTTCAGTCCGTAACTCATAGAGTACATCCTGGGATGAGATTCCTAGGACCATCTCGTTCATGGATAGAGTCATCGGGTTGCCAATGATTTTGGCAGCTTTCGGTAGCCCGAGCTCCTTTTTCGAGAAAGCGTCCTGCGGCCATGAGACATGCTTGTCAATGATATCGCGTACAGATGGCACAAGAAGAATAGTCATGTGGGGGTTGGCAGCGGCGAGGCGGTTGATGGCAGGAGAGAACATGTACTTGAAGACGGTGGACATTGTTGCCGTATCCGGCTCCACCACGGCATCATCGGGCAGGTCGAAATCACCCGTGGCGATCAGCGGATGGTCTATATCGATAAAAGGACCCGTCAGTATCAAGGCGTCAGCGTAGGTGTCGGCTGCGTGATCGCAGAGAGCGTGCAGCGGCTCAAAGTCCAGGTTGTCGTCGGCGGTGTAGGGGCCGGCAGCGTAGATGATGTTGAGGGGCATCGGGTCCGAGTCCGAGTCCATCGCATCGGGGTCGCCCCTCAACCTCTCCCGGTGCGCCTCGAGGGTGGCCGGGGTTGAGGCTGCATTCGGCAGCATGGGCGCTTCCAGAATTTCGGTGACAGTGAATGAGTGGCCCGAAGCATTGCTGCCGCGAAGAGCGACGATCTGGCCCGGGAAAAATTGGAAGCCTCGCAGCTTGCCAAGATCGAGGGTCACCCGTAACCCACTGCCCATTCTCCTCGACGTCTCCAAGACAACAGAGGCAGCATTGAGCTTGCCCTCGGGCGAGTCTGATGCAATCCGACCAACAGCAACCACTTCTGACGTGCTCTGACTTGCTGCACTACCGAACGCCGAGTAGTCTAGTTTGTGATGCTCCATAATCAAGTTCTGGAACTCGTCTATCCTGTCGTCGAGGATCTCTGATGCCTCGGACAATTTCATTGCTAGAGGCTTATACCCAAGCTTCTTTTGGTCAGAAGCAGCAGTAAGCTTGATTCGCGACTCCCCAAATGGTGCGATGGGAGGTTCGGCAGGGGAAAGCGTGTCGTTAAGGACTTCGATAACTTCGCCAGCGTTCTTGCGGTCGACAAAGGAGGAAGGCCTATAATTCAATCAGTCTTTAGGCCATTGCGGCTAGATCAGGACGGCTCACGGTATGGCGCCCATGTTGTTCATTTGCTCTTCCAACTTGATGTTAGGAGAGCTCTTGTAGTCTGGAGAGCTGCTGGCTACGCCATTCTTCACGCGCGAGATTGAAGGCGTCTCCAACTGCCTCTTCTTGATGGAGCCGGTCTTGTTGAGTTTGGCCGTACCAGGAGTGTTGGGCATCAGGCCATCGATCCTAGAAGTCATACATGAGCATTCATGATATCTGAGATGCTGCCTCTTCGTGTGGCGACTCACATGCCGAAGACATCACCGCCTTTGGCACTTGCCCGTGGCGTTGCGCCAACCCGCTTCTCCGTCTTGATGTGTGTTTGGGTCCGGTTGTTCCTCTCCAGTGCATCCAGGAGATCCTGCTTGAAAGCCTGGAGTCTCTCTATAGACGGTCGCATCTCCTCCGAGTCCATCTTGATGCAATAAGACTCCCATTTGAAGAACAAGTCCTGCACCGTCAGCTCATGTGTGCGCATGATGGACTGCAGCGCCACGACGACATCGGGCTCGAGTTCCTTGCCGCCAACGGCGAAGCGCTCGTTGAGTTCGGCCGTCTCCGCCATATTGTCTCGAATCTAGTCGATGACTCTAAAAGCCAAGTCCGTGTCTTTGGCAAGGTCGAAAACTCCTCTGCAATCGATTCGGAAATATGTTTACTGAATTTTGGTGTGTGAGAAGTAGCTTGGATCACGAATTGGCGGGGAGACGCGACTTGACGCGTTAAGTGGTGATCCACTCATTGTATAAGAGCGGAGCACTACCGCACCCAACAGCGGTTGATACCACCAATGACTCCGCTCCCGTTGATCAACCGATGCCCCTGTCGCACCCCTAGAAAAGCGTTCCACTGCGACGGGCCGCCCAGCCTACGATAAGACATTATCGCTATTCGTCTTCAACAAATTTCCGGGACAACCTTGGCGGCTTCTCCTTTCTTCAACAAGGGTCTCACCATACCCGCTCCTTGTAGTAGCCGTGCATTACAGAGGGTAATCTGGCGTGTCTCTGTACGATACATCCCAGATCTTTATGACCGGTATTATCGTTTCTCAAAGTCGAAGCCCGAGCAAGCATCGGAGACGAAAGCCGATCCAGTGCCAGCCGCTAAGACTGGACTTTTGGCTTCGACCTCAGGACCAACAGAAAACATCATGGCAACTGCTATAGCTACATCTCAAGCCAACACCGACGTCATGCAGGAGAAGGTCGCAGGACCTCTCAAGACGCCGATCCTCGCACCTACGGCGAGCAGCAAGCCGGAGAAGCGTGCCGCCTTGACTGTCGACCAGCGGGAGAAGTACGAATGGCTTCTTGAGCAGGTCAAGGGCTGGACAGAGATCAAGTCCGACAAGGGCAAATCTGGCCCGCTGACCGACAGCGAGCGCATGTGGCTCACCAAGGAGTGTCTGTTGCGGTACCTCAGAGCAACCAAGTGGCACCAGAAGGAGTCGCTGAAGCGGCTGCACGACACCGTCCTTTGGAGGAGAGAGTACGGCGTCGAGGAGCTGACCGCCGAGCACATTTCTCCCGAGAATGAGACTGGCAAGCAGATCCTACTGGGTTATGACAAGGAGGGACGTCCATGCCACTACTTGAACCCAGGTCGACAAAACACCGACCCGACTCCACGACAGGTTCAGCATCTCGTGTACATGGTGGAGCGTGTCATCGACCTGATGCCTGCCGGACAGGAGATGCTGGCGCTGCTCATCAACTTCAAGACGAGCAAGTCTCGCTCAAACACTGCCCCAGGCATCAGCACCGGCCGCGAGGTCCTGCACATTCTCCAGACACACTATCCCGAGCGCCTTGGTCGTGCCCTCATCATCAATGGTTCGTGAACTTCCCTCCCCTGAATTGGATGACTACCTTTACTAACTCTCAGCCAGTCCCCTGGGTTGTCTGGGGTTTCTTCAAACTCATCACTCCTTTCATCGACCCGCACACCAAGCAGAAGCTCAAGTTTAACGAAGACATGACACAATACGTGCCCAGCGAACAGCTCTGGACCGAGTTCAGTGGTAAGCTCGAGTTCGAGTACGACCACGACGTCTACTGGCCAGCCTTGCAGAAGCTGGCCCAGGAACGCCGAGAGGCCAGGACCAAGCGGTGGACTGAGGGCGGAAAGCAGATCGGAGAGTCCGAAGACTTCCTAGCTGGTGCGCTCGAGCACGGTGTTGCGGGACTCGCTGAGACGAAGGTCGCTGACCCTACCGCAAAGATTGACGATAGTGCGGCCGATGCAAAGGTCGAAGACCTCAAGGTGGACGAGCTCAATATTACTGAAGAGGCGAAGGCCGAGGAGAGTAAGACCGAGGCGACCTCATAATTCTTAGGAGCCTCATCCCTGTAGATGTTAAAGCATAGATAAATGACTTGTAATACTAATCAATTCATCGCACTAAATCTGGCAGGGGTCCAAGGGGTGTGAGGTCTTGCATTTTGGAGATATCAATGGTGATGCTCAGGACTAACAGCAAGATGAGAGAGCCCCAGAAAAAAAAAGATTAAAAAAACAGGTGCGTTCCAGAGTGACTCTGGAGCATCGGGAATTGAGCCCGATGCGGGGGTCGAACCCGCAACCTTGAGATTAAGAGTCTCACGCTCTACCTATTATGATTGTTAGTGGCTTGTCTGGTAGAGAGAAACCATGGGAATAGAAGCTTACCGATTGAGCTAACCGGGCTGGTTGTCGGAGTGTTGCGTTAAACTACGCTACCCGTGTTATGCGTTGGATGCTCGGATTGTCGTGAGCCTCTTGCCCCTGGTCTCACTTATCTCTTCCCCGAGAGCATGCCATTCAATACCTGAGCTGTGTCTCACATACCTCCTATACTTATGCTGTACAACTGTGACCAAACATCTTCCAAAGACTTCTTGTTTTGACCTTGGGCCAGCATTTCAGTCTTCTGCTGCCTTTGAAGCTCGCTTTATGGCTCGCTGTCTTCAAAAGACAGTCCCATAAGGCTGAGAGTGTGGTGTGAGAAGCCTGGTATTTTGTGCTGTAGTGTGCTTCTAAGTAATATTTCTCTGGAACAAGATCGAGTTATTATGCAAACATCTTCTGTGCTTTGTGTATACGATTTGAACGCTGTGTTGATCAGCTGATACTGTAAGTGATTTGGCCCTTGCAATGTTGGTTTCAGACTTGATTTCAAATGCGATGCTTTTCCGTCAAGCCTGCCTCGCACTAAATGTGCTACTGTTTGTGTTCATCTTGTGAGGATTTTGGATTGATAGGTGGTGATATGTAATATAGAATTCATGCTGAGGCTGAGGAGGGCAAATACCTAACCCGAAACTATTACACATCAGCAAGTTGTGCACACACTCACAATATCATAATGCGCAGCCCATCTGCCATGGCTGTACTGTCACGATCTTGAGTAGCCGCCGGCCTGCTGCGCAAGCCGCAATTTTCTGTATCTTAGAGTAGCTTCAACAACTATCTGCCAACTGGATGTGCAGCCCTGTTTATTTGAGGCGCTGAACGGGCTCCCGACCCTGTGGTGCAGGCCCCTGAGCCGATTGAATGTCAGCCGGACTGCTACCCTGTTACAACGCAAAGCTGTATGTAGATCTAGACCGATGTTCATCATTTTGTTTGGGCTCTCTCTAGAGTGGACATTGTGTAATCCTAAATGGATGCATTGTGTTGACTGTGTTATATTAAAGTTTGTTCATTGTGTTGACGGGGTATTGCTTTCTGTCATATGAATAATTAATAACCTTTGGGCTTCAGCTTCTTAGAAAAGATAATCAGATCTAGTAAAACAGATTTAATGCAATCTACACAATAGAACCTGAACGGGTTAGAGTTCGAGACGCAGACAACGACCTGGGGGATCATACTGGCATTGGTGAAGAGGGCTCATCCGCCTGCGAATAGGGTTATTGGCCAATGCTATGTCGAGACCAAGAGAGATGTAGTTTGCACATCGCATTGAGATCTGGTGAAGTCTGTGACTGTATAGCTGTGACAAGAGGGCGATGGATTGAGAGTAAGGAGTGGATTGTAGAATAGCTAATGGCTCCAGGATATCATGCCTTGGTGCGTCCCCTCCTCATTGTCAACTGCGAGCATGGTTGACCTCTCACTCAGGGTTTCTTGAATCATACCGTCTTCTCTTCAGCATTATTGTCCAAGACTACCACTCACCTTTGCAACCTTTCTTACTAAACTCTAGTCCCTCTTGAATCTTACAAGTGTTCTTTGAATGCACTTACACCAAGTTGGATTTCTTTCATCAAGCAAGGATTTCATACCATTCGAAGCCCCTCCCTTAGTGAGCATGAAGTTGCTATACTGAGCCTGGAGGCCTTTGAGCCTGCTAATTGTATGTCTTGTGGGCTTAAAAGTCGAGTGCTAATTGTGTCAAGAACACATGAAACGCATAACGTGCGTAGCGCAGATTAGCAAAACTTTCTGGCATTCAGCCCGGTTAGCTCAATCGGTAAGCTTCTAGGTCTGGTTCCTCGACGAGATAAGCCTCTAACAACCATAATAGGTAGAGCGTGAGACTCTTAATCTCAAGGTTGCGGGTTCGACCCCCGCATCGGGCTCAATTCCCGATGCTCCAGATATACTCTGGAACAAGCACCTTCTTTTTTTGCCCTTGTTCTTTTTCTATATTTCTTTTTGGTCAATTCTCTCTTCTGGCTGGAAGAGTGAATTTTATGTAAAGCACAGTCTTCTCTTTGCTTCTAATTTGTATCATATGAATTTGGGCGGGCAATAGAGGGTGTATGACTGCGGTCAATGTAAGTACCTAGGTATTGAGAGGCCTTTGGTGTACTGTCACCAAAACGGACCCACGCGAGGCCTGCCTACTGTTGCTGGTGTGTGTCCCGCCGTTAAGTCAAACGTCCAAGCTCCGGTCAGAACTTGGACTTACCCAACTTGTAAGAACAGACAGAGCCTTGCGCATACAATGGCAAGCATACCGACTGGCAAGACGCCGGTCAAAGACCAGCCAGGTCTACGATACCCTTCAAATGGCAAAACCATCTACCACCGACCGCTAAATCGCACCCGCACCGGCGAGCTCAGCCAGGCCAGCTTTGCCTACCTCTTCTCCGAGATGATCAGCTACGCGCAGCGCCAAGTGCGAGACATTCAGGACCTGGAAAAGAAGTACGCATTGCCCCCTCGTTCGTACCCTCGAGGCATCTCTCACACAAGGCGATGTCTTCCCTCCATCACCTCAAGCAAAAGCGTCGATCCGTGCTAACCTCGTCGCCTCCTTCTCTCTTCACTGTAGGCTCAATCTCCAGGGCCACCCCATCGGCCTCAAGCTGCTCGACCTCCTCCTCTACCGCGAGCCGGCGCGCACGCAGACGCGCCCGCTGACCGTCATCACGCTGCTGCACTTCATCAAGATCAACGTGTGGCAGCACCTCTTTGGCCGGCAGGCCGACCGCCTCGAGCGCAGCAGCAACCCAGACACGCCCGACGAGTACATGATCATCGACAATGAGCCCCTCGTCAACCAGTACGTCAGCGTGCCCCGCGAGATGAGCCAGCTCAACTGCGCCGCCTTCGTCGCCGGCGTCGTCGAGGGCGTCTGCGACGGCGCCGGGTTCCCCGCCCGCGTGACGGCGCACAGCGTGGGCAAGGCCGCCGAGGAGGGCGAGATGTGGCCCGGCAAGACTGTGTTCTTAGTCAAGTTCGAGGCCGTCGTGCTGGAGAGGGAGAACTACATGGGCAAGGCGTAGGGGAGAGACGGAACCCAAGAGCCGGAGGGGTAGGCGGGGGAGAGAAATGCGGTCTACCCAAGAGAGGACAGCGAAGCAGACGATGCTGTCGCTACTGCATGGCAACGGCGTTTTGGAGTTTATATATCTCACGATTTCGGGGCCTGTGGCCTACATCTGATGTGCCAAAGAAAGTTCCATGGTTCTCAATACGCTATGCCCTGATTGAAAGCACGACACAAAAAACACGCAGCCGTTCACCTGGTATCATGCTCCTCTAATGTGGCTCCAAAGACCTCGCGCCATCCGAAACGCCAATGTGACTGTCCCATAACAAGTTCCGATCAACCTCTCAGCAAGGAACACACCGCCATCGAAGCCCAAAATGCCCATTCCTTTCATTCCTCCAGATATCACCTCGGTAGGCCCTTGTACGCAGCCGCCTTGCCCTTCCGGCTCGCGTTGCCCTCGGTGGGACCTTTGCGCATCAGCTCGCCGAGCCCGAGGTCTTTCCACGCCGGCTCCTTGGTCTTCTGGGTGGCCTTTTGAATGCCAAACGCGGCGTGCTGGTCCGGGACGACATCGTCCTCGTCCTCCGGGTTGATGGGCTGGTGCTGCGGCGGGACGTAGATCTCGTCGTCGGGCAGGCGGTCCTTGCAAAAGTCCTCGAATAGGTCGGCGTCGCGGGCTCGCTGCATGTGCACGTACGTGTAGCAGCCGTCTTTGTTCTGTCGAGAGAGCACGGGGATGCGTGAGTACGTATCGGAGTGTGGGTTTTGCGCGAGCTGCGGGGGGCAGAGATCTTACCATTTTGACGGACTCTTCGCGCGTATTTCGTGCGCACAGGCAAATCAAATCAAGTTAGGCTTGTGTTTGGCCAGGTCCTCGCTCCTGGTAGCTGCAAGCAAGGAGGCTGGCTGCTGAAGTGGTGACAGGAACAGGAGATGAGGGAGAGTGCATGTCTGGTGCACGCGTGCTGCGCTCGTTATCTTATCACCATAGCCAATCTCAGTCGTAGTGGATACAGGTAAAACACTCGACTAATACGCACATGCGAACCTCAGTCTGGCCACCTACCATAACAGGGGCGACAATATATTTTAGCATTAATAGGATGGATAATGCTACTAATTGATTATCTGGAAGCAATGGTCCGTCGGCCTGTGTCACTACAATGACCTAATTTGACTTTGCTGGTCAAGCCCGCGCAGCGGCATGCTTCCAGGAACACCTCGGTTCCCTCGTCGTCAAACGTACCAGTTGATGATGTGAAATAGTCGTAAATTCTGGCATAGGACATTTGCAACAGCTCAGGTAAGGAGCTATCATCCTCTAAAGATATTTGAAGACGTCTAGAGTAAGGCTTCACTCACTGGATGCCTTCAGGTGAAGGTCGTTAACAGTTCGATCTCGGACCACAGTCCCAACTATAAAGATCAACTATTTCAAATTCAGAAGGCAAAGTCTCGATCCCCCTCTCATACATATACTGAGAATGTTATTTTTTATGTTAAGACCAGCTTCTCAGATGCAACTCTACTTTTCGTACCTGTAGGTAGCGCACTGCTTCGCGCAAGGCACCACCATCATGCTAATCCCAACTCACACCAATACTCACGAAGAACTGGACCACTGCCCTCGGTTCAAGAAATCTGTTTTGAGTCTGAAGTCAAATAGTTCTTTGTGTTAGTTCGCAGAATTGGACACAATCGTCCTGGAAACCAGATCCTGGGGTGCGCGTCCCGGACAACACAACAACCCTCTCCCCCTTTCACATGCACCAATGTTTCCATCAAGGAACTCCCATACGCTTCATCTTTTGCTTTCAAACTGCAAAATCTAAGTATATTTTCTTGGAAACTCTTCTGAAAAGTCCAGGAAGAAATCACGGCCAACAGCGATGTACTCCCGCAGCCTCTCGGCTGCGAAACCCCACGGCACCATGGAGTCCTACCAACACTACACTGAGCACGCTGTGACCAAACGTTCACGAACAGAGCTCAGCGACGAGTGCATAGCTATGTTTGTGGTTCTGGCTCTCTACGTCACATTCGTGGTCGCGTATATGCACAATGAGCGCTTCTGCGGACGTGTTGGTCGAGCCCTGGGTGCTGCACGATCTCACCGATGGACGCGAAGCTGTGGCACACCGGTCTGCGCGGTACTTCTCGTCTTCTACACCGCCAAGGCAGTATTCATTCTCCCGTTTGGTCTGGTATACAGCATTTTGCGGAACATCTGTCTGGTTCGCACCTGCGTCACGCTGGATTTGGACACCTGTGTGGATCTGAGTACGCGTCGCGATGGGGACTTCTACTATGGGGTTTTGGACGACAGTGACTCGACGAGTGACGACGTCTCATCATTGAAAGACAGGAACATCAGCCCTCCACCGCCTTATCAGCCGTGGAATTCCTGGCATGGACGAGTACAGGACCTGGAGGCGCAAGTTGCCCAGGCGTCTCCGCATCACTCAGATGTAAGATACTTACAACCACCGTCATACGACGATCTCACACCCCCGACTGAGGCGCCACCAGATGACAGCAACAGTTTGACCACATGAGTATCACAACAAGCTATATGTGGCTTAGCAAGCAGAATTTCAGAGGGGGTTAGCACTTTGTGTTGGGGTATAGAGCCTTGTAGGCCCATAAACATATGGTATTCAATGATCAAGACACGCGATGTCTTGAGTTGAGAAGATGAGATCTCTCATCCTCTCCTAGTAAAGTCTAGCACCGAGTCTAAACGGCATCATCGGCTGGCTTCTTCTGGCTCGGGCGGACACAGCAAAAGTACATACTGATCATCCAGGCGACTATGCCAATGAGGCTCAAAATCAGGATGAGTATCTCGTTGTTGTCCATGGTTGATGAGTCCTGGGTTTTTTATGGTTTGGTTGTGTTAAGATTTGGAGCCGTTGAAGCGAGGTAATGTCTGTTCCGCCAGATGAAGAAGAGACCGGTGAGGTTTGGACGTGTTGGTGTTTGATTTGAGTTTCAAGTATTTCGAAGGACGGGAGCATAGTCGGCTTTAAATACGCGACGCGTCTTTGTGCACTTGAGCAGAAAGAACGCACACAACGGCTTTATGTCCGACATGTTACCTTTGAGCTGTATAGCTATTGTTTTGTATGTTAAGAACACAATAACTTGCACATAATCGAAACAAAGAAACCCTCTCCTGCACATAAGACACCCGTCCTCAAGTGCGTGCTAATACTCATTGTGAAGGAAGTCTTGTCGGCACATATGTTGATCCTGTCAAAGGAACAAGTGCGAGGATCGGCCCCTCTATCAAGATTGTTGCCACCTGGACTCTGTCGGGTTCTCGTTGGAGTAGTAGCTCTATACTCTGACTGAGCGACATGGGGACGTAATTTCAAGTCAAATTCTGCGAAAGCATGTCGGAACAGGAGAGTCAAGTCGAATCTGCATCGCACAGGCTATTCATCAGCTCACAAGCAACTATTCACTGGGATGGCCAAGTCGAGACTTTCGCGGACCACATTGGCAAACTACTTTTGAGTAGAGACAATCAATACAGCCAATGTGCTGCAAATCATTGAGGATATTCTCTGTGCTTCTATCTTATCAAATGTGAAGGTACATGCTCACAGATACATTTTAAGACGTGGAGCGGGCAAGATGTATCGCAACTACATCGCCAAAACCTGATATTGCTCAATCTCTTCTACTTGGTCTGCACCGAAAAGCAGACTAGTAGTATACATCTAAATATTTTCCTCTTTCCCATTGCCTCATTCTAAACCCCCATAACCCAATAATCACTCCGTGACACTGACCCCCTCGCCCGACTTCTTCTCCTGCCCGCCCTTGCCGGCCCCGCCGCCCTCGAGGATCTTCTTTTGCTCGTCGCCGATCTGCACCCTCCTCCGCGCGTCGACGTACATCATCATCTCGTTGTACGAGTGCGGCAGCACCTTGATGTCCCGCGGCACGAGGAACGTGTAGTTGAACTGGCCCGTCGGCCGCGCGTTGCCGTGCTCGACGTCGCGCACTTTGCTGTCGACGCGCACGTGCACCCGCGTCATCGGCCGCTCCGGGTCCGCCTGCCCCGGCTGGCTGCCGTCCTCCTCGAGTAAAGGCGGGTCCGTGTACGCCACCGTCGCCGTCAGGTACAGGACGCTGCCGACGGGGACGGGGCTGCGGAAGGTGCACGGGTCGGCGCTGACGAAGACCGGGCGAGCGTGCGCGAAGCTCGCGGCGCAGCAGAACGCGAGCTCAAAGGTGAGCTTCAAGTGGTACCCGCCAAAGACCATGAACTGGTGGCGGTTGCGCACGGTGGGCTGGGCGATGGTCGAGGTGGCGAGCTTGGTGTGGGCCATGGGCACGACGTTGCGCGGCTGGCGCAGGGGCCGGTTCGGGTCGTGGTACTCGAGCTGCTTGAGCCAGATGCGGTGGATCAGGGCCGACTCGGCGTCGTTGGGCTCGACCTCGAGCAGCGACGTCTTGCGCTTCTCCTTCTTGCGCAGGGCCTTGGCCTCTCCCGCGCGGTAGACGGCCTCCTCCTCGGGCGTCTCGCAGATGAGCGCGGGGACGTTGGTCGGCTTCTTGGTCAGCGGGTCGAGGGCCACCATGGTGAAGGTGCAGGTCAGCAGCACGTCCTCGGGCCGGCTCGGCTCGTCGTCGGCGCGCGCCCTGGCAACCTTGCAGGTGATCTCGACACTACTGCGGCCCGTGGCGTACGTCACCTGGCCGCTATACTCGAGATCGCAGATCTCGGTGAGCGGGTTTTCGATGGTAATGCGGTCGACGGCGGCAGTTACGGTCGTCACGCCCGGTCCGGTATGCTTGTACACGATGATACCAGCCAGAGCGTCCAGGTCCATGAACAGAGTTCCCAGACTGCACTAAAGCATCAGTGCCGGGGCCACGGACGACTATAAAAAGCAGGACTTACCGTATTTGTCCAGTGGCGTTGATATACGTGTCCGAGAGCCACGGATCTTGACCGAGGGGCAGAACCTGCCGACGTGTCAGTTTGATTACTCTCGCAGCTTTTGGACTTGAGTATATGACTCACCACTCTATGATAGCTGTCCTTCATCTTCTTGGGAGAAAGATCGCGCTCCTGTTGCTGTGCTTCCGGGAAGTGAGGGGTCTGGCCCTCCTGCTTGAGCTTGAAGGCCTCAATCCAAGGCATGGGGAGCCTCTCATCCGTCAATCCACGGAAAACACCGTGTGTTCCCCGGCATAGGGGTGCCCCGGTGCGAAAAGATCGGGCTTGAACATAGGAGCGCAGGTCCGGCGACTGCTTGCAACGGCGAGTCAGACAACGCGCCGCGCGTAATGAGGAGTGCTGTAAAGTCATGGCTGCGTTGGATTTCTACCAGACTCCAGATGGCTTTGGGAGGAGTTTTGGAGATGGTAGAGTGAGATCGATGTATCAGATCGTGACTCTATAAGAAAATTCGGCAGTCGCCGAGGTTGGATCGGGATTGCGCTCGGGATGGGGCGCGAGTCGACGGAAGACCACGGAGGTGTGTGCCCACTTTTACGCGATCTTTTTCTCCACTCTCGACGACGACGGCCATTCTTTGAGTATAGACTTTCTTCGCCCTATTACGTACATCGCGATTCTAAACCCTGCCAGGCAAAGGCCAAGAGATACAAATATACCATTGGAGTGTATTCACTGGAGTGAGCATGATTGTAATTGCTCAGATTGCCTCTACGACTAGGCTTAGGCCGGGGTTGACAGGCTGTAAAGAGTTGGCCTCGGTTTGAGCGTCTCATGTGTATAGTTATTAGTGCTGTTCTGAAGTTCACCAGGTCTTCCTTGACAAAGCCTTTGTCTCCGTACTCAACCATGACACAAAAGACCGAGAACAAAGAATAAAACTCTTTGATTGTGTCTTTTACTTGGACACAACCTCGAGTCTCACTACTGTATCCTCACGTAGTCCTGAAGTATAAAGTGCCAGCTTGCCAGTCTTTGAAACTTCAACAGGGATATGCATAACCAAAGAAGTTTTCATCCCGGACCGACACTCCCTCTTGCACGCAGTATATTGAAAAGGTATTCTCTATACAAGTACCTATCAGCACTTATATATATCTCAACTCAACTCAAATACCATGTCGGTCGAGCCAGCAGGCATGGCCAGCATCACGGTCACCGTAGCGCCGGCGCCAGCCCAGCCCCCGGCGTACGCACCGGCCGACAACTGGAACCCGGCATACATTGCCATCATAGTATTGATCTCCATCATTCTTATCTGCGCTACTACTCTCACGATCTTTCTGACTCGGAGGCACCGCAGGACAGACACAGCTCACCCACCGTACGCCGTCCCCGTCGCGCTCACGTTGCCACAATACTACTCCCCGCAGTCGTCACAGCAAAGCAACAGTGGCCTTGGCGGTAGTACTGGCATTCAGTACGTGGCATCCGGTGTCTACCGCCCCGCCCGCACGGTCGATACACAGCTCCCTCATCAGGCGCCGGAGATGACGACAGTCCAGCCGGTGCAGCACGTGGAAGAGCCCCATCACGACCAGGGCGAAGCCGGCAATAGTAACGGCAGCAGCAGCGGCATCGTACGGCCCGTGATCCCCGAGATTCGCTTTTCGGAACCCCTGGACGACTACCTCGAGCGGAAGGAGTTGCCGCCGCCGCCCAGGTCCACGCCCGCCAAGAAGATGACCCTGGACCAGCTACTCAACCAGCCGGAGAACAGACGGCAAAAGTATCCGCCGGGCGTAAACCCGTACAGGTGGGAGCCTTCGGAGGATGAGAACATCCAGGCACAGTCTGCTACCGCTAAAAGACAGGCCGAGGAGGTGAACAGGCCTCTGCCTTCAGCAGCATCGACGGTGTACAGCTGGAAGAACCGCGCGACATGTGATACGGCCGACTCCGACGCTACTCACGGCCCGGAGGGATATCCCGGTCGTAGAAGGAGCAGCTTGCGGAAGATTGGAGGAGTCTGGATTACTAGGGAGCGGATGCGCAAATGGATGGGAGGGATCTCTAGTCCGGACGCGGTCTGAGGATTGATGGAGACAAGGGGGCTCATGGCGTAAAACAAAGCGAGCATTGTCACACAACAGATTGGACCAGATACATGCCATGCTTTGTTCATGATTCTCTAGATCAGCAGCGTTCTATCCGCTAGCATCGACACAAAAAAAAGACCCTCTCTCTTCACCTGCTTTCTGTGTCCTGTGAGCCAAGTGGCTAATTCTGACAACGAGATCATCACCTCCTTTTCGGTGCCATGTCTTGTTTGTGTAAAACAGCAATTCTTCTCTCTCGCCTTGCTTGAAATGAGGAGCCTAATGCTCGTTGATGTTATCCCGTGGATTGGTCGACTGAAGGTTGTATAAACCAACTCCCGACGCCAGCTTTCGTGTCTAAAGCAGTAATGGTGAAAAAAAAAGAAACGCCGAATGGTGCCCCGGCGCCGCGGGGTCGCCATCATGTCGAGTAAAAAGTATATGTGGGCAAGTATATACAGAGAATCGAACGTGAAACGTCGAGTGGGTATCGAATGCAGCTTTTTTGATTGACCAAGTTCTGGGTCAGGTCCGTCGGGCGTGAAATCAGATATGCGCTGTCCGTCGAAACAAGGTGGCAAGCCGTTGATGGCTGTAGCTGATGCCATTTCGTGTTTGATGTTCGTGAGTGTGTGGGTTTCGGTGGGTGGATAAAAAGGTCACCACGTAGATGAAGGAGGAGCTAGGTGCGGGTAGCACAGCTCACTGGTAGTCCTTAGAGTGCCAGATGCCGGCGCCGAGAGGCTTGCTGATGCCGAGGCCGACAGCAACGGCGATGCCCACAATGAGCACGACGATGAGGACCTTGGCGATGATCCTGTTGCGCTTGCTCAGGTGGGATAGGCAGCCAAAGGCGCGCTTCCTCTTAGCTGCCTTGGCCTTCTGCTTCCAGTGCTCTCTGCCGGGCCAGACCTCGCAGTCGCCGCCCCGAGACTTGCGTAGTTCGCATTTGGTCGAGGACGGAGTGATGCAAGCCTCCACGTCTGTCTCGAAGGGGTTCAGGCGGTTGGATGAAGGGGAAGACACGTCCGACGGACGAGGGCACTCATGGCTAGTGTGTCCCTTCTTCTCGTCGGCAAGCGTCGGGGCTTGGGAGCTGAGCGACTCGCGCGAGCGCTTCTCGGAGACTCCGTGAGACGTCTTGACGTGCAACGGCTGAGGGACAGCGGGCTCTTGGGTGTTGACGGAAGACATTTTGAGGGCGTAGAGGAATGTCTGAACTTCCAAGAGTTTACGTAGATTGCGTAAGAATGTTCGAGAGTCTCAACCAAAATGGTGAAGTGGTCAAGGACTGTTGGGGATGGGCACCGGACTGTGCACCGATGAGACAAATAAAAAGGATTCGAGACAGGCCTGGGGTTGCAAAAGTTAGAGATAATGAACACGTCGTTTCGGCCGCAAGAGGAAACAAGACGGTTGGTGCGCTACCAAGAACCAAAAACAGCGAGTGAATGGCTTTGGTAGGAGGGAAATGTTTCAACGGACAAAGCAGTGGCGCATGGCGATATGCCGGCCGGACGTTACTCACCTGGTCTCTCGTACAGATAGCAGCACAAACAACGGCAATAACCAACAAAAAAAGAAGCCTTCGGCGGACGAAGGCGAGGTCGAAGAGATGCGTAGACCGTTTGGGGTTTCCCGCGGTGGGCAATTGAGGGAGTTTAGGACTGGCCTAGGATCGCCAAAATGCGCATGAATGTGTTGATTGGGTTGGGGGTGGGTTCCCTCCTTTGTCGTGATGATGGCCGACTGCTGCCCGTTTGCCCTTGAAGGTCTTCACTTGGTCACGACGCCCCGACTGAAGCGATCACTTCCTGCCTGTGGACAAGCTGACGAAGGACTGAATCAGAAGAATGAAGGACTGACTGACCGACAGGTGAAGAAAATCAAAGAAGCAAAGAGGAGCGGCACCAGCAATCAAGAAAAGGCGGGAGAGGGAGCAGGTAGAGAGGGAAATGAGAGACGACATGGATGATAAGGGGGTACGTACCTACCTGGGCCTACCTACCTCTCCATGTTGGCTGCAGCGTCCTAGGTAGCCTGTACGTACTGTAGGGCTCATGGGCAGATTGGCCAGGGGTGCACGCTAAAGGGGGATCAGGCCAGACCAGGCCAGACCGGGGGGGTTCTCCCGCCGCTTGGGGCACTCTCCGGTGGGGAACTTTCAGGTGGTGCTGGTACTTTCCAGGTGCTGGCTGTATGCACCAGCCAGCCAGCGCACATGGGTATCGCCTATCTGTCTGTCTATCTTCCTGCTCATGTTGAGAGCTTTTTCTGCTACGAAGCAGGGAGGCGACAATCCGAGTGCTAGAGCACCTCAAAGGCCCCAGAAAAAGCATGGGGTTTAGTGCAGAGCTTAGCCTGCCTCTGGGCCTGGTTCGGTTGCCGTTTTGGGGAGCTCGAAGGGCTAAACAGCGGCCATGATTGGCCTGCAACGGGACAAAGTTGCCAGCAGCGCGACGTCCAAGGCTTTTAGCCCGGCCCTACTGCGGGCGCGCCGCCCTTTCATGCAACCTCTACCTCGACTCTCTGTGCCATCTCGCTATCTTGGTCCTGTACCACTCAACTCGTGCCACTCTAGCCTAGCTCCTAGCGCTGGGCCTCGCGTCGTCTCGCACCGCATCGCGTGCAGGCTAAAGGGTCAACAAGCGCAGCGCCGACCAGGGAACTTGGAGAAGAGGCTAGACCTGCCTTCAAAGATAGAGCTACGGCCAACTTCAGAATGGACTTCCCCATCTCAGAATGACGCCAGAAAGGGCCAATTGCCGACAATGATGATAACATGACCAATATCCACTTGTGACACCAGTTGTCTGTCCGTCCTGGTCTGCCCCCCGTACGACGGTGGCTCAGAATGCGTACGACAAGAGGCCCTGCCCCGGCCTGGTCTTTGTGGACAGACAGGCATAGCAGGCCAGATTAGGCAATACCTGGCCGCTATGCGAAGGGAGCAGACGAGGGGGCCCTGGCCAATGGCAATGCGATTGGAGGGGTTGGACGAGCTGCCAGACGCCGCGAATAAATCAATTTGTATCTCGCTCTCGTTTCGTCAATGGGCAAAAGCCAAGAGAGGGCCGTGGTGCCGTGCGACCATACAAGCCAGCCCAAGTTACATTAACTAACGACCTGTCGCTGTGTCGCAATCGAGACGCAGACAGGGACCGGACAGACAGCATCAACTGGGACAACTTGCCCCGAGGGAGCGGTGCTCTTGCAACCACACCTCATGCAGCAAATCGACGAGCTAAACCGCGTTGGAATTACTTACGTACAAGCAGGCAATTGCATGGATACCCACTGGCCGCAGCTTCACAAAAGTCTAGCCAGGTTTATGGACCATGGATAAGAGAATAAGCTCGCCACAAAACGGGCATGCCCCTGCACAAAGCTAATGCTAATGCAGGTCCCCCGCGACACACCAAAGAAACCCACCAACCAGTCGCCCCAGCCGCGCTGCCAGAATGCCTTTTTGAGCTTGGATCGAGGCAATTGACCTCTGAGTGAGGGGTTTAGTGCAGACAGAAGCGAAATGGGGTCTCGACGCCGTCAGCCGCGCTTCGCAAACGGCCATGTCGTAGCTCGTCGATAGTCGCACACTGGATGTTTGCTTTTCGACCTCACTGCTGCGCGTGATCGATAACGGCGACCGTCCTTGCCGTGGATTGTTGTTGTGACGCAAACAGGCGGCTATCGGCCTGGAACTCCTGGGCTTGCTGCCATACCAGGCCCGTGCCGATCTGCCGCCCACACTCGACGGCGGCAAGGCGAGCGTAGTGAGTGTCTACGAAGTAGGTACTAAGTTAGTCGATCTCACCGCTTCCGCCATCTGTTGAGCCCGTCGAGATCGCTGAGACAAATCACTGGAGTTATGACGCTGTTTTGGATCCAAGCGACGAGCTTGAGTCGACGGATCGCTCGCGAAATTCCCTTCTCTCGTCGCACTTCAGAATACTCGTATCGTTCGGCGAAGCAAGGGAGTGTTTTGCGAGGACCCAGCGTGCCAACCCGCGTATTGGTTCCCCCAGCGCCTAAAATAGAGATGTGCGCAATAAACCGGAAACTCCCAATTTCACATGTGGTGCGTCCCCAACCTCTTAGCTGATCTTAGAGAGCCACACAAAGCAGCAGCCGCCCTGATGTCATTCTCTACCGGTTTCTCATATTGCAAAGGCGTCAACGACCAGGGAAGTTTGTGTATTGAAAATTCTGCCTTCGCCCGCTAGCTACGGGCTTGGCCGATCTACATACCTACCACGTGGGTGAAGAGTCTGAGTTTTCCCACTACTCCGTACAAACAGAGCGAGAAAAGGATTTGTGCCTTGGCGCATTCGCCCCCATGCGGATCTTGGCAATTGTACAAGTAGGTAGCTGATCCCTCCAAGACGTCGAATTCATTGGGAGAGCGGGCGTACCCGAGACCCGTACGAAATACCCTGGCCAGCAAAAGCTGGCAAGCTGGGTGGCTGAGGTTGCACCTTTGACTCTTTGCCACGCGATGATCAGGGGTTCCAGACACCACCGACTCATCACATCAAAAGATATTCTTTTCTTTTTTCCTCAATTGTTTGCATATCTGACATCTGACAAGTGAAACCCGCGTGTTCCAAGACACTTGCGGTGAGAGGGGACCTGGTGTTTTACTGGGATTGGTCTCCTGTCACTGTTCTTGGCAAAATGTCTTTGCCTGGTCCATGCTGAGAGGGTATTTGTACTTTCTCGCCAAACCCCTGCTTCGTTCGCTAACAAAGTTCTTACGTACGCGCGGGAAAGGAACAGCCCATCTCGGCTGTTGAGCTCTCTTTCATCAGGGTTTTTTGATCCGTTTGGATACGAACATGTGCGTGGCTAGCTTGAGCACCTGTTCAAGTGATGTTTACTCGTACTGCCATGCCGGCGTAATAGCAGGCACGGCGGCGGCAGACACTCAGCTGCCGCCGAGACAGATCACTGCCAGAAAGAGTAATCTTCCAGAACTCCTGCCGGACGACCAATGACACACTCGGGGGCAGACATTCACACCAAACAAGCACAACAGTAATAAGCAAGGAAGCTTGATCTTCTTGGACAAAGTGAGATTATTGATTAGTCTAGGTAGGTACGGCGATAGCTGCCAGAGCAGAGTCTATATGTTTTCATGTCCTGCTTCCTTCGTGTGTGCGTACACATATTTCGTAGCGCGCGAGCTTGTGACATCTTTGCGAACGGCCAATGCAAGTAAGTAATGATACAAGAGAGAGAACCTGACTGTTCCCTCATCACCCACCGCCTCCTCATCACACCTTGGACACCTCGTCTTTCTTCCCATCTGCGTCCGCCACGGGGGCAGAAGAGACCTTCTCATTCTCATCCGTATCCGTCCTCTCGGCAGAAGCAGCAGCAGAAGCAGCGCCCTCCTCGCCGTCCACCACCCCGGCCGTCTTGGCCGCCCCTTCCTCCCTCTCCTTGGCGTCCGCCGCCTTCTTAGCCGCGATCTGGTGCTTCTTGACGGTGCGCCACTCGAGCCCGAGCGCGCCAAAGATGACGACGCAAGCGACGGCGAGCCCGATGACAAACGTCATGCGCAGCGAGTCGTTGTACGCCTTGATGACCGGCACCCTCAGGCTCTCGGGCAGGTCGACGATGCTCGTGGCGCCCGCGTGCTGGATCTGGCCCGGGTCGCCGAACCCGGGGATCCGCGCGACGCGCTTGATGAGCTCGTTGCTCAGGACGTTCTGGCCCACAGACACAAAGACGGCGCCGCCGAGCAGCTGGGCGAAGAGCATCAGCGCCGTGCCGATGGGGACGTCGCGCTGCGGCAGGACGGTCTGGGCCGCGAGGTTGGGCGCCTGGAAGGAGGAGCCCAAACCCCAGCCGTAGAGGATCTGGTAGCCGATCCACTTGGGCGCCGGGGTGTCGACGTCAAAGGTCGTGATGAGGCCGGCGCCGACGGACATGAGGCAGACGCCCCAGAGCATGAAGGGCGTGTAGTAGCCGATGCGCGAGACGAGGATGCCCGTCGTGATGGAGGCGATGACCATGGAGAGCACCATGGGGAGGAGCCGGATGCCCGAGTCGACGGCCGAGACGCCCTTGATGGCCTGGAACCAGACGGGGACGAAGTAGACTGGACGAAGATACCGTGTTAGCGAGTTTGATTCTCTGCGCCGCGGGGATAGGAAGAGGTTTGAGTTGGTCTTTTACTTACCAAAGATCATCATCTGCGAACCGATGCAGAAGCTGGAGAAGAAAGCGCAGTAGATGCTCCTCTGCTTGAAGATGTGAGGAGGGACAGTGGCCGTTTTAGGGAGGACGACTTGGATCACCACAAAGGCGATGAGGAGCACCCCAGCCAAGACGAACAGAGCGATGATACGCCCGTTGTTCCACTAGACACATGTCAGTATATCAAAGCCACCGATAAGTTGAACGGGAGAAAGGGTTTACTTACGGGGTAGTTGACACCGCCCCACTGGAGCGCCAGGAGCAGGCAGACGACGCCGGGCACAAAGACGGTGGTGCCGGCGGCGTCGAGCTGCGAGAGCTTGGCCCTCGTGGGCTGCTTGGTCGTCTCGCGGTCCGGGATCTTGAGCAGGAAGAAGATGAAGGCCATGGCCACGCCGCCAAAGGGCAGGTTGATGTAGAAGCACCAGCGCCAGGTGACGTGCGAGGTGAAGGCGCCGCCGACGAGGGGCCCGATGATGGACGACAGGCCAAAGATGGCGCCGAAGAGGCCCTGCAGCATGGGACGCTTGTGGAGCGGCACGGCGAAGACGATGCAGACGATCTGGGTGTTCCATGGTTAGCTCTCTGCATGGAAAAGGGGGTAGGGGGTAGGACTGAGGGCTTACACATCCAGAAAAAATACCGGCTGCTCCCACACCGGCGATGGCACGGCCGATGATGAACGCAGTAGAGCTAGGTGCGGCACCACAGACGACCGAACCGACCTCGAATAGGACGATGGTGGTCAGGAAGGTGAACTTGACGCTGTAAAAGGTGTAGATCTTGCCGAAGAGCAGCTGGAAGGCGGCCGACGTGAGCATGTACGCGCTGCCGTACCAGCCGATGTCCGTGACCGACTTGAACTCGTCGGTGATTCGGGGGATGGCGGTTGAGATGATCAATCGATCCTAGGACCACGTTAGTCTTCGTGCTCCCGTCGCATCGGAACGGTACAAGGGAAAAGGGGTTAGGGGAAAGCATACCAGGGAGACGAGGAACATGCTGACGAAAACGGACACCAAGAGGAGGACGAGCTTGACGCCCTGAGGGTAGTCGTCTGGGTTCTCTGTGTCGTGATTTGGTGCTGGAGCTGTCGCGCCTTTCTCGAGTTCTGACGGCTCCGGAACGGAGGGCGGAGCCTCGCCGGCCTTGTCCACCGGGTCCGGGTCGGCGACCGCCTTGTCTCGTTTGAACAACATTCTTGCTGCTCCTTGACTAACTGTGCTGTGCCAACTAGTAACACAATGTCTCGTCGCTATATCCCAGCTATATGTCGAAGCCTACAAGAGGTGGCAATAGATGGCGCCAAGACGTGAGATCGATGCCTGTAAGACGATGTGCGATACACAGGGAGAGGGTGAATTTGATTGGCGGCTTGGATGTTTATTGACTTGAAGTACACAGTTCAATATAAGAGTGATCTCAATTCTGCCGGCACTCCGTTCGCGACGTACACGAAGGGGAGGGGGGAACAAAGGGCGAGATATTTATTTACATCATGGGAGACAGGAGGAGCCATAAAAAAAGACAGAGAACAGACACCAGAATGTCCGTCATGTCACATTTGCTTCGCTAAACCCGTGCCGTATGGTCGTCGTCACCGCACACCCACGCGGTCCTTGCAACACCATGCAAATCAGAAACAAGCGCTAATCACCGACCGAACAGCCTAGATTAAGGCAGAGAGTGGTGGTGGGCATTTCTGGTCGATGCCTCATGATAATCTAGGTAGTGCGGACCCTCTCGACGGCGGGTGGAGAGGTGTCGCTCAATCCACACCCCGAGTCGCGCCTAGAATGACCTGCCCTCCATCAGATCAAGGTGTAATTCCACTGGTACGCCGTCTGATTGGTGCGCGAGGTGTGCTTGTATCGACATCGGGGGCGTGCCTTCGGGGCCCGCAGCGCCTGTTCGCGGGTGTCACCCCCAGGAAGCCAAAGCTTGTTCGGGTCGAGACGCCTGAATTTCGACCCGAGCAGTGTGGCTCTCGGGCCCGAGTTCATTACAGAGCTGCTCTCTCCACTGCCGACATCACCAATGCTCCAGCCACAGGCCCTTAATCTCAGTCATTATTTGTCCGATGAGGCTCAATTCCTAGAATTTAGATACCGAAGAGTTTTTCGATGCCGAGCAAGTTTATCTGATCTTGTCCATTGCCCCGGGTAGGCTGCCCGGTGTCATGCACCGCGTCTTTCTTCCGGAGGCTCGTAACCTCGAGAGGCACACATCCATGATGGCTGGCCCGTTCTTTCGGGTCTTTTGGTCTACTTTTGCCTGCTAACAACATAGGATGCTCATTGAATCTCTCCGTGCTTACATTCGTCAATTACTGTGAAGAGTTTAGTGTACGATCTTGACCATGAAAGCCAAGTGACATCGCATCAATTCATTTTTACTGCTTTCCGCGGATAGAGCGATGGGGTTCATTAACCCTCGCTCATGTTTCGTAACAGCTCCAGCGTCATTTGATTGACATGCATTTAGCTTCCATGGTGCCCTGAGAGATCTTGTTACGTTGACTTCCGAATTCTGCTTAGTGTACGAGCGACACTGCGAGATGCGAAGTGGGTGCAAGGGGAAATAAGCACTTCATACACGATGATTTGACGGGGCTCGCGGGGGGGACGTGTCAGTTGACGTATCCTCCCGTACGAGTCATTGACTCATCCGACGATCGACAGCAGGGATTTCTCTCGTGCATCAAAATAGCTGCAACATGTGCTTGTATGGATGTGGATGTTGATTAATTATCTGGCGGGAGATTTATCGACCTCTTCAAACTCCTTGAATGTATGTCCTACGCCTTTCCGATCCATAAACACCCGGAAAGCCCCGACATTCGCAGGCTGGCTGGCCCCTTTCCAAAACACAAAGACCAATGATCGTCAAATCGTACACTGATGACGCCCTGCTTGCTCGCCCAACCCGCTCGCCTTTTGCACCGTGCTCGTAAATCAATCCGCCTTCTGTATCCCTTCTGTGAGAGTGGAGGATGACCATATAAACGAAAGACAGCATCAAACTCAGAACCTGCTGATGGTAGCAAGCCACCAGACAACTGACGTATTGACATGAAGCCGAGGAAACCCCTTGAACGCCGCCCTGGAAATCGTGAGGCTGAGCTAAATCGTACACTCGGTACCCCGATCACCCTTTGTCGTACACCGTGCCGGGCCATCTTACCATTCCGTCGATGGGCCCATCCCGAAGCCGCCGAACGCGGCCATGGCCGAGTTCGCGGGCACCATATTCCCCCACATGTCCCAGTCGATACTGTTGACATCGAGATAGCTGCCCAGAAGGTTGTCGAAGGCCTGGTCTTGCTGCGGCATCATGACCTGCTTGTCGCTTTCGATGTGCGTATTCGAAGTCGGTGCCGGCGTGGGCCCTGTCGACGGGGCCTCCGACTTGATCTCGTCCTGGGGGATCAACTGCTGTAGTTTGAGAATACACCTGGGAATCTCAGGCTGACAGCCCGTGCGCTCTCGCAGCACCGCCTCTCGTTTCCGCCACGCCTTGAGCGTAAAGATTGCGGTCTGGTAGTGGCCCTTGCGCGAGATATCGTAAAGCTCCGGGTACATGTCGAATGCTTGCGGGACAACCTCCCATGCCTTATCCACCAATTTACCCTCCGTCCGGTAGTAGAGTTGTCCCACCACGTATTGAAAGAGATTTTGCTGGAAATGCAGTCTCGAAAACCAAGCAAACCCAAGGTCCTTGGTCCTGAACTCCTGCTCTATGCCGTGTTCTATTGAAGCGACAGCGATCTTGAACGCGTTGTCGGTGGGGGTTTTGATCTCGTCGTTATACTGCTGTTCCTGGGGAGGCAGCAGCAGCAACTGGAGTTTCTCGATGACCTCATTCTTGATGTCGCTTGCCATCTCGTGCAGGGGTCCCGCAGCTGGGTCGCAGAACCTGTCAATAGTCTCGACAAGGATTTGGCCTAGTTCCCCGACCTTCTGGCGATATGTGTCGATATGTTCCTTGGTTGGCGCACCATCGACCCCCTTGAAGGCTTCGGCCGAGTAGCTCATGAGCATGATGGGCTCCATGCCTGGGACCTCGTTGAAGAAACGAGCAACCTTGTTGGTGATGAGGATTATGATCATCTCTGTCGGACCTTCCCTGTCCTGAATTGGCTCGGTGCCCATGGGGAACAGGTCGGCGTCGTTGACGTTCTTGGGCTCCTTGGTATCCCAGTGGCGCGGGAGTTGCGAGTAGTTCAGTCCCGACAGCATTGCGTACTTGGTGTCAAGCATGAGAATCTGCCACCAAACGCGGCGTCTCATTTCAGTCTCGAACGGCGTCAGACCCAAAGCCTCGCCGTCTCTGTGCAGGCCCATCTTCTGTGCGATCCTGATGACAACGCCGTTCAGGATCCAAGCGGCATGTGGATTATAGCGGTTTTGAAGAGAAATCTGAGTAAAATTTAGATGAAACATATTCTAAGAAAGAGGATCAGAAATGCCCGGGATCCAGTCGGACCCAGAAATTGAGACGACTTACGAGATATATGACCAGCGATTGCAGTGTCTCGAGGGTGTGGTTTTTGAGGAAGCCAGAGCGACTTAACGTGATCCGCACTCCCGCTGAGAACTTCTGCAGCGCCACCTCTCTCGGGATGCCCAAGAGATTTTGGCATTCGTCAGGGGTCATGGAAACGGTCGCGAGAGCGTATATGGAGAAGAGCAAGGACTCGATTTCCTTGGGTAGCGTCTTGGAACCGGCAGTTGCTTCCACCAGATAGGGCTGTAGTGACGGCACGTGGATAACCTTGGTCAGAGGGTTGACGCGTTCGAGGAATATCTGCCACAACCGGAATATGTGTCCCGGAGCGGGCTGGTAATCGTCGAGGTCTACCGAAGGAAAGTCGCTCCCCATCAGAAGATCGCTGTTCTCATCTGCGGGAGTTGTGATGCTGTTATCCGGAGTCGCGTCGTCCATAGAGTAGTCCTCCTCGTCAACAATGTCGCGCATAGCTTTCAGCTCGTCGTAGACGGTCGTCAGCAGGAACGAGTCCATAAACTTGACGCCGGTCTCCTCTCGGACCAGCCGCCCCGCCGGCTTCCACTTCATCGGGGTTTCCCGCTCTGGGAATGCGTGGGACGGACTGCTCGTGCTGGAGCCATCTTCGGGTTTTGCGGTCGCATACTCCTTGAGAAGCTCCTCACACCGTGCCAGCCGCTCCTGTAGATCCTGATTCGGTCTCCGACGCTTCCGGGCCGGAGCTGGGGTGCTAGGCGTGCAAGTGACTTTGGCCTGGTGTAATCACGGTTATCAAGTCGGCGGGGGTGCTACAATAGTAGAAGGGGAAACTGCCGAGAGGCGACGCCCCTCTGGTCTACTTACCTTTAGACAGTTGGCGCAGGGAAAGGACCGATCGCATTTGATCTTGCGGTGCTGACAGAGGACACAAGCCAGAATGCGGGTCGGCTTGTGCGCCCCCGGCGGTGCCGGTTGTGTTGGGGAGGGAGCGATAGAAGACATGGGTCAGAGTAGGAGGGCGAGAGGAGGATAGTAAGTCCAAGGAAAAGATGGGTATGGTTTGACTACCCCACGATATCCAGAGGTAGATGCATCTGCGCGCCGTTTGACGAGGCTGATGAGAGTGCGCGGTGGTGGGGGAGGGGAAGATTTGGACGGAGTTAAGTTTTGCGATATGCCGCCGTGTATGCACAAAGGGAAAGAAACCTCAGGAAGTCTTGGTAGATTCAAAAAAGTGCAAGGGCCGGATCAAGAGACCAAACAGATTCAGATCAATGGTGAAGCAGAAGAGTAATAATTATGAAGATGGTGACAAAAGGTGAGAGAGAAGTGTCACAATGACATCGTCTCGTCCTTTTTGGTTTGTAGGGAAGTCGAGTCGTCGAGTCGGAAGTAAGTTTGCTGGGGGGTGTGGGAAGCGAATAAGTCCTGGTCCTGGTCCTGGTCTCAAGTTTGCTGGCGCTGCCTGTGACGGTGCCCACAGCTAAGGATTTAGCAGCTGACAGGAACGGCGGGACCGGGAAGTAGGGCGCGCGCACTCGCTTCACAGCGCAAAGTTCTTGTGTGTGTTGGTGGTGTGTGCTAGGTGCGAGTCGGGTGGAAAGTCGGATAGATTCTACTAACCGGCAAGCCTAAATCTCGCCGAGCTTCTGGACCAGCAAGGAAAAAAACTGACATGCGTCACGTCAAAACCGTTTATTTTCAACCAACAAGGTTAAGACCAAAACTCCGTTGCAAGATCTGGCGAGTAAGGACTACTTATAGTCTTGTCTAGTTTCTCCACCAAGAGAGCAACTTTTGAAGGGCCCTTTCCAGCCCCCGCGCGCGTATTCGTACCTATGTGTGTAAGTCGGATCGGATAGATAGCTAGTCAGGTTACAAAGGACACTTCAACAACAGATAAGTAGATATCCAAGACTTTCTTGCACCTTCTGCAACAGCCCTCAGGCCTCCCATCCAACCTGGCTCCTGCTGACGAAACCCTTGCCAGGGGGTGGGTTGTGGCGCCCCCAGCCTGCCAGCCTGCTAAACTCGAAACAGACGCTGGTTGACTCTCTTGACATGTTTCAAGTGGTTGGATCTGGGGACGCCATGGGCTTTTTAAATTACCATTATCTCAATGTGTCCTACCCAACACGCGGCCTCGTGTAGCTGAATTAGGCATCCATATATTGCACAGCACGCAGCTCATTCCGCCATGTGTTTGCGGTACTTTGTCACTATCTGGCCTACCCGTGTCTCGTTGCGATATTTCCTGTCGCGTGCTGTGTATCGGTATGTACGGCACACACCAGGCTCTAGCTACCACACACCACTCGGCACTTGGGACCATTTAGTTCCTCTGTCGACGACAAGTTCGCTAGTTACTTTCTTGACGGAGACATTTCTGGACTGCGCCAGCTTTGCTAATGACAAATGTGACGACCAAGAGGGAGGACCAAGTCGGAGCAACAGACGATCCTAGCATCAACCACCAGGCTTCTCTCCTATCACACAAGCGGCCGCGGCATCCGGGCTTCTCGGACGGACGACTTTTTAGTTACATCATTGCCAGCAAATATGGCCAAGATTCCTTCCCGCTCCGACTGGGGTGCGTGTGTTCTTTAATTGGCCGCCCAGAGGACCCATACGGATCGAAACGTACCCGAGCCAGCGTCCTTTCGGCGGACATCAAGGCCCGAAAGGGGCGCGCCCGAGCGCCCATGCGGAGGGTGAACCACTTCATTCGGCGGAGTAGCGCCTCGTTGTACCTGAAATGTTATGCTCCAACGCAAATCCATCCGACCCAAGTGATTGATGCCATCCCGTCATGACCTGCAGCCACGTTTGCCCACACTTGGCCGTGACCATGGAACTCCGACCCCTCCGAATCCCGGGGGTGGAAAGAATTGACCAGAATACTTACTTATCTCACAGCGCTCTCCGTAGTGGAATTCGCCCCAATCCACCAAATTCCGCCGTCCATTAAAAGGGTGGCCGTTTCGCCGCTGATTCAGCGGCTACCTAGGTACTTGTTTGCAGTGACCCCAGACAGTCCCGCCGCGAAATCTGTGTTTCCCCAGCCCGATATGACCTAACTTTTTAGAACAGCGCCTGGTGCTATTTGTTCATGCATGTGAACAGCTTGCAGCGTCCCACAACAGCATATCTCCAAAAGTCTCCGAACTACGCCCCCGCCAATGAGACCATCCCAAGTAATAACGACTAGACTGTACCCTAGCCCACCTCGTCCGGTATGACAAGTGTGCTTGCTAATTCGATGCTCGAGGCGTTCGGCAGGTGTGATCGTCTAGAACATTCGATTCCATGACAGTTGGTATCCGCCATCGAATGGAATGTGATAAGGAGTGCCGTGTTGAAGCTCATTGTGCAAGTCCTGGGCTGAATGCCGCTAACATACTTAATTGTAAGGCCGCGGAATCCGGCTGGGATTTAGATTTAAGGACATCAAGATCCTTCGGGGATGTTGATGATCAAATCATCTACTCTCGAACCTTCTCTGCACAGCGACTTCGGAGCAAGCAATTCCTCATGTACATGCATTCGTGCAAGTGAAGTGTACGGCCCAAAGCGATGGAGTCGACTGTGTTATATGCCAACGCCAAAACCTATTCTCCGTAGCTAGACTAACAACGCACGGCAACTTGCTTGCTCCCGCTTTGCTCCAGCTATGGTTGCGGACCAAGACTGATGCGGAATTTCCGGTTAGACTGGGGAAAAACGTTAGCCTTGCAATACATATATGCCTTCTCTAGTACTTGATTCCGAGGTGCCTGAGCCAACTCCCCAACAGCTTGGCCCAAGAGAAAGACATACGTACAATTGCAGAACATATGACCTCACCTCTGATCTGATTAACACAAAGCGAGCAGTGACTGGTAAAGCCGTCCTGTAGAAGACACCTGTCGCCCGCGATCAGGAATCATGTCAAAATGATGGGCTGTTGAGATGAGAACCTTCAGGGGTAGCATCCAGGAGCAGGTCATTACAATCACAAAGTATTGAAATTTAGTACTACTAAGGGGGTATCATTCGTACAGTAGTCAAGAGTGAGATATTACAGGGCTAACGGGGAGCGATGCCTCTGGCATAGCGATGGCTCCCGTGTCCCGTTCTTGTTCCTCCGGAGTGTCCTTCACCGGCTGCTCGGTACGCACCAATGCTAATTTTTTCTTATGCCGCGCCAAAGCCCGGTGCGGGCGACCCTTGAGATGTTGCGCCCACAGTTCCTCTGTGAGCGCAGTCACGTTGCACACTTCACAAGTTCTCCGACACGGGGTGCCTTTTTCGTTACTGGAAACAACAGTGGAGGAGAGAACTTGTGCAGCGGTGTCCGAAACGGACGACGGCAGAGGCATCGTCCGGCCGTCCAGATATGCAGAAGTTATGTCGGCAGCAGTATCCGCGACGTTGTGAGACCATTTGCCCACATCGGAGCTGTCTAGTAGGTAGAGATGGTTCATTGCGCCCTCCTGTCGGAGGGGAGGGACCGTTTTCTTGGTGATCCACCGAATCTGGTATTTGGCATATCGCCTGGTGGCAGTCTTGATGTCTTCGAGGCCTTGTTGCTTAAGTTTCTCGAGGTCACCAGGAATGATACTTTGGGCCAGGCCGTCCAGATACGGCTCAACCTGTTTGAATCCGATCGACTGCCAGATGCCCTTGGACCGGTCGATCTGCTCACCTTGATGCTCCCGTTCATGTAGGTACTTGTGCATCTCTTTCGTCTCCTCGATAAGACCAGTTTCAAGCATCTTATCAACGCGCTTGTCTAACCGCTCATGAAGAATATCCGGAGTTGTATAGACCCAGAATAGAAGAGTCTGCCAGGCACTTTTGGGGCCGGAAGATGCCAGCTTGGCGTCTTTTTCGCGTTTCTGCTCGGCATATATGTCCGAGGCACGCTTTCCAGTAGTCAGGAAGATCTCGAGAGAGCGGCGGATTTTGCGCCTGTCGTTCGGGTGCCATCGGTCCGCCATGACCGGGTCAACCTCTCTAAGCTTCGCAAGCATAGCATCAATAGGCCCATCCAGTACGGGAAATGAGGAAGCAACTCTGCCGGCTGGCATCGAGCTCTCGACACCTGAAGGCATAGCTTCTGAGGGTTCCTCCACCAGACTTTGGTCAAATAGCAGGGCATTCGTATAGTAATGGGTCCCGCCAACAACGATCGGCAGTTTGCCTCTCTGCCTGATCTCGGATATCACCTTGCTGGCCTCTCGCTTGAACACACCAGCATCCCATGTCTCCTCCTCCAGACCGATTTGGTCGAATAGATGGTGTGGTATGCCACGCTGTTCCGCGACTGGGATTTTGTTGGTGATGACGGGCAGTCCTCTGTACATTTGCATGGCATCGGCGTTGATGATCTCTCCGTTGAAGCGACATGCTAATTCTACCGCGAGCTAGATGATACAAGTATCAGCAAATGCGCATTCTGTCACCTTTTGACTATGATCAATACTCACATCAGACTTTCCGGTCCCGGTGGTGCCCATGACAACCACCAGGGGCTCGGGAGGACTTGCATTTTGCGCCATGATCGTGACATAGCGACGGAAGTCTGCACCGAGCCAACGCCTCAACGGGAACATGCGGTGGGCGCTGCGCACACCGAGTCGTTAAAATTGAACTATCAAAGGTTGTCCGGTTCGTTCTGCACGACGACTATGTCTAGCAATGACGTTGTGGCCGGCCGTTCTTGTCCTCGATGCTTGGTCGTCTGGTTTAGCCCTGACATCCCTAGCCCTATCGCCATCGCCCAGACGGGAAATTCTAGTGGCAGCTCCCCACCATCGGCGTGCACGAAAGTGATCGAACCTGGAAGCTTCTCCAGCTGCAGCCACACAGCTCATTCATGGGTCCACGGGTCAGTGTCCCCACTAAACCAACCTTGAACCCCAGCCAAAAGAAAAGGGCGCGCGGAATTGGGCCAATGTTCCAGGGCATGCCAGCCAGGCGCGCCATTGAAACTCGGGGGTGTCACGTGGCTGGTAACACTAATTTTGCGGCCACATCGCAGTTTGGCCATTTTGAAGCCAGATCTTGTCTCCGCGACCCTTTCCTACTTGATTGTGCATTGTGCCCTTTCACTCTCCTTTCCCATCCCCTTCAACCACCATTTTCCTTCGACAAACCGGGCATTGACATTGCCCGTATTTCTTCCTTTTCTTCTCTTTGCATGACTGTTTAGGGTATTTTACTCTTCACGTCGGACACAATGAGTAGCTGTAAGTATTGTCGCATGTCCCTCTCTCCCTTGGTTGGGTTTCTGGAGCTCTCCCAGAGCTCCCAACCCCCCTTCGAATATGAAATCGCTACATCGTCCACGCCCAGCGCGACGCGATATCTCGGATTCACGAAACATGCGCTGACATCTTCGCTCTTCCAATGCAGTACGATTCCTCGATCTGGTCAAGCCGTTCGTGCCGTTCCTCCCTGAGGTTCAGCAGCCGGAGACCAAGGTCCCCTTCAACCAGAAGTTGATGTGGACCGGTCTGACCCTTCTGGTCTTCTTGATCATGAGCCAGATGCCTCTGTACGGCATTGTCTCGTCGGACACCTCCGACCCTCTATACTGGCTGCGTATGATGATGGCGAGTAACCGTGGAACGCTGATGGAACTCGGTATCACTCCTATCATCTCCTCTGGTATGGTCTTCCAACTTCTCGCTGGCACCCACATGATCGACGTCAATCTCGACCTCAAGTCCGACCGTGAGCTCTACCAGAGCGCCCAGAAGCTCTTTGCCGTCATCCTGTCCATTGGTACCGCCACTGTCTACGTCTTCACCGGTCTTTACGGCCCTCCCTCCAGCCTTGGTGCCGGTATTGTCTGCCTTCTCATCCTGCAGCTCGTCGCTGCTGGCATGATTGTCATCCTTCTTGATGAGCTCCTGCAGAAGGGTTACGGTCTGGGCAGCGGTATCTCCCTGTTCATTGCCACCAACATTTGCGAGTCGATCATGTGGAAGGCTTTCTCTCCCACCAGCATCAACACTGGCCGTGGTCCCGAGTACGAGGGTGCCGTCATCGCCCTCTTCCACCTGCTCATGACCTGGCCCAACAAGCAGCGGGCTCTCCAGGAGGCTTTCTACCGACAGAACCTGCCCAACATCATGAACCTGCTGGCCACTCTGATTGTCTTCGCCGCTGTCATCTACCTGCAGGGCTTCCGCGTCGAGATCCCCGTCAAGTCGTCCCGCCAGCGTGGTGCTCGTGGCTCTTACCCTGTGCGCCTGTTCTACACCTCCAACATGCCCATCATGCTGCAGTCGGCTCTGTCCTCCAACATCTTCCTGATCTCCCAGATGCTCTACTCGCGCTTCTCTGAGAACCTCCTCGTCCGCCTCTTCGGCGTCTGGGAGGCCAAGGATGGTTCCGCTCAGCTGTCTGCCGTCTCCGGTCTGGTTTACTACATGTCCCCCCCTCTCAACTTCAAGGACGCCCTGCTTGACCCCATCCACACCGCTGTCTACATCGCCTACATGCTCACTGCATGCGCCATCTTCTCCAAGACCTGGATTGAGGTATCGGGCTCTAGCCCTCGCGATGTCGCCAAGCAACTGAAGGACCAGGGTCTCGTCATGGCTGGTCACCGCGACCAGAGCATGTACAAGGAGCTGAAGCGCATCATCCCTACGGCTGCTGCCTTTGGTGGTGCCTGCATTGGTGCCCTCTCCGTTGCCAGCGACCTTATGGGCGCCCTCGGCTCCGGAACCGGTACATTGCTTGCCGTCACGTAAGTCCCCACCTTCCCCCGCCTTTCGCCAGGCTCCCTCTCATACATCAAATACTAATTGCGATCCAGTATTATCTACGGATACTTCGAGATTGCCGCGAAGGAAGGCGATCTTTCTGGTATGAAGGGCATGATAATGGGCTAATCTTGCTAGACAAGATTGTCCGGTTTCATTCACTTTTCATGCCGATATAATTGAATACTAGTGGTGACCTAGCGGGGTAACACTGTGTACTATCAACATCGAGGTGTATAGGTTAGAGTCCAAAAGCGTGGTCAGTGGATTCAGAATGAACGAGGAGTAGAACAATCCACTGCATGGTAGAGGCTTCTCGCTTGCAGGGGATGAAAGATTATGTATGTTAAAAAGTTCAAATGCATATGTCATGACATGTTTTTGTTGCCTGTGTTGCCTACCTAGTTGATCATCATCTCGAACTGTACCAAGGCCTAATGAGCCGAAGCTTGCTCCGACCATTTAACGCCTCATTCGAATGAAGCTGTGACAAACCGATCTCGTGCCCAGTTGCATGCGTCTGAGTCCTTGATCAGCGAGAAGTTGGACGAGAAAGAGCGAAGATGTTGGTCATCTGAGCGGAAATCAAGAGAGGGCGATTGGACTGTGTGTGGGTGACTTCCTGCATGTGTGTGCGTGCATGCTGCACCTCTGAGCGTCCCGTTCCGTTCTGTAGCGGTCAGTTGCAGCAACTCCTAAGTTAGAACCCGGACTGCGAGAAGATCATCGTGCTGATACAATTGCTTCGTCCCATGTGGTGACCGCATGGCATGAAGGAATTGACCTGCGGCTCTGTGCGCCGTTACCGGAGCACTGCCTTTAATCATTGGATAATCTTACTATGTTAATATAAGGAGCTGCGTGGTGGTCAAAGAGCTCAACGACAGCCCTCGATTTTGATTCGTCAATGTGTCGAGTCCAATGTCGGAAGCTCTCTGGTGCTCGTCAGGGTAACCCCGCATCCTTAGTTTCTATATTCATAGGTGTGAATGGCTACGGAGATGTGACTAGACTCGACAACCTTTGGCAGCATGTTGTTGACACCATTCTATGCGGTATGATGAGCTCGGGGCCAATTCTCTCGTCTCCGACCCAGGTTAACTCTGTCGCACAGCATGGCCGTTGCTCTAGTGCTTGTGATACTGCGGCCGCACTGGCGACGGTCACACAATCTCATCCCGTAGATTTACTATCTCGGTGCCGCAAGGTCAGGAACACCTGTTCATTCGTCTGCCCGAACGATCATCTCTGTGCACACCCGCCTGCGCCTGTCCGTAGTCAAGTGGGTGACAGATTACTAGACGGTTTCACTTCTTGATGTTCTGCGAATATTAACTCGTCACTCTCCGCGAGGTCAGTATCCTACTACGTATATCTTGGACAGAGTATTTCATTGCCATTGCATCCTATGAGATCTTTAGGTAGCTTACTATTGATTGAGAATAACCTACATGGTCCATTTCTGACGCCCACTCATCGCACAGTCCGTCCATGTCACCACGGGCGGTGACAGCTCCCTACAGCTTCCAGCAAGGATAGAAATGGCAGGTGTTCAGGGTGAGCTTAGCGCATTGCTTTTCCCCTCACGGAGGTGGATGCTGCACCTTGCAGAGGGTGGAAATTGATGGGGTGTGGCCCGTGCGCCACTAGCGTAGAAAATTAGCTAAGCGAGGGCGCTAACGTGCCTTGTCATGTGACGCCTAACACGCGCCTTCTAGATAGGTAGCCCACACATAGCTACTTCCCTTCTCAATCTATATCCTTTCTAATAATCTTTTATATGACCTATTGCTTTTACAATAAGTAGTAATAAAGAGATTTTATACTATAAAGAAATCCTTTCTAAATAGCTTCTTCTATTAAGAGATTTTAATATCTCTTAAATAATTTAATTAAGGATTATTTATTTATTATAATCTAAATAAATATAGTTATAATAAGGATCTAAAGTAATTATTAAATTTAGATATATAATTATTAAGATTATTATTCTTAGTTAGAATATTTAAAAATTATTTATTAGATAATAGCTAAATAAGTATATTTAAATCTAATTATTATTTTTATTACTAAATTTAGGTATATATTAAAGATAATATTTTTATAAATAATAAACTATCTTAAAATTAAGATAATTATTATTAAGATTTAAGTCTAAATTTTCTTTATATTAATTTCTTCTCTTTTTCTAAGTAATTAAACTTAAGTATATTACTCTTTTTAATAATCTAATCTATTACTAAATTAGTATATAATATTAAAGGATTTATCTATTTATTTTACTAATTAGATATATAGAATAGCTTTTTTTATTATTTTTACTTTTTTTATATTATTATTTATATCTTTTAAATCCCTTTATATTATTTATTAATTATTAAGATAGTAAGACTAATAAAAGATCATTTTAATAATAGAAAATTAGAATAGTTTTAATAAAAAATAAACTAAATTAATTTATATTAGTATATTAATACCTTTAAAGCTTTTTTTTAATTATAAAACTTCTTAATAAATCTAATTATAAATTAATAACCTCTTAAAGTTCCTAATAATAAGAAAGATAATTTAAAACCTTAAAAGCTAAAAAAAAAAAAGAAAAAAAATAACTAACTATTAGAAAATAATAATTAACTACTATTTAACCCTTAATACTTAGTATATAATTTATATTCTATTATAATTTAGAGAAAGATAGAATATTTAAAAATTACTTATCCTATAAAGTTTAGAAATAATAAAAATATAATAAAATACTTATAAAAGCTTTATAATATTAAAACTAAGATAAACTTAAAAAGATTTAATTATATATATAGATATATAAGTATAATAATAAATAGAATTAATACTCTTATTAGCCTTATAAAAGATACTAAGAAAGTAAAGAAGTTTAATAATTTCTATTAAGTTATTTAAAATTTTAAAGCTTATTATTATAAAAATAATAATTAGAATCTTATTAAAAAGTCTAAATAATAATAAGCCTAGTCTATATAATAGTAGGTTTAATCTTTAAATTTATTACTATTAATTACTTCTTTTCTATTCTATTAAATAAGCCTTATTATTTTTTAATTAGATTTTAAGTCTTTTTAGTTATTATATTTAGCTATATCCTTAGGATATTAAAATAGTAATAAGTATCTTAATAATAATACTTAAGTAAGCTTTAAAGGCTCTTTTAATAATTAAGACTAATAAGCTTTTTCTAATAATATTTAATATTAAACTTATAATAATTATTAATAGATTTATAATAATAATTACTATTAAATCTATAATAACTATTATTAAACCTTTAATAATAATTAATATTAAATTTTTAATAATTATAATTAAATATTTAATAATAACTACTAGTAAGCTTATAATTATTAAAAGATCTTTAAAGATAATTATAATATATATAATAATTAAAATAGTTTTAATAGAAATATCTACTAGAAAGATAATCCTTTATCTTATAAAGCTATTTTTTTACCCTATAGTAATAATCAGATAAGCTCTATTAGCTTTAAAGATTTCTAAAAGATTAAATATAATAATATTAATATCTTTAATCTCTATTATAAAGATATTTAGGATCTTAAAATAATTATAAATAATAATAAAATAATCTATATAGATATTTACTCTTTCTATAAGTATATTAATACTATATTAGAATATAAAAAGACCTATAAGATTAATTTAAAGTAATTACTTAGTATATTTAAAATCCTATTTAGTAGACTAATTATTATCTAATAGAATAATAAGATTAATAATATAGAATATTAATTTCTATATAAAAAAGACTTATTAATTCTTTTTAATATTTTAAAAGAGTATTTCTAATTAGATACTATTATAATAATATAATAGTTTATTAATATTAAATTAACTCTTAAATAAGTTATTAAAAATAACTATTTTATTTTATAATATATATAAAAAATAGTTTATTATACTTAAAAAATAGAAATTCTTACTAATAATAATATTAATATATAAGAAATCCTAATTTAAATTTATAATAATATAAACTACTATATCTATAAATAAATTAACCCTCTAAAGTAGAAAGATAATCTTATAAATTTTATATATAAAATTAAAAAGAAATAAATAATACTATCTATCTATATCTAAATTAAGTTCCTAAAAATTAAATCTTTTTAATCTAATAATACTTTTATATTTTCTTTTTTATTTTCTTATTTCTTTTATTCCTTTAAATATTATAATAATAAAAAGCCTACTAATAACTATTAATATAATAAGAATTAAAATAATAATTATAATTATAATAATTATAATTATAATTATAATCAGTAAAATAGCTATTATAAGTATAAAAATTAGTATAAGAAGAAAAATAAAAATAAGATAAATTAAATTAGTAATATAAACTTAAATAATAGAAATAAAAATAATTAAATTAATTTAACTAAAAATAATAGTAATTTAATATTAAATAGTAGATTATTTATTAATTTAATCTATAATTAAATTATTATTAGCTACTTTTATATTAAATATAGAAAGTCTTTTAATACCCTTAAAAATAAGAAAAACTATCTAAAGGGATAAGATTATTATAAAGCTATTAATAGGTTTATACCTCTTAAAATCTAAGCTTATAATACTTTTAAGTATACTTATAAGATCTATAACTAGAGTTTTCTATCTTATAATTAGCTTTTTAAGTATATTATTATTAGTTATAATAGTCTAAATTATAATAATTCTATAGTTAATCTTATTAAATCTACCTTTAAAACTAAAATTATAATTAACCCTAAAGATATCCTTAAAGAGCCTAAACCTAAGATTAATAAGGATATTATAATTAAAAGATTTATCTATTTTTAAATTAATATTTATATTAGCTTCTAAGTAAGTATTAATACTATCTATATTAATTTAAATGCTAATAAAAATATAATTAATTAAATTTTCTTTAGTAAATTTAATTATTAAATCCTAAAAATAAATAAGCCCTATTATACTAAGGAATTTAATAATAAAATTACTAAACTTATAAAGCTAATAAAATTAAACTTTTATATTATTAGTACTTAAAAGAATAATAAGAATAATCTAATTAAGATATTAACTATCTATTAAATTATTAATAATCTTCCTATAAAGCTTTTATTAGGTAATATCTAAATAAAGCCTTATTAAGTTTAGATTAATTATAATATAAATATTATCTATCTATTTAATATAAATAATAGCTTCTAAATCTTTATAATAATTATAAAACCTAAAAACTAAATTATCTATAAAATAATAATTATAATCTCTATTTAATTTAGTCCCTATAAGTTAAAATTTATACTAATTAAATTTATAAATCTACCTAAGAAATAATTATTTATATTATCTAATACTTATCTAATTATTATTAATATCTTAATTAATAATATTAATACTAAGATTTATCTAATAATAAATTCTTTAAATAGTAAAATAAAGATTACTAAGAATACTAGAATAGTAACTATTTATAAATATATTAATATAGTTTATTTTATTATTAATATAAAGAATACTTTTAAGGTAGTTATATTTATTATAGTAATAGAAGCTTTTTATAATATTAATAATAGCTAGTAATAGAAAATAACCCTTAGAAATTAGTTCCTAATAAATATCCCTTTTATATCTACTACTACCTTTAAAGATAGCTTTTCTATTCTTTCTATTAAAGAAAAATTTATATTAATACTTTAAATTTAAACTATAGTAGAAAGCCTTATTAAGAATATCCTAAAGAAAATAGAGAATCTTATAAAGATTACCCTAAATAAAAATAAAAATCTAAATATAATACTCCTATCTAATACTATCTATAAGTTAATTATTAATAATAAACTTAATAATCTTTTAAATATTTTAAATATACCTAAACTAAAGATTAAGAATAACTAATTAGCCTTTAGAATTAAAACTCCTAAAAATATACCCTTTCTAGCTACTATAGAGAAAGTCTATATCTTTATTAAGAATTAATAAGAGATATATACTTTTTAGAAAATCTATAAGAAATTTAATAAGATCTAAATTAATATTAAATCTATTAAAATACCTAAAAACTAATAAATAAAGATCCTTTTAATTAAAGGCTATTAAAATATAAAATTTAATATATATTTCTATTCTTTATCTTAAAAAGACTATAAAGCTCTAAATAAGGTTTATAATATTCTTTATTAAATAGAATACCTTAAATAGGTTTATAACCTATCTATTTTTATTTATTCTATTTTTATTATTTAGAAAAAAATCTATAGTAAAATAAAAAGCTAAACTATTATTAATCTTTATCCTTTAAATTATATTATTATATTTAATTACTATCTATTACTATTATAATTAGATATTATTAATTTAGTATATAGAAAGAAATATCTAATTATTATTAATACTATATAATTTTTCTTCTAATTTAAAGTATATAAAGATTATTAAGATTAATTTACTATTATAAGCTATTATAGACTAAAATAGTTAATTATAGCCCTAATAAGATTTAGAAATTTATTAGTCTATATCTAAAGATTTATAAATAAATTATTAAAGCTATATTTAATATACTATTAAGCTTTTATTAATAATATTATTATTTTTTTAAATAATTTTAAAGACTACTAAAGATATTTAAAGGAGATTTTTAAACTCTTTAAAAAGTAAAAAATTTTATTTTTATTAGCTAAATCCTTTATTAGATATCTATTAATTAAGCTATTTAGATTTTATATTAATACTATAAGCTTCTTAACTATTAAGTCTTAAATTAAAATCTTTTATAATCTAGAGTTCCTTTTAATATTAAAGTTATTAAAAATATACCTAAAAGTAATTAGATTTCTATATATTATAATACTTTATTATTTATAATTAATTAAGCTCTTATAAGTCTATAAGATAATCCTTTTAGTAGAAAACTAATAATCTAATAAGCTATTACTATATAATAGTAGTAAATACTAGGTATATATATAAAGTAAATCTTTTAATCCTATAAATAAAAAGAAATAGGTTTTTATTAATATTTAAAATGTAATCTATAATAAGTTATAGCTTTATTATATAAATCCTAATAAAGTTCTATTCCTATAAATTAATAGATTGCTTAAGTAAGAATTTAAAGTTATAATATTTTATCTTAAGAATAGAATTATCTAAAAGCTAGATAATTTTATCCCTTTAATAGTTATTAAATCTATAATATTCTTTAGCTACTATCTTATTAAATCTAAGTTAAATTATAATCTTTTAAAGCTTAAAATTATCTACTTAATATAGTCCTATTAGTATCTATAGATAATACTATACTTTAATAAGTATAATATTATTATCCTAACTAATTATAATTCTACTAAAGGAATTATTAATTAGATAAACTTAAATATAATCTCTATAAACTGATTAAATTATTATTTAATTAATATATCTATCTATTTTAATATCTATCCTCTTAATATTTACTATCTAACTAGATATCTAAACTTTATTCTAAATATTCTTTTCTACTTTAAAATAAAAAATAATAATAAGTAGTAAACTAAAGAAGATAAATCCTAATTTAATACTATCTAAAATAAGAGATTTATCTTAATAGTTATAAAAGCTTAAATAAATAATAAGATCTAAATTAAGTTTATTATAGCCTATAAGAATAATACTATCTACTTTAAGATAATTAATAATTTAATTAAAACTTTTTCTAGTAATTATAAAATTAATATAGCCTAAAATAATAATAAGAATATTATTAATACTTCTAAAGTTAGCTATCTATTTAAAGTAATTAATAGACTACTTTATAATTAGAATAATAAGAAAGTAGAATAATTAATAATCCTAAAACTATTTATTTAAAACTTCCTATAAGAAGTTTATAATAATAACTACTACTTTAAAGTCTATTAAATAATAATAAACCTAAATAGAATTTATTTTAGGAAAAAAAGTAAATTAATTAAGACCTATATTAAATACTACTATTAATATAGTATTAATTACTAGATAAACTAACTCTCTAATAGTACCTATTAGTCTATTTAAATATTATTATAACTAATATATATTATTACTCTTAACTTTATTATTAAACTACTAAAGATATTCTTAAATAGATCTCTATAAAGTCTATTTAATTTTAACTTTTTTAATATACTTCTAATAGTTATCTATAAGTTATTAAAATGAACTCTTTTAATCCTTAGCTATAAAACCTATATAGTAGCTAACTAAAAAGAATTCTTTAAGTAATAGATTCTTTTAAGTAACTAAGAATACCTTTAAGTTATTATATCTAATTAAGATACTAAATTTATCTTCTACTTTTAAAATATCCTCTAGAAGTACTTTTAAATTTAGCTTATAATAACTATAATCTACTACCTATAGTTAGATAGTTAATCTAAGCAGAAAAATTAAACTATTAAACTTATTATTTAATATTATATATATAAATACCTAAATAAATTATAATTATTAATTCTATCTTCTTTATAGTAGAACTTTAATAACTTATTATTAATTCCTATTAATTACAGTCTATATAAATACCTATTTAGATTTAAAATTCTAAATCCTTTAAAAAGAATTATTAATAATACTAATATTCTAAAGATTATTACTAATATAAAGTATATATATAAATACCTATAATAAAATACTTAAATTACTATAGATATTATAGCTTTATAAGCTAAGATTTATTATAACTCTTAATACTAATAAGTTAAATTTAATAAAGATAATAAAATATAGTTAATTTTAAATAAAGCCTATAAACTTAAAAGAAAATAAAATTATAAAAAAAAGCCTAAATATAAAAGCTTATATGAAATTATATAAAAGATTATACTTTTAATATATAAATTAGATTTCTCTATTAACTTTAAAGTCTATTATATTATAAGTATTTAATACCTAATAAAATATAATTATAATAATAATCCTTTTTAGTATTAGCCTTCTCCTTTAGGACCTTTAAAATATAAAAAATTTTTAAGTTCTAATAATAATCTAATCTATAAAATAGAATAAATAGTTAACTATTATAATTACTATAAAATTTAAAAATATCTTATTAAATAGAAAGACTATAGCTATAAAGATAACTATTAAAAGCTAACTAATAAGCTTTAATAAACTAGCTCTATAGTTAAAAACTATAAGAAAATATTAAATACTAAGAAAACCTTAAAAAGTAAATAAGAATAACCTTATAAAGATCTAATTTCTATAACTATTAATAAATCTATTAAATAAAAATATAGCTAACTATAAAAAACTAACTAAACTAACTTCTAAGTAGATCTATTAAATAAATTATAAAAGAAAGATTATATAGAGAAGCTACTAATAAATTATTATAATAATAATAATATAAGAAACGGATAGAAGAAAAAGAATTCCTAGTAATATAGGAATAGCCTTATTTTTATAATAGATTAGGAAATTATTATTAAGGATAATAATACCTTTTTATATAGTCTATACTTACTGTACCTTATAGAGGGTAGAAATTAATAGGGTGTAGCCTATATGCTACTAGTATAGAAAATTAGCTAAGTGAGGGTACTAATATGCCTTATTATGTAACGTCTAATATGCGCCTTCTAGATAGGTGGCCCATGCGTGGCCACTTCCCTTCTCAATCCACATCCTTTCCAACAATCTTTTATGTGACCTATTGCTTTTGCAACAGTGGAGCGAGGTTGCAGAAGGCTCTCAGAGCTAGAAGACAAAGTGGAAATACGCCGTGCAGATGCAGACATGGGTCATCGACACCGCCTGGCTGACCCATGCATTCATTGACTTTGCTCAGTCACGCTGTTCTCCTTCCCCGGGAGCCTCAAGGAATGCTGGACGAGCTCTGGGACGCACCATCGACAGATTGACAGCTCCCCAGATCGCGCTGGCCAAGAAAAGTGTCTCATCCCAGGCGATCCGGATGTTGATCGCCGGGTCAGGCTGGCTCTCATCTGATATCTGACTGGCTGACATCATAGAACCACGTCTAACAAATATGGTGACCGTCGGTGGACAATGTCATTTCACTCGAGGTGGGGGTCCGTCGCCTGCCCACAGCTCTCGTACAAGGGCCCCGAGTTCACTTGCATATCCGTACATAAGCGCGCGAACATCCTAGCCCCTCGTGAGGTCCTATCGCAGGCTGTTGATTTTCAACAGGAGAGAAGGGAGGCGGACGAGGGTGATGCTTGTGCAGCGACTCGTGCATCAGCTGCGCGAGAGGCACGTACGAAGCAGGTAGCGGCCCCCGTATCACGGATGCAGTGTTTTGCACGCTCGTCTGCCAGATATGGAAAGGAAATGCAAAATGTATAAGCGAGAAATGGCTTGGCTTGGTGATTAACGCAAGATTGTACGGCATTTCTGACGGCAGGCTTGATAGGCTGCTGGGACGCACCGCGCACACTGAACCCTAACCCCGTCATTCTTTAGGGGGTTGTTTGCTGTTTCTCGACCGCTAAAGGTACCGCCGACCCCACTGACAGGTGTGTCTCACGCGCGCCCTCATACCGACCATCATCAGGTAAAGGAATAGCAGAGCAGGCGCGATTGCATTGGCCGATGTCGTCGTGAAGACAATATCTCCAGCACAAGACTTTTATGTATCATTCGCTTCCCACCCCCCTTCCGGGACAGCTGCAGATATTCATTTATGTATCCGGGTTCTCCCACTTCCTTCCCTTTTGCAACCCTTTCAAGACACCAACCGCAGAGCGTGCTCGTCCGGCATCGCTTGTCCATCCACAGTACACGATCATGGATGGCCGTTGTTAAAACAGTGGTTCTGCCGGCCTTATTCGCGTTGCGAACCTGAATGGAGCCCTGCTAGTCATTTTTTGCTGGGTCCGCTCGCAGAGTTTTGGTGTCTTGGAAGCTCCGTACTGGCGTGGAAGTCGATCCACCATCCACTACAAGGGGAACCTTTGGCATCTCTGACCGTGTCGCCCATACTTTTTCCCTTTCGCTTCTTCCTCTTCATCCTGAACTTCTTCCTCGAGGAACCTCCGAATCCATAGCTCTTCCCCCGGCTACTTCGGAGCTTTGCCCATCTCCTTCATCGACAGAACCCCAATCAGAGAGCTGTTGTTTTTTCGGTGGCGCTTGTACTGCGTCTCACCGAACGTCAGCCACTGTGACGTGGGGCAAAGATGGGCTTTGCGTCATGCTCCTGGCCAATATGGCGGGTTGATGACTTTACACAATGCTTTCAGCAAGAGTGAGTTTCTCTCGTCCCGGGGCACTGTCGGCGCCCAATTGAAGGCGACAGATGTCCAATTGGTTCGCAAGCTGACTATCCATCCTATCGCGACCGTAGCTACCTGAGAGTTTTACTCCCCGTAATCGTAATATGTATTTCGGCGCTCTACCTCGGCGTCCAGGGCATACAGCGGGCCATCAAGGTCAAGGGAAAGAAACACATCTACGAGCCGATACCGCACGAGGACAGAAGGAATTCGGCCCTGCTTCACACGCAGATCCCACCGGATGAGCGACCACTCGACAGCGACGATGAAGAAGGCTTGAGCATCAATGGCGGGCGGCTTGCGCTGGCCAAGACGACAAGCCGAGGCTCCATTGTCGAGGCTCACAGGCCCCCCTACCAGACAATATCGGTACTTGCCGAAGAGCTCGGAATCATTGGACTGGTCGTGATCAGTGCCGTCGGGCTGGCAACTGGTGCTTTCCCGAGGCATGGACGGTTGGGAGCTGTCGTCAGTCTGGCAACATGGTTATACGTTCTGGTGCTCGCCACGTTGAGGTTGTTTCTAGGCCACACGCAATGGCGCATTCCATACCTTTGGAATCACACGGCGGCCATCTACTTCTTTCAATGGCTGTTCAGTATGGCCATATTCCGCTCCGAGATTATTTGGCCCACGTCGCAAACAGGCCAAATCCTGGTCATTGTTGAGTTCTCCTTGACGACGGTCTTGTTCTTCATGGCCATTACGCGGAGGAAGGGAAACAGAACTGTATTGCTCGAGTGGGAGGAGGACATCCCCCCATCGCGCGAGGACCTGGCTTCAGTCTTCTCGCAGTTCACTTTTGGCTGGGTGGACGCGATTATGTGGGAGGGATACAAGGAGGCCCTTGAAATGAACAGAGTCTGGAATCTCTTGCCCCGCGATAAAGCCGCGACTGTCATCGCCAATTACCGACAGGTCGTCAAGACGTATTCCCTGGGTCTGCACCTCGTCATGTACTTCAAGGGATCCCTCCTGGCCCAGACGCTATGGGCTATCCTCTCCGGCATTTTCCAGTTTGCGCCTACCATGCTATTGAAGGCTATTTTGGAATACGTGGAAGACCCGGAACAGGCACCTCGAAACGTTCTCTGGCTTTACGTTATTCTGCTTCCGATCACGGATATCATCCGGTCGATCGGAGACAACCAGGCACTGTGGATCGGCCGCAAGGTCTGCATCAATATTCGAGCCATCCTGGTCGGTGAGATCTATGCCAAGGCTCTTCGTCGCAAGGCCGCGGCTGGCAAAGACACTGTCCTCGGTCACACGCCTGAGAACACGGCGGAGCCGAAGGGCCTCCTCGGCACCTTGAAGCGCAAGTTGCGCTTTTTCAAGAAGTCTGACGATAAGAAGCAGACCGCTCAGGCTAACGGCGCTTCACCCGCCAACGATACTGGCAAGAGCTCAGATGAGCAGGCCAACATCGGCACCATCATCAACCTCATGTCTGTCGACAGCTTCAAGGTTTCCGAAGTCACGGCGTATCTTCACTTCCTTGTCGCCTCTGCGCCAACTCAGCTTATCGTTTCCATCTACCTGCTTTACCGTGTCATGGGATACAGTGCTATCCCCGGCTTCATCGTCATGGCCTTGCTCCTACCTGTCAATATTGGTTTCGCTCGCGGGTTCAATTCGAGCCAGAAGCGGATCATGGCCGCAACTGACAAGCGCATCCACACCACCAACGAGATCCTACAAAACATCAGAATTATCAAGTATTTTGCATGGGAGCATCGCTTTAGCAACATCGTTGATGAGAGGCGGAAGGCCGAGCTCAAGGCGCTCCGAACGCGCTTCATGATCTGGGCGTCTGCCGTCGCTGTCTGGAACACCGTGCCGATTCTGATTACCTTCTTCTCCTTCCTCGTCTACACTCTGATTGAGAAGAAGCCTTTGTACCCGTCCGTCGCTTTCACGGCCATCTCTCTGTTCATGCTTCTACGTTACCCGCTCGACCAGCTTGGAGACATGATTGCTCACGTGCAAGAGTCCAAGGTCTCGATTGATCGTATTGAGGAATTCTTGGCTGAGGAAGAGACGGATAAGTTTGAGCAGCTTGGAGACGACAACATTGACGAGACTGGTGAGCGCGTCATTGGCTTCAGAGGCGCAGACTTCATCTGGGGTGCTCGAGATGCTGTTGCTGAGGATGGCTCGATGGCATTCCGACTGATGGACATTGATGTTGATTTCAAGATTGGCAAACTCAACGTTATTACGGGCCCCACGGGCTCAGGAAAAACATCGTTGCTCATGGCGCTGTTGGGTGAGATGACGCTTCTCAATGGCCGCGTCTTCCTTCCTGGTGGACGAAGTCGTGAAGATGTGCGTCCCGACCCTGAGACAGATCTTGCCGAGACTTGCGCATACGTCGCTCAGCAAGCGTGGTTGGTCAACGGAACAATCAGGGAGAACATCCTCTTCTCAGCACCTTTTGATGAGCGGCGGTATAGGAACGTCATTGTCGCCTGTGCCCTGGAACGCGACCTTGAGATCCTAGACAATGGCGATGAGACCCTTGTTGGCGAGAAGGGCATCACATTGTCCGGTGGCCAGAAGCAGCGCATCTCCCTGGCCCGTGCTGTTTACTCCAACTCCATGCATCTACTTCTTGACGACTGTCTCAGTGCTGTGGACTCGCATACTGCGCAGTGGATTTTCAACAATTGCATCAGCGGGCCGTTGATGCGAGGCCGGACGTGTATTCTCGTCACTCACAACATCCCGCTCTGTGTGCCGCACTCCCACCACGTTGTGATCATGAACAATGGTCGTATCGAGACCCAGGGCTCACCACCCGACGTCATCTCCACCGGAAAGCTCGGTGAGGAAATCCAGAGATCGCGTCCTGGTTCTGCAAGTGTATCTAGAATTCCGTCTCGCGTCCCATCTAGTGTTGGTGAGGACAGCGGTGAGACGCTGGTTGATGATAACGATGACAATCTCTCCAAGCCTAGAGCTGCCAAGAAGGAAAAGAAATCGGGCCCACCGGAGGAAACCAAAGCCACCGGCGCTGTCAAGTGGCCAGTCATGAAACTGTATTTGACTTCTTTGGGCTCCTGGTGGTTCTGGGTTGTCGCCGTCGCCGTGTTCTCCCTGCAACAACTCAGTGGTGTCGCTTCCAACGTCTGGATCAAGGAGTGGGCCAACCAGTACACGACCGAGGATGTGTCAAGGATTCAGTTCTCCGCCAATTCCCACAGCTACTCGTCGCCCTCCATCTCTACGACGTATTTCGCCTCCATCTCAACCTATGTCAAGGAAACGAACTGGATGGAGAGAAACTCTACCGTGTTCGACTCGCCTACAGCTCTTCAGGCAGTCATGGAACCACAAGTCAACGTACCTTACTATCTGCTCGTCCTCGCGCTTATTGGGCTTGCGAGCGCGGCTTTTGCTCTGGCTCGCGATCTGTGGATCTTCCTTGGCTCCCTCTCGGCATCGTGGAAACTGCACAACCAACTCATGACAGCCGTGGCGTTTGCGAAGTTTAAGTTCTTTGACGTCACACCATTGGGCCAGATGATGAACCGTTTCAGCAAAGATCTCGAGGCCGTCGATCAAGAAGTGGCTCCTATCGCCATCGGAGTTATGAGCTGCGCTTTGGGCATTGTTGTTACTGTGGTTCTGATTGCAGTCATCACGCCCGGCTTCCTGATTGCCGGTATTTTCATCACAGCGCTCTATATCCTCATCGGCAAGTTCTATCTTGCTGCTTCTCGCGACCTGAAGAGGCTCGAGTCTGTCCAGCGAAGCCCCTTGTTCCAGCAGTTCGGCGAGACGCTGAGCGGTGTCACCACCATTCGTGCCTATGGCGACGAGAGACGGTTCATCCGGGACAACCTTTCACGAATCAACTCCCAAGTTCGCCCTTTCCTTTACTTGTGGGCCGCTAACAGATGGCTCGCATTCCGGACGGACATCTTGGGTGATCTCGTGTCGTTCTTTTCTGGTGTCTTTGTCATCCTGAGCCTTGGCACCATCGATGCCGGTTCTGCAGGCATGTCGCTAAGCTACGCCATCGGTTTTGCCGATAACATCCTCTGGCTAGTCCGTCTATACGCCATGAATGAGCAGAACATGAACTCGGTGGAGCGTATCAAGGAGTATCTGGAAGTAGAGCAGGAGGCAGCGGCCGTCGTTGAAGAGAACCGGCCGTCGGCCAACTGGCCAAGTCACGGCTCTGTGGAGTTCATCAACTATACTACTAGGTATCGGGAGGACCTTGAGCCTGTCCTGAAGAACCTGAGCTTCAAGATTAGCTCCAAGGAGAAAGTGGGCATTGTAGGACGGACAGGTGCGGGCAAGAGTTCGCTGGCGCTGGCTATCTTCCGCGCCCTCGAGGCCGAGGAAGGCAAGATTCTCATCGACGATATTGACATTGGCCTGATCGGGCTTCGAGATCTTCGCGAGGCCATCACGATTGTGCCTCAGGAACCCACACTATTCACGGGGACCATCCGAACCAACCTTGATCCCTTCGAGATCTACACGGACGAGCAGATATTTGCTGCCCTTCGCCGTGTCCAGCTCATCGGGCCTCACGAATCCACGACCCGGCCCACCACTCCTCTCGTCCCCTCGGCCGGCACCAGCGTCAACGGCGTTGAGGATTCGCCACGGCCCGCGGCCACCAACAAGAACATCTTCCTCGACCTGTCCTCGCCCGTCAGCGAGTCCGGCTCAAACCTATCGCAGGGCCAGCGGCAGCTGCTCTGCCTGGCGCGCGCGATGCTCAAGGAGCCGTCGGTGCTGGTGATGGACGAGGCGACGGCGTCGATCGACTACGCGACCGACTCCAAGATCCAGGAGACGATCCGCGAGCTGACGTCGACCATCATCACCATCGCGCACCGGCTGCAGACCATTGTCGACTACGACAAGGTGCTGGTACTAGACAAGGGCACCGTCGTCGAGTACGGGCACCCCTGGGAGCTGATGCGCAACGAGGAGGGCCACTTCCGGTCCATGTGCGAGATGAGCGGCGACTACGACGTGCTGGCCAAGGCGGCGAGGAAGGCGTTCAAGGACAAGAATCTTATTGATGTCGACGACGAGGCGGACGGAGGGGAACAGTGAAGATGAAGTATGGGGAGAGCAGGTAGATTGGGGCCACGAGCCCGAGAGTCTCTGTACCTACAGTAGCAAGGGCGGCATTTTGTACATATCACGGGTTGCATGGAATTACAGGCGTTTCTGCTGCATATGTCGTACGGGTAATAGAAATGTTTCATGTTTGACACTCTCTGATCGTTTTTCAACAAGTTTACAGATATATATTGGCTAGTGTATAAGACCTCTCTCCCCTGTGACTCTTACCATGCCGTTACATACACTGGTGGAATCAAGTTCTTTAGCTGCCAGGCTAGCAAGCACTTTTCATGGCCTCACTTTCAATAATGTCCACACAAGAAGCACATCAAGCGAGCACCATGGAGCAAAAAATCAGGGAAAAAAGAATCAAAAAGTAAAAAAACCAATGGGGCAAACCGGCTTTGATCCGGTGACCTCCTGAAATTGAGGGATATTATCTCCTTCACTCAGACGCGACTCCCAACTGCGCCATTGCCCCTGATTGGTTGGATTTAAAAGTCCTTATTTTTGCTTATGCAGCATTTACAAAACTAATGCTTCAGTGGTATAGTAATTATTTACATGCCTAATGCCCCTCCATGAGACATTGACAGCTCATGGATGGCTATCCACATGAGCATTGCACTTACACCACCGTGACTATTCTCACATCATCAAACACCTTCTCAGGATTTTTCTATTGAAGCAAGAGACACATAAGCAGTGTGGAAAGGGAACGAACCGGTTGCCTATCTAAAAGTTACACGGCGCAAAGATGGAGGTCCAGAATCCCCGCCGGATACTGGCGGTCTCGCTGGACGAGGCTGCAGAGCATCTCAGCAAGGTTATCAAAGGTAGGCTAGGTGCACATTCTGAGCGCGAAGCTCACACGGCCCTCTTGTTTTCTTACCCTTTTCCGTTTGAGCTCCTAATGCTGACCATCCGGCAGACCTAACCGGCACATTGCCGGAGCCCGCCACACCTCAGCCCTCAGCAGACGCAGAAGGTCCATCAGACCCGGCCGCCACCGCGGCGGCGCCCTCGCTGGCGGGCACGACGCATAACCTGCCGCTCGAGACGCCCTACTACACGGCCCAGGTGCCCGTGTGGCTGGACCTCGTGTCGTCCCCGTCGTCGCCGGAGGACTGGGCGTCGGCCTTCCTCGCCCCCGAGGCGGCCGAGGTGCGCGCCGCGCTCGGCGGGCTCGTCGTCGTCGTGCACCTGGCTTCGGCCCCCGCGCAATCAGGAGAACTGCTCCGGCACGCGGCGCGCCTGGTGGAGGAAGGACTCGGCGGCTGGGGCTGGGACGGCGTGGGCCTGGCTGTCGTCGTCCTCGGGGGTGGTGGTGGGCAGCGGGACGAAGTGGTGCTCGAGGAGTGGGAGGATTTATGTGCTCGGGGCGGGCTGGAGATGGTGCGCGTTGGGGGAGCTGGGGACGAGGGGGCGAGGAATGAGTTTGGTGGTGAGTTCACTTTCCCGGTCCTGTTCAGGTGGTGGAGGAAAGATGTCGGCACCGGGATGTAGTGCTGATGCAGAGAGTGGTTTACAGAAAAGATGGGCATCCCGCGAGTCCTGGAGGCGCTGGAGACCAACGACTGGGCTGCGGCGCCAGCGTTTCTCGATCGAGGCGAGTTTGGCGAGGACGACGACGAAGCTGGCTCGGATTTCGGCAAGTTTGCTGGGTCCTCGGGCGGAGGCGTGGACGACCTGGAAGACTTGAACTTTGGGATCGGCAAGGACGACCTCGCCGAGCTACGGAAGGCGATCTGGAACGCGGAGCAGGGAGAGTCACAAGCAAGCATGTCTACCGATCCGGCCACCAAACCTACAGAAGGAGATCAGACGAAGAATACCTCGGCGAAGGTGTCATCAGAACAAAAGCTCAAAGAGACCGGTGGCACGGGGCCAGACGAGGAGGACGATGACGGCGACATTGGCGAGGATGACCTGCAGAAGCTGGAGGGCATGATGCGCAAGCTGCAGGCCGTGCGAGACATGAGCGCAGGGCTCCCAGAGGACCAGAGGAGAAGGATAGCGGCGCGAGCCGTGGGCGAGGTGATGAAGGACCTCTGAGAGCTCTACCTCGTCATCACAAAAGCGAGATTGTACATATCGCTCGGGTAAGCTCGCACCTGCACTTTAGCTGCATGTTATTACCAACCCGCGTCTGAGGCTGAGTCTGATACGCAAGGTACAAAAGTGACGTGTCTGGACATCTTGTCGCTGGCCTTTACCATACCCGTGGTCTACTTCTTACATGTGGCAGTAGAGACCTTTCGTCCCCGGATCTGCACATCTAAGTGAATGGCACGGTCATTGAATCCCGAAAAGGATATGTCCAAGGGAGTCACGGCAGCCATCCGTGTCATCAAGAGACAACAGAATAGACACCACCCCTGTCAATCATGCCCTGCAAATGGTTACACTTTGCTTTTTTGCCTCAGGAGGAAAAGGCAGATCGACGTTTTGAAGTCAATCTCGTGCAGGCAACGAGGAAGCAATAGCCTGAACATACCCTGGCCAGCAGCCTGCATGGCGCATCGGAGAGAATCAGCCCTCCTCCCTCTACCCTGCACCTTAGCATCTCATCCCCCTACCTTTAATGCCCAGGCGTGCTTGACAGGTCTACGGAGTAGCAAAAGTCTCACGAGTGCAATATAATGGAGAGGACCAGCGTCTCAATTCCGGGGTAGGGTTGCCCTAAATAGCAGCAAATGCCGTGCCATGGTATTTCGTGGAGTACGGGCTGGCGACAAACCCCAGCACGCGGCCGTTTCATGGAAAAACCGTTTGCAAGGAAAAGTGGTCCGGCCATCATCCCAGGGAAACTCGTGTCCCGTCCCAAAAGGAATGACTTTTTCTCATTCATGACGTGACCTTATCACCGGCGGCCCATGTGGTCGTCCATGATTCTCTTCCACCAAGGTCCTCTCCCGATTGGAGGATGCGGACCGGGGGAGCGAGAGATGCTCCTTTATGCGCAGAGAGGTAAAATACCCCCTTTTTGACGCGCGCAAAAGGACGTACGTGCAAAAGCGCCGAAGTGGTCGAGGCTTGGGGGCGGTGATCATTTATGCACGATGCCGCTACTCTGCCCGCCGTTGGAAAAGAAAGGCCGTCAGCCTGCATGCCGCTATTGGTTCCTGCATCTGATCCTCATCCTCCGACTCGCACAGCCCCGCGGCATGGACGCATTTGTCTGCACGATTGCTTCAGGGCAGAAGTGGAAAAAAGAAGGATGGTGAAAGGCAAGGGGATCTCGGGATGAGGCCCAGGCCAACGCAATGCACTTTCGGTAAATGATAACAACTGTGGCGTTGTGAAGGGCATAAGCAGAGCACGGGTACCTGCATCAATCAATGACGGCTGAAGGAGGAGCCCTACCACACTCAAGCCATGAGAGCGATCGGGAACAGGCGGCCTGACGTCCCTTTTTCGTTTCTTTTTTTTTCCCGGGCTAAGAATGCATGTGCTGGCAGATCGATCTGCGTGAGGGAAACGCAACGGGTGCCACCCATTCTGTGTTCATCCTAAGGCATCGACTTGACTCACGGAGCAGAAGACCGGCACGGGAGCTGGCGACGGCGTGCTTCTTTTTTCCTCTTAGCAGCGCCGCAGGGTGTAGACAGGTCAAGTTGATGCGAACGAAACACGTGAGGCGCCGAGGTCTACAAAATGTGTCAGTTTAGCTACGTACATTGTCTCGCCCACTGGAATGTAAAGAGTTCCCAGACCGCGGGTAATCCCTCGACGGGCCCATTCCAGACACTGTCGCCGTCGCATCGGGTCATACCAGGCGCGTATGTACATACGTATGTAGGCATGTACAGGACCGTTTTGGCCCTCGATCACTTCGGCTTTTGCCCTACCTTCAAGTTCTCAAGACGGGGAGTTGCACCGGGGGTGTTTATGCTTGTCACTCAGTAAGCCAGAGAGAGCGAGGATCATGGATCTCACCCCACGCTAATGTTGTGCACATCAACCTGTGCCGCTTCACCCTGGGAAAAGTGTGGAAAAGGTCCTCCTCCCAGAGAGGACGAGACGGAGCAAGAGGAAAAAGATCAGACGAAAAGACAAGACCAAGAAAGAGGGTCGCGGGCGTGAACCTGGTACACGCCAGAGGTCTTGATCGCAACCTAGGCCGCTTCAGGACAGGGCAGCTAAGGGCCGGGCCAATGGGAGGCGCGCATCGGGTGCAAGTGCGGCGGGTCATCTGCAAGGTACGCTTCCTCCAGCACCCGCTCCATCCAGGGGTAAAAGTGGAGAGCGGCTTGGGTCTAGTCCAACGCTACACGGTCAGCTTTCAGGGGTAAAGAGAAAAGGGTTGATCGCATCCCATCCGTCATCCCCACGCCACGCACAGTGCAGTGAGACTGCCAAGGGGAGTTGAGTCGAGGCTGCCAAGCTCGCTGTGCCGGGCTCAGCACAGACACAGACACGGTCTCTCGTCAGAATCGCGACGGAAGCTGGTCTGGATGAGGAAAGTTATGCCATGCCCTGTCTCGAAACTAGGTACTGCGAACAACGACAGACTCAAGACAGCAAACACTCTTTTCCTGTTCCTATTAGAGGCGTTTGAATACAAGGCACATGGACTCACCGTGATCTCGAACCAGACAGCAAGAGACGCCGAGTCCGTTTTGTTATTTTGGCTGAAAATGATGTCTTGCATCCCAGCACTGAGCTCGCTTTCCCTCACTTAGGTAAGGATATCGTCACTGGAAAAGGGGGTTTTTGTCCAGACGAGTGAAAGCTGCCAGAGAGACAGGGAGACAAAACGTTTCTGGACTCCAGTGGCGCATAAACATTCTGGAACAGCCTGGGCCCGTGGCACGTAGACTAAGACGCAAGCCTAAGACACAGTTCTGTACCCCTCCGGACCTTCGTCTCAGTCCTTGCGTGGCAGGCATCCGGCAACGCAAATCGCCCTTATCTTTGTCACTGGAGATCCTCACAAAAGGCAGTACCCTTTCTCACGTCTTTAACACATGCAGACACACACACACATCGGCAAACCATCAATGCCTTCGTTAGTGTCTGCGAGAGGGAGGGCATTGGACACGAAACGCGCTTGGCGGGCCGCGCCTCGGACTGGTGGTGTGCAACCACCGAAAGCCGTGAGTGCCGTCAACATAACAAGCCTCCCACCTCCCTCTGGCTGCTCCATGGATTGGCGTGGGATTTTTCTGGCTAGACCTCCCAGAGTCCACCAGCCATTGACATGGATATCTTGACCAAACCCAATGAGGCGGTCCGTCTCCAATGAAGCCAAGGAGCCGGTGCGTCCACTTGCGGAAGTGCTCTGCAAATGCATTGCAGTTGGTCTCAAGGGCAAAGCTGCGTAGTCCCCATACTGGACTGACTTGTCATGTGCTTACTCTGTACGTACGATGTCGAATGTCAGATTTCACATGGTCCTTCCTAACCCTTGGTTTCGAAAAGAGGCACAGAGGTTACCAAGTAGGCAAAGGTTGAAGAGTTGGCGTCGAAGCCGTCCAAACCCACCCAGCTAAACCCTGAAGAGGTCAATGTATGCACTAACACACAGATTTCGTATGCGCGATGTCAGCGTGGAGAACACAAGAGCAGCCTCTCGCTCCCCTGTGGAGCGGAATGTCGGTCTTGTGAAGCACTGTCTGTTCCAGTGCATCCACATACTGTACGTCTAGTCTCAGACCCCAACCATGACGGTAGTCTTTATTCGGCTACGATTTGCAAGACATGGGCGCTGGGCATGTCCGACAGGTCCAGTGAAACCCATCCTGACGGGCCCGGAATCCTAGAGAGGAAGGCCGTTGATGCGCCGGTGGCTCCCCAAGAGAAGAGTCAAACGCTCAACTGTCAAGGTCGGTGGCTGCAGTTGTGAAGCACCGTTTGACAGGCGTTTGTTCGTGTTCTATCTTACCTAGTATCCAGTCATGTGAAGTGTAATAATGACCAAACGAGGTCGATACGCATCCACCGATGCCGACAAAATAGACCCTGACTTCACGACACGACACGACCAAGTCGCCGCACAACTTGGTCCGAATTCTTTGCAATGGCCGCTTCTTGTTGCTAGAAACTAGGGGGCGTCATACTTCTACGCTTCTCACCTGGGTAAACGATAGATAGGCACGGCGCTACCTGTTAGTTGCTGCACAAGTTTGTCGCCCACATTTCTTCGGCCGTCGGTAGTTTCGCGTCCATACTGCCGCCAAGTTCACCAGCCTCACGCACGCACGATTGATCATCCCAAACAGAAGCAGCAACAGGACTCTTGAGCACGAAATCCTTCTACCTAGACTCGTGGGCCTGTGTGTGTGGCGTGCCACACCAACAGGTAGACAAACAAGAAAAAGTCGCGTTACTTTTCCCGTCCAGGAAGAAGCGGAAGCAAAACCACCCCCCTGCACTCTTCTCGCACTGGAGCCCTGCTCGTGTGGCACCGCCCTCTCCTGGAACCCGCCTCATGCCCGCCTGTGCCTGTGCCGTTTTTGGTCCGTTCGGGCTACGCTCCGCATGACGGGAGACCCCGGTCAAACACTACCCACTAGGTCGCATCCTCGCAGTTCAGACCTCTTAGCGTTTTCTGATGATCCATGTTCCTTTCTTGACTCGTACAGTGCAGCCAGTGCCACCGCTTTTCTGATACATAGGTAGGTCCGTCGCTGACACTTCCAGCGCGTTGCTCGTTCGCCTTGAGGAGCAGGGCCTGATCTAGCGCAGTATGTAGGTAGAACCTCGACTCTATCAGCACGCAGCGCGCCTGGGCGCGAGTCTAGAGTCGCTCGGATACCAAACTCGTCCTACGATTGGTGCGAGCGAAGCGTCTGTTCAGAGAGGTTGGCCTTGAACAAAACGGATCGTGTGGTGCATCTGAGGACGAAAGGTGTGGTACCAGCATGCAAGTGGTACCCAATGAGCTTTGAGAGCGTCGGGGGATCGGACGGCGATTCCTGGCCCTCTCACCACCCACAAGACCGTGTTAATCAACTGCTCCAGGCAGGTAACTAACCAACTAACGTGAGCTACTCCTTTGGCTATGCATCTGCATGCATGCACGTATGTACTACTGCAGGCACCATGTCTCTGGATGCAAGGTACCCGCCGTACCCGATGGTGCCAGGACGGCGCCTCGTTGGGTCGACCGGGCCACCTCCACCGGTCGCCCTCCGTGTTCGTGCATGCTTGACTTTCCCTTCCTAGAAATAGATTATCTTTTTGTGTGTAGGTATGTGCACGAGACGAATGGGAAGGATATCTAGGTCAATGCTATGCCTCCTGTTCTTGGAACATAGTCTGGTCAATTGACTTGGAAGACCGTGAAATAAAAGTACTAGGTAGTATGAGGGACCAGCCAGAGTCATGGCCCGTACAACTTGGCTTGGTTCTCGGGCTGAGCACGCGTGCATGCTCACCCCAGGATGATGCAGAAAGGAACAGCCAAACACACAAACACACACTCGTACTGTATTGTACCTTTATGTACGTACTTTAGGATGGACACGAGAGTGGGCTTTCATGCCCTCTGACTGGCGGCGGCGTGGAGACGCTGGTCCCAGTGGAACCCGTCTGCTCCAGGTGGTGTGTGAACCGCCCTTTTTCGCCGGCCCACACTGCCAATGGCCTGTCTTTTCGGGGCTGGTCAAGGGCTCTTGGGCGCTGCTCTCTCCTACACTCTAGCCATCCACAACCAATCCACGCTGCTACGTCCCTTTTTGGGTCCCTTTCGCTTTTTCTACCGCTTATTCCCCCTCCTTTCCCCTTCCCTTTCCCTCCTCCTCCTGTCCTTCTTGTCCATCCCGCGATCGCCTCTTCGTCAATTGTCGTTTGTTCGACAATCCTTTCCTCCTCTTTCTCTCTTCCCCGCTTCTATTTCCATTTCGCTTTTACTCACCACAGTCGCTCCCTAGACTTCGTAATTCAGCCCCCCAAATCGGGTTCCCGTTCACTCCTTTACGGGCCCGTTACACTTTCCTTCCGGCTTGAATCACCGCTTTTTCTGAAGTCGACGTTCTGGAAACACCCTTGAGGGATCCGGACGATCACTCCAAAAAACGATTAACAGATAAACCTCCTATCCTCTTGTCAGGATCAGGACGACGCTCCTTAGCAGATTTCTCTACTATCATTTACAAAATACAATCATTCGTATTCAGTCCTGGCCGACCGATAGCCAGCTAGCCGATCCTTCAACTCGAAACCACAACCGACCCGACGTCAAGAACTACACCCTCACAGGGTCGACTTTGCGAGACACATAATCGACCTTCACGACGCGTTTCTCCCCGACACGCTCCCCCGTTGCCGGGTCCTCATTCTAGTAATCGAGAGAACCGAGACTCCACGACGCGTCGTAGCGATTGATCTTTAGAGCTTCGGCAAACCCTCCACAGCCCGAAATGGCCACCGAGGTACACCACGACCCGATGGCGGGCATGCAGACACCTGCTCCCATTCATGCTGCCACTCCCGGCTCAACCCCGTCCATCAAGCAATCCTCCACGCCCTCGCCCTCAGCTCCATCCAATGGCCAGTCCTCTGCCTCGCGGCGGCCTCCGCGCAAGAGCACCCTGACACAACAGCAAAAGAACCAGAAGAGGCAGAGGGCGACTCAAGACCAGCTGACGACGTTGGAGGTCGAATTCAACAAGAACCCCACCCCAACTGCCACCGTCCGCGAGCGGATAGCGGAAGAAATTAACATGACCGAGAGGTCTGTCCAGATCTGGTTCCAGAACCGGTAAGTCGGGCAATATGATGCATAGAGCCGACCCAAGTGGTCACCATGTAATGAAACGTACTAACACGACCAACAGACGTGCAAAGATCAAGCTTCTAGCAAAGAAGAGTCTGGAGACGGGCGAGGATATCGATCTCATCCCGGAGTCTATGCGTGCCTACCTGGCCATGCAGGCTGCCGAGACGGGCAAAGGTCTTGGCGGTGCTTTCTTCGGACGCACTGGCCTTCTGCCCTACGGACACGGCAACATGCTTATGGGCGGCGAGCAGAGCCAACAGGGTAAAGTTTGTAAGTATGACCCGAGAATCTGGGGCATGCATTGGTTAGGCTATCTGCAGAGCGACTAACACGGATCAGTAATTCACCACTTGACATGCCGCTCCTTGAGCATTGGCAAGTGGACCCGAGTCGGCCAGAACACCATGGATCTTATCGTGTTCTACTCCCCCGACAAGTGCACCATGACTTACTACATCAACAACGAGCAAGCCGGTTACAAGATCGAGTACACTTTCGCCCACATCAAGAACATCTATCTGGAGAATGGCGAGGGAGATCCGAACAAGCATGGCGGCATCGTCATTGAGCTCAACCGCCCTCCAAACTTCTTCATGGACTCCTCCCCGAGCACAAACGGTTTCTTCCAATGCGGTGACTTCACCGAGGACCAGCAGGCCACCCAGTGCCTTGTCCACCACCTGGGCGGCAATCCCAAGGTGCTGGCCGGCCAGTTGGCCAAGCTTGTGTCGCTCGAGTCCTTCATGAACCGCCACAACCCCAACCCATTCGACGCCTTCCACGGCCTCTCAGCCTCCGCCCCTGTCTCGCCGACCAACCGGCCATCCTCCCAGCCGAACTTTGCGCAGCCCCACGTCGGCATGTACCAGGAAACTCAATGGGGCATTGGTGGTGTTCACCCTGGCATGCGCGGCCCGGGCCACAAGCGGCAGAGAAGTCGGTCTGTTCCCATGGCCGTCGACTTCTCCATGCTGCAGACGCCTATGCCTTCGTTCTACATTCAACACCCCGGCGAGACGCAACCCCAGCCGCACAGCCCCGCCATCTATGCACCGATTCCTCAGCAGCCCAACTCGCTCGGTCCCATCGGCCCCAACTTGCGAATTGATACACAGGCAGGGTTTGGCCTCGACATGAGGCAGTATCCCATGTCCGCCACCACTGCCCCCTCGCCGTCCGACTTCCCGAGCCCCAACTTCTTTTCGCAAGCACCCGAGAACACGCCGCTCCCGGCTTCGAGCTACAACACCCCGTACAGCAGCACCTTCCTCTCGCCCATGATGAACGCGCAGAACCTGGTCGGGCAGTCCGTCTCTCCTCTCTCCTTCACCGGACACGGCGATCCCGCCATCGTTGATCAGTCGCCGCCCATGTCGATGCTTGGCCGCAGTGCTTCTGCAGACATGTTCCCGACCCACGGTGACTCTTCGGCCATCTCGGACGACGGCACCTTGAATGAGATGTACTCGAAGCACACCATCAACCTGCCGATGCACCCGCACTCTCCAGCCTTCATGGAGGCGAACCAGGCGGAGCTGGACATGAATCAGCTTGTCCAATTCGACACCGTTGATCCTGCCAGTCTGTCTCCCGAGAGCCTTCCACCAAACGCTCAGTGAGCAACAACTCTGATGTTGCCCACCGAACTTGATCAGCCATCTATACTGTGACGTGTAGGGCTGATTCCAGGTCGAGTTTGGTGTACAGATGCCTCGGGCGGGCTGTATCCTACTGGAAGAGCAGCCGCATGTTTGCGATTGCTCCTCGAAGGCGTTGGGGGTTTCTACTCATATACCAGAAATCCGTTGGCGAGCTCCGCCTTGCCACGGCTCTTTCACATTTTCCGCTCCATTTGGTTCTTGCACTTTGCGAGGGCCATACCTCTGTTCTTGTTGCATTTCTTTGTTCAGGGCCACGAATGTGCATGACGATACAATTTCCAGGATATTGATCATGCGTGTCTGGCACAGCGGTCTACTCTATTGCTTTTCTTTCGATTACTTGTCCATGTTTCTCAGCATTTGCTCACTTCTTGACGGCAGCTACCAACGGGTGGCTGCCGGTTCACTGGGGTTAATATGCCGCTCTCAGTGACGCTTAATATCTAGTCACAAAGTACATCTGTGGGGCTTTCAGGCCTCTTGGTTGGGAATCTTGAGTTGTTTTCGCTGGTTCTTTAGCTCGGCTACAGATGGTTCTTCAGTTTTGAAGATGTTGGAAGAAGGGGGGAAGCCCTGGAGGCTGGTATTTCCTTGTGTCGAATCGGGAAAGGGGGCATACAGGGTATCAGGAAACATGAGAATATACCTCCTGCGAGTAGGCAGCAGCCGATGCTGATGCTTTTGCTCGTTTTTCTTGCAAGTCGGGGTCTCTCTGGATAGGAGATGTCTTCGCCGAGACCAGTAAGCTGGGGTTGAGGATACGGCTTGCTGGTGTCTTTTCACACATTCATACATAGTTGGATGATACAGAACAAAAAAAAAAGAATCAAAGGCCTCGATTTAGTCACGAATCCGATTTCCTCTCCGTGTCTCCGTAAGCATCAGTATACTGATATTGAGTAGACAGCGATAGATCTCGGCAGGCCGTCGACCTACGCATGCGTCTTACGCTCGGCTCTGCCCCATATCGTCCGTCATCTCTGGATGAGCAGTCTGCACCAGGTATCTCCGCGAGCTTGCCCTCAAGGAATCTCAGAATATGGGGGGATCGGTACAACCGAAGCTTAAGGGGGAGTCGAGGCATGAGATGGGTCTGCAATCTGCACTGGGACCACGCTACCTTATCTAAGGCGGCTGCATCGTTAGGTCGCCCCCAGAAAAGTCCACGTCCAGATAAATGGTCCCATACCGGCGGTAGCGCAACTGTGGCATGGAGTCCTTTGCTTGGGTCTAGAGCCAAGCCATGCGGGTTGAGATGCTTAGTACTGAAAAGAACCAGGGAACACATGATGCGACATGGCCTGGGAAAACAGACGAGACTGTATGGTGCATGAATTCGAGTCTTTAGCGCGACAAGGCGCACTTTACAATGTCGGTGAAGAGAGGAGCTGCTGTGCAATCAAGAAGCACGACATCTTGCAAAGTCAGGGAGCTGAAAAATGCCAACGTAGGCTTGGCAGGTAAGGCTGAGTGACGAGGTGTCAAGTGTAGCAGTAGAGTTTGGCCAAGGGATTGTCATAAACCTTCCTTGTGTGGGTTTGGACGGGATCTTTGGCCGGAAATAGAAAGTCATGATGTCGGTCAGACCTTGGTTGTGTAACGCGAGCTCTGCGTTCCCTCTTCAAGCTCCCGAGTCCTTTTTCTTGTCATTCCATCACGAAGCACAAATACGATCGAGCCGGACAAGAAGGCCATCATCGCTGATCCTTCTGTAAGCTGACTCTTCTGTATTCAATGGCGTTTACATCATAGCCAGGCCTAGCTGTGTAGATGGCGTCAAATAGTGGCATTGACTGCTTCACGAGCCATATGGCGAATCGGCGCCTCCCCAGTGGCTCGGAAGCCCGTCTTGGCGCCGCTGGTCTCCCATATTTCATGGCGCAGATCTTGACCAAGCCGCCGTGGGAAGGATTGCCCAAGCCATTGGGGTGGATCGGGGAACCGGACTGCCGCCAGTAATGCCTGTACAATTCACGATGGAGGGCTGGCTGTGGTTGCACTGCACCTGTCTAGTGTCGGAGCGCCGCCGGAGGGAGGGCCGGGTAGGGGATCATCAAATTCATCGGTGGTCTTTATTACGTTCCTATGCGTTTATGCCACTGGGAGGCCGGGGCGAGAAGGCGAGCTGAGCTAACTGACGGCCCTGGTAGCAGTTCGTGGGTGAATCCAGAGGCTGTCAGTGGTCGGAAATGGGTTTGTCCACCACAAATGGCGCCATGCAAAGCCATGCAGACCACGATAATCCAGGCTGCTGCCATGCAGGGGGTAGGGACTCGCAAACGATTGCCTGGATCTGAATTCGCCGTGTGGGTGGGGGGCAGTGGTTTTTTTGGAGCAGGAAAAAGCTTGGCCTCTTCAAGTCCCCCCATTGATGCCCTGGAACGTACGGCGGGACGAATTGCGTCAGGGCACTTGAGATCCTGTTTGGGGCTGGCGGGGTCCCGAATCAGTGGATCAACCCATGGATGCTCACTCAGGCGAGGCAGAGAGAGAAAGAAAGAAGAATGGCCAGATGAAATCACGCTGCTTTAGCCAAAGAGACAGATCCCGTCTCTGCATCCATTCTTTACATACAGTAGGCACACGCATGCATTCATTCGCACTCCCGTGCTCTCCTCCTTTCTTTTCTGCATCTGGAATCACCTCCCTGGTCCAATTCCTCACGATCGCAACGGTCGGTCGGTCCGTCCTCGTCTCTCTTGTGGCTTGATCCTTTGCATTCTTCCCCGCCTTCTCTACGCCCCCCGGGCATTATTCCCATTCCACCATCTCCAAGCGTCCGACCTAGCGGTTTATTGGCGGCCTAGACCCCGACAGGTGGCCGCTACTGTTTGCTGCCAATCTAACTTTGGCGACGAGACACCCTGCGCCAAAAGCACCAGAGGCTTGAACCCCCCGGTCATACTTGGGAGACTAGCTTTGACTCTGGGCCGCTCTTTGACTGCCGTCCTTGTCTTTGGGCAGGTGTCTCAAAATCAAGTCAAATGGGCGTCCTGCAACCGGCGCCCCCCTCAACAATCGAGCGGTCGCACGCGATCTGTAGCTACTAGTTCCCGGACCAGAGCACTTCGTCCCATGGCTTGTGGCTTTTGGTCCTTAACCTAGGCGTTGTCCGGGACGGGCTTGTCCTGAAAATTCCCTCTTACAACCACCTACACCATCCTTAACAAAAAGAAACCGGGCAAAACTCGCCCTGGCTTTGTGTTTCGCCGGTTCGTAACGGTCATTAGACGAGAGAGAGCCAGGCAAAACACAACATGGCGGACGGCCGCAGGACACCTGCCAGACGCGGTCGCTCCGCCGATGACATCAATGGCCGGACATCAGAGGGCCACGTCCGGTTCTCGGAGGAGTTGAGAAGGGACAACCACCACAGGCAAGGAGGTAACCGCGCAACGCCATTGCGACTCGACACGGCTCTCTATACGATCCAGTCGCGCGTCGACCCGACCGAGGCGCAACGGCGGCGCCAGCCTGAAGCCCTTAGCGATGTCGAGGGCGAGACGTCTGCCTCGGTAGGGGCCCGCGACTCGGAGGTCGACGAGGAGGAGTATCGCGGGCGGCCTAGTGCTGTGAGCTTCGGAGGATCGCCCATCTCGATTACACGTCATCCGCATATCCCAGCGTTTGACGCCCCGCCTAAGGCGACTTCGAGCATCACCAACAGCGACAACATCGCGGCCGCCAAAGATACCCTTGCACGGTACAGGAGCCTGGTCTCGCGGCAGCGCAAGCATCAGAAGCAACGCCTCAGCGCCCCGTATCACAAGATCAAGAAGCGGACCCTGGCGCTATATAACACTTATATCATCGAGGGACTGCTCCAGCAGAAGCCACTGCCTCCCAGTCTCGATGGCAGACATGTTCCCCTACGGCCTGGCCTGGCGCGGCGCAAACCCTTGACTGACGAGAGGACTGGCAAGGCCCATATCACCAATTTCATCCGATCGACTCGGTACAACCTCTGGGATTTCATCCCCAAGCAATTGATCTTCCAGTTTATGAAACTGGCCAACTTGTACTTCCTTATTATCGGTATATTACAGGCGGTGCCCGGGCTGAGTACGACTGGAAAATACACCACGATAGCGCCGCTGTTGGTGTTTGTGGCCCTGAGTATGGGCAAGGAGGGATACGACGATTACCGGAGGTACAAACTCGATAGGGTGGAGAACTCAAGCGATGTATGGGTACTGGACCCGGAAAGGATCGTGACCGGTGGTAAAGGATCCCGAAGAACGCCTTTCAAGATGAGCCTGGGTCGGAAACCCAAGGCGGCAGATCAGGAGATGGGCATGACGGAGCTCGAGTCCTCTGACAATGCCAAGGATGATGTCGAGCCGTGGTCTCCGATCAAATGGGAGAACCTCAGGGTCGGAGACATCATTCGCCTGTCAAGGAATGAGAATGTGCCCGCCGACATCGTTCTCCTCCGTGCCTCTGGCCCCAATGGCATCGCATACATCGAGACAATGGCCTTAGACGGAGAGACCAACATGAAGTCCAAGCATGCATCCACGCTTCTCGCCAAACATTGCTTGACGTTGAGACAGATGGAGGCTTGCGATGCCGAGATCATCTCAGAAGATCCCAATCTTGATCTTTACAGCTACGAAGGAAAGGTCGTCGTCGAGGGCGAGACTCGCCCTCTGACCCTGAACGAGGTCGTGTATCGTGGCTCTACCCTGCGCAACACTGAAGAGGCCGTCGGTCTTGTCATCAACACCGGCGAGGAGTGCAAGATCCGCATGAATGCTAACAAACACGTGAGCGCCAAGGCACCAGCACTGCAGCACAAGGTCAACCGGATCATCTTCCTGCTGGTGATATTTGTCCTCATGCTGACCCTGGGGTGCACCATTGGCAATATCTGGTGGAATCCTAGGCATGGCAAGAACTCTAGTTATCTGAACAAAGCCACCCCGCCGTTCAAGGCAATCTTCCTCGGCTTCATCATCATGTTCAACACTATCATCCCTCTCTCCCTGTACGTCAGTCTGGAGATCATCAAGGTCGGCCAGTTTATTTTGATGCAAGATGTCGAAATGTACGATCCGGAGACGGATACCCCGATGGTGGCAAATACAACGACTATTCTCGAAAATCTTGGCCAGGTCAGCTACGTCTTTTCGGACAAGACAGGCACCCTTACCGAGAACAAGATGCGTTTCCGCAAGATGAGTGTGGCCGGAGCTGCATGGCTGCACGACATGGACATCGTTCGTGACGCGCAGGAAAGAGATCTGAAGGAGCGCATGCGTCTTTTGTCGAAACAGAGTGGTTGCAAAGGCAAGGGAAAGCAGAGTTTTACTCTTCCCAGGATGCCCTCTACCAACACTCTCCGGACACTTGATAACGCGATGGAAGATGTCGATGACCCCTTTATGAAGGATCGTCATATGGTCAGGGACATCCCCAGAAAATCAACAACATCAGCCTCCCAGTGGCGCTCCTCTGTCCGCCCCGACCATGCGCAGCCAGAGATGAAGACTGAGGATCTGATCGATTACCTTCGCCACAAACCTCACACGACCTTCTCGAGGAAGGCTCGGATGTTCATACTATGTATCGCTCTTTGCCACACTTGTCTGCCTGAAAGGCAAGAGGATGGCGAGATTGCATTCCAGGCGCCTTCGCCTGACGAGCTGGCACTTGTTCAAGCTGCACGAGACATGGGCTATCTCCTCGTCGACCGCTCTGCCAACACGATCACTCTTCAGTTCCGAGATCTTGACGGTACAGCAGTCACGGAAACGTTCGAGGTACTCGATGTGATCGAGTTTAATAGCAAGCGGAAGCGCATGTCAATTATCATCCGCATGCCTGATGGGCGTATATGCTTGCTCTGCAAGGGTGCTGACAGCGTCATTCTACCGCGCCTCAAACTCAATAACCTAGCTCTCCAGAAAGCCTCAGCGATTGAGCGAAGAGCCAGTGTGCGGAAGAGCATGGAACAGGAGAAGGCCTTACGCCGGCAAAGTTACCAAGCGACACCCCGCACCAGCTTGGCACTCCCACGCACGTCTGCAACCATACCTCGCAGGATGAATACCATCAAATTCGGAAACACACGGCAGTCCATGGATGTTCTACCCCGTCGCTCGGTCAATCTCACCGGCGAGGTAGACGAGTGGCTCACCCGCCGCGAATTGGAGGACGTCGACGCTACTCGGGGCAACGATGAGGCCTACATCACACCGCGCCAGTCTATCGCCTTGAGCATATCTCGAGACGTGCCCAATTCACCAGGAGTCGATCTCTATGACGGCTTTGTGGACGAATCAATGGCCGCGAACGAGGGTGCTATCTTCGAGAGGTGCTTTCAGCATATTGACGATTTTGCTTCTGAGGGTCTTCGAACCCTTCTGTTTGCTCATCGATACCTCGAGGAGGATGACTACAGGAAGTGGAAAGTCCTCTTCCAGGAGGCCACCACTAGCCTCTCAGATCGCCAGAACCGCATTGACGCAGCTGCCGAGCTCATTGAACAGAACTTTGATCTCTCTGGTGCTACTGCTATCGAGGACAAGCTGCAGCAGGGTGTCCCCGAGACCATCGACAAGCTGCGCCGGGCTAACATCAAGGTCTGGATGTTGACCGGTGACAAGCGTGAGACTGCCATCAACATTGCGCACTCCGCAAGGATCTGCAAGCCGTTCTCGGAGGTCTACATTCTTGACTCCAAAGACGGTGATCTCCAGGAGCGGATCGCTTCCACGCTGGTCGATGTCGGACGTGGCATGATCCCGCACTCGGTGGTGGTCATTGATGGCCATACGCTAGGTGTTGTGGAGGCTGAGGAGGACATGAGAGTGTTGTTCTTCGACTTGGTTGCTCGTGTCGATTCCGTCATCTGCTGCCGCGCCTCTCCTTCGCAAAAGGCGTCCTTGGTCAGGTGCATCCGTGAACGTGTTCCTGACTCTCTCACCCTGGCCATTGGTGACGGAGCCAACGACATTGCCATGATTCAAGCTTCGCATGTGGGTGTTGGCATCTCAGGTCGAGAAGGCCTGCAAGCAGCGAGAGTGTCGGACTTTTCCATTGCTCAATTCCGATTCCTGCAGCGCCTGCTCTTCGTTCACGGCCGGTGGAACTACATCCGGACTTGCAAGTATATCTTGGGTACTTTCTGGAAGGAGATTGTCTTCTATCTCATCCAGGCGCAGTACCAGTACTTCAATGGCTTTACAGGCACATCTCTGTATGAGAACTGGAGTCTGACAGTCTTCAACACGCTCTTCACCTCCTTACCAGTTATCCTGATCGGTATCTTTGAGAAGGACCTCCGTGCCGAGACACTCCTTGCAGTGCCCGAGCTATATACGTTTGGCCAACGCAATAGTGCCTTTAGTTTCCGAATCTACCTGGGCTGGATGTTCATGGCTGTCGCCGAGGCCATCATCATTTTCAGGATGCTCTACTTCAGCTTTTCTCAATCACTCTTCACTATCGATACGACCCTCTACGCCATGGGCACAATAGCCTTTACCGTTAGCGTTATCTTCATCAACGTCAAGATGCTTGCCCTCGAGATGCACCACCAGACCATCATCTCCTTCCTCGGTCTCACCATCTCTGTTGCCGGCTGGTTCGCGTGGAATGTCTTCCTATCTGCTGTTTACGGCCATGGAGGTCCATACCGCGTTCGCAAGGAGTTCTTCAAGAACTTTGGGCGAAAGTACTCGTGGTGGCTGACGTGCATCGTGATCCTGGCGGCCTGCGTCGTCCTCGAGCTCGTGGCGACCAGTGTGCGCCGGGCCTTTTGGCCGCGCGACCAAGACGTGGCGCAGGAGATCGAGCACTATGACGGCGTGCGCGATGTGATGCGCGAGCACGCGGCGGAGCAGGGCGAGGCGGGTTTGCCTGCGACTGAGACGCAATCGCGTATGTACTACGAGGGCGAAGGCGTCGACGGCATGGCAACTTGGGGCTGGGCGGCCGGCGAGGGCAGTAAGAGCCCTCCTGCTGCGACAGTACCGAGCGAGACTACGGTTCCTACTGGCAAACGTGCCAAGGGTGACGGCCCTAGAGAGACTGTCATCGAGGTGACGCCTGCACCGGAGGCGAGCACGAGGCGTAGCGCCGAGGTCGTCAGGAGCCCGGAGCTGTTGAGTCCGACTGAGCCTCGGAGTCCGGAACCGCGAAGTCCTTGTGACAACCACTAAGCGATTTCGGTGATTTGTTTGCATTTGTTTGTTTGGTTGACTTTTTTTTGCTTTTGTATAGAGTTGTCATGGTACGATTTTTATATTTGATACCCCCATTCCTTATATAGCATGTCTGGAAAGAAAGAAGGAGGGCATAGGCAGGGAACGATGGTATGATCATGTCTAGAGCTAAGGCGTGGCGGTGAATTCGTTGGCTCTTTCGGGCCGGTGTTGGTGGCAGGTGTTGTTGGTGATATCCTAGAGGCGCAAGCGAAGCCATGAGAGCATGGCTACCGTTCTTCTCAAGACGGAACATCTCTAGCATTGTAGTTGTTTGTGTGTATGCTTTGGCTTGACCATGAGTAGGAATATGTGAATACAGAGAAATGAACATGACCACGGTCTCAATTACTTATCGCGTTTCCTCGTTCCGCGAGTATCCGGTCCAAGGTTTTCAATGTCTAAAGCCTCAATACCTATCGTTTCCGTGTCTATCCGTATTGAGCGTAGATAATTGGTGCATTTGCTGCGCTCAGACATGGAGAAGTTGACGCCGCAACTGCCGCAGATCTGTGGGTTCGGGCTCCAGGGCCCTGGACAGGGGTAGGGTAGCAGTCCATGTTTCGAGGTTACCTCACGCTCAACAAGAGAAGACGCCGCTCTACATGTATTGCAGTGTGTCTTCTTTCCCAGACTGTGAGATCAAGAAGTCTTGAACCATCAATATATGAAGTAAGGCATGCTCTTGCGTAGCGATGACCGCTGAAGCCAAATCCCCTGCGCGGAAGAGGACCGTAACATCGAAGACGGCAACGACAAAAAAGGAACTTATTGCCGTGGGTGAAGTCAAAAAGTCTCACGATTATCCATCCGCACATGATGGATCAGAAGCGGTCAAATTGCTGTTGTGGAGGGAACTTCGTAAGGCGCCTGTTGTTCATTGGGAGAGTCTTCACAACTGACCATGCATCTTCACCACTTAAGCATCTTGGCAACAGTAAGCTTCTTGCATTGATATGCTGCTGTTATAAGAGCAAGGGGACTAAGTTTCCGGTCTGCTAGGCATGGAAGTGACCTTATACACACAGGTTACAGGTAAGTCTACAATCAATGATACTTTATAAAGGGGCCAGTGAACTGAAGAACGCTTCTAGGAAGGCATCTCCCTCTGTCAGAGGATGTTTGCACAGCCTGGCATATGCACACAATGAGACAAGTAAGAAGCGGCCTTCTTGTGTTCAAAGCAATGACAAGCTGGGAACTAATTTTGAAATCAAAGTTAACATCTACTCCCACGTCGTGGGAGCTGTGGTATTCATGTGTTTGCCAGTGCTATTCTTCCAGACCACCATACTCGCATCTCATGCTTTTCAAGCGACGACAGTCGACGTAGTGGTTTGCAGCACTTACTTCCTAGGCGTGGCCGTCTGCTTCGTTCTCTCAGCTACGTATATCACCTCCCATCACCTTTCCTAGGCTCAATTCAGTCTCTAACACACACCACTTTACGTACAGCTTCCATACGCTCATGTCACACTCTGAGCGACTATACCTAGCCGGCATGGCGCTCGACATCCAGGGCGTTTTGGTCTTGATGTGGGGAGCCACCGTACCGCTGTCGTACTACTCTTTTCCAGATCGCCCAGGTCTGGTAACTATCTACCTGTGTGCGAACACGACTTTGGCGTCGTTCTGCTCGGCCGCGGCGTGGGGGCTGCCTGGTCTCCAGGGGCCACATCTTGGTCATGCTCGTGCGGTATTGTTCTCCATGTTCGGGTCGGGATCTTTCGTCGCGCCTGTCGTACATGGTCTGCTCCTCTCTGGGTTAAGAGATCAAGGAGAACGCGTTGGTTTGAGGTGGATTGCGGCCACTGCGGGCTTCAACACGTTGGGGGCTGGGATCTACATGATAAAGGTTCGTAACTCTGCTGCGGACAGAGCTACAGAAGGTGTGGCAAAGGGTGTTGAAACTGACTGTCGACAGTTCCCGGAGCGATGGTACCCACGGCGTTTCGATATTGTAGGAGCAAGTCATCAGCTCATGCATATCATGGTCTTGTTTGCTGCAGTGGCGTATGCATTTGCCGTACGAGATATGTACGAGTATTCTCACAAGTATGAGAAGGTCATGTCCTGAGAATACGAGCAGAGTTGCGATGCAAGACATAAAATAGTCACAGTGTAGCGATCCAAACTCGGTAACGCCACGTGAACTCCAGAAGCAGTTCCTTTGCTTTCAGGGAGCCTTTCCCCTTGATTCGCCATCTTCCTTGTTCACAACGACGACAACCTTTCCCCTCGCCCTCCTCGACTCGAGGTAATCATACGCCTCCCTCACCATCGCAAACTCCCACTCACTATCCACGACGACTTTGATTTCGCCACGAAACAACAGGTCCGCCACCGTCTTCATCAGCTCCCTCCCGGGGTCCATGACCGCCGGGCACCTCCACGCTCTGCCCGTGCCTCCCAGCCAGGGAGTCAGCGGCCACAGTGCATTGAGCTGCATCTGCCAGGCCGCCGACAAGAAGTGCCGGTAACTCCAGGACTCCGGCTTGGTGCCCACAGACGCGAATACGCCGCCCTCGCGCAAGTACGCAGCGCAGTTGACGAAGAGGGCCTGGATGCCGATGCAGTCGGCCACGGCATCGAAGGGGCGGCCACCGTATCGCTTGCCCAGCTCTTCGGACAGAGATTCGTATGCCGTATAGTCAATCACCTTTACAAACATCAGCACCCTATCCCAAAATGTACAAACGCTTTCACGAGGGACATAGAGAGAGAGTCACCTCATCCGCCCCAAGCCCCTTGACAAGCTCCGCGTTCCTGCCAGAGCAGATACCCACGATCCTGCCCTCGGGCCCGACGATGTGCCGCGCCATCTGCACCGCAAAAGTGCCGATCCCCCCGCTCGCCGCGTTGACGAGCACCCTGTCCCCGGCCCTCACCCGCGCCTCCCTGAGCACCTCCCACGCCGTGCACCCAGCCGGTATCAACCCGGCCGCATCGCGCTCCCGCACATGAGCTGGCAGCCTGACGGTGTATCTAGCAGGGAACGCAACGTACTCGGCCAGCGCGCCGCAGCCGGTCTGGTACGTGAACGTGATGGGCAGGAAAGCCACCACCCTGTCCCCCTTTTCGAACCCACCGTTGGAAGAAGGGGCCCAGACATCGACGACGCTTCCCACGAGGTCCATCTCCGGCACGGCCGTGGCGGCCCGCAGCACGGCGGGCACGAGGCGCATGTGGAAGAAGGACCCCGGGTTGAGCGCGGCGCGCGAGACTCGCACCAGGATCCACTCCTCCGGCTGTGGGGCCGCCCGGGGCAGCGGCGGCTCCGGAGGGAAGGCGGGCCGGGGCGGGGATGCGTTGAGGGAGAGGATGGCCGTCGGGGCGCCGCGCCTGGTGAACTCCCAGGCCTTCATCACCGTCATGTTGTCCGCCATGAATACCGGTTTTGTTTCACTGGACGATAGTTTTGGTGATGTTGGTGGAGGCCGGGAGTCGATCTACCTATCGTGTTGTATATAGATAGAATGGTAGTACATAGCACACTGAATAGCATCAGACACTCAATAGGGCGCCGTAGCCCGCGCCTGCTCTACCCCATATACATAAGAAGTTCATTCTTTGAGAGCATACATAGCATGTGAAACCTTGTTCCTGCCACGTTTACCCGTGTGCTTCAGCTGTAGGTTAGCGTGACCGGCCGCCAAGAAGGGGCTGAACTTTAGGACCGAATACACACACAATTCTAACATGCATCACAGGTCGTTGCCTTGCATTCTCGTACCTGAGATTTGAGTGAGTCCCAGCCAAGTCGTTATCGAAAGCATGCTGGCTGAGTTGCGTAATTGACCATCATCGTCTAGCATCGTGGGCAAGCATTCGTTAGATCAGTGCATGAAGTCAATATCGTCTAATCCCATTGTTACACACGAATTTTGTTCTAGCTACCAACACAACCCGCGGGCAATTTTATGCCCGTCGCTATCTGTTGACTACTGTCTACAACAATAGTCATGTCATGCGTAAAGCTCTTGTCCGTCCCTTCACCGTGATAGCTTCGCCTAGAGGAGGCATCCCAAGATTTTCATCGTAGTCTAGACCATAGCTCGGCCCCCAAGCTCTTTGTTCTCCTCACGAAGGAGCCTGAGCTGTCGCTCAAAATCCTTCTTGACCCACTCCCAGTATTGGGACCATCGCTGATGCGCACCAATGTCGGAAGCCGATCCGGCAGCGTTCAAGGACGACTTGAGCTGCTCAGACAGCAGCAGAGTGACTCGGAGAACGCTCTTGTTCGCCTCGTCCTGCTTCTCATGATCTTGCTTAACGGCATTATCCTTAAGCTTGGTAGAGAGTGTTGCCCGATATTTGTCAGCGATCGAATCGAGGCGGCGAGTGGTCTCTTCGGGAGAGATGATGACGAGCTTCGAAACCATGAGGTTGCAAAGCGCACGGATGTCGTTGTCATCGCCGAGACCGTCAACAATGCGATCGTACAGGTCAATGATACTGATGCGGGAGAAAGCAGTCTCCATCAGAGCATACAAAGTCTCGTATGCGCCCTGTTGTCCATCAAGTCAGTAAAGCTGTCAGAATATGCAGTGGGGTATATATCCAGGATACAGACCTTTCGAAGCTCCAAGCCATCGTCGACAAGATGCTTGAAAGGACCCATCTGGACTTCGCGGATAAGCTCCGGTTTGACTTTGGACTCCTGCATGACAAATGGCACAAGCTGGCCGAGATGTCCCAAGATCAGCTCGGGCTTGTTGTGAGCCGCCGAGTTAAGCGCAGTCATGGCAAGGCGCCGGATCTCCATCTCCGGATCGCCGAGCATAGTATTTAGCATGGTCACGAGATGCTGTTTCAGGACGTTGTCAAACACGTCGCCTCCCTCGGGCAGACAGTAGCGGATGGCTTGGACAGCAATACCCCTGAGCGTCGGTTCCTTGTTGCGAAGCAAAGCCTATGTTTTCTTGCTTAGTTATTGTCATCGATACAACATAGAAAATGACACACCTCAAGCTTGGGAATATAGGTCTTTGGCGAGATAATGACCACACGACCAATACATTCGGCACATACGGCCTTGTTGTCCTCAGCGCCAGCTGAAAGAAGAAGCTTGTCCCAAACAGGACCAAGGAACGCATCCGATATCGTACCCTGTTGCAACGTCTCTTTAACGGAATGCAACAGCAGGTACTGGGTTCGGCTATCCTTCTCCATGTTCTCGAGAATGACAGGTAGATACTGAGAAACGTTACCAGCACCAGCCCTACCAAGAGCGACTGCGGCGGAGAGAGCGACCTTGTCGAGGTCGTTACCGAACTGTCCCAGGAACAGCTCCGGCTTGATCGGGGACTGGTCGCCGAGGCGCAGGCCCACCTCACCGAGAACCGCAAGGGCAAGACTGGCTCTCAGTTGGTCGCCTTGTGAGTTCCTGACCTCTCCCATAAAGCTGTCAATAGTCACACCGGCCGAGCCACCGCTTGCGACGAGCAGGTTTCCTATAACCTTGCCTACCACGACTGGATCACCGCTAATACCCACATCCTTCAGCAAGCCGCTCATCAGTGGTTGGCCAACGCCGTTCTGACCAATGCTGGTGACGAGCTGTAGAAGTGGCTCGAGTACTGAGCCTGCCACTGTAGATTGGAGAACTTCACAGATAGCCGAGACAATTTGTGGTGTTACCACGAGCTTCGGGTTTTCGCCGACCAGGTCAGCTAGAACCGACAATGCCGGGTTCAACAAGTGTGCATCATTATTAGTAACAACTGGTTGAAGAGCCGTCACCAAAGCCTGAATTGTCTTGGCATCGAGGGAACCTTTGGAGGCGGGTGAGTGGACAAGGTGTCTCAAAGCCCAGGCACTGGCGCCTCGAAGAGCACGATTGGCCTTGCGTAGCTGAGCAGATAACTCGACCACGACCTGTCTCAGCCACTCCGGCTCAAACTGTACATTGCTAGAGGCTTGCTTAGCGACATCGTCGATTGCCCGTACAGAGGCAATTCTAGTGGTTTCGTTCTTAAGTCGCTCAAGCAAATAGCCGAGAGCCTCGCGCCGTTTGTCAGTGCTCAATAGACCGACACCTTCGGCGCTGCTGGTTCGGGAGAGCAGTGTTCCTAATGCTTGGATTGCCTTTTGGCGAACTTCAGCATCGACATCCGTGGCTGTCGTACGGTCTACAGCAACATCGTAGAGCTTCTGCAGATCGTCCTTGTTCTTCGCAGCATTCGCCTGGGCCTTTGAGGATGTGATGACGCTAATCAGCTCCTCCACAGTCTGTACTGCCTCTCCCGATATCTTGTAGAAGCGATCATTTACAGCAGAGAGGACCCCAGACACTATCTTGGATAGGTATGGCTGGAGGGACTTCGAGTCGTGAGTATGAGCAATGCGACTTGTCAGACGGAGTGCAGCAATGCGCAGGGTACCAAGAGTTGCAGAAGCGTTGCCACCCGTGGCAGACAGACCTGTCGATGCTCCAGATGCACCCGAAGGCTTGATTGCCTCGATGATAGGTCCGATAAGCTGGTCAAAGTACTCGGCCAACCCACCGTGCTGCACAGCAACGATGTTATCCAGTAAGGTGATAATAGCTTGCTTGGTGGGAACAAGTTTGCCTTTCAGCAGCTTCGTTGCGGCCTTGATGATGGAAGGCGTCTTTTCGGCGAGGTCAGCTTGGGGGCCTGATGGAGGAGGTCGCTCCTGGGTGGGAGAGGTCAGGCCCGAGGAGGCTGATGTGATTGCCAGGAAAGAAGTGGCACCGCCACCGCTACTCTGCCGGCGACGCTTTCGGCTCGCTGGAGGTTGACTGGGATGGTCGCCCTGTAGAGTATCTGAGCGAACATCGGCGATGACACCTTCACCAGTCTTGCGCACAAGCAATGACATGGCAGAGATGACCTCCAGGCGAACATTCTCTTCGCGCTCGTCGAAGCGCTTGATCAACGCAGGTGCTGCCTGTCCGTAGAGTACACCGTTGTCAAGAAGGTCGCCACTGCTTCGTGTCGAGATGAGGGTGTGTATGGCTTTTGCGGCACAGCGTCGAACCTTCCAGCTCGCGTCATCATCGTCATCGAATCCTTCGTCCATGTCGAAGTCGTCATCGCCATCAAACCCGTCCTCATCTTCTTCTTCTTCCTCCTCTTCCATCTCCTCATCTTCATCAAGAGCATAATTTGGGTCGTATTTGAGGTATCGTAGGATGGCCGCAAGGGATTCATCAGTATAAGGCCGCATCTGGTTTGGGCAGGAGGCCAGGAGAGCCTCAAGGGCGACGAGAGCGGCCTCTCGAACCTCGTTGAAGTCGCCCATGTCGCTATCATCTTCCAGAGCCTCCAACTGAGCCTGGAGCTCCTCCTCACTCAGCGCCCCCGATACGAGGGGAACCACTGCTTCCAGGTGTTGTCCAAAGCGGATGGGAATGGAGCGGGCCATTGAGCCTAGAATGGTGATATACAGGCGCCTGTTCACGGAGTTCGTCTTTGGGCTGTTGAGAAACTCAACGCTGCGCTCGATAAATGAGGCGAGCATGTCGTCAGATAGGTAGACGGCCAGGATAGACGTAGCGACGACAGCGCGCTTCTTCACAACGGAAGTACCCTTGTCCTTCTCAAGAAGGCTCACTACTGCGTCTTGGAGGGCTTCAACTTCAACGGGTTGAAGCATGGGGCCGAAACATCGGACAACCTCGATCAGGACATCAACAGTCTCGGCATTGACCTCGAAATTGGTGTCAAAAAGGCCGTCTGCGAAGGCAGGCAGCCGCACATTCGGTGCACCTCCGCTAGCCTTGGAGGCTTGGATGGAGCGGCCAAGCAGGCGCGGGACAAGAACCCTACTAATGCCGGCATACGCTTCGGCGACATCCTTGCTCGGCTGGACACCTGGAACAGGTCGTGGGAGAGCTTCGATGACGTTCTTCAGGGCGAGGGCAGGAACAGTGTTATCGACCGAGTTCTTCAACTTCAGTGTGGAGAGTTTCTCCATCAGGGGACCGATAATCTGAGAAGGCAGCTTGTGAACCAATGGCCCAAGGCTGTATAAACGTCAGTGTCATTATCGGGGTATATGGGGCAATAAATAGAGTATGTGCCTACCACTTGATCGCCAAGTTTTGTACCTCGCCATTATTGTCGTCCAGAGCCCGAACAAGATGGTCGACGGTCCTAGCGGCCGTATTGTAGTCGTGGTGGAGAAGATCAGTTTTGGCAATGTCGAGAACTTGAAGTAGGTCGTTCAGTGACATGAACCGAAAGTCAGGATCGCTATCGGTCAGCTTCTGTAGAAGCAGATTGACCGTTTGGGTCGTGGGATTCTGGGGGATAGTGGTCGCCATGGTCAGGCCTCGAGAATGCGCCGGCGCTCGATCAGGTGAAGTGTAATGTTAGAATCAAGAGGCAAATTGTGCCTTGGGCTCGATTTTCAGATTCCGATCAAATAGCTGTTCGCCTACGCGGAACAGCTCGCGACGGCCGGAGCTTCGGAGAAGGGTGTTGCGGGAGGTCAGCTAAATGCATGAGCTCCCAGCCGACAATCTTGCTTGCTTCGGTGTGAAATACCGAGCTGGAGGTTGACGGTATCAACAGAAATGGAAGTAAAGGTGTCCGGGTCAGTGGCCAGCTGAAGTCCGTTTGACGTGTTGATTTCTTGGGAATTATTTTGCTCGCGATGATGGCGGAAGGTCGTCGTTGGATGGCGGGGTCCGAGTCCAGCAGTTCCAGGCAGGCACTGGGTGTGGGGGTGCCTAAGTCGTCAGGTGGGGCCGCCTCAAAGCTCAAAGCTGTGTTGTTGACGTATGGTGGGTCAGAGGAGCTACAGCGTAGCTCAAGCTTCAGATCAAAGGAGACTTTGGATATAGGATTTCTGTAGTGTAAGTATACCGAATGACCAGATGGACAGGGTCATATCCTGTTCGTATGACATCAAAGGGGCAGACTGATGCTCCAATCTGCAAACCAGTCTCTGTATTAAAATTCGAAGTTGCTTTATATCAGTCATACTACGTAAAGTAGTTTGCCCACTTTAGGTAGTTTGGCAGGAACAAACACCTATTTCGCAAACATACAGGAAGAAGAAAGTGTTCCTATCGCTATTACTCTGTGTGTCACATGGCAGCTTCCACAAGATGCTTTTTGTATCTCCAGGCTTGGCCCTCTTCGTCCTTGCAAATCCATATTCTTCTGGACCCCCTGGGAAACAGCTTGACAAACACCTCATAGAGCGTTCCTATTACCGTCCCTCCGATGTGATAAACAATAACATTCAGCTGATACAGATATTTCTTCATACGATGGGTCAAGCCTGTGGCTGTCCCAGGGGCGGTTGTACCAGGGTAGGATGTATGAGGCCGCCTTCGCCGACGGAACCGCGCCCGCCCATTCCCCCTCCACCTCCGCCTCCCACACTTCCAGACACCGGACGGGTATCTCCACCGCCTCGCAACTAGGATCCGATTCGGGAGCGTATCCCGCTGGCCGGGGGAGACCCAGTTGATCGGCCCAGCGACTCGGTGTCACCTCCGACTCAGGGAGACACCCCGGCGCAGGGGATCATACCAAATGTGCCCAACGGACCTTCCCATCTGGACGACATTGACAAAGACACCCCTATCGACGTCCCTGATAACGAACCCAAACTCCCGCCGAGTCCATCGCACGACCTCTCCCGAGACAGGAGAGTCACAGTTCCCCATGTTGATCCCCTTCCGCAGCACCGCCTGAGTTCCGACCGACGAGTCTCCCTCAGTGTACCCGCCATAAAGATCCACCAACTTTCCGTAGATCTCACCACGGAACCAGACTCAGACATAGATACAATAAGCCACGCGCTGCACGACGACAGGCTTGTCTCCTTTGCCCGCCCCGTCTCCCCGGGCCACGACCTGCAAGACGACGCCCGGGTGCCAATCTATCACACGACCGTTCCCCAACCGCACCTCCTGTCCGCTGACAGATCGCTGCCGTTCCCACGCTCTGTGTCTCCGGCACATAATCTCAGAGACGACTCCTTCGTGGTAAACCCGGTGCGGCGTGGCCCGACGCCTCATCAACTATCTCGCGACCTGCGGGTATCCCTGTCCGCGCCCGCCAGCCCAGCGCACGAGCTTGACCAAGATAGAAAGGTATCGACTGTGGGCGAGCTACCGTCCAGCTCTCACGGCATCTACAAGGATTCCCCCGCGTGTCTGTAAGCCCATCGGGGCTTCTGCCACACTATCTCAAGTTGGATCCGGTGGTGACAGTTGCGGGATCGGGTTTTGCCAAAGCAGCTCGGGCCCAGACCGACGGGACTAGGGACAATGAGATCGCCGCGGAAGATAAGGGGAGTGCATCTCTAATATGAGACAAGGGGTCTCGCGATGATGTGCCGGAACATACGGGCGCTGACCTGCGCGGTGTAAAACATTGAAAAACGAGACCTTGTGCACCACCCCTTCAAAGTTCGATTCTTTCCTAGACGGTCTTCTCGCCCGAGGTTCTGATTCGACCTAAACAAAACCTGAAATCACTGCATTAGCAAAGTCACGAAACCTAGACAATAGGTAGAGCATAAAGTAATCCCCCATTCGATCAGTCGAAAGCAGTCCTTTTAGAGGTGCTGGAAAAAAAGATCATGAATTCCTGTATGTGATGCTGTGTTGGTTCCAATTCTACTGCGCCGCTCCGACTCCCAAAGACAATATCCCACTGTAGCCCTCTCTGTTGTCAATCAAAACACAAGAGTGATACAATTCAAAGTTTACTCCTCCACTGTCCGGCCTGAGCCCAATGATCTCGCCAAACCTTGCTCTTCGACATTACACGGTTCTGCCAGAAAGAGAACAAAAGAGACATTACCAAGTTATGGTATGGGTAGAGTAAGTTCGTGGTTGGATTATTCTCGCAGTACCTGCTCCGAGGACCAGTGTCCTCGTCTTTTAGCAAGACTGGTACAACAGTAGTGGCTCGCCGACGTTTTCGATCTCGGGGATCGTGCACTTCAGGTCGAATGCCTTGGAAAGCACAATCTTGAAGATCTGCGATGGATGTTAGCAGCAAGTTCTAGGTCTGTACTTCGGACTGTGGGATTGACGAACTTTCTGTACGTTGATGCTGTGGCTAGTGCTGCTGAAGATGAGTGCAGCACGCATGGCCTTTGCGAACCGTCGAGCCTGGTAAGTTTTGTCAGCATGGCCTGTACTTACGCTCCTAGAACCTATTGCGCATCCTTACCTGGTTTGATATCTCCTCCTGGTCTTCTCTCGGAAAGTTGACAAAGTGGTCGTACTTTGTGCCCACCAATATCGGGATGGCCGTCTTGTTGAACCCCCGTCCTTGCCTGTACCACTCCTTGATGCTGTTGAGCGTGCTCTTGCGCGTCAGGTCGAACATGAAGAGGATGGCCACGGCGTCGTTGCAGACCAGAGGCAACATGTTGACGAACTCGCGCTGACCGCCCAAGTCCCAGATGCTGAAGGTGATCTCGGTGTTGCGGATGCTGATCGTCTTCTCCATGAAGTTGACGCCGAGGGTCTGGATGTAGTCCTCGTCCCAGCTGCCCTCCACATACTTGACCATCAGGCTGGTCTTGCCGATCTGCGCATCGCCGACCATGCCGACCTTGATCACAACGTGGTTGCGACCATTGCTCTGCGCGGCGGCGGCCTCGGCATGCGCACCACTACCCCGTGATACGTGATCGGCGCTATTGTAGCCGCCCTGGCCGGAGAGGCCCGACGGCGGCCGGCTGATCTGTTGGGGTATCGGGGGTGTCGCCGAGTATCGTGCATTGTGGTCCATCTCTTCTTGGCGGGGAGAGCCGGTCAAGCCATGATCCAAGGACTGCGATTGCATGTGATGGCGGTTACCGTTGCTGCTGGCATGCGGGCTACCCTCGAGTCCGCCCAACGTATCATCGTGGGACATCTCCTGCTGAGGGACATGGGGGACATGATCGGTCTCCATGGTATCGAGGGCGTCGTGAAATTGGGCGGGAGAGCCCGCTGAGATCGTTGAGGAATCCACGGTGGCTAGTGTTGTCGAGGGTAGTGGGAAGGGATAATCCGGGAGTTGGAGAGATTGCGGGGTGGGCGGCTAGCTTCGACGTGGGGGAAAGAGATGGATGGCGATATTTTGATTTGTCGTTATCGAGCAGAATCGGTTGAGTTTCCACTCAAGATATCAGCTTCGAATCGGCCTCATAGATGGCTGCAGCCACTGTCGTCGGTAAGCAGGCTGGTGATGATATGTGGTGGGCGGGACCACAGTAGAGCCGTGCGTAGTGCCTCCTTACAAGGTCCGGTTCAGAGACGGATTGTGCATCCCTCCATTCGGGGTTTGGGACCAGCAACGGGTAGGTGACAGACAGCGAGACGGACGAGGTAAGGATGACAAGAAAAATGGTGAATGGTCCGAGATGGAGTCAAGGTGAGTTTGTCGTCACAGGCTGCACACCTTTTTAGTGGGATATTCCCGATTGACGAGATGGTAACTGTGGACTCGACAGCCAGGGGGGGAAAGGCAGTCCAAAAGGTGGTTCCGGGTGGGCGTCTCCGCCCCAAAACCAGATGGAATGCAAGGTGAGAGCGGTACAATTAGTGTCACACACGTAATAATGAATTTGGTGGCTTCAAACGACGCGGGGCGCTGCTTATGGCCAGATTCAAAAGCCAGCCAAAACAGCCGGCAACCACTGAGATCCAAGAACGGCTCCTTCGAGACGGACGCTAAACAACAAAACTCCTCATCCTAATCCACACAGACGCCATCATCTCTTTTCTCAGATTGAGTGCCTGCAGCCCAAGTGCTGGCCCTTTTAGTAGCTCGGGTTGTCATCGCACTGCACTGCAGCTCAGAGAGAGGAAGTGCATAAGCACGACGCGACTTTTGGTGGGACGCGACGCGAAGTGCCTTTTCCACTGAGACACACTAAACTGCCAACTCATTAAGGTGAGGAGAATAGACCGACCTGGTGAGAGCTGAAGCGAAAATAACAATAATCATACGGTGAGATAAACATCTCTTGCCAATTTGGGGTAGAGAAAAAGCCAGGAACAACAACAATCTCATAGGACGAGGTAAGCAATACATAAACAAACAGACTGTCCACTCACAACATACACTTTATGTGTGTGAAGGGATAATTCCTTGCATTGAGCCAAAGGAGGGGCACAGCGAACCAACCAGTATTTAATGTGGTTTGAATGAGTAGCCTACCAGCTCGTGTGCTGAGATGGGTTACGGTACGGCTGTCTCGCGGCGATCCATCAATGCATGTGTTGACTCCCAAGTACCGGACCCTGAATTGGCTGTCCCTCGGCCGGACCTCAAGAGAGTGTGTGGGATGAGCCGTGTTCTTATCTCCAACCCCAAAGATCTATCGTCGTCCCCGGCCGAGGGACGCCGAGGCCTATCATGTGCTCCTTTATCGTCTGATACTTTACTTGTTATCGTGCAATTGGGTGGGGAATCCTCAAGCTGCCTTGTCTTGTCGGTGCCATGGCGCTGTCCCGGCCTACCAACTCCGTTTTGCTGAAGCTGTCTCGGCTTCCAGCCCGCTTTACGTAAGCCAGACTGCCCCAAACCGCTGTGTCTGCCACTGTAAAATCGTCCCAGACCCCAGAGTCGGCAGCCCAAAGCGGCATGATTTCAGAAGCTAGCGCACTACCACATCCGCATCATCGAAAGCTTTCTGTCCCCTCAGACAAACAATCTTTCTTTACTCCCCTCACTCCTCCTCCCGCGCTTCCGCTACCTCCCTCCAACCATTCACAGTCATTGCACGCACCTGTACAACCGTCGACAATGGCCTCAATCGCTCGCTGCATAAGGTCCGCACGGCCGGCGACTCTGTCCGCCTTCGCCAGAGCTCCGGCTGCCCGCCCAGCTGGCCCCGGCTTCGCTGCCGTTCGGGCCTTTTCAGTCACCGCTCGCAGTATGTTTTTCCATTGTATCTCCATGGGAAATGTGCTACCAATGTCAATTGCATATGATTCCTAGTCGCTAATATCTAACTTCGCTTCCCCCTTCTCCAGACCCGATAAGAAAGTACACCAAGGACCACGAATGGGTCGACCTCAACGCCGACAAGACGGCCGGCGTCATTGGCATCTCAGAGTACGCCGCCGAGGCCCTTGGTGATGTCGTCTACGTCGAGCTGCCCGAGGAGGGCAAGGTCGTCAAGCAAGGGGATGCCATCGGCGCCGTCGAGTCGGTCAAGTCGGCCGCCGACATCAACGCCCCCATCGCCGGCAAGATCACCCACGTCAACGTCGGCCTGGAGGAGAAGCCCGGCACCATCAACCAGGTCCCCGAGGACGACTCCAACGGCGGCGGCTGGATCGCTAAGATCGAGGTCGACGAGGCCAGCATCAAGGACTTTGACGGCCTGATGGATGCCGAGGAGTACAAGAACTTCACAGCGACCGAAGCCGACCACTAGATGTCTTGTGTGTCAGTGCATGTTGGGCAAGCCCATTCACAGGGCCGTGTGGCCCTTGAAACGGTCGGGGAAAGGGCTCGTTGGAGTACAATGCAGGTAGAAGCATGTCTGCGATTGGTGGATATTAGAGAAAAAGAAACACAAACGTTGGCACAGTTCAACCTGGAGATCATGAAATGGGTAGTACCCCGGGCAAATGTACCATACTACACACAGGAAATGGGGGAGATGTCCTGCTTTTTGATTCATCATGCAAAGTACCAGCCTGCCTAATGCAAATAGAAGGAGCAAAAAGTCTAAAAGTTCATGACGTGAAGCACACCCGATGCTTTTTTTGGTTCTACGACGCTGTAGCCGGTACCAATTTCGGCGCAGCCGATGGTGCTGCCTTCTTGGCCGCGTTGATCTCATCCAGAATCTTTTGTGCGCCCCTTGCAATGAGATCGTCGGACACGACCTTGCCAATGGCATCGGCGTCCCTCAACGTAGACACCTCCTGGGTCGCTTCGGCCTCCACACCCTGCTGGCCGTCCAGGCTAACCACCGTGGCCTTCAACGTCAACGTCGTCTTGTCCTCCGCCCAGTGTGTCTCGACACCAATCGGCACGCTGCACCCTCCCTCGAGCGTCCTCATGACGTACCGCTCGGCGAGCACGGCAAGGAATGTCGGCATGTCGACAATGCTCTTGACAATGTCCAGCACCCTCTCGTCGCCCTCCCTACACTCGAGCCCGAGCGCGCCCTGGCCCACGGCGTGCATGATGCCTCCCCCCTCGGTGTTGGAGTCGAGGTACTGCGAGATGCGGTCGCTAAACTTCATCCTGCGCATGCCCGCCGCCGCCAGGATGATGCAGTCGTACACGCCGTCGTCGGCCTCGAGCTTCTTGAGGCGCGTGTCGATGTTGCCGCGCAGGTCCTTGAACAGCAGGCCCGGGTACCGGCGCCGCAGCTGCGCCATCCTGCGCACGCTGCTCGTGCCCACTATGCTGCCCTGCGGCAGGTCCGCCATGCGCTGGTAGCTCTCGCGCGGGGCCTTGTCCTCGGCGCCCTTGGGCGTTCGGCGGAAGATGACGACGTCGCGCGGGTCCTCGCGCTCGAGGACGCTGCCCAGGACGCAGCCCTCGGGCAGCGCCGTCGGCATGTCCTTGGCGCAGTGGACGACAAAGTCGAGCTGGTTGGCGAGCAGCTTGGCCTCGAACTCGGACGTCCAGAGGCCCTTGCCGAGGTCCGGCAGCGGCGTGATCTTGTCGATGTCGCCCATGGTCTTCATGGCGTCGATCTCAAAGTTGATGTTCGGGTGCGCCTTTCGCAGCGCAGCGACGACGGTCTCGGCCTGCACGACCGCGAGGGCAGACGAGCGCGTGCCCACGCGGATCGTGAGCTTGCCTTCCTGCTGCTGGGACGCCATTGTGAGATGTTGAGGGGAGCTGTGGGTGTCGCAACACTTGTACGGGATGTGTCTGCAGACCACTCGTGCGATGGACTTGCGAATCAAGTCCTAAAAGGCTTTGCAGACCGTCAATCGGTTGTTTCGTCGTCCAACAAAAGAAAATCAGGTCATGTGTCGAGGCCCAGAAATTTTGGCAAGTGTCGCAAAGATCGGGGTCTCTTTATGGCGGGGTAGGTGCTACCGGTAGATCTGTTAGTGCCGATTATCAATTTATTCGTGGACCACATTGCTCAAGAAAATCACCTCGGGTTTCCCTGCTTTTATCCGTAACAACTTCAGAGGCACATAATACCCATGATAGCTTATGAATTCATTGACTCGTAGCTATTTGCTCTCTCGATCATAATCGTTCGGTATGCAAGGACCGTGTTGGAAAAAGGGGAAAGGCAATGACGTCAACCCAGATCTTATCGGGAGCAGCTTCGGCCTCGATTGCACAACCACTGGTCTCGTGAGTCGACCATTGTGACCTCTTCGGCGCAACTTGAGTCGATGCTCTGCGCTTTCTGCTTCCGTGGCTGCTCTGCAAGTTGTGTTCGGTCTTTCTATCTCTTGAAGACTGGGGACTTTGGTATCTGGGGTAGCTCCGGTGAAACCACGGACACGTTCAACAAACTCTCCGTGAGACATCATCGACGCCTGATGACGGGGCTATTCGGTCAAGGTCGCATTCTCGTAACGTAACTTGCACTCTTGAATGGCTGAAGAAGGTCCGGCTCTCGAGCATATCTTCGAAGTGCTATCAGGGCAGAAAGCCGTACACCCGTATCGATCGTCTGGTCTATCCGCCTTGTTCATCATCGGTGATAAACACCATACCATGGCATCTCTAGATGCATGATCCGTAGCAAACGGATTGTCTATATAAGAAACGGCTGTTTTCCCGCGATGGATGTGTGAACACTGATCAACGCCGATATTTTGACCTCATACCACGATTTCGCTTGAACACCATTATGAGACTTTCTTCGCTGGTAGTCGCCTACATGCTGGCACAATGGGTAACAGCCCAGTGGCCAAGTGTCTTCGCTACTTGGCGCGTTGGCCCGCCGCTCGGGGCGTCTAGACCAGCTGCCACCACCGCCATCGCCACCGTTGCCAGAAGCACAGTTCCCGGCACGCCCCAGACGAGCGGTGTTGTTGACAGCGGAGGCAATCCAGGAGAAATATGCTCTTGGGGTTACACATACTGCGGTTACATCCTGAGAGACAATAACGGTCCGTTGTTGCGGGCAGGCTGGTCAAAGTGTGAACAGTATGCTGATAGAACTGCCCCAGGCTTCAGCAATGAGACCATCGAGGCCGCATTCTGCGCTGCCGAGGGCAACTGTCCCGACGGAACTGCAGCCAGTGCTCGCACGAGCTATCTTGGTGCATTGTACGTCTGTCTCCCTGCAGATGCGCAGAGCACCCCGAGGAAGAGGCAGGTCGTGACCGATGCACCACTCCCGACGATCAAGCCCGGCGTTGGGTCTCCCGACTGTCCTCCACACCTCGGACCTCACAAGCTGCGGCTCCTGTGCTCATGCGGCGGCGATCCAGACCCGCAAAAGGTATGCCTGAATCCGGAGTCCGACCATATCGGCAGGTGCTTGACCCCATGCCACAATTGAGTGATTCCTGGCCTGGCAGTGAAGCGCTGCATGGGATTTGATAAAGGCCTGCTAGCCAATCCGTATAGTACTCCTTTTTGAGTGTTAAGTCGCAATACATATCCTAGTTGTTCTTACGTCGTTCGAGTGTTCTTGAGGTTCTTCATCGTATTGTAGAGCAAGTTCGGAATGCCCTCCAAGTGATTTTCTTCGAGATGTTGCAGCACGCCAGACCTATAGGCCTGCCACGTTACATCAAGTCCACCTTGGCTGCCCAGCTGTGCTAGGCTCGACTGCGTCACAGGGCCGGCGTGACGTTTGTAGAGTTCTCCGCCTGTGCTGTCGATCTCGGCGTCCTCGAGATTTCGCAGGTGCGATATAGACTGCAGACAAAGAGTCGGGGAGTGAGAGACCCCAAAGGCGGCTGTGAGGGAAAGCTCCTTGTCGAGGTCAGAGATATATGAGGCGAGTGGCGGTAACAGAGCTTGGGGAATGCGGCATCCGAGGGCGTTGGCATCGGCAACGGAAAAGGCCCTTCCACGCCAAACACAGTTGCATATATCCATAAGAAATCCGTTAAAGGTGTTGACATTTTGTCGCTCATACGCACCCAACTGCCGGCTCACGGGACGGCTCATGGCCGTCTCCAGATTCTTCTTATAGACAGCCAAGATGCCACACAGGCGCGATAACACTGCAAGAGACTGGCTAAAATGAAAGATGTAGACAAGGACTGCAGGAGGAATACTGATCTGAACGTGGGCAAAAAGGTCAGGCCTTGATATGATGGCAGTGACTCTTTCCAGGAAGTCCAGGATCTGTAGTTGTGTTGAGACCGATGGTGACGTCTGGAGTAATGTGAGAGACAACTTGTTCACATGCTCGATAAGAGCTCGCACAGTGGCGGCTGCATGGGTTGGGATGCTAGGATCTGACAGAAGGAAGACTGTCCAGTGATGCAACAGCATTGTGTAGAATCCTAGGAGGTGAAGCTGCGACTCTGGAGTATTGTTCAGGAGCCTACCCTCAAGAGGATGGAAAAGAGTATCATAGAGCGCTGCAGGCGAGTTAGTCCATGCGTCTCACCATTCCGACGGGACACCTACTTGAAAACTCAAGAACTGGGGCAAAGGACATGGTCTCTAGGAGAGCTGATCTCCTATCCTGACCACCCCAAGATTTGAGAACCTCCTTTATCACAGATTGAATGATTGGCGGTAATGTCTAAACCGTTTCGTAAGTAAGGGATCGTCAAACGGATGGTTTGGGGTGGACCAACCTTGGTGCTCAAAACATAGTCGTGAAGCACTTCAACCATGTCTAACAATTCGCCATTGGCAATATCCCCGGAGGCGGCATCCGAAACACATGAGGCGATCCAATGCTCTATCCGTGCGTAACCTTCGTCTCCAGGCCGTAAAAGCATAAGCTTTTGCAACAAGGGGTCCGCGAGGACAGCAATCAATTGGTTCGGCAACTCAATCTTCTCAAGCTTCTGCACGAAAATTTCCACATTCTCAATCTCTTCCAGTGTGACAGAGGTCTGGAGCCATCAGCAACACATTAGTACGCAAGTTGGGGGACAAACGAACCTCCTTCGCGTGTGCAGTATGAACACCAGGAATGGTCGACTTCTTTGACGTCCTCTGCAGGTTGTGATGAACGCGGAAGCCATTTTGAGGGCCATCAGCTCCGGTCTGAGCTCTCTGTAGATGGGCTAACTGGATCTCATCGGCCCTTTCACGCCACTGAGGGTCCGGGTGCTGTTGACGTCTTAGAGTTGAAATTTGAGGAAGCTTGTCATACAACCGTGACTTACTTTGAATGGCGACGCCCTGCCCCTCGTAGCTTCTCCGACAATGACTTCAGGGTAGTAATTTTTGTATACACGCAGAAGGCCTAACAAGGCAGCATCATTCCCAGTCTGACGGGAGAGACCTAGTCTATAGTATTGTTAGCAGCCTGATGTGTCACGAACCAGGAGAATGAGACCGTACATGGTTTGGATTCTGAAAGGACGCACATGCTTGCGACGGGTGATCAAGGCAAGCAAATGGCAGATCTGGGGTCTTAAAATCGTCAGTGAGATCCAAAACCGTCGCGAATGGGGTCAGCTAACCTGATTGCTGCTGTATCCAGAAAGTTGAAAAAAACGGCATACGTCTGTGAAAGAATGGCTTGGTTTCTCATGAGGTGGTATACCAGGATCAGCCACCTGAGAAGCAAGCTCTGTATGGCGAGCGAAGGTTTCAGCTGTCCATGGCCCAAGCTGCCGACTACCTTCAGAACCACATGATCGGGGACTCTTGAGGAAGGATAGAGATTCTTGACGATGGCAGCAATGCTTGCCTGATCGAGGTGATTTGGCCCCGTCACCAAGTCTACCAGCTCCTCAAGCTCGGTGAGCTGCAATCCTTCCTCGTACGCCCTAGAGGTTAGATCTTCGACGAGCGCCTTGGCATTGGTGGTACGCCGTTTGGCGGGAAGCTTTGAAGCTGTTATTGATTAGTCAATACAAAGTGCAGATATCGCCTACGAAGCAACATTCTCGTGACGAGGATGAGTGCAATCTTGGCCCTTCCTCATACCCACAACTCACCTTCGCTAAGCCGTAGGATAAGTGTTCCCAGGCCACCCGCGGAGTCGTCTGTGTGAGACATGATGAGCCTCGAAACACACGACGCCCAATGCCTTGCGCATGCGACCGATGGATGTGTGGTGTCCTAGGTATTTTGTCAATTGTCTCTTAAGTGTAATCGTCGGGTAGATTGGACGCGTCTTAAACGCGTGTGAGGCTTGAGGTAGTCGGCACTAAAAGTGGAGAATGCCGATTGTCGCCCGCCGGGACACGCCAATGTTCCAGCATATTGGGACCGCTGTAAGTTGGCGGGCGCTAGACTACTTAGTCGCTGAACGTGGACAGTCCTAACAGTCCAAGGTTCCACGAGCAGTTGGTACTAGGACCGGGCCGTTGATTTTGACATTAGATCTGAAAACAGCAGAACACCAAATACTGAGATGAGGTGTTCTGAATTTTATTTTTGTTGTGTTTTCTCAATATCATCGATAGAGCTCAGCCGTTCAGGCCACACACTTCAGCTTGCACGAATCAGTTACTTCAGTGACTCTCACAATGGCATCCGCAACGCATCATACCTGTGTCCCTACCCGGGTAATAGACGCTCGGAAAATCGCCATCGCTTGTACTACTTCCATAAGATATATAAGTTGCTTCAATTGTCAATGGTCGAATAAGCTCTTCTGCTCCCGCTGTTGGCCTCAAAGACGTGCAGCAGCTTTACTTGGTAGTGCACAGACTTTCCCATTCTGATCAAGTTCCAATCCCATGTGACTTTTCACTGTGAAGGATATGCACCCTCCGAGAACAGATTGCCGTCTGGCATTGCCGTAGAATTTCAGTGTCAACCCACATTGGCTTTGCGAGCACAGTCCTGCTTATATGCTCTTGGCGGTCAGTTGCCGATCAGCTCTGGATCTGGAAAAGAACCCGCTGTCGCCCGTCTACACGCAGACTCGAAATGTTTCTTTCTTCTTTTGCCCTTTTCTTGTGGCACGGATGCTCCTCCATTATAAAGCTAGAATGAGGAAAGCAATGATGGTGTTTCAAGTCGAAATATGACCATCAAAGTACTTCACTCAAAAGGCTTGGCAACTGAACCGTCTTCCGTCAGCTTCAGGTCGGGTATTCATTGTCGGCGGCGGTGGCGCGTCCCTCCCGCTGCCAACAGTGGACCAGACGCCGCCTGTGTAACCCGGGCGTACCTACTGTGCGTTTGGGGCTCGTGTTCAACCTCGTTTAGACACGTTCAATGCAAGTTGGTCAAGGATTGTCATTGGTGGTCAGCAGAGGTCAGACCCAGCCTACCATGGGGTCAGTTGGCTGCTATCATAAGCAAAGCAAATTGAACCAGGGCGGGTTTCTAGTAAACCCCGATCGCGCACGTTCTGTTGATTGCATGCACGGAAGCCTTGCGATAGACCTACTCCTCCAGGGCTACCTTCTCATGCAGCCAAGTTGGGGATGTTCTCCACGACGGATAGTTATTCCTTGTGCGACCAAACTCTGGTCTTCAAGGCTGCATTGCCTGACATCCGGCTACATGTAGGTTACTTATTACCAGCCAATAGGGCCCTGACGCCTGAATGATCTCACATGCACACCACAAGAGAGTGAAGGAGGTGGTTTTATGAAGAGAAGACATCAACAGGTAGTTACTCGAAGATCTTGCTTGTGTGGGCTGTTTATCTCCATCGTCCTCCGTACATGGCCTGGCAATCATTGGGTCTGCGTGGTGGTGTGCGTGCGCTTGCTGATGCAGTATAACACATAAGGCCCCCTTCTGACCAGGAATCGTATTTGCAAGGTCCACACGGTCCAGCTCGCTATTTCTCTTCCCACCTGGCGGTCTCGCATCGGAGTCGATACCCTGGCTGGCCCGAAAAAGAAGGTCAGGCCAGTCCTCCACAACCAGACATCTCGCCCAGTACTGAAATTCAAGGCGGCAATACTCATCCAACTTTACTCCAAGTATTTCTTCTCATAAACTTACCTACCTGTTCAATCACAACTCAAAGGACCTCATGGCCTATCGGACTGCTTCGCTTCCCTGGCTTCAGTGACCTTGAAGCGCCCGTTTGCGACGGCCATTTCAGGCTGATCTTGGCGAGCCTCTCGGTGACGCACAACTTGTTTCCACTCATTGCGAGATCTTCGGCGGCCACTAGAGCCATCACCCGCGTGGCATCCACTTGGCACTTACACAAACGTCTGAGCTAGTACATCAACAGTGGGAATCCGCTTAATTGTATCCTTTATGAATAGTCGTTCAGAGATCTAGTTTCAAGGATTCCCCGAGTCTTTTTTGATAAACTCGGAATCATAGGTCGAGCGCATGAAGAGATCTCCGGCATTACGCAATGCCCAGTTTGTTGACCGCTCACACCCGGCCTCCGATCTCACACATGACAACAGAGACGACGACCACACGAGCTTGAGACTTCAAGGTGCTCTCAAGATCATCTGCTCTCCGGTGTAGAGGGGTCATGTTGCCAGTGTCCGGCAATGCAGAGCGCGTATGCCAGTACTGGATCTCCTGGGTCCAATAACCCACAGGAGGCAGGAGCAGTACTCGTCCGGGACGCACAGTCGTGCATACCTCTTTCCAAGGTGCTTTCGGAAGGCGATCTCTTGTACATTTTCACCCCAGTCGTCGCTCCCCAGGATCCCAGTGGCCCAGGCCCCAACAACCCGCCTTCTGACCCCTTCGAGGTCTTTGGAAGAGCGCTGGCAAAGTACCATCCGTGGATTCGCCATGTTCCCTACAATGCCCGTGATCAGATCACCCCGTACCATGCAACCCATGTCAACTTTGCAAGGGCTGTCATATTCGTCGTCTCCGGACCTCCTAGGCCGGGGCAGCCTTCACAGCTTGAGCTGTCGGAAATGACCCGAGCCATCAGCGAGCCACGGCCTCATATAATTCTGGCCTGCTGCAGGCTCCAGGAGTTGCTTGACGGTCCCGAGGACAGATATCCGACTGTCATTGAGATACCCGGCTTTCGTCGCAAAGAGCTCGAAGCGGCAGCAGAGCTCCTATTTGGGCGGCATGTCTCGCCGGCAATAACGACACCAGCTACTCAAAGCTCCGGCTTCGCGCCCCGGAAATGGGTTGTCGAGGTATGGGATGCTGCCAGAGACCTCACCACCGTCCTGGAGCTTTGGTGCCAGTGTCTCCCTGATTGCTTCCGCCTCGATCGCTTTCGTCTGCAGTCCTTGTTGCAACGAGACGGCTATGCGATGCATTATGTGGTCCGTGACGAGCACAGCAAAGAGGTCTTGGGGTTCTGTGCCACTTATACGACATTCATGGACGATCAAGACTCGAGACTTCTGGGCTCTCTAGCCGCAATCATTGTCAAACCCTCCTTTCGGAGGAGAGGTATTGGCCTAAGCCTCCATGACCATGCACTACGTCAGCTATCAAGAATCCGGGGCGTCTGCAGACTGCAGCTTGGTAGCGCCTTCCCTCGACTTCTGTACGGCGTGCCCATGGAGTTCACCTCGGAGGACTGGTTTCGTCGCCGGGGTTGGCGAATCGATGAGCTAGGGCCGGGAACAGGCCAAGAAGTCTGCGACTGGCTTTTGGACTTTGAAGACCGACCTCTGAGCGAGTTCTCATCGTCTAATCTGACTTTCAGGTCTTGTGAGATCCACGAGTACAGCAAAGTCTTAGAGATAGTAGCGAGAGAGTCACAACGGAAGGACAACATGGGCTGGTACGACCAGTACAATCATCTAGACGGCACGATGCACATCAACGAGGTCGTCCTTGGCCTGGAGGAGGACAACATTGTGGCAGTTGCTATCACGTACATTCCAAACCGCGGAAGCCCTATCGCCGACGATTTGATCTGGGCTGGAACAATACCAGGCAATGTTGGCGGCGTGACATGTATCTGCATACTAGGTACGTATAAAGGAAAACCCAAAATACCGCATGTGTCCGCCTGATCTAATCAATAATTTCACACTAGATGACATACTGCGGTATGCGACACGAGACTCTGTGATTATACGACTGTTGGATGCCTGTGTGCAGGGCCTTCGCAATCAAGGCATGCAGAGAATGTTTCTTGATGCTGTAAAAGGAGGCCAAGAAGGCTTTCAGTCCTTAGGTACGCATGCATTATTCGCTCCTCTACACTTCCAGTGGCCTCGCAATGTACTGAAACTATCCAGGCTTCCGCAAGTGGGCAAGATATAGAGACGTCTGGCGGGACGTGTAAGGCCGGCAACAAGTTTCAACCCAAGCCCAAGCTCCAGCACTCGGCCGAGCCGAGTATCGGTGTCAAGGCTGCTTTCACCAGCATTTTTCAGCGACCAAGGGCGGCATTCTTGAGATACCCAATATGTCGTACACCACTGTCATTTCTCTTCGACTATCCAAAGCAGTCATTGATGTAAAGGCAGGATTTCAGGAGAAGACGATCAGCACGAAAGGGGCACAATATACACGATGGGATTAAAACAGTGGATGAAAGGGAACGCGGGCGGCAAAATGCCACCGAGGCAGATTGAAGTAATTTTCCCCTTGGATCCTGGAGTGAAAACTACCTCAATTTCGCAACCATTGCGCTCTATCGAGGAATACGAAGCGCACCTCAGCACTCCTACAGCACAAGTGGTCGTGGCGGCCCAGGCTGTTACGCTGTTACGGCCTTGGCCGCACGGCAAAATAATATACGAGCTCTCATAATCTGCAATTGATATCCGGCGGATATCAATCAACACAAGACTCACAACGTTGAAGAGCAGCGGCTGTCGTAGAGCATCGATGGGCCTCAGCCTGGTCATCCCACCTGCCGTGTAACCACATCTGTTGAAATTTCTGATGACTTACACGCCGGACTCATGCAGGTGTGGGCGCACTGACAACCGCGTGCACTGATGCCGCATGTTACGAGGCGCCGCGGAGGATGCACCTTGTCTGCCAACTCCGTCGACCGCCCATATATCCCCGCCCGGCGTAGCATTCAGGGTAAACGAGGGCAGAGAGGGTGCGTGCTATTCCCGACCACACTCCATCCTGATCGGGAAGGGATCGATGCTTCTCAAGCTTCGAGAATCAAGACTTGACAAGGGCAAAAGAAAGAAAATGATTCACACAAAGTCCGATCCTGCGCCGCAATGTTACACATGCCGGCACAAGCGCATCTGTGCGGCGCGGGCCCACACACCCTCTCTTTACTCCATCTTCCATGTTCCAATGCTGGACCTACGAAGAAGTGTCCCTGCTCTCCAGTTGCGATTCGTTGGGAAGTGGCCTGCGTTCTGCGCTGTCCTCGCATGCCGGAGGGGCCGGTACGGTCAATAACAGCGCATACATTTTGGCTGTGACATTTGCTTGTCACTAACTACCCTGGTTTAGAACTTGACATTTACACTCTCCTCCGTGTCTATAAGATACTGTTGGGGCCAATGCTGACCCAGATGACTGTAATTGTTTGTACTGAAACAACTGGGATCTATCATATTCAAGCAAGATATGAGAACCCAACCTGAACAGCCGGATCCTGCGGTTGAGCAAATTGTCAGGATCTACCAGGTGTACAGGCGGGGAAGGGAATCTCAACCCCACGACGTTGACAGATACCCCTGTTCTCCAGCCATCGAATAGAAATCTGACCTCAAGCCAGTAGGCAATCATGCAGATCTTCGTCAAGACCCTGACGGGCAAGACTATCACCCTTGAGCAGCCATCGATCTACTCTTTTCTTGGTTTAGACACATGTTTACTTCCCCTCCGGTTGACAGCGCTTGGACGGCCTTGACGTATCTATCTTTGGTAGCATTCTTTTCTTTGGTTGACTGCCACCTTGCGCGGGATGTGCCGAGCTCAGGGCCATAGATAACAAGACGAACTCCCTTTCAAACACACCGATTCGCGTAATGTAGACTTTCTCCCAGGTCGGCCACTCATCACACAGCGGATAGATATCCGATCTTCGTCACGATAGATAGAGAGTGTGAACTGTCAAAGTAGATGCGTAGAAAAGATACAAGCTTTTTGTGGTATACCTAAGCAGTCCCCTTCTCAAAGGTCCTGATGAAAACGCCTAGTAAAACAGACAAGCTTGAAGTGCGTCCGTCTTTTTGGACCACTTTCCCAAAGCTTCATGAAGCTGAGTTCTTCAAATTCTCCCCTGATTTTTTGGTGTCCCCCTTCGTCCAACTTTCTACATATAAGTACCGTACATAATCATGTCACTCGTGAGGGAAAAGCCGTGCCCTATATGCACTAGGCCCATTTAGAAAAGTCGAGCGAGTCAACCACCGAGTCAATCCCAGTCGCCTGCATGATCTCTGTGTTGTCCGTCGGCGCCGTAGACAGCGTCGAAGATCTGTGGCTGGTCTGCTCGCTTGTGTTGGTGAAGAAGGTTGCGACTGAGGATCTTCGGAGGCTGCTGAAACTGTCCCTGACGCTACTTGGAGGTCGCGAGCTAGCATCACCGACATGCAGTGTTTGCGACTGTTGTTGTTGCATCGCCTGCTGCTGTTGCTGGTATTGTTGCTGGTGATGTGCTATCGTCCCAGCAGAGACGGTGCCTGGGCCGCCCATCGACGTTGACGGCGGGGAAGTCGTGGCCGGAGCCGGCGTCTTCGGTCCGTAACGATCACGCAGCCTGTTGATCTCGCGCAAGCGATTGCGCCACGACGAGACGTTGTCGCCGCCTTCGCGATTGGCCCAGACAAGCGAGAAGACCGAGGCGCTGAGCGCCAGGAGACGCACGAACCCGGGTAATGCCTTGAGACTGACCATCTTCGTTTCTGCAGCAGGCGAGATTTCCGGGAAGCCCGGCTTGCTCATGACCTGCACTCTGTAGAATGGTGAGAACTCCTGCTTCGTCTCTGTCGTGGAGCCCTTCTCCTCGGTGGAGCCGCTCTGCTCTCTACTGGCGACAAAGGAGGCCCTCGACTCGGGTGTGATGACGATATTGACATAGTTGAACTCGGATGGGAAGGTGTCGAACCGGAAGGGCAATCCCGAGTCGTTGAACATGATGTTGACAAAGTCGTTGCCGATGTGTTTCTTCTTGTTGATGCACTGCGCGTCGTGCTCTAGATTGGTAGGCATCTGGGTCGTGACGTGATATATAAGTTCCGTCACTCGATCGCGCCAGGCAAATGTGTACTGTCCATCCGTATCATACTCCCGGTCAAGGCCCTGTGTGTTGAAGGTTGCGCCTTGCAGTTTGACCAATGTGCCTAGCCCATTCAGGAACTCGACATAGTCACTGCTGCCGGAGACATTGCTGAGAATTGCCACCTCGTCCGTCTGGCCTTCGCCAATGTAAACCACACCCACCTTGTGGCCATCAACGGTCGATATCCTGTCAAAGGTTCTAATAGCTCGACCCACTATTTCATCGTCGGGTAGAGGCACCGGTCTCAGGGTCGAATCGTTGGCCTGCGGAGTGGAAGAAAGCAGCTGGACTAGGAGATGACTGGGAAGGACTGTGTTGCTGAAGAGCTGCTGTGCATCCATGGCCGTATCGGTAGGGCGGTTGGACTGGTGAGGCGGAGGAGGGCGGAAGCTCTCGCGAATCAAGTAAGAAGAGGTTCCTGAGGGCTGTCGCTTGGTGATCTGGGCCCATCCCGCCTCTGCAGCCTGCTTGATTGTGACAATGCTATGGCCAACGAGCCACCGTTTCTCGGAAATCTTGCCATAGTTCTGCTCCGTGAACAATGCGTCCTCGATGGAATCATCAGCGTCACTGAATGCGATCCGCTGCATGAAGTCGAGAGTGACCTGCGCTTGCTCATCACTAACTTGTCGCCCGTCGTTGTCTGTGAACAGTCGGCTTGCGATCCAGCCAACCTGATTCACCCGGTCGGGCAGCTTGAGAGCAAGAAACCAGAAGGTGATGACATGGTACGCCAAGGCGTAGACATACTGAGGAAGATCGTCGGAGGCGCTTGGTCGTCCAGTCGTCTCGCCTCCCACTGCTAACGACTCACTAGGATGACTGGCACGGGAACCTCGCCTGCTATCTCGAACTGTCCGAAGATATCCAAAGGAGATTCCAAAGACGATTCGATACTCGTCCTCGCGGAAGTTGGAGTAGAGCTTCGGGAGACGACTGAGGCCTACCAAAAACTCCAAGATATGCATAGCAACGGCCGGCCGGGTAATGATCTGCGACATCTTCTGCAGAATAGTTACGAGACACTTGCTGATAGATAAAGGTACCTCATGGCAGCACATCGAGAGCGCGTGGATGCACGATACAGCTGTCTTGTCTCCAATGCCTTGCATGAATGTTCGCACAATCTCATCCTCGTCACTTTTGTGAAAGTGCTCATGATAACTGAGGATCATCGTCAGAGTGTGGTACAGACATATCAAGATCTCTGGTCGACGTAGGCCGGACGAGCTCGGGGGCTCAACGTAAGTGTTCGTTCTGATCTGCTCGCAAAGGAGCTTTCGAATGTCCTGGACTTGTGCAATGGCGTCCCGGAAGATGGCGTGGTTGCTCAGCTGGGACGGCAAATGTACTAGGATGAAGCTGTAGACTTCCCAGTCGCCGCCACATCCGTTGTAGAATAGACTTGTCACTGCCTCCAGCCACGTTGCCATGCCCAACGCCTTTTTGGACTGCTCAAAATCGAAGCCATCGGTTACAGTAGCGTGATTGAAGTGTGAGAATAGGACTGGGCTGGCGGACAGCGTTGGCTGCTCAGGCAGGGCGTCTACATCTGGCACAGCCCAGAGCTGCTGATATTTGGGAGCTGTTGGAGCCTTGGTCGTACTCGCAGATCGTATTGGCAAGAGTCTTTCTGGGGTCTGGCCTTGGCCAAATGACGTCCCTCTCGATGTACGTGAAGGCGGCCCTTGTTCGGACCGCGTTGACCGGATCGTGGAAGCAGCGTCATCAGCAAGCTTCCGTGCGAGCGACCCTTCCGTACGATATAGTGTATTGCCAAGGCCTTCAGACTCCACGTCAGAAGTGATGAAGATCCTGTTTGCGTAGTCTGCGCGAAGACGGAACAAAAGTCTCATGGCTGTAAGCCGAGCATCGCTTTCGCAGCTATTAGACCTTGCGATGTGAACGAGCGAGTTGAAAGACTTGATGGCTTTTCTGACATCAGTGTTCATAGACTTCATGAAAATCTGGACATAGCCACGTGTGACGACGTTAGAAGGACTTTGGTTTGCACAATAGCCTGGCCGATCGGCGGATCTGGCTGGACCAGAGGCAACGGGCGAGGACATTGCCGATGACAGGCGATCGTTAGCGACTATGCCCTTGAGAGTGTCTATGATGAAGTCGAACAATTCCGTGTCTGCTGAAATCGCAACCGAAACCAAGAATGATATGGTATCTTGCAGGAGAAGAGTATCGGTCTCTTCGCCAATGCCGGCGAGGAGGGTCCGGACTAGATCGGGCACGTGGTGTGCATCAACTGCATCTTCAACCAGTTCTAGCATGCCATAGACATCAGTCACGATCTCCAGAGCCCGCAAACGAATCAAGGTTGACCGCTGGCGGTTTAGGAAGAAAGAATCCAGAACAAGTTTGAGATTCTCCTCCCACTGCAGGTCCGATGGGAAACAACATCGAAACTCCTTGAAATAATCCAAGACGAGACCGACAGCAGAGTCTTGGAGGTTTTGATGGATTTGCGTGAAGAAGTTGATACAGTCTTGCCTCTGGATAAGGTCCGATCGCCGTTCTTTGAGAATTTCCTCGAGTCGGATTGCCAGTCTCCTCAGTTCCGAGCCCGCGGGATCATCACCCTTTTCTGTGTCATCTTTTCCCAACGAGCCTTGAGATCGAATGCTTTCTCCATCGCTTGGAGGTGAAGTACTCGCCTTCCGTGCGCAAGTCGCTGCCACACTGAAGATCATAGACCAGTCTTCCTCGACTAACGCAGGATTGATTTTGCGATCACCGTCATCGAACAATGAATTGACGAGTTTGAGTGCTTCGTTAACAATCCTTTGTGACGACGTTTGTTCCACCACGTTAACAAGTCCGTCTATCAACAACGCGAGGGGAACCTGAGGGTATCCTTTCCCTGCATTCTTGGCCACCAGCTTTTGCAATGCAGAAAGAGCACCCCTAACCTCCCTATTTGCTTCTTTGAGGTCCACCCCCTCAAGGGGATAGCGCCGGAGGACGTTGAGCAATATCTGGACCGTAGTCTGGCCGTGATGAGATTTGCACAAGTTGGCCATGGCATGCCATGAGTCCTTTTGCAAATTGTGTACAAGGCAATAGATGGAGCTGAGAACCTTGACGCAGCGACTCAGATTCTCGGCGGGGATGGAACCAAACGTGATGATGGCATTGGTGACATCAATGCAGGCTCTCAGATCTTCTTCAGAATTGGTACTCATGCAAATCTCCAGGAGCATATCGATCAGACCCCCGACCGCCTGATCATCGGCCACTTTGAAATTGAATTTGATGACGTCGAGGATGAATGAGAAAAGTTGAGAGAAGTTCTTGTCCTCGCCCGAGAGAGGTGCTTTGCCCTTGAAACCCTTTGGCGGACGAGACGCATGCTTCCGGGCGGCTTTAACGGCTCGGTATGTGTCGCGAAGCCAGCGGGTGAGCAGTGGAATGACATCGTAATCGAAGCCAGAGAGGTCGCGCCCATGTTTTGTGAGATCTACAATGGCAGCAAGCTGAAGATGGAAATCTTCGGGATCGGATGGGGCAGAGAGTGTCTGGAAGAATTCTCGCCGTTCCAGGTCAGTCGATAGATTATGCTTGACACATTCCGTGAGCAATTCCCAGCCGGCCACCCTGACGTTGGGAGGGTTGTCTCGCTGTATAAGGTCCTTTCCTGCATACCAGATATCGAGGACAGGGCTGAGCGGATAGTCGGCGATGGCATAACGTAGCGTGTTGGCTGCTGCGACACGCTCGTGGAAAGGGCCATTCTTTAACTTCTCGAAGGTTTCTGTATGGTTCGGAGGCAGCCCGCGAGGGCCCGAGTTCGGTAGGGTGACATCGATGTGTTCGGAGGACAGTTGGGTAGTCGGGACGGAGGATGACGCTGGAGCTGGCTGCCCCGTCTTGGACAACTTGGAGCTTGTCAGGCCCTTGAAGACGCTGGCGAGCCCTCCAACGCTGCGGCCCTCAAGCGGTTGGGACCCATCTCCTGAGGCAGGTGACATAGGCTCGTCACTATCGGGGACCTGCGGCCCCGGCGAGACTAAGAGAAGGTCGCTCGTAAGTACATCTTCGTAAGATAGCGCATCATGGAAATCCTTGGCTGCCTCCTGTAAAACTTACATAAAGATGTCTACTCGCATACGTCGTGGTCCACGATCTTCCGTGGGGAGAGATGAGATAGGTTGAACTCGCATCAACGATTCCAGAGACGATCGCTTCAGTGGCTGCTGAGGAAGCAGCAGAGCTCGATGCAAGGGGCGAGACTCGTGAGCGGACGGCAGATGGGTTGAAAAAAAATGGCGACAGGTCTGGAGGGGAGTCGTCAAAGGACAATCCTGATTTCTCCAAACGTCAGCAACACCAGGGTTCGTCCCCAGTCCCAAACGGATTGGGCCAAGCCAGGCTAGGATAGCAGTGACCACAGTCTCGCAACTTGGACCAGGCAAGGAAGTGGACAGGGATCCATGAAAGGATTGTCAAAACCTGGCCCTGGATGGTGTGCGAAAGATCGGCAACCGGCTTGTGCTCTGTTCAAGGTGTCGAAGAAGTCTCCTGGAGACGGAAGATTTGATGTCAGAGTCGAGGTCCGTCACTTCAAGCCAAGGTGGAACGGAGACAGCCGTCAAAGAGTTGGCTGATGGATCCCGTCATCTGCTGGAGCCCATCACGTCTATGTACGTACAGGAGCTAGGTACGTCGAATGCCCAGCACGAATCGTACATGCACATCAGGTACGGACAGACGGGGTGACGGGGTAGCTGCAGTGCTAAGATTAAGTGCAATGGGCGCCGTTCAGGTGGGTGGAGTCCCGTGAAAGGCTGCCAGGGTTCTTCACGGTCCATCTCCCGCTACTGAGTCAATAGCTGGTCGCTGCTATCGCCAGGGATTTAGACAGCTTAAGAGGACGTCTGGTCCGATCAATGCAGCATCGACATGAATGCATGCATGTATCAGAGAGAGATAAAAATGCGCCTACCTACCTAGTACATGTATTTGTAAAACATTGGCTCCTGACGCAATTTCTTTGATCCGAATAAGACCGCCCAGTCCAGTCCTTTTTGAATGTTTCAATTGTCGTGCAATCATCACTGTCAAACTTTGACGGGCCGTGTTTGGTTTCAAGAAGCAAGTACCAGAAAGACATTTCTACTGCACTATTTCGACGAGTCTTCGTCTGGAACATGAGGCCACTCAAAATTTATTTAGAAGAAACCTTGGGGATGCAGCCCTTCAAGGCTTGCCAAAGGAAATACCGTCTCGCAAAATAGCCATGGTCAAGACCTCATTTGATAGACTACTCGAGTAGGTAGCTCACGCCAAGGCCATCTTGCTACTGAATAACTACTTCAAGTGCTCTATTCACATGATGTCACCGATGCTGACCCAGCTCCCAAATTGACATATCGTGCCACACGTAGTTCATGAGTCTTGACGTGGATTACTTCGATGCCTGAAATGTCTGTAAAACAAATCCATAATCTACATATGCGAGAGGGAAGTAGGGGAAATGAAACAGAGATTTTGGCAGGCAAGGCTTACTTTGTAACATTGAAACCGCTGCCGCCTTGATGGATCCGTATTATAAGTCGGGGTTGCACGGGCCAAGATACTTTAGAGTAAAGAGCACAGGCCATATTACCACCTTTGCTGCCTGTCACCAGGCTCTGCCTTTTGTCTCCAGGGCTTTGACGGCAGTAAATGCACAGACTTCACGGGAGGTTTGCCCCACCACAAGCTCCCCCCATCCCACTGCGGCACCTAGCCAACGCAGCTGCTTTGTTTTCTTACACCACCATCAAAATCTTGAATCACCGCCAAACACCTCCTGCTGCCTGTTTTTGCCCGCCATCCGCCATATCTCTTGAATGAGATTTCAAAATCGTTGAGCCTTCTCTACCGCGGAACCATCAGGGCTGAGAGCCTCACATACCACACCATGGCTGTTCAAATTGGTCAAATAGCACAGCTACTCGATGCTACGCTTGATCCGCAACAGCACCGCAAAGGTAATGAGCTACTATCTCTTGATTCTCCCACCTGCCCCTGCTGTTGACGTACTCGCTAACGTTGCGCCCCCTCATAGCTGAGGCTGCTCTACGGCAGGAGGAGAAGAAGCCCCAATTCTCCCTAACCCTTCTCCAGATCGTTGCGTCCGAGCCACTACCGGCCAAGACGCGCCTCGCCGCCTCCCTCTGCTTCAAGAACTTCATCCGACTCAACTATGTGGTATGTTGCAAACCTGTGCCACCCAAGGGACGCCGCAGTGTCTGATGTATCTATTATTAGGATGAAGATGGCAAGTACAAGCTGCCCGAGGACGAGGTCGCCACCATCAAGCAAGAGCTCGTCGGCCTCATGATCTCCTCGCCCTCGAACATCCAAACCCAACTTGGCGAGGCTATCAGCATAATTGCTGATTCCGACTTCTGGGACCGATGGAACACACTCGTTTCGGTATGTTGGTGGTCGCTGGCTAGCATAAAGTTACCGTTCCGCTAACGAAGATGTAGGATTTGGTGGGGAGATTATCACAGACCGACTACAAGGTGACGAACGGCGTCCTTGAGGTTGCACACTCGATCTTTGTCCGATGGAGGCCGCTTTTCCGGTCGAACGAGCTTTTCGAGGAGATCAACAATGTCTTGGCTGTGTTCGGCGAGCCTTTCGTCAAGATGCTCACCGTAAGGCTATCCAAGACTTCCTGCTACCCTGCTGTGCGCTAACCACTGTCCACTACAGGTTGCCGACGCCCAGATCGAAGCGAACAAGGATAATGCTGTAGCCCTGAAGGGCTGGTTCGAGACCATGAGCCTTTTGATCAAGCTCTTCTTTGATCTCTCTTCACAGGACATGCCACCCATCGTCGAAGCACACCTGCAGCCGATTACTGGTCTCCTGCAGAAATACCTGTCGTACACTAACCCCATACTTGGTGATGACGAGGACGAAGCTACGGTCATTGAGATTGTGAAAGCGGATATCTGCGAAGCACTCCAGTTGTACACAACCAAGTACGACGAGGATTTTGGCCCGTACACCGAGCAGTTCATCACCACTGTCTGGAACCTGCTCTCCGCGACCGGCCCTCAGAAGAGATATGATCTCTTGGTCAGCCGTGCGCTCCAGTTCCTGACTGCCGTCGCATCTTCTTCGAGACATGCAGAGAATTTCAACAACGAGAATGTTCTGGGCCAGATTGTCGAGAAAGTCATCCTGCCTAACGTGCAGCTCCGAGAGTCAGACATTGAAATGTTCGAGGATGAACCGATCGAGTTTATTCGACGCGATTTGGAGGGTTCCGATACAGACTCTAGGCGTAGAGCTGCGACAGACTTCCTGAGGAAGCTACTTGAGCGGTTTGAGATGCTGGTCACCCAGGTCGTCTTCAAATATATCGACCACTACCTGACACTCGGCAAGACCGACTGGAAGGCCAAGGACACGGCCATCTACCTCTTCCTGGCAATCGCAGCCAAGGGTATCGTGACAGCTGCTCAGGGTGTCAAGACTGTCAACCAATACGTCGATGTCGTTGACTTCTTCCAGAAGCACGTAGCCTCGGATCTTGTCAGCGCTGGAGAGGTCGAGCCCATCTCCAAGGTTGACGCCATCAAGTATCTGCACAACTTCCGGAGTCAATTGACTAAGGACCAGTGGCAAGCTGCCTTCCAGCCTTTGATTCAGAACATGGCATCCACAAACTATGTTGTCTACACATACGCAGCTATCGCGGTGGAGCGTGTGCTGTATCTGACTAATGATGCAGGTGAACACTTATTCTCCCGGGCAGACATTGAGCCCTTCGCAAAGGACTTGCTCGATCACCTCTTCAGTCTCATTGAGAAAGACCAAAGCCCAGCAAAGCTACAGGAGAACGAGTTCTTGATGCGCTGTATCATGCGTGTCCTCATCGTTATCAAGGAGGGCGTTGTCCCCATTGTTGATGGTGTCCTGAGCCATCTCATCACCATAACGAATGTCATCAAGGCCAACCCGAGCAATCCCCGTTTCTACTACTACCACTTCGAAGCTATTGGTGCTCTAGCCAAGTATTGCGGTACCACAATGGAGCAACAGCTGGAAACGCGCTTGTGGGAGCCGTTCTCGTTCATCCTCAACGAGGATGTGTCTGAGTTTGTCCCATATGTGTTCCAGATTCTTGCTTCTCTCCTAGAGAGCAACCCGTCAAGCCCGCTCCCGGAGAACTACAAGACTCTGATCCCGCCTCTCTTGATGCCAACCATCTGGGAGACCCGGGGCAATATTCCCGGCTGTGCACGATTTCTATGTGCCATCATCCCCAAGGCCAAGGATGCTATCGTTGCTGAAAATCAGCTTGAAGCCATCCTGGGTGTGTTCCAGAGACTAATTACAAGCAAGCGCAACGAGCAGAATGCCTTTGACCTGCTCGAGTCTGTTGTCGCTGCTATACCAGCGTGAGTCTTAAAGATGCCTCCCTTCTATGAAGCCTGTACTAAAGTTGAAATAGTGCTTCTCTGGATCCATACTTCGGCAAGGTCCTGGAGTTGCTGTTCACCAAACTCCAGGCCACCCCTTCGGATTCTTTCAAGACGCGCTTCGTTCGCTTCTACCACCTTGTATCTGCCAAGGGCGCCGAGAATGGCCTTGGTGCCGACTATTTCATTAAGCACTCGGAGGCGCTCCAGGCGAATGTCTTCACTCCCATCTATCTTACGATCATCCTCCAAACAACAGGCCAGTTCGCCCGCCCTGTCGACCGCAAGCTTGGTGTCATCTCCTACACCAAGACGCTCTCCGACTCGACTGCCTTTGCACAAAAGTATCAGAAGGGTTGGGGGTTTACCTGCAACGCCTTGTTGGACTTGCTCAAGAATCCTCCTCAGGTTGCCACCGGCGCTGGAGACGAGATCGTCGCGGAGGCGGATGTGGATGATATCGGCTTCGGCGTTGGCTACACCCCTCTCAATACGTGCAAGAAGGGTTCCAGGGATGACTTCCCGGCCATCGAGAACGTCCAGCAATGGGTTAGTCAGTTCCTGAAAGAGGCGAACGCCAGACATGGTGGTGCCATTGCTGGCTACATCGACCAGCGTCTGCAAGACGGCAGCAAGCAGGCGCTTGCACCTTATCTGCAGTAGACGGGTGATCGATGGGGGAATGGGGGTATGTGAACCTGGTGGGAGCAGTGTATGATTGCAACATGATGAAACGCACGGGGCGAACGGGGTCTCGTCCCACTGACTTTGGGAGAGACATGGGACAAAATTTGATGGGAGGCAGGAGGCAGGGAGGCACAAAAGGCTAGGCGAGCCGTAAATGATCACCGGCCAGTGTTCTTAATTGTACATGGTCCGGACTACAAAAGTTCAATAATGAGAAATGTCCAACATCTGACTGCGCTGGATGGCCTTTGTGTTTTTTCCTCTTCTTGTTTTGCTTGCAGCCACCAGTTCTAAGAGGCCTGGCGACTACCTTCTGGTGATGCTTCGTATGTCCGCATGTACGGCAATGGATGCACACACGGACAATCGCAGCAAACGACGTAGCCAACCTCAAGCGAGATGACGCAGTCCTCCAACTTGCCATTCCGGTTTACCTTACCCTTGAACGTCAACACGAGACTCACCCCTTCCTGGAAATGCAAACCCTGGCCGTGCCGCTCTGCAAGAGTGACCTACCGGGGTATGCTTTGCTCCCATGAATGTCGAGGCTTGCCGCTTCCCGACAACCGAGGACCGCAAAGACGGACACCGACCAGCTTACTCCGTGGCTAGGGTTGAGCCATGACGAACATTCCTACAATCAACGAAGTGTACAGTACGTAGGTATATGGACTTTGCCCCAGTGTCGACATTCTTCTGGTCTTGCACGAAGCACATCACGCGCGGAAGTGAAGGTACAGATAAAAAAGCAATGAGAGGTAGCCCGAGGCGCGGCATTTGCACGTGGCCGTGCCGTCTCTTTGCTACAGAGAGGGAGATGTCTCGATCTGCCGCGACTGTCTCTGCACCGTTGGGGCGAAATGAAAAGCAAAACAGTAAAAGCGGTAAGGGTCTGCAGATGACATATTTGCTTCTTTATCCACAGTCGGTGATACCCCAGGTGCCGCCTGTCACAGCACCGACAGCCACAATGCCGGGTATTGCTTTTATTGTCCTGTCAAGGTCTTGCTTATTCCCCCTGCCGCAAAGGGGGACATGTGGTGGGGAAAAAACCCAGAATATGACATGTCGTTCCGCAACGTCGGAGTTATGGACAGGCATTAGGTATATCTGGACCATGCCGCCGAAGCATTTCCAGAACCAACCGAAAAGGAATGACGCGAGAGGGCAAGCCCCTGAATGAAAGGTCCTACGACTGACCCAGGCTGGCCGGCCAGACCCAGCATCGGGGCGGCGGACGGCGGACTGGTCAGGTCAGCGCAGATAATGTGCCCATTTGGAGCTGCCGTCCGGGGTCACGATACGGTGAACGCCTCCACATTTGTGTCAAAAGGACGAGAACCCCTGAACTGTCCAGGGGGGTTCCAGTACCTGCATTAAGGAACCCGGTACTGTCGGTAAGGACGGACGTCAGAAGTCCCAGCGTTGCATGGGAATTCGGCATGTGGCGTACGATGGAGACGAAATGACGGCGAAGAGGCCTCGCCTGGTAAATGCAACGCTGCCCGACTGCAATCCGCCTTCCTTTCTTCTCCAAGAGCACTTCACCGCCAGAGAACATCACTTACCTTCTGACCCGGCATCACGTGGGCATCGTGCTGTCTCTGTGCTTGTAACCCGAGCGGCCCGAGCTCTGATCATGATACATTTTCACTCACCTATCTTTTTAGATGGTCATAGTCCCATCCAATTTCGGAGGAAATACTCACCGACTAGCGAGACCTCAATTGCCTTCAGCTGATATCTCCCAAGATCGACCTTGGACGGCCCGAAAGGGACGGCGTGGGATCATTCATGGCTAGCGGCGACTTCAGCTTCTGCTGTGCCGGACAGCACCGAGACTGGAGACCGTGCGTTAGAGCAGAGCCCGGTTTCTCGAAGACAAGACGGATCAGAACTACAAGCCCACTTCATCCCCAAAAAACCATACAGGAAGGCACGAAGGGTAACGTCAATTTGACGGGCACGATGGGGGTACCCATTTCTTCTGCGCTGCTCCACTCCGTCCACAACGTACGGAGTAGATTCAGGCTCACCGACGCTGTGGCAAACGATGGTGCAGGTGAGGAAGTACGTACCGCACGTATGACAGATCAAGCAGAAGTAGACATGCGCATATCTCCATCTGTGCCTGATTAGACTCAACGTCTATGCACGCTTGTATGCAGGGGGATCAAATAGCCCCGAGCAAGTCAAAATAGCGATGTGTCTGTTGCACCACCTGGCCAATGGGATAGACGCATGGGGGAAAGTAGCAGAAAAGAGAGAGAGAAGAAAAAGGCGCATTTGAAACAATGTGTATGCTGTCGTGTCCGTTGGCTGGTTTTGTTGACCAGTAGCCAGCTATTTGGGAGTGGCTGCTGTTGAGCAACTGCAGATGGTGGCTTGCCGCAAAGCAACTAGGTACTGCATGCAGAGGCAGGCAGAGCACTGGCCTATGGAGAGCCGCATCGTGCTGTAGCCAAAGGGAAGAAAACAATGAGGAGCCAATGTGATTTGGCCAGGTGCATATCGGAAGGTCAGTCAACCTGGTAAAGGTGTGTGGTGACGGGCGAATCGCCAGGCGCTGTTTGTCATGCAGTGAAAATCAGGAACAGGCACATGGCCTCCCTCGCCGGGCCCTGACCCGGCTTGGGGTCTCCCGCACCTGCATGTACGAAGTACCTTATGTGGGATCTTTTCAAGCTCTGTCACGCTGCAGGTCGCAACGACGAATCGCACTTCCGCAGAGCTCCTCTGAAGGGAACGTGCAGGAGGAGGGGGATCTGCGAGAGCGGCAGAGTTCACAAAAAGCAAACGTCGCATGAGCTTCTGGCACATGAACAGGAGAAGGGGAAAAAAGCAATCATGGCAGCGCTGGCGTCAGACCGTGCACCACGAGGCACCCCGGAAGCGAGCCCCTTTCGAGATGTCGCGGTTTTCTCAACGGGGGAGTCCCCTGTACGGCTAGACCCGGAGAAGGACCCTTGCTCGACGATCGGCGCCGTCCTTTGCGCCTGGAAGGAGAAGGGACAGCACGGACAACGAACCAGAGCCCTGGGCGCCCAGAAATCTAGCACGACCTGCTAATCAAAGTGCTGGGCCAGCTTTGGCACGGGCAAGTTTGCGCCGAAACAGCTTGGTGCTAATCCGGAACTAGGAAGCTCCCGCAACTTTAGTAGCCAGAGCTAGGTAGCAGTTGGGGGATGGTTGGTTTGGAAGTAGGGAGAGAGATGCGGGAGGCAAGGTGAATGCAATTCTCACGAATTGTTCGTCGCGGCTTTCGTTGTGATGGAAAGCACCTCAATCGACCCGGCTGTCTGCTTGTTGTATAAGTCACTTCCGATATGACAGGTTTGCGTAGATTCGGAAGATCTTGAAAGATCGTGGCATGAAGTCGCTTAGATGGATCAGTCTCAGGTGGAGGGGGAAACATGCCACTAAATGTAGCCACGAGCAGGGAATAGAAACAAAAAGGGTAATTTGTCTCTGAGGAGAGTTAGTGTGGCCTCGAAACGAAGTGAGGACGGCTCTCCACAGGAGCATCAGCTTCAACGAAATTCGAGACCGGTGATATTGAGTGCTCCGTAGGGAACTGGTTTATCTTGCCAGTCAAGGTGGGTGACAGATTGGTTGCCGGTTTGCCTTCTCGATAGAAGCTCAATACCTAACTGATCACCAAGGATTGTCCCACTACCTAAGCGCATATGTATTATTCGGTTTTGTCAATAATTCAGGGAAGGAGTAGAGAGTGATCCAAGACCGTCGAGCTTTCTGATACCCACCTGATAGAGGACTGGTTTGTCTTGCCAGTACAACGATTGACCATGGCAAGAGGTGAAGATGCAGTTTGGTGGTGTACGATACCTTACAGTTTATCGCCATAGTGCTGGGGATCACTTGCACCTTTGTGGAAGATCCCGATGTGCAATGATGCATCCGTCTTGCTTCTTCAAGAGTAGGTCTCGATATGCCATCTGCCATATCGGCCAGAATTACTTACTAAGTAGCGAACGGTCGCGGGGTGTTCTGGAGCTATCAAGTCGGTACCTGTCTTGAAACCGCATGGTTCTCGCCTCAAGCGTGATCGACTGACCCGCCGCCTGTGATGCAATGCGGGTGAGTGCCTCTTCCATGCATGCACGTACCTGAAAATTGGCTTTGACGCCAATCTTACAGGATTGCACTCTTGATGTAATACGACGCTAGAGCGGGTGAGCGGAAAGTGTACCTGTTGCGCGGTTTGAGGCCGCGTAGACACGCGCAAATACTTGGGCAATGAAGTGTAATGCGCGGCAACGGCACCATGGAGCCACCTTAGTCTGGGGGGGATCATCACCAGCTTGCCCCTTTGATCGTCCGAGATCGCATCTCCGACGATCCCCCAAAAGACGTGCCCGCATGATAGAGTCGCACAGCCAGCCCGCGGTCAATGCAGGTCGATGACTAGCCACAGATGTTCTGCGTGCCGCACGGCGGATGGACACGGTTCGGTATCATGGGACGAAGTCTGGCTATAGTGGGGGTCGTGTTGATATTGCGAGAATGCTACGTCGAATGGCTACGAGAATAGATTGAGGATAGGATAAAAGCACTTGCAAAGCATTATCATCATCTGCCCTTACACCCCTTCGTTTGGCGGCAGCTTGGACCGCCCCCGCGACAGCCGCATTCGTCGCATCGCTGTTTTGCTCGCAAGGCGGCTGCATTAGGCTCAGGGGTAATGTAATGCTCAACAGCCTCTTCTTGATCTGGTGTGCATTCCCAATCATGCAGCCACCCGGCGTGCACGAGCCAGTCGCCGACAAACTTCAGCCCGCGAGACAGGCAGGACGGGGCAACGATGCTCGGTGTGACTTGGAGCGGGCGGAGTGTTCCGTCTATCTACCTAGGTAGGTAACTGCTTACTTGAGTACATAAAACACACTGAACTGAGTCGATGTCGTTTTTTTTCGAAGAATATACCTGCTTTGGAAACTTGACATATCATCATTCTCGCCTGTCCTAATACGTAGACGCACTTCCACTGCAGCTCTTTCGGGCATCTCGTCCTTCAAGATACGTATCTACTCCGAACACATACAACACTGACCTCGTAACTCGTAATCATCACACCCACCTGGCCGAGTTGCGTCGACTGTGAGCATGCGCCAGGGTGACATCGTGCGCCGGGTGCAAGATTTCGCAAAACATACGCAGCGGCACAACGTTTCCCGTCTAGGAAAACCTAAGCTGCCACTGTTGCTTTGTCTCCAGGGGTTTCAGGGACCGCGTGGTGGTCACGGCGTCCCATGACCACTTGCCTGCAGGTCCCTGTAACAGCCCCATACTCCATATTGGCGCTGCCAATCCTGGTGGGCCTGCTTGTAGCGGCAGATTGAAAGAAGAAAAGAAAAAAAACCTGGGTAAAAGAAGGGCGACCACGATTCTTCGGTACCACCCGACTTTGCTTTTTCAATGCCTGTACCATCAAGGTCAATCGCTGTAACTAGAGGAGACGATTACCATGCTGCACTTCAGGCGGACGAGAGGAAGGATTCGGATCAATACAGCATCTATCGAAGGTTGTTCTCCAATGCCACATTCTCATGCACTTCAATGAGTAGGAAGCTGTAAGTTAGAAAGGCATTTCGAGCCCCGAAAGCATAGTGTCACCTCGTTTGCTGTTTTGGTCCAAGAAAGCGTCGTTTGCGGATAGACTAGGTACCCGAAGTGGGTAGTAGGCGTCTAATCGTCTGGAGACGATGTCTGGGCAGAGGCCGAGCTCGACAAGATAAGCTGAAAGACTGTACTAAGACTGAGGTTGATTCAGAGAAGTGGCCGGGTTCTTTTCCCGACCGACTTGGAGTGTAGCTTTGAACGTCCTTCTTAGGTATTCGCAGTTATCCTCCTTGCATACAGATACAAGGATGTCGCAGAGAATTGGGGGTTTGATGCATGCCAAGGCATGAAGGGGGGCAATCGTCCGGTCGACCAATGCATTCACTTCACTTCACTCGAGCATAAACGGTCTCTTGCTCTTCTTCGTTCCTTGTGGTACCTTTAAAGGGGGTCTTAGACCAGCCCCCAAACTGACGTCCAGAGATCTCTCCTGCAGAGCAACCAAAAAAACAAAGCCCCGTTTCGTCTGCACGGCGATGCAGTGTCAATCTTAGCAGACCCCCATTAATCCTCATTTTTCACGACAACCCCAGACCATCACTAGTACATATTGTCTCTGTGGGCATGTGTCTCCGTAGGTGCTCCGTTCTGCTGAGCAATCTTGTAGCATGTATGTAGCAGGTAACTGTCGACGCATGTACCTAAGTATCGACTAGACCAGGCAAGGGTCCAGCTTGCTCATTACCCAAGTCGGCTTGGTCTGAGGAGGCTTGGGACGGATCTGCTGGTATTTACAGCGTCTGAGAAGGAGTAGCAGGGGGGAGGGATCATTCAATGGCATTTTCTGGGGACGGTGGAGGAGGCGTCTTCACATTAATTTCGCTCCCCTGGAACTTTCCTTCATTATCCCGGTTCGGCGCCTTCGTTCTTTCCGTCTTCTTTCGACTAAGGCAAAGACGGTGCTCCACCGTCGAACCTTATGTAATTCCCACCTTGTCCACGCCTTTTATGTACAAGACCTACATGCATGCTCCATCGTCTCGCCTCTCGTCTCTCCTCCCTCTTGTGCCTCTCACCTCTGTTGCGGAGCAAGGCAGACTAGGACCAGGTGCTGCTTTCATCAAGGAAAAAAAGTCACACGCAGCCCGCACAAACCTGGTCGATAAGTGATCCGCCTGCATCACCGTCGTCCCGCAGACCTCGAACTTGCCGTCATATCCATTTCCTCCTGTCGAGCATCTCTCAAGATGCTGCAGCCCGAGCTTCCCTGAAGGACACCACTCTCGACTCAACCGCCGGTCCCGAATTCTTCCCATCGCTTTGGTTATAAATAAGACTTGGCCGACAATCCCGAGTTACAAAGAGAGTAAGAAATTGGTGAAGGGCAAAAATGGAGGGAATCTTTCTTGTACCCCCGGACAGGGGCGCCTTGATTGGCAGAGCTCTCTGGAAGGTGAGTTATCAAATCCTCTTCAAACCGTCCAATACTTCCGTTGTCTCGGCCGTGATAGCTAACTCGTTGCGCAAAAGCCACGCTTTGTCACTGTTGGTGCTCCCCAGAGAGAGCCCCCGCATAGCCAGTCCAATCGCATACATGCCAGCCGCTCCTCAACTCCCAAAGGCCAGCAGGTCACAGACCCAGACGCTGTGTACCTATCTGTGTACAAGAGCAGTGTATGTTGGTGTTGACAAGAGTCTAATCCTGCCCGCTACGCGGCCGTTGACTGGTATCATGGGACTAATGACTTTTTTTTCTAGAGCGATTACGAGCCTGCTCAACAACATGCTATCGGCTCCATCACGGATTGTCAAATACAGTTGCTGTCGCACCGCAAACAGGGTCCGCCTCAAGCAACTCTTGTAATCAGTATTTCACCCGATCCTGCCACGGACAAACTGCGCAAGAGACGCTCAAGCAGGACCGCCGGCTTGACAAGCACAAAGGAGACAAGCCCCACGACTTTGATGTTCCGTCAGGGCGACCCGGACGGTCCCACGCTTCGGGAGTTTTTGCATTACCTCCAGACAGTCATACGCCAGGCGCCGCCCACAATGCCCATGAGCCCCATCACCCCAGCATCTCCCACCTTCATCAATCCCTTTTCTCCTCGTTCGAGGGATGCTTCCGACTACCAGCGACCCGGCAGCGGCAGCGCGGCCGGCCCCTCAGCGCTCAGTCACAAGAGTTCAAATCATACAGGCTCTAGCAAAGACAGGGAAAGGCCCGTTACGTTCTCCGAGTCTCAAAGTCTTAGGTCAAGGCGGAGTGATATATCTCACGCGAGCTCCATGAACCCGTCGCATCCCGGGTTCACTATTCAGCCTCAACCATATGGGAGGGCCTATCCAGCTGATTTGCCATCGCCCGCCACTACCGTAGGCGAGTATCAGGGCGAGTTCATCGAAGGCTGGACATCGGCGCAGGGTAGGTCTTCTGTAGTGAGCTCACCAGTCAGGGGCCGCGATAGCATCGATACCCAACCTTCTGCGCCACCCCGTTCCATCGTGGACTCAAGCTCACCGCCAGGCCCACGAGAGACGATCCTCGATCGAGCTTTCCAACTGCGGTGCATTCCTGGATCTGAGCGTCAGATCCCTGGGGAGGAAAAACTCAGTTCTTTAGCACGCTTCGATGCCTTGATGCGCGAAGTTGACCAGAGGCAACCCAGGCCCAAGCCTAAGTCCGTCATGTCCAACAACGATCCTGGCATGAAGAGCGCCTGGGATCTGGATGAAGAAGAATCAGACTCGGATGACAGCGCCATACCAGAGGAGAATGAGGACGGCGACGAGGAGCTGGCCAGCGAGCACGACATCGACGGTGCTGTATATATGCCAGCCTCTGCGCAGCGAGCGCTCTTCTTCATTACTAGCCGCCACGAGCCGCAACCGGCCAGATCACAGAGCTCCAGATCGCCAATCACTTATGATGCCGAGACTCTAAGGACACTAAACAGTGGGTATCCTCATCCCAGGCCGCAGACCGGTTACGCCAGAAGCAGACCAGGCATGGCTCAACGAACCCACAGTCAACCCCAGCTAGCGAGCAACACGGCGGCAAAGCTATCGTTGCTTGACATTCCATCCTCCTCCATCCCGTCCAAGACGCCCGAGGAGCAGACTGCCACGCGAGGCAGTGTCGAAAAGCGAGTGTCGAACTCGAGTACGGTGCGGCTGAGCTTCACCGACTTTACGCGGCGACTTAGCAGTACCAGCAGCCTCCTGCTGGTGCAGACTAATAACAGCGGCGGCAGCAGCCGTGGCAGCAGCAGCGAGGTCGACTTGCATCAGGCTACAGTGAAGGGCAACTTGAATCCACGAGGCGCACCTCCGCCGCCTGTTGATAGGGATCGCTGCGGTTGGCGAGGCAGCGTCGGCGTTCTCGGCCCCGAAGGCGGCTTCCTCTGAAAACACTCCGTGGAACGGGGGTCAGCATTATTTCTTGAAGCGCACACATTCGGCATATTTCCCATCTCATCTGCATTATCTCTCGATACCTTGAACAGCATCCAACGGCGCAACCACTGATTTTCACCGTCCGAACGCAATATCTTTATAACTTTCAGCATGGACTTTCCGTTCACTGCATGACCTAATCGCACGGCCCTATACTGGGCAACAATCGCAACAATATGTCACGACGATCATGAAGAAAGAGAATTATCGAGATGATTTATCTCGAGGGGACGGGTTTCTGTTGGGCATACTGTCGGTTTATCGCTGCAAAAAGCATGCTCCGTCACGACCTTTTTACAGATCTGCATTGCGCTGTCTGTTCAAAAGTTTCATTTTTGATTGTGGAGCAATTTGAAGGATGACGAGACAGCCCGGGATTTGAGAAGATGGGACAATGATAACCAGTTGAAACGAGCACGATGAGAACGCCCGAGTGTGCGCCACAAATGCTCCATGAGCCACACCGGGATTGCACAAAACCTTGTAATGAATTTCTTTTACTTCGCTGTAATTATTCACGAAACACCTCATTTGTCAGAGAAGAGAGGCTATGGCTCGAAATGAAACACCCAAATGAATTCTATTGAGCACAATGAGGTGGACCAATGCAGGATTTGTCAAAGCCTCCAGGGCTGTCAAAAGGTTGACATGGTGAAAGAGCAACACAAGGTGCCCAAGTACCCTAATTGGTGAATTTGGTAAACTCAATGCGATTTCTGCTTAGTGCATGTGAAATGCCGTCTCTTCAAACCTGGCTTATTTAGTCGCCCCCAATAAGACCAGCATTCGTAAAGCTTCTTGTTCTGGCAGAGCATCTGATGCAAAGGGTCTGGTACTTGTGGATAACTGATATCATGCTGCTTGCTTATCTTTACCAGCCGATCCCCCCTTCCATGTCTCAACCAGGTTGTGCGTACAGAGCTACGTACCGAGGTAGGTAGGTAGCTTTGAGCACTTCCCGGTTTGACCTAATGATCCAGGCAATTCCACAGTCTTCGCGTTTAGCCAATCTTGAAGCCCTTGCCTGGTCTTGAAAGCACGGCGGCCGGCAATCAGTGAGTTGCATCAACCCGTGGTGACCGAGTGGTGATGTTTCGTCTCAGAACCGGGGATGCACTAACTAATGAGATAAAACATGCCGGGGCCACCAATCAAGCCTGTCCTGTGCTAAGGGCAAGATTGCCTAACCTGATTACTCCGCACGCTACTTTAGCAGGAGACGATAAAGCTGCGTCCGGGGTGTGTAGGGATTCATGTCTGTCCATCTGCAACAATGGTCTTTGTACCCGAAAATATTAGCCACCGATGGCCACGAGAGCAAGAGTGATGACCAGTTGTGTGGTTACCAGGCCTCAGCTAGTGAAACAATCCGGTATCGTAGTTGCCCAAGTGTATCGAGAGGCTGGATATTGGAAACGGAACGCAGGTACTTAATCAAGCTGGAACTTCCGTCAGGCACTGTGACCACTGTGGGCCGCTGTAAGGTGCCACCTGATCACCACCTCCAGTAGTATCATTAGTAGGAGGGACAAGCGCTGGCTGGCTCAACTGGCTGCTGACACACCGCATTCGTTATACCTTTCCCCATTGCTTGTGCTGCCAGCTCCGACCATCCCATCAATCCATTTCCCAAAGACGACATCTGACTCGAAACACAAGACATCTTACAACTCTTTCTGCCCCCTCTTCACGACCGAACACTACAAGACTACGGCGTATCAATATATAGCCTCTGGGAGGGTGCCTGGCCCCTGCGTTTTTGTTATAGTTTAGCCGACACACATGGTGTCAGTGGCCTAGGCATATTGGGCGGATGACGGCATACTCTTGATCCGCCCCTTCACGAGCTCGGTGCTGCTTCTTAGCTTCGCCTCTCTCATGACTTGACCGGGCGTGCCACATATCACAAATCCAAACACACGACATCCTGCGGCGCACTGCTTCGGCCTCTGGAGCCGTTTTGAGCATCTGCGGTATCTGCGGGACGCTGCATCCCGCAGCAAACAAGACGAGGTGGCAGACGAAACTCCCCAGCCGCCGCTCCCCATCAACCCATCCACCTCCGACGACCCATTCACCACGCAATCCCTCGACCCTTCTTCCAACACAGTCTACTCAGCACAACACAACGCATTACCTTCAGGTTCTGAACAGGACCGAACAGCACAAATACAGAATTTAAACCAGACTGCGAGCAGTCTTTCCGCGGCAACGGACCCGACAAGCCCTCCACGTCCTGCACCGCGACAAGTTCTTGGCCGGAGACAACGCCCGACCGCCGACGAAGAGGAGGATAACGAGCCGGTAGGAGAATCTGCAGCTTCTTCTGCAGCTCAGGGCTCTCATCGTAGCACTAGACGGCGTCCCAAGCGTAGACGGGCCGAAATGTTGGGCGACGGCGATGGAGAAGCAGGTTCAAACGGAGCTTCACAGGCGGTGTCGAACGGAACTCGTGCCCAGGCCCACCCCTTCGCGGCCTCAACTAACGGTACTCACAAGGCTGCATTAACCGCGTCTTTGAATGGCTCGTCACAGAATGGCAAGAGCGTAGCAGGACGGCCCGCCACTACAGCATTTGGTCATGATAGGGAGGAGGTGACCCGTATACTCATCCAGTCTCTATCCGACATGGGCTACCACGAAGCGGCAGCGAGTGTCAGTGAGAAGAGTGGCTTTGCATTAGAAAGCCCGACAGTTGCGGGATTCAGGAAGGCCGTCCTCGAAGGAGACTGGCCTTCGGCCGAGCAGCTGCTCATCGGCGCTGCGTCTGCGTCAGAGGATAAGAGCGAGCCTGACACTGGTCTTGTTCTTGCTCCAGGTGCCGATAAGAGCCTTATGCGGTTTTGGTTGAGACAACAGAAGTTTTTGGAGCTACTGGAGCAACGAGACACGGGCCATGCCCTCGGTGTCCTACGGAATGAGCTGACACCACTCTATCAAGACACCCAGAAGCTTCATTTCCTCTCGAGCCTCCTCATGTGTCAGTCTGCTGAAGATCTGAAAGCAAAGGCCGACTGGGATGGAGCTCTTGGACAGTCCCGGCAACTGCTACTTTCTGAACTATCTCGTACGTTTGATCCCGGATATCTCACTCCATCCAGTCAGCAAGTTGTGAGAGCTAATGCTTCGACAGGGTCTATTTCACCTTCGGTTATGCTTCCAGAGCATCGTCTCGAGGTACTACTGCAGCAGGTCAAAGACCACCAAATAGGCGTCTGTCTGTTCCACACCAGCGCCAGCTCACCATCACTATACTCTGACCATTATTGCGAGAAATGTGATTTCCCAACTGAAGAATGGCTTGACCTAGAAGCACACGCTGGCGAAGTCTGGCAGGTGGTCTTCTCCCACGATGGCACACGACTGGCCAGCTGTGGCGGAGATCGCGAGGTCATCATCTGGGATGTGCCGTCCTTTACAGTCCTGTTCAAGCTGGACGGGCACGAGGGAGGTGTTGGCAATATTTGCTGGAGCCCTGATGACAGCATGCTGGTCTCGTGTGGCCGGGATAGGTATGCTCGGTTATGGAACATGGCGGTAAGTCGAAAGGAAGCAAGCAGGAGATGTCCGTTGCGGCACGGAAGCGAGGCTAATGATATGCAGGACGGCACTTTCAAAACTGCATTGCAAAAGTTTGATGAGCCAGTCAGCAGCTGCATCTGGGCTCCGGATGGCCGATCCATCATTGTCGGGTCATTTGATAAGGAACATTCGCTCTGTCAGTGGGATCTGGACGGCGCCAAAATCTATACGTGGACCAAGAAGCACAGGACCGAGGACTTGACTGTCTCTCCAGATGGTCGTTGGCTGGTAGCTATGGATGACCAAAACACACTTCACATCTACAATTTCGTCACGCGGGAGCTCGAGTACGAGATGGACTTCAAATCTCGGCCTACGTCGGTCAGCATCAGCCAAGATTCGAGATTCCTCCTCGTCAATAAGACAGACGGTGAGCTCCAGCTCCATAACCTAGGGTTTCGGGGCAATCCAGTTAGGAAGTACATTGGCGCGACAGGCGGACAGTACCTGATCCGAAGTTCCTTTGGCGGTGCCAATGAGAGTTTCGTTATTAGTGGAAGTGAAGGTTGGTTGATCCATCACCCCCATACTATGCTGTCTCTCTTGAAGGACTATCGCTGACTGGCACGGTCTTGAAGATGGGAAGCTTTTCGTATGGCACAAGAACTCGGGGATCTTGGTCCACAAAGCCCAGGCCCATCAACCTAGGTGCAATGCGGTGAGCTGGAATCCGACAGATCCGTGCATGTTTGCAACGTGTGGCGATGATTGCATGATCAAGATGTAAGTCAATTCAGGGTGTGGTTTTGGGCAGTTTTTGGAATCACATCACACATGCTAACTCTGATGAATTCGCAGCTGGTCCAACAGAGCCCGATTAAGACAAAGGACGGCAGGGAGGCCACAAGCCTCCAACGGGAGCGGCCGTGTGTCTAACGGCAGCCGGCTTGACGCCTTGGACACTTAGGGGTTCCGTCCCAAGGCGCGTCTCGCGTTTGCAGTGGACGAGTGTTGTGTGGTATCTCGGGGTCTGAGCATGAGGTCAGACGAGGAGAGCCGAGGTGAGATACCCGCGGGCTGAGGAGATTGCAGGTCCGCCATTCAGCGATATTTGATACAACGAGGACTTGACCTCTGGTGGTAGACAAGTGGAGATGGATCGCCTGCGGCCGCTTTGCCGTTTGCAATGCTGTGTGTAATATCTATCTAGCTGGTCACTGGCAATCATATAGGCTCCTCCTAGAAGGTGGGGAAGACAGGCACAGCCGAACAAAGCGTGCTTAACTACCTGTATCTTAGCGTTTGAAAGAGAGAGAGTAGAATACCAAACTCCCAGCATTGAGCATTGAACATTAATCACACGGATTTATCTGGTCGTCGCAAATCTTATGAGTAGAAGGCCGCGTATTCTGGTGGTGACGTGGCTTTACACTGCTCCATGTATATAACTAGTGCCAGCATGTAAAGTTAAGTAGGCAGCAGAATAACAGGATAATGGTGATGTTTGGGCTAGTGAGTTGCTTTGGGTGGAGATGCATAACGGCTGGGGACGAGTCAATCACGTGTGACAGCATCGAATCAAGTCGAAATGTTGATGGCCTTGTGTGGCGGGCGCTGTGGCGTTCTGGTAGATCATGCCCCCCCATACTGGACCACCCCAGGGCAATACGTAACGTCTGCCAGCTCCCTCGAGTGTGATTTCAGGTGGTCCCCGCCGCGCTTGTGAATGCTGGGAGAGCCCAAAATAATCGGCCTTGTCCTCCAGCCTGGATCGTCCACGCACGAACCCCCCCTGAACATCTGAATCTCCAACTCACAAAAAAAGAAGCCAACGTACGTAAACATACTCGACGCCTCTTCCCCCTTCTTCGACGCAAACCCAAACAACGGTGTACGCACAGCACAAAAACAGGCTACCTTACTGACAAGAATCCACCCCGCGACTCTTAGTCTCATCGGGCGGCCTCGAACCCAACAAAACACCGCTATCTGTCTCGACCTTCCTCGAGTCCCAGATCCTCGCCCAGCTCAGGCATCGGTCGATAGACTTCACTTTTACCACCTGCGAAGAGCCAAAACCAACCCTACATCTGCCTCTGCACGACTGTGAATATGTCCGCGAGCTTGGCCACGCCCGGGGGCATCTCGGATCCGGCGCTGATCCAGTACGTTACTGACTTTCCTACCGGCCCCGAGTCTAGAATGCGATAAGGGAACGCGAAGGATATGGCATAGCTAACGCAATCTCTTTACTCTGTAGGCTCGTAAACAAGCTCCAGGATGTTTTCGTTACCATCAACGTCAACAACCCCATCGATCTCCCCCAAATAGTCGTCGTGGGCAGCCAGTCCAGCGGTAAGAGTTCGGTGCTGGAGAACATCGTCGGCAGAGATTTGTACGTTGCCTCTCACGCATGCCCTCCGGCTATTCTCGGCCGTTTAAGCGCATACTGACCTAGGGCTTCTTCTACTCAGCCTGCCTCGTGGCTCCGGTATCGTTACTCGACGACCCCTTGTCCTCCAGCTCATCAACCGGGAAGCCCAGGCGCAAACGAACGGCGTTAAGGACGAAGTTGCTAACGGCACCACCGACAAGAACGCCAACGCGGACGAATGGGGCGAGTTCCTCCACATCCCCGGCCAGAAGTTCTACGACTTCAACAAGATCCGCGATGAGATCAGCAGAGAGACCGAGGCCAAGGTCGGTCGCAACGCCGGCATCTCCCCCGCCCCTATCAACCTGAGGGTCTACTCCCCCAACGTCCTCAACCTGACCCTCGTCGATCTCCCCGGTCTGACCAAGGTCCCTGTCGGCGATCAGCCCCGCGACATCGAGAGGCAGATTCGCGAGATGGTGATGAAGTTCATTCAAAAGTCCAACGCTATCATCCTGGCTGTCACCGCGGCGAACCAGGATCTGGCCAACTCGGATGGTCTCAAGCTTGCGCGCGAGGTGGACCCCGAGGGGCAGAGGACCATCGGCGTTTTGACCAAGATCGATTTGATGGACGATGGAACCGATGTTGTGGATATTCTGGCTGGCCGGATTATTCCCCTACGGCTGGGTTACGTCCCGGTTGTCAACCGCGGTCAACGAGATATCGACAACAAGAAGGCAATCTCAACTGCTCTTGAGGCGGAAAAGCAGTTCTTCGAGAACCACAAGGCTTACCGGAACAAGAGCTCATACTGTGGCACGCCCTATCTGGCGCGGAAGCTTAACTTCATCCTCATGATGCACATCAAGCAGACGCTGCCGGATATCAAGGCTCGTATTACCAGCTCACTGCAAAAGTACAACACTGAGCTCGAGAGCCTTGGTCCCTCCATGCTCGGCAACAGCGGTAACATTGTTCTCAACATCATCACCGAGTTTACCAACGAGTGGCGCACAGTGCTTGAGGGCAACAACACGGAGATTTCGAGCGCAGAGCTTTCTGGCGGTGCCAGAATCAGTTTCGTCTTCCACGAGCTATACTCGAACGGTGTCAAGGCCATCGACCCCTTTGACCTGGTCAAGGATCCTGATATTCGCATGTTCCTGTTCAACTCATCTGGTTCCTCTCCCGCGCTGTTCGTGGGAGCCAACACCTTTGAGCTGATTGTCAAGCAACAAATCAAGCGACTGGAGGAGCCCAGTGTCAAGTGTATCTCCCTGGTATATGACGAGCTGGTGCGCATCCTTACGCAGCTCCTGGGCAAGCAGCAGTACAGGCGGTACCCGCAGCTGAAGGAGAAGATCAACCAGGTGGTCATTTCCTTCTTTAAGAAGGCGATGGACCCTACCAACAAGCTGGTGCGAGACATGGTATCCATGGAGGCCTGCTACATTAACACGGCGCATCCCGATTTCCTGAACGGTCACCGCGTAAGTTCGAAGTCGCTTCGTGTTTGAATATGGCTCAGTATACTGACTTGACTCGCAGGCGATGGCGATTGTCAACGAGCGGCATAACCCCTCAAAGCCGGTCCAGGTCGACCCCAAGACCGGCAAACCCCTGCCCAGCCCCTCGTCGAACCGGGCAGCCTCACCTACGCTCGCCGACACCAACCTGGGAAGCGAAGACAAGGCTGGTTTCTTTGGAAGCTTCTTCTCTGCCAAGAACAAGAAGAAGGCGGCTGCTATGGAGCCGCCACCGCCGACTCTCAAGGCTCTGGGCACGCCCACAGAGCGGGAGACCATCGAGGTTGAAGTCATCAGTAAGTGGAATGCTCTCTGTTCTCGTTCTCCCTGGTTTGCTCCAGGAATGTCCCCTGCTGACCACTCGTCATTATCACAGAGCTACTTATCCAGTCATACTTCAACATCGTCAAGCGAACCATGATCGACATGGTGCCCAAGGCAATCATGTTGAACCTCGTGCAGTAAGTAATTATCGACTCTATGTATGCGAGACTTATGTATGACTGACACATCAACTTCTAGGTTCACCAAGGATGAGATGCAACGGGAGCTGCTGGAGAACATGTACCAGCAAGACACCCTGGATGATCTTCTCAAGGAGAGCGACTACACCATCAGAAGACGGAAGGAGTGCCAGCAGATGGTCGAGGCCCTGTCCAAGGCGGCCGAGGTGGTTGGCCAGGTACAATAGAGGCCGTAATCGCGAGACTGGATTATATCGTGTGTAAAGCGCAAGGACTCGTTAGATGGGTGGGAGGAGCAGGATGATTTGGTATGGTATGATTGAACTGACAAGACGAAATGTTTCTTGTTTTCTTGGAGGGCGTCTGCATATGTCTATTAGAACGAGAAACTTCTGATAATCAATGAACTTCGATACCAATAATACACGAACAACCGGGCTCTCTCCCCCCTTTCCCATTTATCACGGTCCTCCCCTACAGGCAACAGTCACATGTCTGGTTTAAATAATACTAATTTTTATTCATTCTAGCTGATGAAACACCTCCTTCGACAATTCGAGCTTATAACCTCGATCGATCCCTGAGCACAAGGCCGCCATTGCTCACCTCGTAGTCACGCCCCCTCGACCAACCAGCCCACTCCTTCAGACGCTCCTCGCCACCCTTGCCGGGGCTCAGCGACGAACCCTCATACCCGCTGCCGGCGATGCCGGGCCCTTGGCCCTGGCTCACGTCGGTCGCGCCCTGGTGCACGGCCAGGCACGGCGTCTCGCGCAGCGTCACGACGGGCCGCTGGTCGCCCTCCCTCGCGGCGGACCCTTCCATCTCGCGGTAGCCCAGCACCGGCGTGCAGCACGCGTCGGTCCCGTCGAACACGGCCTCCCACTCGGCGCGTGTCTTGGCCCGGAACCGCCCCTCGATGACGCGCCGCAGCTCGGGCCAGTTGCGCCGGTCCGACCGCCGCGCGTCGTCGGACCACTCCGGGATCTCGAGACCCTTGCACAGCTGCGCGTAGAAATGCGGCTCCAGCGCGCCGACGGCCATGTAGTTTCCGCTGTCGCGCGTCTCGTACGTGTCGTAGTAGGGGCAGCCCGTGTCGAGCAGGTTCTCGCCCCGCGGCTTGTCGCCGAGGTGGTTCTTGAGCGCGTACCTAGGAAAGGTGGCGAGGTACGCGCTGCCGTCGACCATGTTGGCCTCGACGACTTGTCCTTTACCCGTGCGCCCGCGCGCGATGACGGCCATGAGCACGCCCTGGAAGAGCACGGCGCCGCCGCCCGCAAAGTCGCCGAGGATGTTCCAGGGCGGCGTGGGCTTCTCGCCTTTCCGGCCGAGCAGGCCCAGCGCGCCCGACACGGCGAGGTAGTTGATGTCGTGGCCGGCCATCTTGGCGTATTTCCCGTCGCGGCGGAAGCCCGTCATGCGCCCGTAGATGAGGCGCGGGTTGTCGGCGCAGAGGACCTCCGGTCCCAGGCCCAGGCGCTCGAGGACGCCCGGGCGGAAGGGGTCGATGACGACGTCGGCCTTGCGGGCGAGGGTGCGCACGAGGGAGACGCCCGCGGCGTCCTTGAGGTTGACGGCGACCGAGGCCTTGTGCCGCGCGAGCATGTCCTCTGTCGGCTCGGCGGTGGTGGCGCCGCCGGCGCCGTGGGTCTGGCCGGGGAGGGCGCGGTCGATGCGCAGGACCGAGGCGCCGGCGTCGGCTAGGAGGAGGCCGGCGAAAGGTCCTTTTTTCGTCTCGTCAGTTGTTGTCCAGATATGGCATATGTAGAGCTTGAGGGTTTTGGAGAGTGGTTTATGTACCTGGTGCCAGACCGGCAAACTCGAGGACCTTGATCCCCGTGAGGGGAGCTTCTCCGACCATTGTGAGAGCTCTGTGTATAAGTGTGACGGTAGTTGGGTCTGGGAAGATGTGGTCTTCACAAGCTGCGTTCTCAATAGCAGAGCTTCGCAAAATAACCAGGGAGAGCCAAAAAGATAAAAAGAGAAGTCACATATCAAACAAACATCACATCTATTAAACTAGCCGACCCCACTGGTCCTGGGGGTTGGTCGTCTTCTCTCCCCCGTGGTCGGTCGGTGCCACGGCTCTTCTCCAAGAGGTTTGTGTGGGGTTTTAGCCTGGGGAAGCCTAGGGCGGAATTGGATACCCGCGGCGCGAGATGGCAATCATGGTAGCGATGGATCATGAGCTGGGGGCATCTCCAGGTTAGCGCATATGTTAGTTACAGTCGGGAAGCCGAGGTTGATTTGCTCCACTCGCTGACTAGACAATTCTGACATCGTCCTAGACCTCATCTTCTACAAGTCGTGATGGTCTGATATGACTTATTTTGATGTGTGGGTTCGGCATCTTACTCGCCTGTAATTTCAGTGTCACTTTCTATCATTGCTCACTATTCACCACAAGTTCCGGAACTGTTTGTCTTGTTGAACAATATGGACAATGCCAGCATTCATTACAAAGTTGCCTTAAGCTATTCGTACACATCGTATGAGAGAATGCCAGGCCGCCAAATCCGCAGCGGCTTCCCCCGTAAATAGATGATGATGCCCTTTGACCGTATAGACCGCAAAAGAACACCTAGCGACCTGTATATGAAGCCAGAAGAAAATTCATCAGATAACGCCGCCGACAATGCAATATGAACCGTTCCCTGACCTCGGCCACATACGTCCGTGATAATGCAGGACATGATACCCGGCCGCAGGTCATATGTACTCACTCGGCGGAACCCTCGCCGCAACTCCGGGATTTTGGGTCTTCTCCAAAAGCAATACACGAAAAGAACCAAGTACACTCTCGACAAGGCATCGCATGAAACAGCTCCATCAGTTGCAAACCCACTCCGCGAAGACGCACCATCTCGCCGTCCGGTCGGCAAGCACCAGGCCCCTCCAGACGCCCCTCTCGCTGCACTTGATAATCGTCTCCCACGTCCCGCCATCGCTTTGGTCTTCGTCGCCACCCGGCGCAGCAGCCCTACTGCCAGCGCCGACGCCGACACCGCCGGTCCTCCTCTCCTCCTTGCGCATGAGCCTCAGGATCTTGCCACCGGGCGTCTGGATGGCCAGCTTAGCCGGCTTCTTGCCGTTGATGTACGCGCTGCTCGTCGTGCTCGGATTGGAGCCTGCTGCGCTGCTCGATGTCATGCTCATGGCTGAGCTCGGGCGGGCGAATGGAATCGGTGATGCTCCACCCGGGTTGGACGACGGGGTCATGGCAGAGCTTCCCGCAGAGCTGGGGTGCTGACGGATCGCGAAGACAAACGTGTTGTTCAGCGCGAGACGCTGGCACTGTGGCTGAACGACGTATATGTCGTGGCGCTGTGCATGAGGCGTTGGGTGACGGGTGACGAAGTCGTAAGGCGGATTCTCGCCTGTGTGGATGACTGGAAGCGCAAATGCAAGCGGATGAGGGATGTCCTTGATGCTGTGCATCAAGCCGCGAGTTCCTGCATACACCTTGAGCACGCCGGTCCCCTCATCGCCAGGAAGAAGCGCTTTGACTGTGTATCGCTTGATGCCGCCGTGCCACTCGGCCTGTGCCAGAGCTCGCTTGCGGACCACCTCTCCGCTCTCAAAGAAGTCGCCGTCAGCATCCCTCGAGTAGCCTCGCACTTCGACTTCTGCCACGACCTCGACATCGGCAGGCACGTTAAACTTGACATGGACCATCTCGAGATCCTCGATTCGTGTGAGCGATGTATTGTACCCATGCATCTGAAGCCCATTCTTGAAATAAGGCGGGCAAGTGCATGGCAGGTTGACCAGGATCTCGTGGGCGACAGGTGGGCAGATATGCTGTTGGGAATGATGCTCAGGGATATGTGTCCAGCAGCTCTCGGTCGGACGAACGAGGAACCACCACGGATCAGCCATGGCATTGTTCGTAGTCGAGTATAAGCCGCGTTTAGGGTTCGACGGACTCGCAAGACAGCAATCCATGATGCGCCACTCATTATCGACCAGCACGGCGTTCCACCAGTGGTTGGATCGCGGGACTAGGTTGTACTCGGGAATCTCGCCTGGCGTCTTGAGATAGCCACGGACGATCTCGCAGTGCATGCCCACGGCCGAGCACATTTCCATGACCAGCAGAGCATATTCTTCCGCACATGCCCTCTTAGTCTGGATGACACGTCTCGTATCGATCTCGCCTTCATACTCCTCCTCCCAGGTGATCTTTTCAGAAACCCACGTGAAGATGGCTCGGAGGCGCTGGACATCGCTGCGGTATGGTCTGCAGACATAAGTCGTCGCCAGTGTTATCGCCGTTGTCATCGGAGGCAAGCTGCTGATAAACCGGGAATTCTTGTCAACCTGGCTGAGGTTGATGGCAAGATAGTCGATCGGCTGGTATACGGGCATGCCATCGGCACCCTCATCACCGTTGATGGTGTCGTACAGCTCGTCCACCGGATCGAGTGTCGGATAGTCCATCATCTGGCACCGCTCTCGTCTCTCGTTGCGCTCATTGCGGCTGAGCGAGTTCGATCTATTGACATCGCGACGCACTTGCACCCAGTCAATGCCGTTGCCGAGGCCCATCTCGTGCGCCGCGTCTCGTGGGGGCGGTGGTCCCATTCCGCCCATGGAACTGATACCGGTGCCCATGGAGCGAGCCATAGGTGATGACGATACGGAGCCAGCGCCTGCAGTGGCTATGCTACCTCGAGTGCTAGCCACTCCCGTCTTGGCAGATTCCAAGATCTTCTTGAAGAATCCTGACTTCTTGGCTTTGGGCGCTCTCAAGCCGCCTATGCCCACCATGCCGCCCATGCCACCCATATCATCGTGGAGGCCGATCTGCGATTTGGGCCTGGACTCTCCAGATGCATGACTGCTGTGGTAAGTGACGCCGGTGAATGGCGTTTCTGGCCTGTCCATGTCGAATTCTCGCATCCCCAATGCACTTTGAGCTCTAGCATGATTTTTCCTGGCCAGACTGCCGGCGCTTGTTGCGCTGATACCTCCAGCTGACACGCCGCTCATCAAGCTTCGGTCGGTGCTTTGAGTGGTGGTACTCCTGTTCCCTGACGAAGCGCTTGTTGATGTGGTCTTGGTCGTGAAGGTGCGTCCGAGCATCTGGCGTCCAACCTCGTACGCCGATCTCTTGTGCCGCAGCCTGTGCTCTGACACCATCTCTCCGCCCATTGAAGACTTCGGCCTGTCATAGAGGTGACTCTTCGGGGGCGGGGGTGGAGCTTCATCGATTCCCACACTGGAGCTGTGCTGATGCATGTTGCGCAACCTAGTCTCCATGCGTTCGACGTAATTGCTAAGCTGAGGAAGTTGTTGTTCGTCCTCTCGGTGCCCGGTGTGGTAGGTTGCGTCTCGTGACGAGCTGCCACTTCCACTATAAGTCTCGTAACCTTCGTCGATCGGAGCCGCAATTCCCATCGATGTTTGGGGCCTAGTGTTCTCCTTGCGCTGTTTTCTCCTTGAATTTTGATGCACCATGTCGAACGATTCGGGCGACCAAGGGTCGAATGCGGGCTCTGGGGAGTCCGTGTCTCCCACGCCCAAGATATCCAGCTGCTCAATGACGCCATCCATGGCTTCTCTCAGCGGCGACGGTGTCAGCCCATCGACCGCTGGAGATGGAGGACACGGTGATGGTGCCCTAGGAGTGTGATATCCAGCCGATCGATGATCGTACGACATGTTTGAGCCATGGCGTTCCAGCGGTGCTGTAGGTTGCCTGTGATCGTAGGATAGGTTAGATCCATGTCTCTCTAACGCAGCAGGTTGCCGGTTGTCGTATGACATATTTGATCCGTGTCGCGACAGCCCATTGATAGCAGGGTTTTCAAATGAGTTGTGGGAGCCGTGCCTTGGCACAACATGGCGGTGAGGTGGAGGAGCAGGAGGAGGCGGTGAGTCCAAAGGCTCTGCGATCTCGCCATGTCGTGGAGGTAGTGGTGATGGCGGTCGGTATGGTTTGTATTCCTTTTGTTGGTAGGAGAAAGATGGTGCGGGTGATGGTGCTCTTGAGCCGTAGGCGTGTGCTGGAGGTGGTGCAGGCGAGGGCGCTCTCGAATTGTACATGTGCGCTGGGGGTGGTGCGGGAGATGCTGCTCTTGACATGTAGCTCTGCGGCGGGGGTGCAGGAGATGCTGCTCTTGACATATAGCTCTGCGGCGGGGGCGCAGGTGACGGCGCTCTCGAGCCATAGCCATGCTTCTGGGGAGGAGTTGGTGGTCGCTCTTCTTCCTGAACAGGCGGGAAGGCATTGCCCGAATTCTCTCGAGACCTCGCGGAGCCAGGCTTGAAGGTCTCGGGCTGCTTGGCGGTCGTGTAATGAGGAGCCTTTGCGTAGGCTTCAAAGGGTTTGCGGAAGGTCTTTGACTTTTGAGGTGTGTTCTTGGGGCTTGGAGTGTTGCTATTCGGCGGCAATGGACTGGTCGATCTGCTCATAGGACGGAAACTGTCTGGCAGAATCTCGACGAAATTTGAAGGGAAGACGCCGACCATTCTCCTGTCTCGTCGTAGCCGTCCAGTCCACCATGAGCCGTCTCCAGCGTTGAGGCATTCTATCAGATCTCCCTCGATGAATCCAAGGTCTCGTTTGGACTGACAAGAGTTTCAGTCAGTACAAATCGAAAAAGAAATCAGCACAAGCGCAAATGTTCAGATCGTACCTCTCCTCCCCAAGAATATACAGCCCTGCACCAGCACGGAAACCGCGTTGGCAGTGGTGGTGGTGCTGGTACCATTTTTGCGACTGGGTATTAGAGAACAAGCTTGTCGTCGCATTCGCCTCTCACCAAGAGGCGGGGGTTCGTCGTGGTAACTACAGGCAGCTTTCTTAAGTGACGGATCACGGTGAGGAAGTCTTTCGCCTGAGTGGGTGTAAAGTGCGAAGTAGGTACGTAGTTGGAGAGATGACGGCGCCAGTCGTGGTGTTGCGGCGATCGAAGTCGGCGAGCTGTCAAAACATTCCAGCGAGTGTAAGGGCGATATCGCGATGGAGGAGCAACTGACTAGCACTTGAGCCCTGTCATTCGGAGAATTGGGCCTGGGCGCACCGCACAAAGTCCTTGTTGTTTCTGGTATGGTCAGTCTCGGTTGCGGTGAGGACGTGGGGATGGGCGGGCATTGCACAGGCTGCTTGCTGGCGCTGTGGAGCTTGGATCCAATGTTTACAGGGTCGTTGCCAGCGTGGCAACCGCGCTAGTGCCTGGTGGAGCTGCAGGGGTGCTTTTGGAGGCGGACCCATCAATGCGCTCGGTCTGCCCCCAAACTGGTCCTTTGCGACGCAGCTCCCTCAGCTCGACGGTATGCATTGTGTTCCAGAAAAAAAAGGTGTCGTATGACTCGCAGTTGACGAGATCGCGAAGCCGTCTTGTCTTTTGGCTCTTTACATGTCTTGTGGTTATGAAAGTTCATGATATTGATCTAGAGTGTCCAACTGTGCTACCTGTTCAGCTCAACATGGGTGAGCCTGGACCTCTGACATCAGCGCGGGTCCAGCGTGTAAGTGATCTTGTAAGTCAGCCCTAGAGCGCCCAGGGGCCATGGGGCCTCTCTAAAGCATCGAAATGCCCATCACCAACCCGCCAGTGGCTTCCAACTAAGAAAACGGCCCAGCGCCTCGGGCTGGAGATAATTCATCATCGAACCTCTGAGAATGCCCAAATTTCCAATTTTCAGAGCCGGTGGTGGCATTCAAAAACGTCAAAAAGCAGAATGGCGGTGGTGGGTAGCTCTGGAAGTGGAGTCATCCGGCGCACTGCCGGCGCAGCGAGTCCGCTTCCAAGGTAAAAAGGACATTCCACGTCCACGGTGAGCATTACCTAAAGCGACCATCCGTTGCCCGAAGTGACTATCGCATGCTTCAACTAGGTTGCAAGCGCCCCGAGGCTCTGCAGATGACCCGTCCATTGGCCTGCAGAGACTCGAGTGCTGGAATGCTGGCGATGCAGGTCGATCTGGGGAAAAGGCAGAAGCAAGCAACCTGGTGCTGGCATAGACTACATATGACTCTGACCGCCATCAACACCACCACACACACACCTAATCTTTTCCCTTTCCCTTTCCTCCTCCTGTTTGCGACACACCCAGTCCAGCAGCAGAGCCCGACCATCATGAGAAGTGTCATGTTTTCTCTGAACAAGACAGCTCCTGTTCATTACCTCAGTTTCATCCTGGTCCGGGGTAAAGGCTAGATTTGGCCCCAGTGATTCGCAGCACGATAAACGAAAACCCCCCGCCAGGCGGGTTGCCCGGACACAGAGCTGGCCCAAGCTCCCTCTCCAAACAACCAGGGCAGCTCCATTGACTTTAATTACACCCAAACCCAAGCCCAGCAGCCCTCTCTCGCTCTCGATCTCTCTCGAATTTGCTAAGAAACATTTCTTCGGACCTCCCGCTGTATTATTCTGCATTCGATTTCGCAGCCAGCGCATCCTCCAGCATTTCACACGCTTTGCGCGCGCAGGTATTGAAGTTGTATGTTGACACAGCCAGCAAACATGGCAGACGAAGGTGTAGCAAGTCACTACCAGGTCTTGGAGGAGCTGGGTCGTACGTTGAACCCCCCAACAATCAGCATATCCACTCACACAGCGCATGTTTTTGCTGATACATGTATTATCAATATAGGTGGCAGCTTCGGTGTTGTATACAAAGCTCTCGAGCGGGCAACTGGAGAGACAGTCGCTATCAAGCTTGTAAGTACTTCCTGATTGGCGCATTGGTGCGCATATCGCAAGATCTCCAGCTCACATGCATTCTCCGCCCCAGATTGATCTTGAATCGAGCGAAGATGACATCCAGGAGATTCAACAAGAAATCTCGGTGCTCAGTACTTGTGCTAGCTCCTTCGTCACTCAGTACAAGGCCAGTTACCTACGCGGTCACAAACTATGGATCGTCATGGAATACTTGGGCGGAGGCTCTTGCCTTGATCTACTGAAGCCCGGTAACTTTAGCGAGGCGCATGTTGCCATTGTCTGCCGAGAGTTGCTCCTCGGTCTCGACTACCTACACAACGAAGGAAAACTGCACCGAGATATCAAGGCAGCCAATGTTCTGCTCTCGGAGAGTGGCAAGGTCAAGCTCGCCGACTTTGGTGTGGCTGCCCAACTTACCAATATCAAGTCTCAACGCAACACCTTCGTAGGGACACCCTTCTGGATGGCTCCCGAGGTCATTCAGCAAGCAGGCTACGACTGCAAGGCGGATATCTGGTCCCTAGGTATCACCGCTATCGAGCTGGCCAACGGTGAACCGCCACATGCCAACATCCACCCTATGAAAGTCCTCCTACAAATCCCAAAGAACCCGTCTCCGCGACTCGAAGGCAACTTTAGCAAGGATTTCAAGGATTTCGTTTCCCAGTGCCTGGGCAAAGACCCAGAGCGGAGGCCCCAAGCGAGAGAGCTCCTCAAGCACCGATTCATTAGATCGGCTGGCAAAGTCGAGGCCCTGCAAGAACTCATTGAGAGGCGGCAAATGTTTGATGCGAGCCAGCACCGCAAGTCTCATCCCGTGTTCTACCAGGAGACTCTACATACCATCTCACCTAAGGACGAGGCCGACGAGTGGGTTTTCGACACCGTCAGATCAGTCGCGCCCAAGAGGCCGACTGTCAAGTCCCGCAAGCCGTCGTCTATATTTGCCGCCGACGAGCTCATGCGGAAGTTGGACCTCAAGGATGGCCCATTGCAGCCATCCTCGCCAGCAACTGGCACCGTCCGACGGGCAACTGCACGGCGCCAACCCTCAGTTGTATACCATGGTGCGTCGAACGGTTCACCGCGAGCCTCCATTGCGCCAAAGAAGCCACTGCAGCCAGATATGTCTTTCGGTAACGGAGGCTCAAGCGCCCGGCTTTTCCGCCGTGTGCCATCTGACAGTTCTACTGGCGGCCAGTTGGGCATGTCAGAGTCGCCGCCTGAGACGACAAATGAGAACCGACCCCCTCCTATGATGGCTGCCGCCGTTGAGCCTACGAGCAAGGAAGCTCAGCTCGGTCGTCGTCTCTTCAACAAGGCTCTGGATCCCACTCTCGCCGAGCTTCACGCGCAGACTTCTACTATGCAGAAGCGAGAGGCTCTTGCTAAACTGTCAGATGCCCTTGCGCTTCTCGACTCGGTGGACCCAGAGGGCGCTTACCATCTCATGCGCAACCTCGTGACCACTGTCGCCAACGACAACAAGCTCAACAACGCCTTCCTCCAACCCGCCGTCAGCAAGACTCCCAATGACGGCACTCCACAGGGCACGGTTATTATCCGGAGCGCCCAGAGCCCGACCAAACTAGTCCTGAGCAACGCGAACCCGCACCTCAAGAGTCATCGCCGCCGCCACGGTAGCTTGGCACCTGAGGGCTCGCCCGACAAGTACTCGGAAAAAGAGCGCGCTCGCGAGCTGGAGAGAGCGCTGCTCGAGGCTAAATTCCCTGGACGAGAGCCACCTGCCGGTATGGAACATACCAAGCAACTCAGCGATGTCTTGTACGGCCGCTGGTTGAACGGGCTCCGAGCCCGCTTCCCCAATGTTTGATCGGATGCCCGTCTGCATTAGAGCGAAGATGTATCACTACTGTTTGAAAGTAAAAGTCGACAGCGCTGCTGTCTCGCATTTTGGCGTGCGGTCTCGTGGCATAGATTGCTCGATAGACTTTTTGCGTTTCTGTTTTTCTTTCTATTTTCTCATTGCATCCACGGGTTGGACACATGCATGGTTTCAGTTTCATAAGGTTGGGCACAAGCGTAAAGGCTTTTCTTTATTTTCTTGGCCTCGTTCCAAGGGGGAAGGGAGAAGGGTTGGATCTCATGATGTGTTATGATGATCTCACGGCCTCCGAGTGCAAGCCTTTGGGTGTTTTTTGTCCGCCTGTGCTAGGTTTGTTCCTGCATAGCATTTTCAAGGCGTTTTTATCCAGGCTGGGAGCGATTGTTTTTTGATCTACTTTAGATAGAATCCAGTAGGATAGGTATCTTAATGTAAGATGGCTGCGGTTCGAAGTAAAGCACAGTGTGTTCCAACTTCCGTGACTATTCGCTCCGACTCGTACGTAGTGACATGTTCTCATGACCTTATAACCAATTTTCGAAGGGGTCCTTCTGATGGGTATCATTCCTACGTCGTGCTATTAGCTGCGCTATTGCTGTTCAGCGTCAACTTGATCCTCCAGTTGATGAACTCATCCGTCAAAATCTCGCCATGCCCGGCTTCCTCTACCCGAAACACCTCAATATGAGGGGACTTGGGCCTCCTCCGGATCCTCCAGACGCCGTCGTCATTGATCGTGGTACGCAACCCTAGACCATCCGTGTCAGAAACCACCAAATGCTCACTACCTAGATCATGTGTACTCACAGTCCAAGAAGGCGCTCGCAAAGTTGATGCACGTGTTTCCGTCCCAGCTCGGGCGCCCGCCGCGCTGCACCTTGGCCGGGATCTCGGCCGTCTCGATTTCCTGCAGGCTCTGCAGTGTGCCCTCGCGGCTGCGGAAGCCGACGATGATCTTGGGCACGCCCAGCAGGAAAGACTGGATCCAGAACTTGAGCAGCTTGCGCTCAAAGTTGTCCTTGTCCCTGTCGTTGCGGATCTCGATGCTCGTCTTGAGCTCGACCCACGAGATAGGCGCGCCTTGTTGAGGCGGCTTCGAGTCCCATACTGCGTTTTTCTCCTGTCAGCACGTTTTTAGACCACAGAAAATAGGAGGTGTGGATGCGTACATGCGTCGACTTCGCCTCCTAAACAAAGGACTGTCTTGCCGACTCCTGTGCGGACGACGGAGCAGTATTGTGCTTTGTTGTTGACGATGTGGGTGTCGCGGTTCTCGATGAACTCCCGGTCGGTCTCACCCCATGGCGCGGGGAGCGTGGACAAGGTCTCGAATTTGTAGCCCCAGAAGGACATGACATCCTGTGATATTGGACCCCTGAAGGGCTGGGACGCTTGTTGCCTCCTTGAGGCCGCCTTGAATTCATGATTCTCTTCGATGAAACTACCAGCAACATTAGTTGGTCAACGTCCCACGAATCGGCGGTCAAGGGTCGTTCCTACATGCAACCCTAATGATGATGTGAGTCTCGGTTCCTTGGGTATATGTGGTTCGTTCTTACCTCGAAAAGCGTCGCATTCATCTCAAAGCTGTTGACAGATTCTGTATGTAAGTGAAAATGCAACATCTTGGGGGAACAAGAATCCTACCCATCCCTGTCGTCAAATGGCGAGGCCATGATCTATACATTGTCAGTATAGTTCGTCCAGAGATGGCTCAAGATGTTGTTTCTGACCTTCGTCATCATGCCGCGCCAGGTGACGACTTGGGCATCGATCCTTTTCTGAGTCTCCTGCTCATGAGCCGCAATAGTCTTGAGGAGGCTGACAAGATGCTCATCGCCAGAGTCATCGTGTTTTACAAAGTCTTCATACCCACGAGATAAATTTGCTCCCAATAAGGGTGGGTAATACCATTTCATCGACGAGTCCCCGAGGTGGAACTCATGATTGTCATCATATGAGAAACAAGCAAACTCCTATATTGGACCACATGTAAGCCACGCAGCTTCTACACCACACAACAAAAAGACCTTGAGTATTGCGCAAATACAACATGTTCACTAACCTTCGGTCTCTTCACAGGCTCGCTCTGGCCTGCGAACCTGTTGACCGGGTAGACTGGGAAGGTTGCCGTCATGCCAGCACGCAGACGAGGGCACGCGACTTGGCACCCGTTTGAGCAAGTGAGGACGGGGAAACACGGCGAGACGGCCGAGAAGGAGCGAATGGAAACGCTAGAAGCAATTGCAGGGTCTTTCGGAGAAGGTCATGCACGTGGTAGATGAACAATCAGATCTAGTGCCGTGCAGCCGGGTTGAAGTTGGATGAATTGATGTTTGTCTTTGAACTGGTGGGGTTTAGAGCCGCCGATAGCAGTGTGTTCTAGTGCTTGATGAACTACTACTCCTCGGCACGCACAGCCTTACAGCGATCTACTTGTATGAGCTTCAGGTCTTTCGTTAAAACATCCTCACGTACTCAGCCCAAGCAACAACTTATTCTTTCGTGATAACATGCTTCTCATGAAGCACCTCGCTCATCAAGAACGTCAACGTAATACACCCGTTTTGGGCCATTGGAATGAGATCTAAACTATGGGCAATTGTTCGCAGCTACTATACGCTTCGGACCCACGTGTCGTCGTGACTAGAAGGCCGCATCATCATCTTGGATGATTCTGTCAAACCTCGCAACCAGGATACTCGGTAGTTCAGAAGAATTTGCTACCATTACTTCCGGCAAACCACCACGTTTTCCCGGGACACGTGGGCCGCCGTAGCCATGAGATTCTCACCCTGGTCGGTGGATATGCCCATTTGCGGTGGTGGAGTCCATTGACATCCGTTCACAACGACCCCCGTATCGCGCCCGGATCTCGGTTGAGGCTTCATCGGGGAACTTACACCGATGAATCGTAATCGCTCTGGATTCTATATGTGCGAGCAAGTCCCTGCCAGAAAGAATGAAGATATGGACTTGTGTTGTTGTCCAAGTGGAACAGTCTGCCGCCTGACATAGATCGCCGTGATCATGACCTTTTCCATCTCGCTCAAGGCCTCGCTCGCCTTCATTGGCTCCGCTGCCGCAGTTCAATATCTCGCCCCGGCTCAGGATATTAACCTTCCAGCCAGTGAGACTGCAAAAGAGCCCTTGAAATGGCTTGGAGCGAACAGCCCATGGTTCGCCGGTATGGACTCTGCTCCAAAGCTTTTTCCCCTTCACATGCCGTTGTCTAACATTGCGTTATAGGTCCCAACATCTTGGGCATCTCTTCTGATGTTCCTGAGGGCTGCACCGTCGACCAGGTTGCATACGTCGTACGCCATGGCTCGCGATATCCTGACAAGGGCGCCTACCAGGAATGGGTCGACATGCAGAAGAAGGTCAGTTGGTTGTAGACTAACACAATATACTACACATTGAATTTCTCTGACAACATGGACAGACTTCGGCCGGTGGCTATACGTCAAGCGGTAGCTTAGCCTTCCTCCCAAACTGGGAGACTGTTCTCTCCAACCCGGACCTCCAGATTGCCATGGAGAGTCCCACTGGATTCAAGGAGGCCTACGATCTGGGCTATCAGGTCCGAACCAAGTATGAAACGCACCTAAAATTATGCCTCTGACTCTCTGCTAATCGGCATGGTCAGGTACCCTCAACTTTACAATGATGGAGACGACTTCATGGTCTGGGCCAACAACTACACGCGAGTCTTGCAGACAGCGCAAATGTTTGTTCGCGGCTTTCTCGGATGGGAGGCTGAGACTGCCGGTAGCGTGATTTCTGTCACGTCGAAGGGCTTTCCAGGTGCCCTGGGCAACTCTCTTGGTCCGTCCGACATGTGCCCCAACTTCAAGGATACTTCTGGGGCGAACCAGACTGCCCAGTGGCAGAGCCTTTACGTGCCCCCTATTCAGAAGCGTCTCCAAGCCCTCATCAATGGCAACCTTACGCTGGCGACGAGCGACATCACGAGAATTGCTTACCTCTGCGGATTCGAGTCTCAGATCACTGGCACCTTGTCTCCTTGGTGCGGCATCTTCACCGATGAGGAGCTCCTCGACTATGAATACGACAACGACCTGCGTTACTACTACGGCGTTGGGCCTGGCAGCGGTCTTCCCTCAACAATGATGCTGCCTTACTTGAACAGCCTGGTTGGACTTTTCCAGCAAGGTCCTAGCATCAGTGGCAAGGCGGAGAACGGATCGTCTTTCCAGCTCCCCAAGATCTTGATGTCATTCTTGAACGATGGTCAGCTGAACGAGTTCACTGCTGCGGTGGGTGTCTTTGACAACGAGAAGGCTCTCTCCAGCACTAGTCGCAATGACAGCCGCCTGTACATCGCCTCGCACTTCACTTCCATGAGGGGTACAGTCACGCTTGAAAGGCTGAGCTGCAAGGGCTCCGGCCCGGGCAACGGGACTACGCCCACAAGCACGGCCCAGTGCAAGCCTCGCCCGACCGGCACCGCACGCCGCTCTCGGAGAGATGCCAAGACGACGAGCTACGTCCGCATCAAGCTCAACGATGTCGTCTACCCCGTGCCGTCCTGCCAGAACGGACCTGGCTCGTCGTGCCCGCTTGATGACTATGTCAATTACGTGCAAAAGAAGCACACTGCTTCGGGCGACTGGGTGAAGAACTGCAATGCTACCACGGCGGGCGCGCCAACGACGGTACAGGGTGCGAGCTTCTTTACCGACTTGAGCAGCCCCTGGCTGCAGAGAATTAAGCCCTGAGGTGGCCTAACTCATCCGGCTTTCAAGGATTCTTGTACAGATTTATGAGTAAGAATCCATTTCAGATAGACCGTAATACCGTAATATACAATAAGAACGTGTTTCCGGAAGGAATTACACATGAGTCCTGTTGACAGTGTATCAATGCTGGCCAACTGAGCTTATATTTGGGCTGGTGTCCACCGACATGGACCACGAAATCCCCCGTGTTTGCCGGCCTTGGCAGTAGTTAGACAAGTGCTACTCCAGCTGGCTGCCAGTTGGCAACTGTGTTTGCAATACAGCATTCATCCAATTTGGCATACAAGTGGGTCCGCGCAGTAGCAGGGGTCTTATTTTTCGGGAAGCATTCGAGACCTCACGAATCTGGTCCGAACATTTTCCAGCTGTTGCAGACACGGGAAGCAGGGCAAAATGGCGACTTTTCGCGAAGTGTCGCGGCCCTTGAGGCAGTTGCCGTTCAGTCAATTGATCAGGCCAGCAGGGCAATTTTGCGTTCGGCGATGCGCATCAACACAGGCTTCAAGCCAGGTCTCTGAGCTCGCGGACCTGGAGACAGAATCATCTCTCCTGACCCCCGACCTTGGCGAGGATGTCAAAGCCAGGACTCCTAGAATCAGGGCCATGAAGAGGAAAACGAAGTTGCCCGGGAGCAGGTAAGCGACCACCTTTCAGGGCTCTTGAAGCTATCAACAAATCTAACAAACGCTAGATACCAATATCACCCTCCCAAGTACGAGCGCGGCCCTCTGCATCCTATCCAGTCTCCCGCATCCTCGGATCCTGTCGCGCGAGACTTCGTCCCCGGCCCTTACAACCTACCTCGACTGAAGCAGACCTACCAGTCCACCATCGCCTCCGACCTCATGACTCTGGCTTACATTCACAAGCCCCCTGGAACCGTCGAGCGGGAAACGCCCGAGCGTCTACGAGGCTGGGACGGCTCTTCGCCGTACCACAAGAACCGAGCGCGTCGAGGACCTCGTGGTTCCGCTGTCCTCCGCCCGATCGAGAAGGACATTGACTTCCGCAACATTCCCGAGATCAAGTCGGTCACCGTCGTGTCGCACGTGCCTAAAGCTGCCAAGGACCCGGACCACCTCGTGGTCGCGCGCGCCATGATGCAGGCCATCACGGGTGCCGTCCCCGAGAACACCAAGGTCAAGACGAGTGTCGTGCAATGGGGTATGGTGGCCGGCAAGCAGGCCGGTGTCAAGGCCACGATCCATGGCAATGCCGCGTATGAGTTTGTGGACAAGTGCATCCACCTCGTCTTCCCCAAGATCAAGGACTGGAAGGGCATCAAGGGTAGCACCGGAGACAGCTCTGGCAACCTTGCTTGGGGTTTCGAGCCGGAGGATATGGCCCACTTCCCGGAGATGGAGGCCAACTACTCTGTAAGCTTCTTGATCACTATTTGTTCCTCCCCCGTGCTGTATGCTGACCATGGCCCCCCAGATGTACCCTCCCAAGATGGTTCCCGGTTGCCGCGTCTTTGTCGAGACCACTGCCCGATCGGATAGGCACGCCAGACTTCTGTTCCAGGCCATGGGTATTCCATTCCATGGCGATCTTGTGGATTAGACGGTGTGCCGATGTATTATGGACATCTCCAAAAACATATTGTATCATACCTGTACATTGTGTACATCACTAGTAGCACGAGCATTGTGGTTTAAATAGAAAGAGAAAAATCAATAATTTCCTTTTTGGATCCGCCATATGTAACTTCAGTATGCACACTGTTGTATGGTATCATCTAAAGAACGCCCATTTCCCAGAACCAACGCCACTTTATGCAAACAAAATACCCGCAGAATGCATTCGTTTATGCCGTTGCCTTCGAGGCCTCCTCCTTCAGAGCATTCATTACGGTATCCACCGCGTCCATGTTTGTCGCATCAACCTTGTCGGAGGGTTTGCCCAGCTTGCCAAGCTCCTCCGAGCATACGTCCATCGCAGGCTGGTAGTTGCGGCACGCCGAGCTCAGCGCGTAGACGGCCTTCTTGCGCACGTGCGCCTTCTCCTCCTCATTCGTCGCAACGGCCACGAGCCTCGGGACGCCGCCGAGGGCGAGCAGGCGCTCCTGGCTGGGCTCGTTGTTCTGCACGGCGGTGCCGACGCACCAGGCGGCCATGCGGCGCAGCTCGGCCTCCTCGTGCTCGAGCATGGACAGCAGGGGGGTCCAGAGTGAGAGGGCGCTGAGGTTGTTTGCGTTGTCGAGCGACTCGATGAGCTGCTCAAAGTTGTCAAAGGCCGTCAGCTTGTCCTCGAGGCTGACGTCCGGGTCGTCGCGGCTGGTGACGACGTCCATGGCCGCGCGCATGAGGTCGGCGTCCGAGGGCCCGCCGAAGAGGGAGGCCATGACCTCCGGATTGAGCTGCCGGGGCGGGGGCTGAGCGTCAGTAGACTCCTCGCGGTTGCCGGTGGTGTTTGTGTTTTCGATGCTCCATTTCAGGAGCTCGTTGAGGCCTCGGTCCATGGTGTAGATACTCTTGGTATATCGCCAGATATATGTGTCGATGTGGTGAAAGTTTTGAGAACTACGATATGAGTGATTGGCGAGAAAGTTATGAGAACCTTCTTAAATAGTCTATCAGACAATATTGCTGTGATTCTGAGTTGTCAAGATTTCCAAATCACTTTGACGTCCTGGAGCCTTGGAGTTTTTGTATCGCAAAAAGTTCGACCATACATCTTTAAAGCTGCTTTCCATTTTCGGGAAAGTTCACGAACATTCCATACGTAAATGGTTTAGCGTGAACACACGTGATAATCTTGGGCTTTCTTGCTTGGAGCTTCATGAGGCGTTCAAAGCCTTCACGAAACCTGCTTACCAGAGCCATTGAGGGCCATTTATGATAATAATTCTATCTTGAATCACAAGAGGACTTGTCCTGAGCCTGAGATTCTCTCAGTGAGAAGGAAGATGCTATCACGGCTTCATTGATGCTGTATCTTGGCGGAACCCCGCCATCACAAGCAACCCAGCACTGCCCCACCTTCATTGCCCCTCGTCCACCTTGGGGGGAGGTACAAAAAAGATACTTCATGTCGGATTGCGCTGACAGGTTTGCGGGATGCAACCAAGTCTAGAAGCAGAGGGTTGGCGCTCACATGTCGTAGAATGACGCGTCTGGTATGTTTTCGGGACGTCGTCTATTTGGAAACGACGTTTGGTAGGACTGTGCAGCCAATTGCTGAAACGGAATTCTTCTGCCTCGTCCAGGCTTCTCTGTAAAGGTCTTGGCGGCATCTCCGGGGTGGTTTCCCGCGAGGCTCCAGAATTCGCGAAAGGAGTCCACGTCAGCCGCAAGAGGCTTATCTCAAGACATATTCCCTCGCACCCGTCGGATACGCAAGGCGTCAAACTAGAGGGGCCGACAGACGTAATTCGGCATGCTAGTTGACCTGTCCCGTAGAGCTTGGCGGCAAATATACGTACACACGAAGCGCCGCACATGCATATACAGGCAATTAAGGGCATCGGTGTTTCGAAACAGAAGAACTGGGGTTCAGCCTCGTGCTACGGAATGGGAGCAGGTTACATCATACTCTGGAGTGACGACCGGATGATAGCTTCTAAATTTGCAGCTTTTGGTGAATGGTCTTTCGGAATGTGTCCAAGATCTATCCCACTGCCTAGATATGCAGGTCTACTTCGTACTTGAATTGGAGATATCAATGATTCAGGACCGGCACACGTTAGTCATCCGCCCCCTTGGTAGTCACAGCCAGTCGGGTGATACAGCACATCTCAAACATTAAGACAGTGATGCTTTACTATGATGGTAGCCTTCGAAACGTCCAGTTCGGGGCGGCATCACGGCGAGGGAATTCCGCCAACAGCATTCGCGTTGCCGAGAAGACAAGGGTCCGTTTCTGATGCAGGACGTCAAGCCCAAGGGTCATCGATTGACGTCTGCCTGGCATGTTAGCCAACAGCAGGAACTCGTCGTGATGGTCCGCGGAATTTCCCAGCCACCCACAAACTCGTGCTCTTGCTGGAGGACGGTGAGTTTTATCATCAGGAGCAATCATACAGAGCAGGGGGGGCAGTGTATTCTCCATAGCTTGCGGGTCGTAGTGAATTGGATTGATCATGGATTGTGCTGCAAACCAGACCCAGCCCCCAGCTAGCTCGCAGGTGGTTAGGCGGTAAAGAAAGCTCCCTCCCACGCCCCCCCAATCGGCCGCTCTCGCTTCTGCGCCGTACCACAGTTTAGGCGGTCTCGAGTGCTTCGTCCTGCCACCCGAACCCACATTTTAGCGCACCACCCACTCAAAGCGATCGCGAGAAGCTGACGCCAAAGCGGCGCCGTACAGCACAGTAAAAAGGCCAGGACTGGACCCAAAGCAGAAAAAGCGCCCCAGTTAGCACGAAGTACCTGGCTGGGTACCTCCCCTTTTTCTGCACGCACTGCCAGCAGTGACATCGTCGCAACAACGGTTGTTCCTTCCTGCTGTTGCTCCAGAGTCGTGCCTTGGTGCCTTCCACCCCCCTCCCCTCTTTCCCACATCCTCAACCAAAAACCGGCCTCACCTTAAATTCACATCCCTCCTATTGTCCACCTAACCCATTCTCATCTCCTCCCCCCCAAAACATCAACGGCGTCACCGTCCGCAAATCCTCTCTCCATTTTCATAAACGACATCGCTTGGTCGATCTGGGAATCGCTCAAGCTCTCAATTCTTCATTTCATTTCTTTTTGACATTGCTTGATCTATTTTTCCCTCAGGGAACTACGTAATCCGTCAACATGGAAGGTCGGTCAGCCCGCAACCCCTCAGGCCGCACAAACGAGGCGCACAAACGCCCGAATCAATTTCCCAACCTCGCATCTCGAGATTCCATCTGCTGACATTTTATTCATCGCTATAGAGGAAGTCGCAGCTCTCGTCATCGACAATGGGTAAGCTTTGCCTCGATTCACCGCCAGCTCCGCCGCCGAACAGGTCCGGGTCGGGATCGCCGCGCTGTACAACCCTTCAGAGCTCCGAACTCGACACCCGCCTGCCGCGAGCTGCCTTCTATCATGTATATCAACTAACTGTGGTCATAGTTCGGGTATGTGCAAGGCCGGTTTCGCCGGTGACGATGCTCCCCGAGCTGTTTTCCGTAAGTTTTCGCCCCTGGAGCCCAACTTAGCTTGGCCCCGTCAACGCCGCAGCCGGCAAAGTGTCAAATGATGAAGATTGTCTAACACGAACGTACAGCGTCCATTGTCGGTCGCCCCCGTCACCATGGGTTAGTACCAGCCTATCCGCTGCCCTCCTGGGGTATTCTGGGTGATGCATGATGTGCCTAACTCTTATCTCTACAGTATCATGATCGGTATGGGCCAGAAGGACTCGTACGTCGGTGATGAGGCGCAGTCCAAGCGTGGTATCCTGACCCTCCGATACCCCATCGAGCACGGTGTCGTCACCAACTGGGACGACATGGAGAAGATCTGGCACCACACCTTCTACAACGAGCTGCGTGTCGCTCCCGAGGAGCACCCTGTTCTGTTGACTGAGGCCCCCATCAACCCCAAGTCCAACCGTGAGAAGATGACCCAGATCGTCTTCGAGACCTTCAACGCTCCCGCCTTCTACGTCTCCATCCAGGCCGTCCTGTCTCTGTACGCCTCCGGTCGTACCACCGGTATCGTTCTGGACTCTGGTGATGGTGTCACCCACGTTGTCCCCATCTACGAGGGTTTCGCCCTTCCCCACGCCATCGCCCGTGTCGACATGGCTGGTCGTGACTTGACCGACTACCTCATGAAGATCCTGGCTGAGCGCGGCTACACCTTCTCCACCACCGCTGAGCGTGAAATTGTCCGTGACATCAAGGAGAAGCTCTGCTACGTCGCCCTCGACTTCGAGCAGGAGATCCAGACCGCCGCTCAGAGCTCCAGCCTCGAGAAGTCGTACGAGCTTCCCGACGGTCAGGTCATCACCATTGGCAACGAGCGCTTCCGTGCTCCTGAGGCTCTCTTCCAGCCCTCTGTCCTGGGTCTGGAGAGCGGTGGTATCCACGTTACTACCTTCAACTCCATCATGAAGTGCGATGTCGATGTCCGAAAGGACCTGTACGGCAACATTGTCATGGTAAGTCCTCGAATCGGCAGACTATGCATCGATTCTCAGAGTCAAACTAACTTGTGCCTCTCTCTAGTCTGGTGGTACCACCATGTACCCTGGTCTCTCCGACCGTATGCAGAAGGAGATCACTGCCCTGGCCCCGTCGTCGATGAAGGTCAAGATCATCGCTCCTCCCGAGCGCAAGTACTCCGTCTGGATCGGTGGTTCCATTCTGGCCTCCCTGTCCACGTTCCAGCAGATGTGGATCTCCAAGCAGGAGTACGACGAGAGCGGTCCTTCCATTGTCCACCGCAAGTGCTTCTAAGGTATGATACGAGGACGCCGAGGCAGTTGACCTCTCCCCGAGTGGCAATCGATGCTAACGGCTTTCTCAGCGTCGCCACTTCTGCATGACGAATTCTGGGTGCCCGTACCAACGAGCTCAGGCCCATTTCAACGAGATCAACCCCGATACAGAGCCTCTGACATTGCGAATGTACCCAGAACTAGTCTCATCTGTCCAAAAAGTTATCACCATGGTCGAGAGTTGGGGGCGATTCATACTTCTCCGTAGGAAAAATATGAAGGCGATTGTTTTTTCATAAGGGTACTGGTTTGTGAAGGACGGGGTGGGCAAGTCTATACGGAGGTTGATCATGCAATTCACTTTTGGTTCCCCTTTGCCTACATGCGGAGATGACGGCCCTTTTTTCACGTGCTACCATAAGTATGAGAGATGTTTTTAGAATTGAGCAGACCTTTCAAAATCGCGTTGATCCTGCTGCACATGTGTCTGTCTACTCTTCGAGCTGCAGGTTGCGTTCTGAGCTCCAGCTCTAGTTGCAGATATGAGACCAAATCAGGCACTGGGCTTCTCTTCTGGTATGGCTTGGGGCTCTGATGAAGCGTCTGCCTGGTGCTGCTGCTCCGCGTCTTGGCTATCCTCGTCCTGGCGGTACTTCCTGCGGCTCTTCTTGGCCGCGCTCGCTTTCTTTTTTCGCTTTGAATCTCCCACAATCGCCGTTCTGCTCTGCTCGCCGTTCTCTATCATGTCGAGTTTAGCCGCTAAGAGATCGCGCGCTATCTTGCGGTTTTGGGATCGTGATCGGGTCGCCTGCGACTTGACCACAATACCAGTCGGGATATGTGTTAGTTGGACGGCGGAATTGGTTTTATTCTGGGCAGAACAAGTCAACCAGGATATCCGCGACATAAACCAAGGAAGCTAGGCAGACGTACGATTTTCTGTCCACCCGGCCCACTACCTTTCAGGTAAGACTCCTTCAGATCTGTATCTGGAGGCGGCTTGGGCCGGGTTGGCATCTGCTTGGTGGAGAGCCATGGTGTACCCTGGTGAAAGTACGCCTGCTGGGTGAAGGAGATTCGCGAAGGTCGGCCTAGAGTCAGGCGTGGTATATTACAACATGCCGGCACGGAGGACCGGAGAGCTGGAAGCATCATCGCGGTATTAAACGCTCCATGGCTTTTGGCCATGAGGAAGCAATGTGATGTTATGCAGTCAGTTACCAAGCGCAATGTCAATTCCTTATCGGCGATTGGATAGCGCGCCATCAGGATGCCAAAATTTTGATTAGGGGCGGGAGGGCTCCACGTCCGGGGGGCAAAATGCCATGCATGGCCGCGGTTTTGGTTGCAGTGGGCCAATCACGGAAGACGCGGGACCCTGAACGACTCCTAATCTTCAATTTGACAGGAACCATATTAAACACTAGGAATCCCAACACACTCCTTTCTTTCGCGAAGAGAACTACAGTACAGTACAAAGCCCGCGCGACTCGCGACCTACCGGTCAATCTGATATCTCGCCCTCCTCTACTACAACAAACTACGCACCACAATGCGCCCCAACACCGCCGACGCCGAGGAGATCCTGAGCAAGGGGGAGGGCCGCCGGCACGCCGTCGAGATCGAGCGCCCGGACGAGAAGAGGGCGCAGAAGAAGCAGCACGACGACCTGCAGCTCATGTACGCCGCCCAGCAGCGCAACCACTACATCGCCATGGGCAAGCTCGAGACCGACAACGGCGACCTGTCGCCTCTCGGCCGCTTCAGCAAGTGGATCAAGCTCAAGATCTACCAGTTCGAGGCCACCTACACCCTCACCATGTTCTCCTCGGCCGAGAAGTTTGTCTTTTGTAAGTCATCTGGTCTACGGGGCCCCCTTTGTGGCGGCACCCCTGACGAGCGCTCGTCAATGAATGGAGTCGAGAGTTCGTTGTTGCTGACCCCCGATGTAACAGATTCGATCCTCTTCCTGCTGTCTAGCCTCACCATGATCGCCTGCTTCCTCTACCTGCCTCACCACATCGCCTTCATCGCCAACCGCGCGTGGTTCTACGTTCACGGCGACAATGTCGACGTCGTGGAGCGGACCATGGAGGCCGTCTCCGAGCTCGCCTCAGCCAAGCTCGCAGCGGGACAGGCAACGTCAACCACCATCACGGTAGCACAGAAGACTGTGTCTATTGTCCGTGAGCTGTAGACACATATCGCACTTCTCCTGCTCATCAGGGCTTCGGGGCGAATGGGAGCACGGGTGTGGGACAAATGAGGCCTCCTACGTGGCCGGCCTAGTACGATAGATGTGGAGGGCAGAATCTCAGCATTCGTAAATGACATCTAGTCCAACGACAATGGCGTTCGGGGTTTGGCTTGTGGGAATATCTGGAATCATGGCCCTATCGGGCATCATGAACATATCACGAATAATCTTAATCAAAAGACTTGACAACTATCACGCTTCCGGAGCAGACCAAGCACAGTGAATGTCCTCGCTTGAACCGTTCAATTATATGTCTGTGACGGTATACACTCTTAGAGAGCTGTCCTCTCCAGCTACGGCGAGGTCGAAACCAGTAGCATCCTGGACATCTTGTGAGGGCCTCCAGGCCAACTGCAGAACGGGCTTTGGTAGCCATAACCTAGTAGTGCAGGATTAGCTCGTGTGCTCGTCATGAAATAAATAGCAAAGCGACTTACCGTTCGTGAAGGTCAAACTTGGAACGGACTGACAAATCCGCACGCGCGAGGCGGTATATTGACAACTTGCCCACCTCATTACCCACAGCCAGCACCAAATCTGCTCCTTCTGCTTGCCTCCATAGAAACTCAACAGCAGTCACTGGGTGCTCGCCCGCCACTGTTGTCACGAGCTCGTACGTAGTCTTGCCGTCAGCCTTCTTCTCGCCCCAGACCTTAACGTTCTTATCCCTTCCCGCCGTTGCAAACACACGCCTCTCTTCGCCCGCGCTGAGCGACCAGGCGCAATCCAGGATCATTCGTGTGTGTGCCTTGGGCATGAGTTGCAGCGGCTCATAGGTAAGCCGCCTGTCGTCGCCGTCACCAGCAACAGCATCAGTCCTCTCAAACACAGCCCACTGCCTGTCTCGTCCGACGCTGAGTAGGAAGCGGTCATCGCTCGAGAAGCGCAGGCGCGCAGCCGTGAGCGAGTGCGCCACGAGGGGCGGCCTGACCTCGGTCCAGCCGCGCGTCTCGAACAGTCGGATGACGGCGTGGTTGGTCGAGCTGGCCTTGCACGCGCTGGCGACGAGGCTGCCGTCGTGCGACGCGGCGAGGCAGCTGATCTCGTAGCCGTGGCCGTACAGCTTCTCGACCTCGGGCCACAGCGTGTGCCGCGAGAGACTCTCCTCAAAGGGCGGGTGGTCGAAGTCGAGGGTCGACTTGCGCACGACCGAGGCCGGGTCCATGGCGTTGTGGTCAAAGTCGTCGACGGGCGCGAGCTCCTCGTCGTCGTCGACCGCGTCGATGGCCTTGTTCGACAGGCCGAGCACGGGGACGTTGGCGGCGTCGGGCATGGCCTCGATGCTAGCCAGGTCGGACTCCGCGCCGCCAGTCAGGCGGGTGATCATCTTGGCCACGGCCTTGGGCTCGGAGAAGACACGCATGAGCTTCTCGTCTGCGCCGGAGACGAACTGGGATGCTCCCAGGGCGGCGATGCAGTTGAGGTCGTAGCCGTGGATCTGTGGCCTCGACATCTCGTGCCATGTGCGTGACTGTCCAGCGGGCTTCCATTCGGCGTGCAGGCGGGTAGTCTGATCTGAGGATGTTGACAATAGGTACCGGCCATCTCGTGACCACGAGATGCCGGTCACAGCCCTGGTGTGTCCCGAGACAGATAGAACCTGTATCCAACGTCCTTCCGTAGAGTCATAGGTCCACCGCCTCCAGCTGCCGGTCCTGCCGAGAACAACCATAGAATCACCCGACGGCGACCATAGGCCTGTCCAGAAGCCGCCTATACTGCCGGTCGCGGTTGTTGCGCCCTTTTCTCTGCTAAGCTCACCGAGTCTTGCAGTGGTGACCCAGATGCCGGTACTAGCATCTGCCTCCCATATCGCGAGCGAGTTGTCTGCCGAGGTAGAGAGTAGCCGCAGGCAGCCGTCCGCTGCGGCATGCCATTTGGCACTGTAGATCCAGTCGTCGTGACCGAACAGCAAAGCCTCGAAAGACACGGAGTAGTCTTCATCCCCAGCCTTAATCCTGTGGGCTTTGTTTGATGGTGATTTGCCGGGTAGAAAGGCACCCATTGTTTCTTGTCCCATGGCAGCCTGAACGGGCAGATCCTTGCCCTTGTGTATCCGCCAAAGACGCACATATTTATCTTGGCTTGCGGATGCAAGTAATATATCCCCGGCGGATCCAGGTGCCTCACGAGTGAAGTCGAGTGACCTGATCCATCCTTCGTGGCCGGACAGAGAAGCCTGCAATGAGAATTGCAACGTTCCGTCCGAGGACTTGGACCCAGAGAAGATTTGGATGATGTCTTTGGTTCCAGCAGAAGCCAGAACGAATGACGAATCTTGGTCGTCAAGAGGGCTGAGTGCTAGAGCAAGAGGGAAGTACTTGGGTTTTGTTTTGATCGTCTGCAGCAGCTGCAATTTGTTCGAGTCAAATGCCCATATCCCGATGGCCGCATCAGCAGACCCCGTGGCTAGGATCCTCTTCCTTCCAACATCGGAAACTGTAGTCTGTACAGCCGGTACGGCAATACAGTGGATTGGTGCCTCGTGGTCCTGCAGTGTTTGCACACACTCCGCATTGCCATCCTGATCAACAGCCCATAGCTTGAGCAGGCGGTCGTTTCCACCGCTGACTATGAACAGTGGCTCACTGTTCTCATGCCGGGGTAGGAACTTGACGGCATTCACTACATCCTTGTGGCCACTCAGAAGATGTGAGACGCCGCTCGATGGTGAAGCCTTTTGTAGGACGCTCGTTAGCTGGCCATCACTGTATCATGGCATAAGACTTCATCTCTGACTTACATCTGGTCGCCACAGGGCTATGTTGTTGTCTGCCCCATAAGCAAGCAGACCATCGGAGCTCCAGTCTGCGACAGCTGTATGTCGGTTGGCTCCTACTGAGAGGTAGCTCACATCGACCGTCGCTTCACCCATGATATCGAGTCGACAGTCACACCTGTCAAAGGCGCATGGTCCTCTTTTGATGTGCAATAGACTGAGATGGCGTGAGAAGTTGTTGGTTCGAGAGACTGGTCTTCTCCTCTCCTTCTTCCTAGTTCGTCGACTATTATTATCGAACTACCCCGATATCGATCAATTCTTCATAGGATTTTCTCACAATGAGATGCTTCTGACCAACCCCAAAATTTGGATATGTAAATTCTAGCCCTTCTCTATTCGCACTGTCCATTCCATGCCCAAAATGTACCCTTCAGGCAAGTACACACAGTGCCTAGAACTGTATGAAAAACAGCCTTGGCACGGGCGCTAACAATTTTAGTAGATGGACCTTATTTGGGCAACCAACGTTTGGAGCTTCTTAGATATTCTTACTCACACTCATTACCATCTCCCCAACCACAACCACCTTCACAGAAAATTCTGGGTTTCTCTCTTGAAGCTCCCATTGATATGGCGCAACAACCAATCTCTGAGCCAGCAGTGGCGGAGGGGACTACTGCTACTGAAGTGCCCACAATGCCCATTGTCGTGGATTTTTCGTGAGTGTGCACTTTGCTTCTCCCGTGCGGCTACTCCTAGCTGCCTCTCTAAGCCTCAACCCACTGGATCTTCTATCGTTGCTTTTTGAGCCCTAAACCTTGACTCGACCTAAAACGGCCTCTCCGGGGCTTCCTTCTCATGCATCCGTCATTTCTTGATTGGCTTGTATTAACACTAACATGGGTTGTGCTTGTAGCGGTGGTCTCGAGATGCTCTTTTCAGATCAAAGGCGTCACAAGTTGGCGATCCCCACCAAGGGTCAGGATGGCAAGCCTGTCACGGTGGCGTTTCTGATCGATTACCTATGCGACAACACCATGAAGGATAGCCGGAAAGAGTTGTTCGTGCTCGATGGTCACCTGCAAGTACCCCTGGCCCTACCATGGCTCGTTCGAAGCAGCTTCTCGTTTACGTTGCTAACCTTTCTGACAATAGCCGGCCGGGCATCTTGTGTCTCATCAACGATGCCGATTGGGAGTTGGAGGGCGAAGAGGCGTACGAGTTGCAAAGTGGTGACAACATCCTGTTCGTATCAACGTTGCACGGCGGCTAGCCCGCTCGGCCTCTATGAGGATCGCCAGCTCCTCAGCGGCACGGCGACTTTCTAGTTGACCTGCAATGAATGGACAAAAGTACATCTGACCCCGGACATATCTCCGGCCCACGAAACCCCTGATCGACGGTCAGCTCCGGATCCTCAGTCTAGGCCTCTGGGCGGGTCGCATGGCTGTCTTGAGTTGCAGAGATCTCATTTCCAACGCCCCGCTCTCAAGATGCCTGCCACTTTGTGTCGAGTCTATCTATCGATCACTGAGCGGTCTAGAGTCGCTCAGCCTTTCAGCCAGTGGCCGACTTTTGTGGCAACCGCCAGCCACATTCTCTGGCTTGACTACCATGAACAGAATCACCCAGAGGTCTTGGCTTCGCATGGTAAACGCCCGATGCTGCCATGACAGCATCCTCCTGGGTCGCTCGGTGGGTGCCCGACGGGTGTGTTCATTGTTCCTGATACTTCCGCGTATACTAGCCTCTTCATTTTACCCCTTGCGTCTATGGGCCGGACTAGAAGTCTAGAAACAAGAGGGAAGACGTCAAGGCCGTTGGGTACCATGAAAATGAGTGATCAATACACGTGCAAGGGTGTGCATATGGCCCTACCAACTCGATTTCGCATCATCCTCTTGGAATGGCTTGGCGATAGTGGTGATGTGTGAAGATCAATTCTGCAGAAGCCTGCATCACACCCTCCTTGCAGACGGAAGCGGTGAGAGCAAGTGCGATACTCTGCGAGAGGCGCTGCCTTGCTGAGTGGCCGACTGCACTCCGTACATGGTCCGGCCACCGATTACTGGCTGTCTTTGCATCCCATCTGCCACTTGCACCATACACAATTGCGACTACAGACGCGGCCAGTCTTAGCGGCCCGCACAAGGCTTGGTTCCGCGATTGGCCCAGCGAGGCTTGATTCCACCCGCACCCTTCGGGCATTTTGTTCAGACAGACGCACCGGATTTACCATGCGCCACGCGGGATGTCCCATTCACTCTCGTGTTGGCTGGTGTACCCCGGGGGGAAGGCCTCCAGCACTACACACCTCCCAGGCCCATACAATAACAAGACCATATCGATGGCTTTTGATGCCCGGCGTTCTGACGGGCTCCTATTATCCACTGTTATCAACCTGGTCCTGTCAACACAGGTCATCAACTGCAGACCGGTGAGCAAGGCTGCTATACCATGGGGTCGCTACTTTAACACTTACACCCCATTACATCAGTGGTGTGTGTCAAAGGAATGCTCCTCGGGGGCGTGGAAGACTGTCCATTGTCCAAAAATCGTCAGAAACACTGGTCCCGTGCCGTGTTTTCAGGCAGTCCCTAGCTTCGAGACGTGCGGTATCGGAATTCATCAAGACAAAACTACCCTTACGAGACAGACCGTTACAGGACACGGCAGGGACTAAGACAAAACCCTTCCCGCAAGCCCCTTTCCCCAGCCGCAGACGTGCCGTCCTCGTGAAGACCTGCTCTCTTTGAAATGCTTGTGCTAAAAGGACCAATGGGACTGCCTTGATGGGCTCGTGATGTTCCGGGACAGCCCATGGGGCTGCGATCTGCCCATCCCATCAGCCCTCAGCCATCTCCAACATGCATGTCATACCGTCTTTTCCTCTCCCGATTTGGAGGGGAGGCGTCACCGCCTGTCCCTGGTACCTGTTGGGCGCAAAAAGTAAGTTTCAATAGATACTGCAAGACCCGGGGAGTGGGCTCGCCTTGCACGCCCCAAGGACAAGGACCGGCGTTTGGCTGGGCCTTTTTCCTGTACGCGCAGGATACGGATGCGCAGTTCTTCCCAATGACAAGCTTGGAACATCACTGCACACATCACCACACATCGTCGTTACCGCCCCTACCAGACCCATCCTCCGAATTAGACTTTCTGTGCACTCCCCCTTCCTTGACCGACTCTTCTCCGTCCGGGCCAGGTATTACATACACCCCGGAACAGTACACACAGCTCGAGGTACCGCTTTCTCAAAAGCTGTCTTGGAAGAAAACGTGTAATGCATATGAGACCCCGTGGTGCAGTCGCGGATCGGATCGCCATCCGGGACAGGGACATTCTCAGCCGGCCAGCCATTGAGACCCTGCCGTCACGTACCGCAGTACAGTACGGCTCGCATGGGAAGATCTGTACCGGGACAAAATACCATATTTATGACGAAACGATGAGGGTAAAGGGCCATGTGGCCCAGCCATGGGCAGCCAGTGCCCAAAGGGGGCCCATCATGTAAGGCAGGAAGTCAAAATCTTAGGAATATTGGGATAGGTTGGGAAAGAGATTTGATAGATGATTATGTATGATACAGAGTTCGAGACAAAGCGCGACGGTCCGCTTCGGGATCGCCCAACCTCCCTCCGCCAGGGGGGGGTGAGAGGAAGTTTGCAGCAGCTTTGCCTTGACAGGTAGACAGCACCAAATGTCCACGACAGGGAGACGGGGGAGTTGATGATGGAAAGTAGACAGATGTAGCTATGAGGCGACATCTTCCGCCAACACCCAGGATGGTGTCCTCTCATCCCCTTCCCTCCCCCCAAGAAAAACAGAACAGTAGTAGTGTAAAAATATGACAAGACATGAAATTTCAACATCTGACACAAGAGGTGTTCAGACAGCCATCCATCCCCCTATGCGCCTAGAAGCAGCCATCATGTAAGTGCTGTCGTCCTCATGATCAAAAAAACGCCACGCCCCCTTTTTGGTTTTCTAGTCGTCCATCAAGACACCCCCTTTTTCTCCCTCGGAAAATGCAGCAGCGGAAAAGCCTCCCAACCACGCGATGCCCGGGACGCCCCTGGAAGGGCACCGAAGTCTCCCCTCCTACAATGTAAGTAAAGAAAAAAAGTGATTCGCTCAAAGCAAAAGATCTCGTGCCGCTCTCGCCCGTCTCTCCGTTTTGCCCAATTACCATCCCTAATAGAATGCGCCAATTTTTCGCTTTGATTAGTTTGCTTGTTGAATTTCGTGTCCCGTCGTCTCTTCGTCATTGTGGTAGTAGTAATAGCAGTCAAGTTTTTTGTTGTGTGATCGTAGCCAGAGTAAGTAGAAACGCCTTGCTGTGTTTGTGCATGTTGGATGTTGTTGTTTCGTGCGTTTCATCCTGGTCATTCGTTTCGGTCGTGAATGTCTGCTTCGGATTGCATACTTGGAGTCCATTCCGGATCTCAAGTTCACAAGTTTGCAAATGGACTCCAAGTACGCAATTCGCAGCAGACGTGAGAATCAGTAGTGTCAGTACATCCGCTCGCTGAAAGACAGGTCTCGGGCGTGATCATCCTCGTAGATACCATTGCCCGTGGTCGAAGAAGCGCCGCTGACCGTCATGGACTCGTGGTCGGCGTCGTACATGTCGTAGCCCACATGGTGGTCCCGAGGAAGCGACATGGGAATCATCAGGCCCTGGGGCACGACCCGGCCCGCAGCGTACGCCGCCGCGTGATGATCCATACTCGGGAGGCCGTGTAAGGTGTTTTGCACGCGATACTGGGGCGGGATGCTCGGCGTAGGGCTGATGGGCGTGACCGGCATGGAGGGGCCGACCTTGCGGTCTCGACCGCGGCCCTTGATGCCCTTGTTGCTGTTCTTGTAGAGCGGGATGATGTATCTCAAGAACTCCTTGTCCTCCTCGGTCATGTCGCTGGCCGGCATGTTGATGTACTTCTCCTGCAGGACCTTGATGGTAGGTTCATGGAAGCGGTTCATGTGTGCCTGCATCGGCACAGTTAGTTGACATGCATAGAGAGAGCCTCAGGAACGTGAATGAGTACTCACCTTCAGGTTGCCGAGTTGGCTCAGTCTCTTGTTACAGCCATCCAACCTACACACGTAGGGCTTGACGTGCTCGTGCGTCCTCATATGAGCCCGGACGTTTCCTCGCTGTGCAAACCGCTTTCCACATTTCTCGCAGTGATATGGCTTCTCGCCGGTGTGGCGTCGCTCATGTGTCTATATGATTGTCAGACTTGGGTTTCATGATGATGTATCATAATAGGTTATTGCTCACCTTGAGATTGCCAAGCTGGGAGAAACGTTGTCCACAGTTTGGCAGAGCACAAACCTGGCCCAAAGCATCAGTTCTGTTCTGGCCAGGGCACGAATGACCAACTTACATAAGGGCGCTCGCCTGTGTGTGCACGGCGGTGGATATCGAGATGAGTCTTTTGCCAGAAGACCTTGCCACAGCCAGGGACATCGCAGTCATGGCGTCTTCGGTTGACCTTGCTCTTCGCCTTCTAATCGTTGTTAATGCTCAACACTCTACCGTGGCAGGATTTGGAGAAGACTCACCTTGTCCTGAGTAAGGGCGGGCCCGGCCGAGGTGACAGCTTCCTCCTGGATGTCATCCGTGTCGGAGGTTTTCAAGATCTCGTCGGTCAGCGGTTTGGATTGAATCGACCTCATAAGGGTGTCAACAGCAGTGTGAAACTCGGGTTGACTGGCACCGCCAACGGGAATGTTGGAGGTGATAGTCCTGGCCTTCGGAGGAGCCGCAGCATTCTCAGATGGTGACTCGCTCTTGACAGATGGGCTTCGGTTGTCGTCCTGGAAATTTGTTGTTCGGACTTCTCTCTGATAACATTGACCGCGGTTCAGGTCTGAATCCGTGTTCATGGGCCGCATCACAGTTATGTCGTCCCTGAAAGGGGCCTGGACGGACTCTGGAGGTGAAGTGTAAGGATTGTATTGCATGGGCATATGTGGTTGATATTGCGCGGGCGGCATGGTGGGAACGGTTGCGCCGCTGTATGTTGGGGGACTCATCAAGTACGGGAAAGCCGCCGGTTGTCGTGGTATGCCAGGAGATCCGGTTGGCCGTTCATTGTACTGGTGGTGCATCATTGGTGTTCCCACCATGACATAGTGAGGGTTCTGGTTGTGGTTCTGTTGCGGCCAGCGCCCCCATGATGGGGACGCGGCGGGCTGGGCCGTGAGAGCCAGTTTGACTATTTGGGAACAGTCTTGCAACTAAGGCAAGACTGTCACGATACAGCTCCTGGTGCAGGACCTGCGGATAGTCTCAAGTCACGAGAGGGATCCCGGGTCGCTATGTGAAGTCGAGGTGCGCTGGAGAGTCTATATCGTCACAGAAAGACGCCACAGGATGGTGAGCACCTGACAATGACAAGAGCGGTAATCAAGTCCGTAGGACCAATGACTCTATGGTGCAGGTGTGAGTGTTGTGAAAGCTGGGGCAGATATGCTGTGTATCTTGTATGATGACAAGCAGAGGAGAGAAGTGTATAGATGATCAAGAAGAGAGACTGTCGGCTGAGTGGTCCCAGGGCGGGAGGGCGAAGTATATCAATACTTTGGGAAACAGATGGAGTGAAGTAGATAGCTGGGGTAGGAGGGGACCCTAGAGCCCAGGTTGATAAGTTGGGAGCTGGGGAAGTTCTTGGTCTGTTCCGTCTGGTGCCTCTAAGCGATAGAGGTAGACAGACGACGATGATGTGTGTGGTAGGGACGGCAGAGGGTACATGGGAACTCCCACCGTCTCCAAGGCAAAGTACCTTGCATTTGGGACTAGAAGGCATGTCAGTTTTATGGGCAAGTCGGCTTTCGACTCTGATATCAGGTACCCACACAGAGGGAGCGGACGCTAGGTAGGCTGAGAAGCAGTGCCGGAGGCTAAACGAGCCAGGCTCCCAGGTCAGGACCAGGTCAACCAGGTCCTTGGAAGGTGGAGTAGGTGGATGGGGGGGGGAGAAGCTTGGTGTGTACTCCGTACGTGTGGATTTGGTCGACACCCTTGTCGACTTTACATGAGAGAAACGAATTAAGATGGACGTAGCTTGGACCAGCTCCAGCCTCAATGGGGAAATTTGATCAAGGTAGGCGGGAAGGGTATCAGACTAGACTGAAGGACTGAGACATCGCGGACTGCTTGCTGTCAAGGCGGACCAGACGACCCGGGCGAACTAGTAGGACGGGTAGAATGCCCATGGCCCACCAGTATCAAGAGATGTACCGCATCCAAAGGTAGATAGGTTAATCAAGTACATTGGGACAGGAGCGACGAAAGACGAAAAATGAAAGACGAGAGGCGAGAGAAGTTTGAATAGCTCCAATGGTGGCCGGAGGCGGCGGAGGCCAACTAGGTAACGTTGTTGTGTAAGAACAGGAAAAAACGTCCAGCAAAGCCCAGGGAATACATTAGCCATTAGCTGTGTGTGAATAAGGAAATCGCTACTCATCTAACTACCTTAGTTACCTTTGGGCTGGACACACTATGGCAGATATCGAGCAGGCAAATTCAGGTCTGGTTTGTACCTTTATCCATCCCTGTTCCCTCTGTCCTACACGCTTATCAGCACCAGCTCTCATCCACTGATTTCTCCGTCTACGCTTCACATTTTGATGATTGAATTTATATTTTATACATACATACTTACTTTCCCATGCATTTCATCACGAGATGGGCCTCGATTATGGCTACTTCCTCGAAGTCCTCTGCCTGGCTACCTCAAACAGATACCTAGTACCTCATCAGGCGAAAGAAGGCGGACCGGCCACCAAATGCCCAATTCCTCCAATGTACTCTTCCCTCTCATCATGCCTGCCTGAGTACTTGGTTTCTCTGGCAAGAGGAGAGAATTCCGCACTGAATTGTATATTGTATGGGCTTTTTACCATGAATATTGCCTTTCCCAGAGGTGTGGCAGATCTGACGGGAAGTTGACAAGGGTCAGTAGCGTCCTATGGCTGTGGAGCGGCAAGGCCACTAAGGACTAGGCTCGATTAGCGGGAACGTCAAGTTGGGAAGAGTAGGTACATGATCTCAGAGAACGGAGATTCAAGAGAGGAGCTAAATCTAAGGCAAAGTCTCAACTTGCGAATAAAAGAGTTGGCGCGGTGGACGATGGATGCAGAGCCAGCAGATGTCTCTGATCTAGATGGCTAACAAGAGCTGCAGCCAGCAGGGCCGGGGAGGTGGGCAGTCCACACCTGTCAGGGGACCCTTGTCTTGCAGACGCAGCCTATGACTTTGGGCGTCCTGCGCCTGGGGGAAACCAGGTAAAGGTACCTGGTCCTGGTTTGGGGAGGGATCTGAGGCTGATACATACACCCTCCCCCCTGACCAACAAGTCGCTCAGAAGCCGCAGTGACTTTCAGTACCTGAACAACATCGATGTACGGGAGTGAGTTGGGGGCGGACAGAACGGCTGCATCCGCCATCAGCTCGACAGTGTCTGTTTCATTGCGTTCCATTGCCGTTGAGTTCTGCCAGGCCTCTAGAAGAAACTCAGGCAGTCAAAGAGCATGATAGGGCAAATTCATAGCAGAAGAAGCTGCCTTCTCGATGGTCCGTTCTAGAAGAGCAGTAGGAGTTCATGCTGTGTGTCTGTCTACCTCGTATGTTGTGGCAGGCTCGGTATGACCGAACTGACACTAGCCACCTTGCCTTGCCTTGCCCTCCCAATTTGCACATAGACGCGGCCTAGGCTTTCAGAAATCATGCAAACGCGGCAGGCGTCTAGCCGTGTGACGCTATCACGATGGCGGTGAACTACCAGCCAGAGAGGTGTTCTTCTTGCGTTCGAACTCAAGTTCAAGATGGGTCCGGAATCAAATGGTGGCTTGACTTCATGGGTGGCACAGCGGCGCGGCAGCTGGTTGCTTTTTCGTGCGGACGGAAGGATTCCCCGGCACCCTTCATGTTTGGCTGTGTCTGGCTGTCTCCCCCAAGCTTCCAGTTCAGCCCCATCTTAGTGACGCTTGGTCTGTGTCATTACCACGACCACCTGTCGATCCATTTTCGATCTCCTCCACCACCTTCTACCTTGCGGATCTCCTGTTGTACAAACGTACCTACACTGGGATACTGCAAATCCTGAGATGAATTTGGAGGGAGCGGGCCAGGGGTGGAGAGTCCATTGAACTCAAGATGATTGTGAGCCAATGGTTGACATCTCAATGTGCCTGGGAGGTTGAAGAGTGCCAGCCAGTATCATGAACCCCGGTCCTATATGTGTGTCTACTAACGTCTCTATATGGCCAGTTGAAACGACGGTATGCCTGCACCGGAAGTGCTATCCTGAGCAAGGGTATCAAATCTCTTTATTGCTGTATTGGTGGTGTGGCTTGCCTCCCCCTGGCCTCAATGGCTACAGGAGATATCTCTTGCTGAGATGACCTACGTAGGTCTCGATCTATTTTAGTCAAGAAGCCCGTTCAAAACCGAGAGGGTGGTTCTGATGGGCGTTCTTGTTTACTCCGTAACGCGGCCAGGTTGAACGCCGGTGATTTAATGTTCGATTCGTGTCCCATGGCCATGTGGTCGGGATCTAAGATTGCGCTGGTGCCCAAACCAACGGACTCTAATTTGCAATGGCGTTTTAAGGCATTGATGAGTCTCTGGACCCTGGATTTTGTGATTGCTCACAACCCGAAGGCCATGATTGCTAGAAACCCCTTTGCAAGCTTACACGCTCCTCCAACCTTGCCGACGATTCTAGCCGTCTCACCAAGCTGGATAGCGTTTTGTGGCTCCGTACTTACGCTGGCGACCGGCGTCGCTGCTATTCCCGCCACATCATTTTGACGCAAGGGATGCGATTTCGCACAGCTGCAACATGTTTTAGATGACGGACGCTGATGACGTTCAATCCTTTGCCGCTCGCCTGGTCTAAGGTTTCGAAGAGAAACATGCCGTGCCGTTACCTGTCGTTTACCTTGTGTGTCACGCTGTCCTACTTAGACTATCCCACGGTTTGACGTGGTGTCATGCCAGGACCCGTCCGGCCCTCTCTGCACTTTGAGCTTTCGGGCTTGGACTGGCCGAAATCTATTGGCGCTTAATTGCCGTCCCGCGCGTGTATAGAGTCTGACTGCGTTGAGAGAGGCCGTGGAAAATGCAGAGTACGGAGTATGTAGCAGGACTACTCAGGTTCAGAGCATTATTTCCTTGTGCCTGATGAGCAGTTGTTCTGGTGGTGTTGGACCGGGCCTACGGTTCCAGGGACCTTCCCAGCAGGCTGGCGAGACCTTGGCTCCGCAGACCGGCTTGATCCGCTTCGCGCCGTCTCCGCGGTCGCCCCTCTGCTCCCCCCTAAGTTTGACGCCGTCGTGAGGATCGCGTCCAATGAGACTGCTCAATTGACATGGACCGACCTCCCTGGAGGATTGCTCGCACAAAACGATACGTGCCTACCCATAGCAAACACCAAAACGAGTAAATTGAAGGGTCCTTGCTTGATTACTGATCGGTCGCTCCGAGTGCAAGCAGTGCTGGAATTGAATAGTGACGTCGGCACGAGCAAGAGACAGCTATATGTACTCTCCTGCGGGTACAGGTTGTCAATTGGATAGGTTCTTGATCAGCGCTGTGTTGTACGCACAGGACAAAGTCGCAGAGTAGCAAGGCTCTTCTCGCCAGGGCTACATTTCGTCATAAGATCAAGTAATTGTTGTGTGTTGATACTCTCACTTAGTCCGTACTTCGTACTTACCTTACTTACTTTGTGTTCCGCGCTAGGAAGAAATTCCACTAGGCCGGCAGGATCTCCCTCCCTCGTCCTAGAACCAATTCGGGATAGCACGATCTACCATCCCCCATCCCTCCCTTGGCATCACACTCCACTCCCCTTTGGTGCCATTTTCACACAACCACCATCCTCATCACCACTCCACTGGACTTTGCCCCCTGCGCCTTTGGCCTCGCCTCTAGGGACCGCTATTTATTAAAGCTTTGTGACCTGTCATCTTTACCTCTCGTCTGCGCAGAGTTTGTCTTGGATCCAGGCCCATCCCTCGCGTCCCTAGACTTAATCGCTTTCCCAGGACCGCCGACTTTGCCGCACGCAGATGAAGGACACAGGCTTAAATTTCGAATGCCCTGCTAGGTATCGAGTCCGAATCGCAAGTATCCTGTTGCCCGTTCACTCACTTCAACATGTTCAGAAATCTTCTAGTGGTACTTGGCAGCGTTGTGCTATTTACTCTGCCATGCTCAGATGTTCCACTCCAAGCGCCACTGATTGTTTCGCCATTCGCAGCAGAGCTAGCCTTGGCACCCGACCAGTTCACGATGCTAGCTACTGACTGCAAGTCATGGCTTTACCTGCTTGGGTCCTGGGCCTGTTCGAGAAGCCGACTGTCGTGTGATGGACGCAAGCTACGAAGGCTTACTACCAGCGCAAACGCCGCCCTGGGCCACACTTTACAATCAGCGGCGCAATCTGGACCACCTTGACTTACCCTTTCTGCAGCATCGTCCGGGTACCAAACAGAAAAACTCTTTCATGTTCTCTTGACAAGCGTTGTGGGAGGGCCGCCGGATGCAAGTCCCCGTCCCTCTATCCTATTAGCAGCACATATTATACAGTGGCTGCCAATTCGCTGACATGAATCGACAAAAATTGTTAGATGCCCAGATTGAGCCAATAGCACTTTTCATTTGGCATCTTATTGGATCCTGGAAACTTTTCTCCATGGGCCAGCCGAAGTCCCCAATCTTGAATTTCTCAAGAAGAGCGCAGTACTCGTACGTCATGTACAACGACCAACCGAGACCAAGACCAGCCGTTCATGACAAGCAAAGAAAATGGACATCAGCGGCTCCTCTTGAACATGGTGGTGCGCTTGATCTCGATCATTACTCTTTTGACGGCCATGATCAGCTGTACTCCTGTTCTATCAAGCATTGATTCAATGGGCCAGTACCTTTGGCGAGCCCTGCACGTACAACACTCTGAAAGAATCAACGCCTGCAGATGGACATGTTGTGGTATCTTTTTTTGTGCTTTTTGTGTGGCTGTTGCATCTCGAGATCGCTCTCTCAAACACACCCCAGGGTGGGCATGGACCAAAAGTCGTGTCGAGATTTACAAAGTGGTGTAGGTATTTTGACCAGGTCGAAACTGAGATCTACGCTCGGGGTGAATGTAGCGACTCAGATGACAGCCCAGCCACCATAGAGATAAACTTGCCTGATCTGGCAGGACTAGCGAGACGGCATCGGAGCCGGTCGCCCAATCCTGGGCCTGTCCTGTTCGAAGGGCATTCCCAGTGCTCTGGTTTGGCGGCGATCCCCCGACCAGATTCTCGCCTTATTGGGTCTGGTTTGGCGTACTCCGGAGAGCTGGGTTCTCAGACCAGGTTTCTCGAGTTCAACATTGCCAGCACAAATCCCAACACCACTCGATCCGAAATGATAGAGCCGCCACGGTCGTTGACCATGTCTTTGTTAACATTCACCAGTCGGGGCCTCTCATGAAAAATTGGACAGAAACCTAGGCGCTCCGTTCCTTGGTTTTGTCGTGTCATCTGAATCGTCGTCACCTTTTAGAGGCGTGGGGGGCTGGTTACATTGCAAGCGCAGGGCCAGGATGTGTAGAGCAATTCTTTCGGTCCATGAGCCACAGATTTCTCTCCACAGTTTGCCTTTCGGTGGAATGCGGGAACTCCCACCTTTTCCTTTCTTTTGATCACCACGTCAAACCGTTGCGCTAACTAACTATCGCCAATTGACTCAGAAGCATCGGTGTCATGCTTAATTTTTTTTTTGTAGGACGATCCTATCGCATCCTGTCCATGGACAGAGATCCAATATGAACGAAAACCACCTACTTGTACTACGTACAAGTAGTCAGGCCGCGGGAAGCCGTTAGAAATGGTGATCGACGGCGCAGCCTTGAGGTGGCTTGGCAAGGCAATCTTAGTGCACGCCCCAAGCGAGGTCTACTACGACGCACCGAGCTAGTTTCAGACTACCTAGTCCCTCTAAAACTCTGAACAATGGATTTGCTGAGGTGTTGAGTTGTCGTCGGCTGTCATTGCGAGCTCTCTCACCGCTTGATACAACTCGAAGAATCGTGTCGGTGAAGAAGAAAAACAAAACATACGGGCGGCTCTGACAAGGTTGACGCAACTCTCTGCTCGTCCCGCAGCGGGCTCCGTTCCGTCCCGCGATCAGATGGATCAAAATCAAGCGCTAAAACAACATTCGATACACACCAATACGGAGTAAACGCATCAATCCATGGATACTTTCAGTCCTGGTCACACTAGCCCCGCCAGTGGGGGAGACTTGTGGCTCGGGCGGGTATCGTGAAAGGCTTGGATCTCAATAGTTTCGTGGGCCGGCTTTTTGAATCTCGGTGCAAAAACCCTTCTAGCCAGACGAAAGTCGCATTCGCAATTAGGCCGTTTTAGTTATTACTGCTAATTTGCCCTCTTTGAACAGACACGAGGGGACTCACAAGACCTCTAATCATTTGATAGCCGACGATATCTTCTCACCAATGCCCGAGAGGTGCAGCACATGCTCAGCTCGAGCAAACCAGTCATTGATGATTATCTCGATCCACAGCATATCACCTGCGGTCCTCGACTGCATTGATGATGTTTCTGAGCGGTAAGCTCGGCAAACTACCCAAATGTGCAAAAGCCCGACCCAGCAGCGCTTTTGGATCTTGTTTGCCGGGGAACCGGGTGGCTGCAGGCCGGGATACAAGGGCGCTGTTAGTTGTGCAACAACACGCCCGCCCATGCTTAGCATGCATGTACACACACAAATGTGCCACTTCAGGATCGCTAACTTTTTCGTATGGCCCTACCTACCTCGTTATGTAGCAGTTTCATGGATCGCTAGCCCGAGGCATGACGAAGCGATGTCTTGAACATGCATCACACTTTCATCACATTACACGATCCTACCGTGTCAGCCAGTGTCTTCAAATTTGTTGGCGGAAGACTACGTTGCTTTGCATGACAGAGTCTCGCTACCTGCATCGACGTTCTCCCGCTCGACGGTAGTTAGACAGCAGCGGTGTTACGATGCAGCCTGCAGACCGGTCTATGGGAGCCGGGAGAAAGAGCCCCATTGACCGAGATCCCGACTGGAAGGATACGATCCTTAGCGAAGCTACGAGTCGGATTCCTTAACGAGAGGCTCCGCTCATCTTTTCCCAAGATATGACACAACCCCTCTCCAGAACACCCAATGACCACCAAGGATCTTGGAACAAGCGAGACGCCTTGAGACACTGTGAAAACGGCGGCGTTGACTGAATCCGTGACCCGGCTGCTCGCCCCGCCTCGCGGAACTCCTGTATTACCAACTAGGCGGGCGAATTCAAACCATCGATCGGGCTGTCACATATCAGCTTTTCCACCAAAGCTGCGTACCCTTGCCCCTCGTCCAGGTCACAGGCCCAACGCTGCCAGTAATCTTATTTGAGACGTGCATACGAGAGCTGAGTCTTGTCCATATGTCCAGACTAATTTTGAAAGCGTCATGCCCATGGGCCTGGCAATCCAATCACCCAAAAAGCTCGCATGTCACTTCTCATATGCTGGGGACAATGCCTGTCACTGTGCGAATTGGAAATGGCCAAGCGAAGAGGTTGACTGCAGGGTCGTCAGTAACGTGTAAACGTGGGTTTCACGGACCTATGAGTCGCAGGTCTCAGAGGACCCTGATCTACTGGATGGCAAGACATTCCAGAGAAAAGAATACGATCGCGTTTCACAGTTTGTGGAACTTGAGATTTGACTTGCAAAAGGAAAGTCAGCAAATTCAAATGCAAATTGAACGACATCGGCTGACACAGCGCCCAAACGTAGTCGTGGACGCAGATGGAGGCCGCAGACCGTTTGAAGTTGCACACTTTACGCCGCAGTCCTTGTTACGTTCTCATCGCATGCCACACTGTGGCACATGGGCTCTCGGATGCTTCACGAACATAGAAGATGTCAATCGAGGCCGAAAACAATCAGAACTGACATGTCTGATTCTTTCCAGCAGGATTAAGTTACAGACCAAGTCTAATGCAGCAGCGATATGCGTGATATAGGCCGATTATTCCCAGGAAATCAGAAATTCTCCGCAAGAGCGGTGGCAAGGCTCTGCCAGTGACCCAATCAGTACGTTGAGGAGTGGCTTTGTGGTGGCCTGGTACTGCTAGGTATGCAAGATCCAGCTGCCATGGGTGCTAGGGATCCACCAAGACGGCGACCAGGAGGTGGTTCCGCGGACGAATGATATACTTCAATCGCGCATCTGGCATCTGCAGGAGGCCGTTTTAGGACGAAATCCAGCCCTGAAACAAGATCGTAACTAGCCATACACCCCGGTCTTCTTTGCAATACTTGCCCACCCACTTACCTTAGCGATTTACCAGGAAACAGTACACCAAAAAGCCAGCGGCGTAAGGCGTGGCCTGGAGGCTTAGGGACAAGCGCTGCGCCCTTGCATCGGGTTATTGGGACACCGTCTGTGCATTACGTGGATTGCATGGTGCACAATTGACCATTAGCACGGGCATTGGACAATCTGCCAGGCTAGACACTTAGGATGCTTGGGGAGCAGCCTTGCCATGCTCGCTTTCCCCTTCCAGGGTTGGCTATGTACATAGGCTCGCAGAGTGATGCTTGCCCAGTGACGAAAGGCAATGCAGCCGTGTTGGAGTGCGCGAGATGATCGACAGGCCGCCCGCCTCGTCTTCCCCACCAAGCCAGCCATCGTCTCGGGAGGATATCGACTTTGCCCGGTTTGGATAGCAACAACAGAAGCGAGAACGATGAGAAACTCCACAAAGACAACCATCACCTGACGTAGAGAGGGGTTGATGGCTAGTCAACCCCTCCTAAGACGGAGCATGTCTGAAGTGACGAGGACCCAAGAGGAGAGAGCTTGCGACATGCGATATCTCTTGATCGCCGACCTGGGTGGGGAATGGCATCTCGCTCGCGGGCTGGGCGCCCTGAACCCCCTCGTCTGTGGTCCTCGTTGAGGCGTAGTCTGAGGGCTCGCTTACGACGTGTACAAGTAAGTACGTAGGTTGTCGCAGTTGGGGCAAGATCTGCAGCCAGCAAGGGCTCTCTTGTTGTTACTGTTGACGATGATGAGGTCGCGTATCTTCAAATGGCAGGGTAGCAGCCTTTCTTTTCCCTGAGTGGAAACAACCTACCCAGTATGGCTCGCATGCACGAGATTACAGGTGGCGGTCGGTGGCTCGCTTTCCTTTTTCATGCCCACGTTCCTGACAAGGAGGGTTGCATTTCTGTCGTCATCAGGAGCTGGCCCTGTCCACGCTGGCGGGTTTGGGTGGGCAGGGTTTTCGAAGCAGGTCAGGGGAAAATAGATATTTTGGGGCCAGTGCCAGGCGAGACAGAGCCCGAAGGGACCGCTCTTTTTCCCGCCTTTTCTTCGCTTGCAACCTTCCCTGATCTACCTTACCCGCCGCTTCGCTGCGGACCGCCAGAAGCAAAACCCATTACGTGGGGTTGGGACTCAAATCGCCTTGTGGTTCCAGTGCTCCCAGTCTCTCTCGGTGCTGCGGATGGACCGGACCGGCATAGGGAACCGATCCTCGGTAACATATCCTGCGTGTGCTCGTCTCGCTCTCATTTGCTCCACGGCGCTCGTTTGTGCATCTTGGCTAACCACTCCGGTACGGGCCTAGGAGGAAGCACGAAATAGGCGCTCCACTGATGCGAGCTTGGCCGCAGCGGCCCCCGCCCAGTCTCCTTAGGGGCGGAGACTGGATCTCGGTGCTGTGGGTTTGGGGACTTTTAGCTGGATCGGAGCCGGGCTGATTCGTAGTCGGCCTTATTAGCATCTCTGCTGTGTTTTTTCTCTCTACTCCACCTGGTGGTTGGGATGTTCAGCTGAGGATGAATCCCAGAACGCATGATTTTCTGGGCCAGGGAGCAGAAGGATCACTTTGTGATGCAACCCTACAACCCCGTTGACCGACTTGGGGATACTGACGGTTGATCACCATCAGCTTCCGACTGTGATTTGTCGCGACTGTCATTGATTCAGCTCTTCTGGTCATTCTGGATGAATACCTTGCATGAAAGTAGGAGTATAGTGAACGCGAGCGAGGTAAGTTTCTGCCATGACTGCTGGAGCCGTAGAGACTAACAAGCTGAATCGACCTTAGATACCAAGTTTGGTCCGTTTCCCCTACTGCAAGGGGTTCTGAACTCTGCTGCAAGCCCGTGCTGTTAGGGCTGACTTTCGGGGCATGCGACCAGACTGCTAGCTCGAGATTAGGGTGGCTCGTCCCCTGCTGGGAAGAAACCCGGGCTCTCGGTACAGCGCACGCACTGCACTAGACTGGACTGAAGCCTTGTCCATGTCGTACTTGCGTACTGGTGACGTGAAGAAGAGGAAAAAACAAGTGTCAACATTGCAACCTCACTCTCACTCACTTACGCAATGACCCTGAAAGTGATTGACAGGGGCAAATTCCACGCAGCCTTTCCGGTTGACGATCACCCCGAGACCGAGAAGTGAGGCTGCACGAGGCGAAAAGAAACCCCAACCCAGCTGTGCCCAGGGTCCGAGCGTGGCGAGGATGCGGGACCAAGCCACAGGGTTGTCAAGGGTTGTCAAGGGTTGTCAGGGTTCAACCAGGGCCTCGCTGGGTACACTTGCCAGGGTGGACAAAGCTTCATGTCCAATCCTTTGCGAATAGCTTCATTTTCTGAGCTCTTTGCGCCAGAGACGAACAAACTTCATGACACCAGAGATCCAGTGATCTCTCTTTCCTATACTCAAAACGTCGGTGTTATCGTCTTCTTGGGATTTCCATCACCTTCTTGCCCCTGGCCCCTTACGCAACATGGGCTTTTCTTTTCTACACTTACCCCATTGATGCCCAGATGCACTTGCCAACTGCAGCACATCTCAGGGTCTTCAAGCCCCATCTTTCATACCCGATATTTTCGGTTACGGCACTCGCTGCTGCAGAAGCCCGACAATGCTTCTTTCCCCTTGTCCAGATCGTCCACTCAACTTTCCCTTTTTGCAACCTTCCATGTTGTTACAACTTGCCTTTCCAAGCTTTGCGACTTGGAATTTTATTTATTCTATCATGAAGATCAGAGACAAGTGTCAAATCTGTTCTTCTATTGGTCGCCCTGCTCCGAGTGACACAGCATCAGGATCGTGACATGGATTCCATCGTCTCCGCCTCCCTTCGGTTATCAACATTGCGCTCTGCACGATGAGGCAGTCACCCGCCGCCGTCCCACCACAACCCTTGCTGTCATCACCACTTCTCCTGTCGATTCTTCGCCTCTCTCCTCTTGGAGTTGCGACGCAACAACACGAAACAGCCTTGTTGGTGGCGGCCGTGCCCCACGGCGACCTTTGCAAAGCTGGAAGCTGGTAGGGTTCAGGGGTTCGGGCAGGATTTCCTGCTTCACTCGAGGGTGACATACCGAAGGGGGCACATGAGGGTCTCGACAATTCGCTCTTTCGCCTTCTCTGCGTCGGAGACGTCAATTTAGCAATATCAATGACTATCGCCAGGCGGTCATTGATGCATTGCCCTCGACGACTACTCCCATTGTTTCCAAACTTGGATACCGCTCCGTCCTCGGACACGGGGGAAGGTCCACACACCGTTTGCAAAACGTGGGAGGCACGAAGGCTAGGCCATGATCCAGATCCCTCCCTCTCTCGATGTCGTCCAGTCGGATGCCTCAGAGGATTTCCATGATAATTGCACCCCACGCCTCGAGTGACCGACGACCGGACAACTCAAGGCTAAGACCTCCACACATGCTTGACCACCAAAGCTCGGAGTGGCTTCAGAAGCAGCGGAGACTTGTCTACTTGGGTCAAGTACCTATTCTCATTCGATACTTGCGGGCAGTGTCGGTCTTGACACATCCACGCCCCCTCACGACCTCCCCCCTGAAAATTTCCTCGCATGCCCAATGCGACTCTGGCCCGGGAAGCACCTGTCAAGTTGGGCGCGGAAGCTTCCCTGTCTACTCCCGGATCTTCTCTCCCTCCTCTAGCGATGCGCGATGAAGAGCGTAATCTTCTCAGAAAGTTGACCGCCATTTATGGCCCGCGAGACAAGCTCATCTTCCATGAATCATTCCCTGCCGTGGAACACCATCTTTTCTGCGATGCAGTGCGACCTGCGGGCGGGAGGATGACCAGGCGCTTGTGGCTGCTGCGGTGCCATGTAGGACAGCCTGGCAAGGTAGCTACGCACCGCCTGTTGTGTGAGCAGGCCGTGATGCCTCTGGTGGCTGCCACTGGTGGGCCTGTCTATACTGCTGGTCGCAAAGCCCACAGAACCTCTCACACCTTTGCCATTTCGTCGCCTGCATTTGTCATTTGCAGCGGCCAGCACAACTCCCGAGCCGTGATTGACTTTGATTCACAAGAGGCCTACTTTGGCGGCCGTATTGACAACACTTTTCTGATAACTTTGCATGGCAAGCAGCGGACAATCCCTAACAATCGATTGGCCGACGACATGAGACAATGAAGTAGCGTCAACATCGAGCTAGTATTCTAGCTCTATGTGGCAGGATATCCTCGGCACCGAGGTCTGGTAGTATGATCCGTCAATTGTTGCACTCTTTGCCCAATCTTGATGAAGATACCTCTGCAAGCTAGTCGGGCACCATCCACAGCTTGGATCTGCTCAACAGTTGTAAATCATTGTCGAACATAAATGATATGCCTCGAGAATAGCAGCATCATACGTAGAGGTTCCAGATACATGAGCTCAGGTATCTACGTCCTGGATACCTAGTTACCTGACTATGGACGCCCAGAAGAGCAGGTGTATCCTCAAACTTCAGCCACAGTCCTCACCTTGTCATCCAAGGCTTTGGCTCAATCTCGCCGAAGGAAGCCGAACGTGGGTAACGGCCCCGTTGATTGGACGTGGAGTGCTTGTGAGCAAAGCCAACTCGTAAAACCGGACAGGGTTCACTGGAGCTTTGTCCCTCAGGACTTTTCTCTCAAAAAGGTCAGCTCGAGACAGGCCCTTGTCATTATCAACGGGATACCTATCGCAGGACTCGACAAATTGGGTAAGAAGCTACCCTGGCTCCATGCGGTCTGCCCATTGCGCTCAGGACGCGTCTTTCGACCCCAGGTCGAGGCCCTTCTCGTTGCTTTTCTGCAACTCGACCGTTTGGATACTCGGCGACCGGGGGGGGTGATGTCTCTGGGGCCAGGCATTGTCTTCAAGGGAGCTATGGCGCCTGGAAAGAACAAGGTTGCTTTGCAAAGCCCGTGATAGGGCCGCGGCAACTCCCAGCCCCCTACATCTCCTCCTCCTCCTCCTTTCCCGCTCAAGCCTCGAAACCTTGACCGTGAACACACAGACTCTGTGAAGTCACCAGACCGGTTTTCCCAGGACCAGGTTTGGAGGTTGAAGAAAAAGCAAAAAAAGAGAGGGGGGCGGTAAGCCCGGTTCTTTGTTGATCGAGAACGAGTCTAGTCTTGCACAAGCTTCGCATGTTCCGGTCTGCCGCGGGCGGACGAGGAACGGCATGGTACTAGCTCCCATGACAGGTCGATGCTGCAGGCTGCCGCCTCTAATTCTGATCGCCTTCTGCGGTAGCGAGCATAATCCCCAAGGAGGAGTAGGAGCACCCTTACCTTGTCAACAGGGGTGGGCGGTGTGTGCGCTGTGTTCGCGAGTGCCTGTCATGTTTCTATTCTTCGAGAGAAGTCGTACAAGGGCCATCCCGGCCAAGACCTGGGAATGCTGTTTTCCCCCAAATTTGATGCGAGTTCAAACTTCTCCATGTCGAAGAGCCCATGTACCCGGACGTCACCCCAAGGACGACTCGTAGGTGTACGCGTATCACTCGCTCACTCCCTCCATCGCTCACCGTGGACTACCTACGCCGCGCCAAGAACTGTTTATGGCATTCTTATCGTACCATACGACGGTCTAGAGTACCAAAAATGAAGAGCAAAGACTGATCCCTGGCCTTGCTCTTGCCGTATATGCATTCACACAGAAAAGACATACATGAGGTAATGGGTACATATGGCCGAGAACCAAAAACCTATCCACCATCTTACCCATCCCCCGACAAAGCGCGGATGCAGGCTGGACGCTCCGGACGAGGCAGGGAACATGGTTTTAAACAGAGTTCACGGACTTGCATGATTGGTGATTCAGAGACATCATCACCAGGTCATGAGGGGGTCGACTTCATGGCTCTCAAAAGGTGTGTGGGCGGTAAGGGACTAGATCTCCGTTGTCTTGTGTGTGAAACGTTTTCCTCGGACCTTCCCGCGGGGGAGGTGAAGGGGACGGGCCATGCCTATTGCCATGCCATGTTCGATCTGGAAATTTGAGGGATTTGCTCCGCTGGGGGAAATGAGCGATTCAGGCCGCTGTGTCTGAATGGGATAATTCCTTGATGCCCAACGTGGTCTGTGGTTTCTCGAGATCGAGATGCTGACGGAAGACTTCGATGAGAAGGAGGAGTTCGATGGAGAGAGCGCTCCGCCTTCTGGTCTGACCGTGGATTCTGGGTCTAAGCTGGAGAACGAGTGTCAGAATTGCGGAGCGTACTGTGAAAAGAGTGATCTCGCTTGTAGAGGGAGTTGAGGGAGTCAGCGACCAACGTCTTTTGCCCTCCTGAAGGGGTCCTCGTAAGACTATGAGGACTGCATTCTCACGAGAGCAAACGCCATGATAACCAGATTCAAGGCAACAAAGTCGAGGCTGCCATGGAGTACAACAGTATACGCTCAAGATCAGTTTCATGTCTGTGACTACCAGTTCGTTCCATGCCCCTGAACGAGCAGATCCCAAGAATTGTCGCATCGATGCTATGAATCTCACGATGCACAGTCTAATTAACGTCTATCCATATCGTACAGACCACCACAGCGTCAAGCCATCCGAGGCAAGTAATACTTGACATTCTCGTACACAAGGAACGTGACCCACGTCGCCGGCAGCACCCTCACGACGCCCGGCATCAGACCGCGATAGAAGCCGCGGTACCCTTCCTCCCTCCACAGCTGCGACACGACGCCCACGATGCCCCGGCCGAACCGCGCCTCGGCGTCGTAGTTTTGCAGCCGGCTGCGCACCACTTGGTAAGGGTACGTCACGGCGCCGGCGACGAGCTTGGACGCCGTCGATATGACGAGCGTCGCCTCGTTGGACACCCTCGTGCTATTCTCGACGCCCGCTCCGCCACCTCCAGCAGCAGCAGCAGCCGCTTCTTCCCTCCGGCGCCTGCGGGTAAAGTAGAAGCGCTTGGCCGGCTCGTACACGGCGAACTGCACGGCGCCGTGGCTGACGCCGACCATCCCGACAGCCAGACCGCGGTAAAACCCGCGGAAGCCCTCGGTGCGCAGGATGTGCCGCGCGCCGGCCCACATGCCCGGGTAGGCCCCGGCCGCGTGGCGGTCCGACGAGAGCATGCGCGTCTTGAGCACCCATACGGGGTTGGTGAGGACCTGCGTCGTGAGCCCCGCGAGCCCGGATGCGACGAAGTAGTCGGTCGGCGAGAGCTGCACCTGCTCTGCTGCCGCTGCCGCTGGGGATGGTGGTGGTGCTGGCTTGGCGTCGCGCAGGAGTCCCTCGAAGCGCGACTTGAAGAAGAAGAAGGAGGCCCAGCTCGAGGCGTTGCCGACGAGGTTGGGCGCCAGGCCGCGGTAGAGCGCGGCGACGGGGTGCGACTGCGTGTTGGTCACGAGGCTGCGCAGCAGGGCGACGGTGCTCAGGGACTGCGGGTTCGCGACGGTGCTGCGGTGGACTATGTGATTGTCTTTTAGTAAATCTTGTTGGGTCAATGAATATTGATCGATGGATGATACATACTCTGCATGCGCGTCTTGACAATGTCGAGCGGGTGGACGATGAGGGTGGCTATCGAGCCGGCCGAGAGGCCGGCAATGGTCTCGACCAGGGCTGGCGAGAGACCCTCATGTTTGGCATCCGTCATAAGAGAAACTTGATCGGTCTCCTGTTACATGGCGAGTTTGAAAATTGTTAATGTGCTGCTTGGTTTTATCCAGCTCTTATGAGAAGTGATGGTGAGTATGAAGTTTTGAGGATTAGTGATGACGAAATAGGCGACCCAAAAATTTGGGGATATTCTCGGCTTGCGACACCGAACAAAGCCGAGATAGATCGTAGCAAATTACACAACAGCAGCACTTTCTCGGAGTTTAAGTCATATGGCAAGCATGATATTCGATCTCTCAAGAACGACATTCACAGTCTTTCAGAGAGCCGGAATCATGGTGCAGGATCGAACTCGCAAGGTCCAACTCATATGGGAGGCAACGGATGGTCCTTTACGCATCTGTTTTGACGTTCAGGGGTCATGCAGGCCCATGTCTATTACAATATAATACAACAGTTGTGATGTTTCCGCATTTCAAGCCACTCGTCGGTCAAGGTCCAAAGGTCGCAACTCTGTTCCTCCAACGCCGCGCCACAGGTGCATACAGCCAACGCATCCGTCATGAGCAAGGCCGGTCAACGCCTATTCCATAGCCTAGTATACAAATCCTCGACCACCTCGGTTGTGGTTGTTCGTCAATCTAAGAAAGCGGCGACAGAAGTCTGTGTCATATGGATGTCAGCTATGGCTGGCAGCCTCTTAGGGGAAGACTATGTGATGAAGCGTACCGGATGATCGAAGGGCGAGGCTCGCTGCGGGTGTAGCCTGATTCTAATGTTAGATCTCGAAGTCGCTCAAATACCATATTGGATAGATAATCCTGTCAAGGCAGCGTACCGAGGTAGAGAACGAGAGGCAGATAGCCGCTGCGGGATGTTAGCTATCCATCCAAGCATGAACCCTCATAGGGAGACGATCGAGACGCACTAGTGAATGGCAACACGGGAGATCTCAATGATCTTTCCAATGCGCTCCTGCAGATACAAGCGTATGTTAGTGCGCCATACTTCAACATCAATATCTGGGCTGTCATTCGGCGAGGCGGACCTTGGACTCTTCGGAGAGGGCGAACATCGTGACGGTTGATTTGAATAGTCGGAATCCTTCGGTGAGGAACTGGTAGAGAAAGTGTCAGTTAAGCCTGCATCATGGGCATCTTCAGAGTGAGCGCTGTCACACACCTTGACTGGATTCTTTGTAGAGGGATGGTGGAATGTCGCTCCTGAATGGGGATGTTCAAAGGCTGAGACTTTCTGATGGCGCAGAATTTGGAGTGCTGATCTAGAAAATGGAAGCTCGGGCCATGATCATCCACAACCACTTAGCATGGGCGCAATGCGCAAGGCTAGCACTATTACAAAATTCTGATCCACCTAAAAATCCCAGCCTAGCGAGGCTACTTCTCCCGCAAAACAACACCAACCAAGCAAGCATTGGAGCTCCGAACTCCATTGATACACACCCTCATCACAGCACTCTCGATTTCTATAACTGTTTGATTCCTTATAACAGGCTTACGCGTCTTATTCGAGAAGAGCGAGCTCGCCGCAGAGCTTCGATCTCGGTCCATCTCAACTCACCACCTCACCACCTCTCTGCCTCACTCCCCGCACCCTCTTATCATCGACCATGTCGAACAAGCACTGGGAGCAGAACAAGGATGCCACCATCTATGTCGGCAACCTCGACGAGCGCTTCGCAGAGGGCCTCCTCTGGGAGCTCATGACCCAGATGGGCCCCGTCGTCAACGTCCACATGCCCATGGACCGCATCAGCCGCACCCACCAGGGCTACGGCTTCGTCGAGTTCGACACGGCCGAGTCGGCCGACTACGCCGCCCGCTGCCTCAACGGCATCCGCGTCTACGGCAAGCCCATCCGCGTCAACAAGGCCTCGGCCGACAAGCAGCGCGCCGCCGAGAACATTGGCGCCGAGCTCTTTGTCAACAACCTCGACCCCCAGGTCGACGAGAAGGTCCTCTACGACACCTTTGGCCGCTTCGGCCAGCTCGTCAGCCCGCCCAGCGTCATCCGCGACCAGAACAACGTCTCCAAGGGCTACGGCTTCGTCAGCTTCGACAGCTTCGAGGCCTCGGACACGGCCCGCGACGCCATGAACGGCCAGTACCTGTTGAGCAAGCAGGTCACCGTCGAGTACGCGTACAAGAAGGACGGCAAGGGCGAGCGCCACGGCGACGAGGCCGAGCGCAAGCTGGCCGCCGAGGGAAAGAAGCACAACATCGTCCCCGAGCAACAACCCCTGCCGCCTGCCTTCCTCATGTCCGGCCCCGCGGCTGGCGCTCCCGGTGCCGCGCCCGGCGGTGCCCCTCCCGCTCCCGTCGCACCCGGCTTCGCACCTAGTCCCGTTGCCGGCGGTCCGCCCATGGCAGCAGGCATCCCCGCCGGTTTTGGCACTCCGCCGCCCGGCGCAGGCGTACGGCCCCCACCGCAAGCCGCATACGGTGGCGCTCCTCCTCACATGGCCGTTGGCCGCGGCAGCGCCCTCCCGCCTGCCCCGTCAGGCCTGCCGGCACGGCCACCACCGAGCCAGGGCGGATACAACGGTCCCCAGGACTACCCGCAGGGCAGCGCTCCCGGTTATCGCGGCGGCCCTCCTCCCCCGATGCCAGGTGCTCCGCCGATGGGTGCTCCCCACGGCTTCGGCGCGCCGCCGCCACCTGGATTCGGCGGCGCAAACGGCGCTCCCATCCCGCCTCCGGCTGGTTACATGCCGCCGCCCGGGTTTGGCGCCCCACCGCCGGGTCAGGCACCTGCTGGCTTCAGTCGTCGCTGAGGGATTAGAAGTCGTGATCGAATATAGGATTGAGAAGATCATGTTTCAACCAAGGACTACCTCGACATGAGCACCGCCCAGGCAATAACATGCCGGCTCGGGAGAACAGCAAGATCCAGGTGTCTGGTCGAGTAGCTATGCTTATGTTATCAGCCGATCAACGGGATATGCCGGCAATGCTTGGATATCTACCCTGCACACTCCTGAAGAGAAGAAAGGTCGTCGAGGCAAGCTCGCGGCTTCGTGGGGTGTGAGACAGGCATAGAAAGGGACTTGCGAGGACGATGCTAGAAATGATACCCATGTACAATTACTACATACACCCATAAGCTATAGCAGCTAGGTGAAAATAGAAATAGGCGTTCAAAGAGGTATTATATGGGCGCCCCTTAACCTGGTCAGACTCGTGCTTGATAGCGAAACTTGTAGTATTTTTTTCTTTTGAAACTATTAGATACAGAAGACCTTAATGCCGAGTCTTTCAAAAAGAACCCTTTTGATACATGATGGTACACACGAATACAGGCCCCTCGGCAAAGACTATTCCGGCTTTTATCTCGGTATGTTTCAAACGCTCCCAATCATATCCGATGTTAGTCAAGGATGCTTACTCAAGACTCCATCTTCTCCTCCCCATCGGAAGCGCCGTGCTTCTTTTCCACCTCGATCAGGAAGGCTTCCTCGATCGCAGACCTCCGCCTAAACACGCGGAGCCAGCGCTCTCCCCATCGCTTGACCAGCGCATCCCGCTCGCTCGCCTGCTCGTCGGCCATCTCGATCATCTCGTCCTTGGTACCGCTCGCCCACGCGACCAGGGCATCCTCGAGGAGCCTAAATAGCTCCCGCATAGCCTTGATCTCCGCGGCTTTGGTCGCGGCCTCTGTCTTATCCGAGGTCATCGCGACGTCGTCGTCCCCATTCTCGGGGAGAGCGGCGGCGGCACCTGAAGGGTTCTCCGTGACTTCGCGAGTGTGCTTGGTCACTTTGACGACCGTGTTAGAGACCATCTCGTACAAGTGAGCATCCGCCAGGGCGGCGCCGCGGTTGGAGCCGGCGTCGTTGATCAGAGCCCATTGGATGACGGCGGCAGGTGAGAGAATGCTGTAGTTCAGCAGTTTGCCAATAATGGCGATAGCCACGCCCGGGTGTGCCGACCAGTAGTTCATGACCGACGAAATGATCTGTGCGCGCGCGGCCTCAGACGCGACACCTGCGTCGAGAAGGCGATCCTTGGTGCGTTCGATGCACGCGAGCACATGGGAGAGCGATTTCGATCCGACGTGCAGGACAGCGGTGGTGAAAACATCGGTTGATGCCACCAGGGGGTCGATGCTGCGATCAATAGCCAGGTTGTGGATGCGCTCAATGACTGGCTGGATCTCTTCATCAGCGGCCTTGCGCTTCAGCAGGGAGGCCAGCTCCCGACCTTCTTCCGCAAAAGGCGTGCCTGGAAACGATTTGGTTAGACACGGGTATCTCGCGTGGCTGTGGAGGGACAAAGTAGCTTACTGTCGTTCTTGAACTTGAATTCGGGCATCTCCTGTTCCTTCTCGGGCGTGATCATATCCTTGAACTCGGCAGGCAACGTGTTCTTGATGCGTTGCGCGAAGCTGAGTCGGATCTCCTTGTCAATCGCGCCACGAATGAACGCCTTGCGCGGATGTAGCGTGGGTAGTTCTGCGTCCTCGACCCATTCGGTCCACTTCCAGGTAAAACCAAAGTTGCTCAAATGGTGAGCAAACCAGTCGATGAATCGATTGCTGAGCTCGAGGTCCAGCCGACTGCAGTTCTTGTAGAGATACCTTATAGCTCTGCCAAGACTCGGTGCTATCGCTGCAGGAGCAATCTTGCAAGCCTCTGTCAGGACCGCATGATAGTATACCAGCTTGTGCTCAGGGGAGGGAAGCGAGAAAAGCTGCGAAAAGACGGCGTCAACAGCAGCGTCCTCGGGCTTCCAGGTAGATTTGCCAGACTCGACATCCTTAAGGCGATCGAATGGCGTAGCGCGCTTAACGAAGGTCCCGTCTGCGAAATAGCAATCGAGGTCGATGAGACAGCGAGCTGTCACGTTGCGGTTGAAGTCTAGAAAGTTAATCGTGTCCAGCAACGCATCTCGCACCAAGGACGCAGCAATGTCTGTGACCGGGGGCACGGACTCGATCTCTTGATTCGAGTAAACCGAAAAGTAAACCTCCGGGAAGAGGGGCCGCGGGCCAGCAACGACCGTCTCCGGGACAGTAATAGTCGGAAGGGGATGCTTCTGCGCCTCATCTAGCTTTGCTTGTTGTTCTACTTCCTCCAAAGGCATCCTCCACGGCCGAGGAATGCATGAGAGGGCCCAAGCATTACTGGCCTCGGCCTGCAGTTGTTTTTGCAACAGTCCGATGACGCTCGAAGAGGCCGCAGGGCTCTCCTCGCCAGCTTCCGGAAGGTATGGGTCAATCAACTGCTGGAGTGAATGGGGCTCGGATGCGATAATGTCGGTCTTGTCCATGAGATCGGCCGCTTTTTGGTGCCATTGTCCGGGCGCCGCGGCCATCAGGTAGGGAAGAGTAAGCAGGATAATCTTGACAAGCTCAGTGCCAATTGTCTGTTCATGCAAGGATCAGTAACTTGTCGCATTGAGCAGGGCTCTGCCAGGCACTTACGTCATCGGAACTGGCAGTTTGCAAATCAACAGCTCGTGCAAAGAGCTCCTCCAAGACGGGAAACAGACCGTCTCCTTCAAGGCAGCTTTGCATGCACGCCAAGAACTTGAGGTTCTGTTTTACCTCTCTCCACTTGCCAGCCTTGATGCTCTCCTCGGTAGCCGTAACAACCCGGCGTAGCACTTCGACAGTGATATCGGATTTGAGGGTGTTCATGATCAGAACAACGGCGGCGACGAAGGGTGTCTTGAGTGGCTGTTCAACAACCAGCTGGCAGACGAGGCTGACGAAGTTCTCTCGGAGCTGGGAGTCGTCATCGTTGTCTGCTACCATTTGAGCAATGCCCACAACCTCCTCATGCCATTTCCGCAGGGGTGATTCGGCGAGCGACAGGAGCTGCTTGCGAACGCGAATGGGAATGGGCACGTCATGACGCCGGCGCTGGTGGTGACGTTCGTAGTCATCATCTGAAGGTCAAGCAAGTCAGTCAAATACGCTCATGGATCGCCGGGAGATACTGAGATCACTGATTGAAGCTTACCACGATGTCTCCTCTTGCGATTGTACCCGCCGCCGCCGCCGCCGCCTTGTCTGCGATCGTAATCGCCCATTGTTCTCGTCGGGGGAGATGTAACGTGGGCTGCGCGCGCGCGAATGAATCAAAGGTGTCAAAGAAGTGATTCGCAGCGCATGTACCCTTGAGACTTGCAAATAATGGGTCGAGAGTCAGCAGAGAGGCAGGAGCAACGAAATGATGTCCACGCGGGTCTGCCTAGATGTGGCTTTCGGGTAACAAAGTCTTGGTGATGTCGCGAAGTTCAAGGTTCAATTTGTTGCCTCGTTAATGAGGCTGGATGGAAGATGGAATTGGTCCAAGCTCCATAATTTTTTATCGCGATAAGCAGATCCACCCATTCAGGTACCTGATATCTTTAAAGCAGGGACCACACGCATCGAACTCGATCAACTCTACGAATACTTGGTCTGGAGCATGAATCTCCCTTCAGTCGAAGCCTCCTTAACCTCGATGAGTAGGTAGATATTATTCTCGTGAATTCCTATAGATAGATACACATGTAATAACATGCATCATGTACGTGCTCAGAGGTAGTCTCTCAAAGCTGTTCGCTGGATGACAAGACCCCCCCAGGTCTGATCATTAACATGCCCTTCACGTCTCTGATAAGCCCAAGGCGCCGCCTCTTGTGAATCTGACAGGCGACCAGGGGTTGAATTGAATTTCAAGGGCGCTACTGGCCGACTTGACTCAAGCTTTTGCAGGCAGCTGGCTCCACCGCGACTTATGGTGGGGCACCGCGTTTTCGAGCTTTTACACCCAAAATTTCTGTCTTGAGAGAGACGCGGGTCGGATTGAAGATCGACTATCGCCAACTTCCACTTTACGCGACTTGTCTTTGCCCGCAACTCTAGATCAAGATGCGTGTGGTTCTAGTGAGCGGCGGTGTCATCTCTGGTGTTGGAAAGGGTCAGTTTGATTTTCCCTTGGCCTCTGAAGCCCCTCACAATCCTTGTGATCTCCCGCTTTCACATGCGCGCGAGTTCCAGAGAGGGACCAACGATGGATGGCATGTGCTAATATTGGCTGTTTGATAGGAATCATCGGTATGATAGTAATACGAATACAAATAAACCTCTCTTACAGAGGCTGATTCTCATCTTCTAGCCTCTTCGGCCGGTCTCCTGCTCAAGACTACTGGTCTGAGAGTGACGGTATGAGACTTGACATTTCTCCTTGCACGGCAATATGTTACTAACACTCTGGATCCAGGCAATCAAGGTATTTTGACACTCTAGTGTACGATTGTCCCATAAACTAACCGAATAGATTGATCCGTACCTCAACATAGATGCTGGAAGTAAGCAAGAAACCCGGCTCTGAATCAGACTTATCAAGATACAAAGACTGACTGTATGACTTTAGCACTGGGCCCTCTCGAGTAAGCTACAACACAAGGTTGCTTATAAGTGGCATAAGCAAAACTAACGGCGGTGGCTTCTAAAGGCATGGCGAGTGCTTCGTTCTTGCAGACGGTGGAGAGGTATGAAACCTTCATTCTTTGTCATCTTCCTTTGAAATTGGCCAGAATTGACAATCTGTAGTGTGATCTGGATCTCGGAAACTATGAGAGGTGCGTTCATGACCCTACTGTTCTCTGCGAGATCCCGTCCTTCGGTGTCATCGAACCGGTGTCCTGACCGCGTACTTGCAGGTATCTCGGAATCCACTTGAACCGTGACAACAACATCACCACGGGCAAGATCTACCAGGCCGTCATTGAGAGGGAGAGGAAGGGCACCTATCTCGGCCGTACCGTCCAGGTCGTACCGCACATCACAGACATGATCCAGGAGTGGATAACTCGGGTCGCCAAGGTCCCTGTGGATGACTCTGGCGCCGAGCCAGATGTCTGCATCAGTATGTATCACGCAACCCAGTGGTATCTTATCTTCGTTTGCTGACTTCTTTCCTTTCCCAGTTGAGCTGGTATGTTCATCAATGCCATTGATTCATGAGGGAAACTAGATATTGACAGCAATCGCTTGCAGGGTGGTACGATTGGGTATGTGCATCTCAACCTGCATTTTGCGTATCTCGGAGATTTGACCGACTAACTTGATGATTCAGTGATATCGAATCTGCTCCTTTCGTCGAGGCCCTGGTTCAGCTGAGACACAAGCTGACCAGGGACCCCAACTCGTCATTCTTCAACATCCACGTCAGCTTTGTCCCCCTGTGAGTAGCCCTCCTGCGAGCTTGTTTGGATGCCTTGGAGTTGTGTTCCCAGGGCTGACCATGACATCTCTAGAATTCACGGTGAGGAGAAGACCAAGCCCACCCAGCATGCCATCAAGCAAATGCGCAGTGCTGGCATGATCCCCGATCTTGTAAGTCATCTCGACCTCTACATGGCTTAGCAATTTACTAAATGTCGTTACAGATTGCTTGCCGTTGTGACATCCCCCTCGAGAACTCGACCATCCGCAAGATCGCGTCGAGCTGCCAAGTCGACAATGAGCAGGTCATTGGTGTGCACGATATGGAGACCATCTACCAGGTTCCCCTTCTTCTTCATGAGCAGGGCCTGCTCCAGCGGCTAGAGACGGGGCTGGACCTCAACAAGCTGACGCTGGCACCCGCCATGACGGCGAAGGGCGACTCCCTCTGGGAGCTCTGGAAGAAGACCATCATTATGCCACCAGAGAGCGCCCCGGTTCATATTGCCCTTGTCGGCAAGTACACATCACTAATGGACAGCTACACCTCCGTAAGCAACCACCGGGACCCCCTTTGCCCACTGGATTCTGTACACCGTCTAACAAGGAACAGGTCATCAAAGCGCTAGAGCACGCGGCTATGCGATGCCGCCGGAAGCTGGTCCTCATCCCCGTCGACTCGGAGCACCTCGAGAACGCGACCCAGCAGAAGGACCCCGCCAAGTACCACAAGGCCTGGCACGCCGTCTGCGAAGCCCACGGTGTTATCATCCCCGGCGGCTTCGGCCAGAGGGGCACCGAGGGCATGATCGCCTGCGCAAAGTGGGCGCGCGAGACCAAGCGCCCCTTCCTGGGCATCTGCCTCGGCATGCAGGTTGCCACCATCGAGGTCTCGAGGTCGCTGTGCGGCCGCCCCAACGCCACCTCGGAGGAGTGGCACGACGGCGAGGGCCAGAACAAGGACGACTGGGCCGTCGTCTTTATGCCCGAGTCATCCAAGGAGTACGTCAAACACCCTTCGATTCTATCTGCCTCTCTCCCGTGACATGCGTAACTAACGTGGGCCACACAACAGGCAACTCGGCGGCACCATGCGCCTAGGCACCCGCCCGAGCTACTTCGAGCCCGGCACCGAGTGGAGCAAGCTCCGCGCCCTGTACAACGGCGCCGAGGTCATCCACGAGCGCCACCGCCACCGCTACGAGGTGAACCCGGACCAGGTCGAAGAGTTCGAAAAGGCCGGCCTCTGCTTCGTCGCCAAGGACGAGACCGGCCGGCGTATGGAGGCCTTTGAGATCAAGGACCACCCGTTCTACGTCGGGTAAGCCATGCACACACATCCCCTGCTTTGCTCTCCCCCATCATCTTGCAACTCGTACTGACTCGATCCCTCTTTCCCCCCCTTTTTATAGTCTGCAAGCCCACCCCGAGTTCCTCAGCAAGGTCACGGAATCTTCGCCGTGCTTCCTGGGCCTCGTGGCCGCCAGCGCCGGGGTTTTGGAGCCCATCATCGCCGAGGTCAAGGCTAACGGCTCGACGGAGAGGTAAAGGGGCTGGGTACTGCCAAGGATGGCATGAGTAGACAGCAGACTAAAGATTGCAGGTAGATCGACAAACGGTGTGGCGCATTTCTTCAACCGCTTTGATAAACAGGAGTACTCGCGTGCATTATATACCTCATTGTCACATACAATAAATAGATCAAGGCGCATTGGTCGGCCCTCTATGGTCAAGTTTCTGGTCGCGGGTCTATATCACACACATCACAATAAAATTATACAATCCGAAGGACAGAGCGTTGTGCGCACTTCCTGCAATTCCGCCACGGCGAAGATGATGTAGCTCGATACCGCCCTCCGCCATTGCACAGTCACCCAGACTTGTTTTCAAACATGCGGACCACAGGAGCTTCAAAACTAGAATGTTTGTTTTGTTTCATGATAGTAGCAGCAGTCTTCCACCCTTATGAGTTGTCATGAGCAACGTAGCCATCCCTTTTTTCCCTTTTGGATACCGCCGCGAGGGCCAGCGCCTCCTCGGACGAGGCCCCGCGAGAATCGAGAAAGAACACAAGTGATATCTTTTCAGTCATGCCGAGTAACGAGAGAGCTCGCTCACCAGTCCTCCCACCCAGAGAAAAAGAAGAGGAGCAGCCCCATTGATGCCCTTCGCTTCCCATGCTGCCTAACAGATCGTTGGTCGCCCGCAAGCCGCCCCCTGCCCTACCGATCCTTCCCTACAAAGATTCAACACAAAACTAAAATATACGCCAAGAAAATCCTCCAACTCCGCCACGGTAACACCGTGCCAGGGCTCTCGAAATCCGGTGGCTGCATAGAAAGAAGCAACGATAGAATCCCTCAAGGCATTCTGCCAGGTGGCCAACATCGGCGCACTGAGAGAGTAGGCATGAAACAAGCAAAAGCCATCTCGGTCATGTAGAAAAAGAATCTAGAAAATTTTGAGCCATACTTGCTTCTCGGAGCCAGTCATTCCAAGTCTTTTGATCCATCGGCAAGTAAGAGAATCATCTTGGATTCGGCTGGGATTTTTCTAGGCTGGAACTGACGACAAAACTATTGGCAACGATGCAGGTTGGTACCTGCTGCCAAATTCTGGGGTATCGCAAAGTCGCGGCTGCTGAACTCTCTGCAAGAGCTGTCGATTCCGCTTTCGTGGTGTTGATCAATTTGCCCGAAACAGCCGTCTCGCTTCGAGCTCTGAGTTGCTGGCCAGGAGGGCAGGAGTATAGTGCTGTAGACAAGCTGACCCAATATAGTCAACTCGGAGGATACTCTTGCGTCGTGCACGGAGCCAACCGCCGCGCACGACATGCTGAACTGATAGGTGCTGAGCCATAGCTTCAACACCTTCAGTCAAGCTTGGCCATCATTTCTTGCTTGGTCATCGGCGTGAAGTTATCAATGTCGAGACCTTGCGAAGCTAGAACGGGCTTGATGTGGGCAGGCACCAGCTGGGGGTTGAGATGCGGCGCAATAGACAGTTCTGTTACAAATGTCAATAACTGTGATATCAGAAACGTATCAGTCTGCAAAGACTCACCATGTCGAGAGAAGTTGAAGAGGGGCGGCAAGTCTCGTAGAGTGCCAGTCTGGTGTCTCGAGTCAGGCAGCTTGGTGTTCGCGTCGCGAATTTCGTCGAAGAAGGGGTGCACCATGGCATCAATGGCAGCCAGCCGTTCAGTCGGGGTGTACTCGAGCAGCCTTGCAATCAAGTCAATCGCGTTCGAGTCCGCCTTACGGAAAACCTTGTTGAACGGGTGGGGCTTGATTTGCGGGAACTTGTGCTCCATGTAGTTCGGATTCATGGTCCGGATCTGATCGCGGGTCGGAGTTCCCAACACCTTAATAATCTCCACCAGTTGATCGATACCAGATTCTCCCGGGAACAGTGGCTGGCCAAGCATCAGCTCAGCCATGACGCAACCCGTGGACCAGACGTCTAGTACAAAGTCAGCTTATGGTCTTGCTTGAGGGTGGCACCAGGTCTCTCTTACCAATCTTAGTCGTGTAGTTGGTAGCACCAAAAATGAGTTCTGGAGCTCTGTAGTAGCGAGAGCAGATGTACGACACGTTGGGCTCGTTCTCGACTAGGATTTTTGCACTGCCAAAATCGCACAGTTTGAGGATGCCGGTATTGGGGTCGAGCAGCAAGTTCTGAGGCTTGATATCGCGGTGGCAAATGCCTTGGGAGTGGATGTAGGCCAGCGCCCGGAACAGTTGGTAGATGTAGAGCTTGATCTCGAGGTTGGGCATCGTGGTCTTCATTTTGTTGAAGAACCTAGACGCGCGGTATACCGTCTCGGGCACGAACTCTTGAACGAGGTTCAAGTAGACTTCATCCTTCTAATTCAACTGTCAGTCCAAGCAAAGAAAAACAAAAAGGGCGCGACTCAATCTCGAGAACCCAAGAACATACCCTTTCGCCATTGGAATAATAAAAAGCCTTCAGTTGAACAATGTTGGGGTGCCGCACGATTCTCATGATTTGAAGTTCGCGGTTCTGTTTCAACGTTAGCCCAGGTGATTGCGAATATGCCGAGCAAGTGTACTGACCTTGAATCGCTTGTCCTGGAGTACTCGCTTGATGGCCGCGTCCTCGTTCGAAGGTGACAGCTTTGTCTGAAAGACGACACCGAAAGAACCGTTTCCAACGATCTTGCACTGGGTGTATTGTAGGTCCCTAGTCTCGCCTGTGATGCCATCCTGCACCTTTTCGCGGATGATTTCTGTCAAGAATGCCTATGTTAGCTTATGGAACAGTAAGGAGTCGAGCGTGGTAAAGCTCACCCCCCATCCGCAGGGTGTTGAAGGCCGCGGGGCGGTTTTGCGCCATCTTTGAAAAGTTATGTCTTTGACCGCTACCGTCTGTCGAGAGAAACACCGTCAAAAGCAGTGTCTATGCGTTGCAAAGTGATGATAGTCCTGAAGCGAGCCGTGATGGGCGATGGGTCGGGGAGATGGCTGAAGTAAATAATGGCGGGGTCTGCTTGACTGCGCAGACACCCTCGAAAAGTTGCTTCTTTTTCAGCACCGAAAACCCTGTAGCCGAGATGATTGGCGTCAAGACCTTTCTGCGGCTGCCTCCCGTGATGGCAACAAATGACGACTCTGCAGCGCTTTCGACACTGAAGGAATCCCCAAGCAATGAATTGCTGGAATGGTCGGCCGTTGGAGGAATGCAACGGGGCGGATCGCGCGAAGGGTAATTGCAGGACTAGCGAGGTAGCTTTCAATGTTAGAAACTCTGTCTGGGTGAGGTCGCCAGGTTGCGGTTCAGTGTTGCACCACGGATCGAGTACAACAAAACGAGGGAAATAAAAAAACAATAAAAAGTGGTGGTCGTCCTCGCAGCAAGAGAAGGCTGGGCTGGTGACGGAGGGGGGTGGGGAAAGACAAGGTGGTTTAGGTTGGGTGAGGTAGGTAGTGTGTGGAGAGAAGGGAATGAGTTGAAGGCAGTGATGTGTGTATTGAGCCGGGGGGCGGTTACGACACAAGGAAAGGGTGACGATGAGGGAAAAGCGCCGCGCCGACCAATGCGAGATGAGGTAGGCGGATCTCAGCGCCAAAAACCCGTGACAAGCATACGACCACTCTCTGAAGTGGATGAGATGGACGAGGTAATGCTCAGGATGGGGATGCGGCAGCAGTCAAGGGCAGGTAGTGATGCGAGTGGAGGGAGAGGGAAGCTTTTGTGCATATGGTGAAGCGAGGTGCCTTCCGGGTCATGCAGCTCATCATGCTCTCCACGGAACGGAGGGTGAGGATAGCGGCAGGTGAATGCGTCACTAAAAAGACAGGCTTTAAACCCCCCCCAAGCAGTTGTGCGGCTTAGGCAGACAACCGGCGGGCTGGCAAGTGTCCTGCTTTTCCTGGAGCTATCCCCTCAGTCCTCGTGCATTCCTTGGGGGTCAGAAGGCTGGTAGACTTGTTGCAGGACTCGCGTGCACCGTTTCGGGACCAAGCGAGGCGTTTTTGGGAGACTTGAACGGTCGGGATTGTCTTTGTTGTGAGAATGACAATGCTGGCGCGGGGCAGCAGTAGGTCATTTGTCGCTAGGGCGAGGGAGGGGTGAGGGGAAGAGGAATAATGGCAGGGGAATGAGAGAGTGAACAGAGGGTGAGATGAGGGTGAAAGATTTGGGGAAATCAAATCCAAGCAGTTCGGTTAGCACAAGAAAAAAGTGAGTACGTACAGGTAGAGAATCCTGTAGATATCGTGCTCGTGCAGCTGTCCAGACGCGCGGGGGGGCGGGTTTTCTGGAAAATCTGGAGGTGACAAGAGGAAAGAGATGCAAGCGACGGATTGAGGATTTTTTGCTGTTGTGATGGACGACTGACTGACAGGGACTGGGACTGGGACTTTGGCTCAGGCCGGCAGAGGAAGAGAGGCAAAGCTGAAGGTTTGCGAGGCGGGGCAGCCAGAACGGACAGGTGGGCGCGCGGGCGGTTTTATGGGTGCGAGGTCTTTTGAGCCAGGGGAGGGACCGGGGGGGCCAAGTGACCTAAAAACAAACTTGCTTGGAGGGTCCAAATAGCTTAGGTATTGAGGCAAGGTAAAAAAGGTAGACGTAGCCCAACTCAAAGCTCAAACCATTGGTCAAGGGCCTAGGAGTGAGTGCAAACCGGCGACTGACAGCAGGCCGGGGCGTGGATATTTTATGGAGTATGAGCTTGTAGGCAAGTAGATGCTCATCGACACTGGGACGACGACGGAGACGAGGTTACGATATCCTCTATGTTTGCCCGTCTAGGAGACCAACACGGTAGTCTCTGCTGGACTTATGATCGACACGGCTTCACAGCAAGACTTGATGAAAAGTGATGATGTTCGAAACAAGTGTGGGCAGGACAAAAATCGAGGTAAGAGAAAGTCAATTACTTCGTGGTCAAGCCAGGTCAAGCAAGGTACCAGAGAGAGGCAGACCATAGGTAGGTCACTTGGCCGTGACGTGATGGCGCAGAAGTAGCTGGAAAATCGAGCCCCTCGCAAAGCGGGCTGGCCACTTTGTACACTACGCCATGGGCTGAGGGCCGGAAACGTCACGATCACTCCTTTCATGGCTAACTAGACTACTTGTCCATCCTAGACGAAATGCTCTTTGTTCTGTTGGCCTCGACAGCTCAAGGATGCATCAGCATCTTGAGAGACCAGGGCGCTACCATCGCCTCCACGCTACCACTGCTTTACCACCATCACCACCACCAAAAACACAACTACCCATCACCAGCAAAGGCGGGAGGATAGGTGGTGAAGGATGATGGTGCAGTGGCAGGGCTATATCCCACGAGTAAGTCATGTCCAGGGTACAATGGCAAAGCTGCCTTTTTTCCACGTTGGGCAGAACCTGCATGTGAGATTTGAAACAATGTTCAGGCGCGCCATGCTGCAACAAATCGTGGCTTCGGGTTCAGGAACCGCGGGATGGGCTACGGCAGGTCTGCTTTGTATTTGGCCACAAAATGCCATCTCGTGTGGTGTGGATGAGGGCGCGAAACAAGATGGCCAACTGACGAGGGCATGAATGAGCGAGCTTGTCCCATCCATTGTTATTAGCGAGTGGTTGGCGAAGGTTTGCAAGTGTCGAGCAGGTCGAGGATGGGACCCGCCGAACTGGGGCTACTGCTCATGTGGTCAATCTCGAGACGGCCAGCAGGCGCTAAAGACTCGGCAGCGGAAGTCAAAATGAAGGCTTGATCTGCTGAGTGAGCCAATCCTGCAGGGTCTCTCTCGTGCTTTGGGTCGTTGGCCGGCTTTGGAGGCCACCAAACCCCATCAATGTCGATGTCAAGCATCTCCGGTTGTGATCCAACTGCATGTTTACCTACCCAGAGGAGGGCTTCACAATGCCGGCTCAGACGAATTGCGATGTCAATATCGCACTTTAAGCTGGAAATACCCAATCTGTGCCGGTGACACTGCGTTGTCATGTTCACTCCTACGGTTCTTTCTCACTCAGTGCTCGAAAATGGCTGATCCGCATCGCCCGCAAGGACTGATTGGTCCAATGCAGGTCAACTCGCAGATTTGGGTGTAAAGGTCTTAATTGGAAAATAAGGCCATGGGTGCAACCGAAGCTTGCCAAAGTGCTGGTGCACCTCATATGGTAAGTGATGCACTGTACTCCGAGCTGACTGAGGCACGCAAAGCCATTGACAATCTAATCGCATGTTTGAAAATACTGAGCAACAGTACTTTCAAAGGCAATGGTCTGTATTATGGCTGTCCAGCGACGAATCGCTTCGCAATGACAGACTGCTGTCCTGAATTTCTTTCCTTACGTCGTCCAGTGTGCCGCCGCTGGTTCAGGATCGTCTGACGCATGAGCAGGGATCAGGCTTGTTTCTGGCTCTATCAAGCCGACCCTTCGGAGGTAAGGTGGGTGGGAATTCACGAGGCAAATCCATTGCATCTCAGGCACGCTTGCATCATCGTTTCTGCACCACCAGGCAATTGACTGGAGATTTTGAGGCACTTGTGGCATGGGAGCTATCGTGAACTTCCTCTCTTCTGTAGCTCGTCGCGTGCTGGGTCCGCCATGGTACCTAGTCGGTCCGCGGAATGGTTTCCTGAGCTACCTCAAGTACTTGAAGTGCTTGGCCACCCAAGCTACTATGAACACCAATCTAGGCTCTTTGGAGGTCCGTCCGACACTAAGTAGTTGAGGTAGGCAAAAGTAGGATTCCCAGTCTCTGGTTTGCACGCAAGTGCGGGGCACCTTGGTCGACCAGGGCGGGGATCGTTCGTGATGGTGTGGGATGGTGGGTGCGTTCCAGGGTTTTTGGATGCGATGAATCCAGAAAATGGAGGAGAAAATTGGTAATAGACATGTTGTTGGTGGTACTATGTGGGTAATGAGGATTCTAGCACTTGTCCAGACAAACGTCCCAGTACACGCCGGTGCCCGCCGTTTCCTTGTTAGCATCGCGAGAGCAGCCGTCCTTGGCCAGAAAGAGCTACAGTCACGTTAATGGCACCTGGTACAGGGACGGCTTTCACCTTCGAGCATCATCAACTCCTTGGAGACATTGCGGGAGGTCGGATAGGCTCTGCTCTCGGGGCGTCTGGAGGCCTGCCGGGTCTCGCATGTTCCTATCCTCAGTATTGAAAGAGTGGATGACGGCGAAGCCAATCATGGAGCTATGCTTTAGTCCCATGCGGATAAGATAAGATCGACGGAACCAGACGAAAGCATGGCCGCCCGCCCAGAGGGCCCGATCACTGTGATGACTGGGTGGTCTGTTGCCAACCTATGATGCTCTCTGGGGGAGGTGACATCGTCACTAGATGCATCAGGTCGCCTGCCATCGACGGCCCGCCAGCATCGAGGAGACAACGGCTGGAGCTCCAAGAAGGCCGCAAAAGACCACCCGTTCCTGCTTGTGACCCGCCTGGAGAAGGCGAATCATTGGAGGCGGAGAGGCTCGGAAAACGCCTGCATTGCAGTAGACTGCCTGGCGCATGCATCGATTGAGAGAGCAATAGTTCCCAACGAAGCCACCTAGGATGGCACATGGCGGGCAGTCGTGATACCTGCACTGCAGGGCCAACGCAGGAATGCTGTCTTTGCTGGCTTTGCGTGGATGGGTTTTTTTGCAGATGTTTGATCTGGTCTCATGACCTCAAAAACGGCCGACGCTAGCCATGGGCACTCTTGCTCGAGGCCATTACCAATCGACAAAGACAAGCCATATGTCGTATGGGAAAGGTAAAGTAGCAAGTGGGTGATTGGTCAGATAGTTGACGGTTTGCCTTCCCGTTGTAACTACCTCAGTACCTAGCTGACCACCAAGGATTATCCCACTACCTAAGCGCATATGTATCAATCAGTTTGTTAGGAATTCGGGTAGAGATATTGAATTGCCTACCATGCTTCACCAGTTTTGGGCTTGGGCATGTTCGACTGGCAATTGCGGGACCCTGAGGCGCCAATCTCACACACCCATGCGCCTAGAGCTCCTCGTTCCACCCAGCGGACCAATACGGGAATTAGCAATTGAGGCCTCTCATTGGCGGGCGGGACTTGAAGTGAGCCTCTTGAATGAGCGAGCATTGAGCGAGCCTCTAAGGTCTGTTGGCACTAGCAGGGGGAGGTGGTTACTGCTTGTGCTCTCTTGCACCTCGATGCTGTCATGCCAAGCAGCCTGATGACCGACTTACCCGACCTAGTAGACCTGCTGGAGCAGCCACAATAAATACCATCAGCGATTCAAAAGGCACCAGAAGGAGAGCTGGAGCCCCATGATGATACCTTTGTCTTTGATCAATCGAGAGAAATAAAGGACTCACGGGATTCCCGGTACTGCGGCCTCGAAATGTTCAATCTCACGCCAAAGTTCCAGACTCTTTCGAGAGCCATTCCGCAGGTCCACATTTTGCATGCGAAGTAGGCCAAACCCTAACTGCTCCCAGGCGACAGACAGAGTGCAGAAAGGTTCGCGCCTCAGAGGCCAAATACCAAACGATCCAGCAATGATCCTTCTGGTCAGCATTCGCTCCGGACCGCGAGCTAGCGGCAAAGCTAACACCACCACGTGAGTGAACATTACAGATATCCCCTGCCTCATGATGCAGGTTCGACAAGTGGGATTGTTGGGACGGGACAGTCCAGACCTACAATATACAATTTGCCATTCTGCAAGAGAGCCCGAGCTAGCAGGCAATTAGCCCTTGCTTTGCTTGCAGTGGGCGAGCTACGCCCTACATGTACGCCATGGAAGAAGCGCCGCGTCAATCATATTGATCCAGCGTCTCCATCAAGAGCTCTCTGCCGCGTCATGGTGCGTTTCACGCGGTGCCGACTTCGCTGCAATTTTGCTTCGTAGCCTGGACTCTGTTATCCTTTCCATGTATGATTGGGGCTCAGGAGACTGGGCACGGAGCTGCCAGAGACTACGGGCTCGATACTTGCCTGTCAGATCCGTCCTTTAAAAGATCCTCGCGCCGCCATAGTCAGTACGTAGCTCTCCCGCACACCTGACCCCCATGTCAGGGTGCGATATCAGAGCAAGGGTAGGGGTCTCGCTGGCTGGTGACAGCGAACAGGGACCATAATCCCATTAGACCCTGGCCCCCCTGGGCCTGCATCGCTGGATCCATGTGCAGCCTCACGATGCCACCTGCATGAAAGCGGTGACGAGGAGCGAGTGCACAGACACCACCAACTTACACCTTATCATCTATCGAAATTGTTGATATCTTCACAGCCAGACATTTGGAATCCTGGCCTGCCATGTGATATCGACTGGATGTGCTCACTCTTGACCAGTCAACTGCCCTGCATGTTCTCGGTGAGCACATTTCACCTTTGGCCTAGCTCGGATAGACCGGTGAGGGTGAGGATGTAGTTGAACGGCGCATCCATCCATCCATACTTTGTGCATGCATCCCGCACGCCTTCCCGGGCAGAAAAACGCCTCTTCTATCTGCCTGGTCTCACTTTAAGCTATTAAGTACATAGTTCTAGACCATTTCCTCATCTCTTGCGTCGTTGATAAGGCCCAAGATTTGGGACGAATTGCTTGCACCAACACAAATTTCGTGAGACCACAGCCTCACTTCTCATGCAAGACACAAATCCTGAGACATGGCTTTCACAGCCTAGAAAGTATTCTGAAATGCGATTGTTGTTGAATTATTACTATCTTTTGACACTAAACCTCGTCTCACTCCAGACTATCGAGATATACGTCTGGTGGAGGGAACAAGGCCTTCCCAGGTTTTGTTCCGAGTCTTCACCTTACCGGTTTCCAAGCGACTGGTATCTTTACTTTTTGATCACATCTCACCCGCTTGCAGGACCGCGACCCTCCCCCTCCCCTCCTAGACGTATGGGATAAATCCATGCAATTTCGTACAGTGCAGATACATACGTCGCCGATCCACCAGTCCGATACGCATTGGTCCATCATCTGACGAAAACGAAGCCGACTTGTCAATGAGCGCCGTGTCGCGGTCGAAGTTCACCTCTTCAGATTTTGTTGCTCTGGCTGTGTAAATGGGACGACCAATCCCGATGCAGCAAAGATTTTTACGTACAGCATCTCGTCAACTTGCTGGCGTTGTATTGGACCGCCCCCCTCCCTTCTTCCATGCATATCCTGTTCCGCTGTCAGCGGCTCTCCCCTCCCGACCCTTTCGTTGCGAGACACGCACGCAGTTCTGCCCAAGCAAAGTTTTGGGTCCCAACAAAAAAAATCGAAGACAATGTAAAGCTGGCCAGTAAACGCCCTTTCTCAGTTCCGTTGTCACCATTGAGCCATGCCCTCAGCTCAGGGGGTGAGCATGAGCAGCCAGGCACATCTTGAGAGCCCAGCACGACGGAGAAATTCGACGCCATCGTGATACCCGAGCCATCTTTGATCTCGCGATTGGGGAAGCCTAATCCTGTCGTGCTACCCTTGCCCCTTCCAGCGACTTGCAGCGCGAACCTACATGGCAACACCACCAGACATGTCAGATCGCCTGCTGCGGTCGGCCCCGTGCTCCTTCGTCGAAAGGAGGTAAACATCGGTGGCTGATTACTCTCCATTCATTCGGGCTGCTGCTCTGCCTGATCCATCATAGACTGTAGAAGAATGGACTTCTAACATCGTGACAAATAGTTTAAAACTCAGTATCTCGATACAGAAATTAGGATCAAGCCCGTATGAAAGACGTGGCGCAATACACCAGATCTCTGTGCCCGATGAGATGGAACACTTGTCTCAAGGCGCTCTAAGAGTGGTCTCACATGGCCACTCTCAAGAGAGCCGAAAGGGGCTATTGCATGCGGTGACCATTGCGTAAAAATAGATCTCATCATGATATTCGACAGATCCTTTGCGTGCATTACAAAGACATGCCCCAGCCTCACTTCCCGGTCTTTTCGACCTGTTGACTACTGCAAGCCTCCCCGCCTCGCCCAGTAGAATCTGCGGCAACAGCCTGATGGTGGCGTCTGGCTGGGCAATGCCCGATCTGTGTTGCAAAATTTGCCTCCCATCGAAGCATGGCTGCAGCTATCTGCTGTGGTCATGCCAAGCATGCCTGTTTTGCGTTCTGGAGAAAGGCAGAAGGCAGCAGAGAAATCAAACCCGTGAGCATGTCGTTCACTTCCACCAGAACATGGGACTCAAGAATGAGAAATGCATAAGATTGGGTTCGTAGAACTCTGGGCAAATCGTAAGAGTTGAAGAAGAAAACAGTTCCAATAGTTCGCCTAGATGTGATAATGCTCAGTGATAGTACACAAAACGAAACCCGCTCACACAATGACATGAGTCCTCACTCCTTCCCCGACCTGTTCCACTCAACCACGCTCAGTCCAGACAACAAAGCCAGCACGATTATGAGAAAGCTTTGTCCCGGTCGAGTCGCCCATCCCACACAGTCAACTGCCCAGTGCTCACAGCGCCAGGTTGTACGAGTACTCGTCCTCCATGTTCTGGCTGATCCAGAGCACAACAGAGCTGTCAAACAATAGAGTCAGCATCATCTGCTGCAAAGCAAGAGAAAATCAAGGCAAACAGAGTCTTACCTCAAACCAACCAGGCCATTCGCGACCACATTCTCCACGCCCATCAGCATCATCGGCCAGCCGACGCCGGGCACCACGAACTTGAGCACAAAGATGCACACGCCGCCCGCCATGCCGCCCGCCAGGCTCGCGAAGCCGAGGAACAGCACGACGCGGGCCTTCCACGCCACCCCGGAGCCCGAGTAGCTGAAGCTGTCGGCCGAGAGGCGGGCCTTCTCGACGCTGTTGATGATGAGCATGCCGAGGGACGAGAAGATGAGCGGCAGCCAGTCGACAAAGGTGACGTGCACGTCGGAGCCGTTGCGCGGCGACTTGGACCAGACGGCCGAGTCAAGGAGGACGTAGAAGGCGATCGAGAACTGCCACAGCCAGAAGAGAGTGGTTAGCAATGAGTGCTAGGGTTAAGGCGGCGTAGACGAGCCAGGCCGAGAGCGCAGTCGGGCTTCTCGCCCCCCGAGATAGAACTTACCAGTGCGCCTGCCGCATACACGCCAGAGTTGCGCGCCCAGGCACTGTTGAGCCATTGCGGCTTGGTGAACTTCCACAGTCGCTCCTCAGACATGGTGGTGATTATAAGCCGAGCTCCGTTCGATGGACTCTGTAGGCGTGAGAAGAGACTGTCTAGCTGTCTAGACCGTAGAAGAGGCTCTAACACTGAAAGAAAAGACAGCTGTATCGCGGGCAGTCAAACTATGGCCGAATGTCGTTGATGCTGGAAGTTGGGACTGAGGTTTGAGGATGACGACTTGGGGTGGTGCGCACGGTGCCTTGATCAGCGAGCTCTCCGTGCGCTTAAGCCACCAAGTCGGCGGCTGGGAGGTGGGGAGCCTGACGCCACGTGATTCACCCTTTGGCATCATCGCGCTTGATGAGCATGTACAGATCCCATTTCTCAAGAGATGCAGTGAACAGGGAGTTACGTCTGCATACTGCAATTTTCACAAGAAATCAGATAGACCGAATGATTAGTTTCTATCCCAATGTAGTGGGAACAAAGTCGCTTCCAAGTACGTTCTGATTTGTTTCTACTCTAATGCCCATCACCTCGTCGAGTGATATATGTATGCCGGGTACCATTCCGAAACGCCTTCAATTGAACAACGGAGGAGGCGCAAAAATAGCCTCGAAACCTGCAACTCCAATGTCCGCCGTTCCGCTGAAGAACAAGAAAGCATACAAATTACTTGGTACTGTCAGAACAGTACGGGCTGGTCCCAAGACGGGCCTTCTGCCATGTGCATTGTCTCGGATTTCCAAAGCCAACCATGACTGCAAGGTCAAAAATAGACCGTCCCATATCATCCGTGACACATTCGTCATCCGTCAGAAGAAAACAAAAATTACTTTTACAAGCGGTAACGTGCTCGGTGTGAATAGCCTAGCTCCCGTTTGTTTGAGTCCGACATGGTTGTGGCTCCGACTGTCCGCTACCGCTGAAAGTGATGGGATCGTAATGTTGCCGAGACAAGCTCGATGAAAGATAGACGAGCAAGCGACTCGTCTTGACCGGATGGTACATTTGTACCATGAGATCGCAGACCGAAAACGAGAATCGTCCTTTGATTGCGAGTAAGCCGGGACAGGAAAAAATAACGCCGCCTATCCAGTGGTAATGCATCTCATACGTTTCTTGCATTGCAAGACATCGTGAAAGGTCGTGTTGGTATATCTCTATATCTCGATCGTCTTCATCGCGTCCTCTTTCGTCTCTGGCTGCTTCCCGTTGGCTTTTGCAGAGGGAACATCGGGCTCCTCCGAGTTCTGATCGCCATTCGTGGTAGGAGTACCGTTTGCGAGTGCATTCAGTCTGGGCGTGAAGCTGCCGTCACCGCTAGCCCTCGGCGTGTCCAGGTCGACCAGTTTCTCGCGCGCCTTGCCATTCGGGATCTCGAGCTCGGGAAGGGACGTCTCCTCGTTGACACGGGCTAAAGGACTTGGCTTCCCATAGCCGGGTCTGTTAGGACTGGCGAGGGGAGAGCTTGCGCTGAGTCGCTGCAAAGGCCGGCCACGGGGTTCTGCGTTGGGTTCAGTCGGGCTGGCGTAAGGCGAGCCAGGTGTGGTTGGCGATCCAGGGCCTCCAGGAACCACCGATTTCCGCTTGTTGACGCGACGCCCGTACTTCTGGTCTAGCCTCCATCTCAGAATATCAAAGTAAGAAGGCTCAACGCGCGTGGTCTTGAACTCGCGGAGCTTCAGCTCATTCGTGTCCTCATCGATATACCACTTGCCGCTGTTGAGATCGTCGGCAACAACACCCAGGAAGGCAGCCCACGATTTAGCTACCACGTACTTGGTGTCGTAATCACGGCCGAAGAGGATAATCTGACCCCAACGACCAGAGGGTCCAGGAGCCAGATCCACCGCGAGGTTGTTTCCACCCCAGTCGCGAACAAGAGGGATCCAGCCGGGGTGCGCGTAAGCCTTTCTCACAGCGTTCGGAGGAACACAGTCCTGGCGAGCCATCAAGTTCTCACGCCACGCGCCGTTTCGGGGACCAGGAGAGGCACTTCCAGCGGCTCTAGAGGAAGATGCCTCGCTGCTGCTTCCACCCAGGGCCTTGGAGGGGGCCGCCGGTTTGGCAACAGCCGCGGTCTCTAGAAGGAATTCTTGATTGACTTTCCTCCAGTTGTCCCATTCTTGCACGATTTCCTCGCAGTCAAGCAACATAGAGCTGAAGATGATGCCGGTAGGTATGCCACCGCGTTCTTGTCCATCATGGACCTGTAGCGACTCGCGGACATCCTGAGGAAGGGAGCAGTCGAGTTGGTGTTCGAGTTCGTTGAGATCGTTGGTGGTGCAACCCTCGCAGATCTGGTCCCATAGTTCAGGGTAGTTCTCTTCGGCCCACTGATCAATCCTGGACCACGAATGCTCTACAGGAGGCGGTGGCGGAAGACCGTCTTCGAACGACTGCATAGGTATCTCACCAGCTGGACTCTGGGTCTCGAATCCATCTGTTTGACTGTGGCGCCGTGCGTTCTCAGATCGAAGGCCAGGCGAGTATGGGCGGCCGGGGCTCATGAGGGCAGGTGATGGCATCGCGCCCTGGTAAGCGGTGTCATTCATCCCGGCAGTAGATAGACGCCTCTGCTCATCTGTGTAGGGTGAAGTGATGTCGGCGCGCGATTCTGAGGCAGTGGCGACAGATGTGAGACCCATGCGGCCTCCCTGATTAAGAGGTACATGGCGGCCGGTTCGGTAGGGAGATTCGGTGGATGAGTCTGTTGATGTTAGCGATAAATGTTGCTTTTCTCAGTTTTCAATGCAGAGTTCCAAGGGGCAAACATACGTCGGTCATAACTGGTCATAGTATGCCAGAAGGACTTGAAGGTGTTTCCGATTCCGAAACCGAACCTGAAGATGGCAGAATGCCAAATTAGTATTGCTTCCCGTCTTCCAAGGTGAAGTGGCACGGTCTCCAGGACATACAGACGATGACAATAGGCGGCGGGGGGAACTACTTACGATGAAGCCATGCTGGGCTGACGGACTGCAGCGATCGACGCGTAAGGTCGAGCTGCGAAAGTGGTAAAGGAACGCGATTGATGTCTTCAAGGGTTGGATTGTGGAAAGGGGGTTGCGGAGTTGGTAGTGGGCCTTTCAGTGAAGTTTTGAGGGAGCTGAATGGCGCCTTCCAGGGAGTAAGGGCAAGCGAAGGACGGTCGTCGAGCCGCAAGGGGGTTCTGCTGGGAAAGCGAATGGAAGATTGGAATTCGCGGGCGCAAATCGCCGTCGTGGTCAAGCGCGCATAGAAAATGGCCGTGATCCTGCGCAAAAGCCGTGCCGGTTCTCCAATGTGTTTATGTTTGGCTGTTGGAATTTTGGGAGGTGGCTCTGCCAGTAGCGCCGAGGACAACAGTGCCCGTACCTTTAGTGGTCGGCGGTCGGCTTTGTTCTTTTTTTGCACAAGTCGTTAGACCCCCGTGTCAGAGATACGAGTTAGCTTGGCAAGACCGTTTCCCCCTCTTTGGCGTCCTGCAGGTAATTGACTGAGAAAGACACGCAGATCTTTGGGAGTGTCACAAGAAGAAGAAAAAGAAACGAGCGATGACCCTTTAGAAGGGAAAGAAGGAGGAGGTTGGCGAGAGACGTGGTAGAAAAGCGACGACGATGACGACGTTGCAGTGGTTTGGGGGACGGACTGGGAGAACAGACAGACGGACCAGGCAGGGAAAGGCAACGGCCTGGTAAGGTAGTTTTATTAATTTTCCAAGGTTCATCACCATGCGGATTGACAGCCAAGGGGAGACGGACTCGGGAGAGCGAACCCACGTACTGGAGTAGGGACAGGGACTTGGTTCTCTGGCTGGGTGCTGGGGGGCAAGTCTGCCGTCCATCGACATCCTGTTCCTGTACTTCCTTTCAGACAATCTGCGAAAGCTGCACGAATGTGGCCATGAAAGTACTTTCAATTACATGGACAGGCCCCGGTAAGCTGGAGTACCGGAACCTGAGATCCCCAAATTCCCACCGTTCCACGCCGACCATGGAATGGCCACGCACCACCACCACCGTCACAGAACCCCAAGACATCAGGACACGCCGGGGGCTCCATTCAAATCGCCTTAATTTTTCTGGTTTAATGGGCCAGAGGAGAAAAGCGCGAACTAGGACCCGCTATTCAGGTTACCTGGTCCTTTACTTCACCTCACCAGATTCTGTCTCCCTATTGTGACATCTACGAGTAAAGTAGTCGAAGATAGATCCATCCATCCAACTTTATTAGCCACCCCTGGCTCGGTCTTACTGAATTTGCCGATATGAACTGGCACAGATACCGTACTTATTAAGTGCTTACCTTCCATATTCTAGACGTTTACCAGTAGTTTTCCTACCTTGCGCCAGATGACTATCAGTGCCACAATTCGGCGTCTCCAGTCAGCCCATGCGCGCCATGAATTATTTCACTTAGTAGCTATTGAAATGCGAGCCTCGGGGTAGGGGTTTCAAGGTCACTGCATGTGGCGAGCAAAGCGGCACTTTCCCCTGTTCAATCTTAGGGGCAACGTGGGGTTGGAAATAGAATTGCGAGCAGCTCTGCGACATTGGTCTGGGGTGAGAGGCATGCAATTCGATACCACGAATGGCCTCCATTTTCGCTAAAGCCCCCTAATGTTATCAAGCATTGCTGTCGCCTCCTTGGCCCTTACCGACAGATTTTGCCCCTTCTTTAGGGTCAATCACATTTGACAACCTCTTCTCTTTTACCTCCTCAGGGGTTTGTCTGGTTGCACCAAGTTTGCGCGGTTGGCTTGGAGATGGCACGTCATCCATGGATGTTGCAGACAAGTTCAGGCGCCCTACAGGCGCCGCAGCCAATGGCCCAGGCTTGTTTCATGCGGAGGCACAGAGACGGCGTCGATTCGCAACGCCTCGTCCGTCGCACCTTTCTTGATGTGGCTTCTCAACTTGTTGCTTGCTTACCCCAGCTTGCCAAGCCAGATGCCGGTGTTTGCCGCTGGCTGTCCATTTGTTGCACGCGTCCTCCGTTCCAAGCAGATTGGCAGGCCCGTCTGCCTACTGCAATTCTGACAAGCCTTTGACAAAAACATAAAATCGCTCTCCTTCAGTCGCCTTCGCAGATAAGGCCAGCCAATGGAAAATGCAGGCACACACGCCCGGCCTCTGTGCTAGTTTGGGGCGTAAGTTCCGCTGGTCTTGATCACTAACCTCGAATGGCGCAAAGATCGTCATCGCCATTCTCTCCCCAAAGAGTAGCACAAACCTATTAAAAGCAATCGCCACTGGGAAATAGTCAGGAACCGGGTTTGTAGGTTGTCGCTTGCTGCCGAAGTGTTGACCGTCAGTCTTTCCGACTGGAGTTGCAGTGCTGTGCAAAGCTCAATGAAGGCAAAAATGTCATGGCTGGTCGTGTCGTGCAGGGTTGGTGACGCCAATGATCTGTCATGGGACGGTAGATGACTGCCATACTTGGCTCTGCCAATCTTTTGTTATTGACCATGATTCTACCCCGCAGTTTCAAAGATCAGCGCGAAGCTTCCAACAAGGCATTATGATCTGTCAGCAACAAAGAGCTGTGACTTGCGAGCTTGAATCCATGAAGATCGACAACACATAAACCACCCGACCCCAGGTCTCAGTTTGACTCGGGCCTCCCGCGTCGGCCCTTGCCTTCGAGGCGCCTCGTGGTTCAGATAAACTTGCACCGCCATCAGTAGAACTCTATTTGACGCCACAGCAGGACAAGGAGGAAAGCTCCGACCCGGCGGACGCAAGTGACCAACCATCCCGCCCGCGCAATCAATGCCAGACTACTCAGTGTCAGCTGCGTTTGATCCCTGCCAATGCCCTTCGATCTTACAGGTCCAGAGAGTTTGCCTCCCAGCATCATTATTGCTGTCCATCCCACGTTTCGGCACTAGCTGGGCATATGAGGCTCAAGTGGAACAGGCAGTCGTGCCAAATATAGCTTCGGTTGCTGATCGTAGAAAGGTTTGGAGAGACTGGGTGGCAATTTGAGATAGATCACGACGACGCCGCTGCGGCTCTGCATGTGTGTCAACATATTTGAATTGCATAAGCCGCCATTCGCCACGGAAATACACAGGCTAGTCCTATACGCAAAGCAGCAGCAAACGTGCAAAGGGCACGGGTTGTATCCGGAGAAGTTACAACAAGACGATTATATCGTGTCCCCCTCAGCTTTGCCACATGTGCTCGCTCAGCCCCAAGAGCTTGTCTGCCATCTGCCTCCTCGCAGCATTCTCAATGCCCCTCTCCGGGTTCGACAGCTGCTCCGAGTAGTACAGCTCGACTAGAGTCTTCAACTCGTCGTATGTGAACTTCTCTGCATCATCGCCGGCCCCTTCCTCCCCATTGCCTGCGGCTGCAGCATCGGCCTTTGCCTTCTCGACGATAGCATCGGGGCCCTTGTCAAACAGCGCATAGTAGTTAGCTGCGCGCGCGAGGTTGACACCTTCCTCGATATTCTTAAGGTTTTGCTGCAGGACCAAGATATTGAGCTGCATACGGCTGCAGCCCTTGGCATTCATAGGCGATGTCATGGGCGCATTGACGACGAGATAGGTGTTTATGAGAAGTCCCAGGCCGGTGCGAATGAAAGCCACCTCGCGATCACGGAGGAAGCTCGTAACTGTCTCGTCGTACACGACCAGCTCAGAGTTGAGTGAAAGAATCTCCGGATCCGGCTCACTGACGTCCTGGTCTAGTAGGTAGGGTGCTGTCTCCGGATCCAATGCCACCCGGAGCGAGTAGGCTATCCTGCAGCGAATTTCCATATGCAGGGTGAGGAGCGACGTAGCCGCTAGTTCTTCGTACGACGATACGATACTGTCGAAAGATCTTGTAGATGTTAGCGGGCATCTCGGTATTCATGGGAAAATCGGTTCATCCACTTACTGCACTGTCTCTTGAGTCATAGGCAAATAGACAGGCCCTTGCTCAGTTGCTTTGTTGGGATCGTTCAGTAGCGTCCAGCGCCTCTTCTCCGGCTTGGACAGGCTTGACCGTGAAGAGTCTGTGTCCTGGCGCGTGATGTGACGCAGACCGGAGATCTTGACCGCGAGCCATTTCATGCTTGTGTATAGCAAGCAAAGCGAGGAGATTGTGTCGCGGTCTGAGATGACATCGCTCATGCCGAGCCTCTTCCCGTTGGTCTGTACGATGAGAAGCCCGATTTCTTTCTCTACCAGCTCCCGGTCCAAGTTCTCCGACGTCCATAGATTTTTGATGGTCTCGAGCATTTCACTAGGATCAGTCGCGAATACCGCAGATGCTCTCAACGTCTGCGGATCCGATGCCTCCTCCTGAGTTTTCGTTACCAGAGCCTTGAACCAGCCGAAACAACGGTCGTAGTAACGCATCATTTGTGTGATGATGAGAGAGCTCAAAGCTTGGTCGTGTGGTATGGTTCCTAACATACGACAGAATGCCGTGACAACGGCAAAGAACGCAGTCGAGCCTTTGAATACGGGCCGGCGGGCCATCTGATTCCAATTTGAGTCTTGCTGGAAGGCATCGGCCTCACCGAAGACTGTGTCGCTAAGCTTGCCCAGAGTCTCGTCCAGCTGCGGCTGAAACACGTTAACGAGGAAGTTATCCAGAAAGCTGGTCAAAGTGCTGGTCGCTAGATCAGAGCCCGGTGGCACAATGTTCTTTAGCCTCTGGAGAAAGACGAGCGTAGGCGGAAGAAGAAGGCTCATGTTGAATACGCTGGGCTCGACGAGAGACTTGTAAATGTCGCTATTCTGCCGCGCACTCTCGTAACCTATAGCGCTCTTACGTGAGTTGTCCAAGGAAGCTCGGCTGCCAACCTGGGAAGCCTTCTTATCGCCCCCAGGCTTCCTTGAGTTGCTGGTCAATCCTGGAACGGCGGCGCGTATAATGCCGTCCAGAGCTTCATACTCAGTCGCCATCTCGACTGATTTGGAGTCTGCTTCAGAAAATTTGAACAGATGTTCTCTAGAACTCGACACCTTGCCATTGCCGTTGGTACCCATCCTCTGTGAGTTGAACTGGTAGACATCGGCATCCGTAGTAACATAGTTGTGCAAAAGAGATCGAATCTCGTTCTGGTAGAGATTCCATAGCTCCTTGAAACTGCCCAACAGTGCGATGTTATTTCCAGACCCCTCTCGTCGGATGAGAGCTTTGATGTACTCATGAAACACGCGATGACCCTCTGCAATAGCTTCGAACTTGCCGTACAGTGACCAGAGCAAGTCGTAGATAACATCAGCCCGCATCTGCGTCTCTCGGCCACCGTACACGTGCAGACCTTGCGAGCCGGCCATGTCGCCTCGGAGGGAGCTCGGATGCTTCTGGTCAACCTCGTTGACAGTCTCATTGACGATGCCAAAGAGCTCGACCGGAAGCCTCTGCTTGAGCTGCTCAACAGCACTCTCCAGACGTCCCAGCTTATTGAGAGATTCCACCAGCAGAGACACGTAGTAGAAAGTATCTGCTTCGGGGTTTCGTCCGGGGTCCTCCTGCACTGCCTGCTCGAAGTCCATGGAGTCCATCACCATATGGAAGGGCAGGACAGCCACGGAATCTCCAAAGTTCTCGTTGTATGCACCTTGGTTCTTTGCCAAGTTCTGCCACCTCTCTTGGCAGTATGGCGACTTGAGATACAGGTGTTCGTGCAGCTCCTCTACCAAGATATCCATGAGAGCGGTCTCTTGATTCGCTAGGTAGCTCCGCAGCTCGCTCAACGCACCAATGTTGTCAAGCTCGGGTTTCCGCAACTTCCGCAAGGCATTCTGTAGCACCTCGACAGCCGTTAGGAAGCGCTTCTCCGATATCCTTGCCTCGAGCTGGTCAGGCACCTGCCGCAGCTCCTCCAACTCGCCCAGCGTTTGAAGCAAGTCATCATACATCTGTGAAGTAGTGTATAGCTTCTTGAGCTCAGGATCCGTCGTGCAGAGCGCGACCTTGGATGAGGCCAAAGACTCTTTCAGCTGACGGACCTTCTTCTGAGACGCCTGTATGCTGCCTTGGATCTTGTGAAACGTGCCGATGGAGCTGTTGAAACCTTGATGGTAGTCGTGCACAATACCCTTCAGTGAATCCTGTAGGTATTGGTGAGTTTGCTGGAAAGCGCGATATTCGTGAGCGCGCCCAACAGAGCTTGGGTCGAGCAGCTGTAGCGCCAGTTGCACCGGGATGCAGTCGTTTTCGCACATGGCAGGCCAATCTGCCTTTATGTGCTCCAGCACCTGGCCTATCTGCTTCTCTGCATTCGTCTCATATCCCCTCGATGACTGTGATAGCTGCTGCTGTTGCTGTCGGTGTCGAGAGCTCTGGGCAGGAGGTGGGCCACGAGAGGCTACCTCTCGCGGAGCTGGGGGATTGTATCGGTCGCTCTTGTACTCGTCGCCATATGGGTCGTAATCGCCGCCATTGTCCTGCTGCCGGCCGAAATTACCGTACCCGTTCCCGTTGCGAAATGAGGCGCCGTAACGGTTCGCCATCCTGGCGCATTCGGGTTCAGTTGATCAGTCCTACGAGCTGTTGCATGGCAGCTTGACGCGTATCAAGCTGCAAGGCTTGCGCATTAAGGGTGCGTATGGCTTGCCCGCGGTCCCTGTGTCTATCTTTCGACAGGTTTCGCTGCACAATAATCGTATCAATGGATATCGTGGCGGATTCCGGGCTAGTTGTTGGGAAAGGGAGTATTGAATGTCTGGCATTCAACGTCTGAAGTCTGACGTCCGTCTGGTGGGTTTGGGAGGGAGGTCAATGGCCGTGCGTCCAAGCGCGGCTGGGCAATGCGCCAAACGAGATCCCTGTAACACCAAAGTCTCCCCATAGCACCCACCCCTGGCTGAATCCACCCAACTCGAATATTTGATCAAAGCCCATTGCTCGGCCAAACCCACTGTACTTAGCAGCTTTTACGTTTTCATCTTCGCGCATTAATGTAGCAGGATTCAAAAGCGGTTTCAATGAGGGTATATTGGGTGCATCATTCACTGCTGCGCTGAAAGCTATGTGCAGAGCTGCCCAGGACAATCCGGATTTCAATCATCCCCCAACTTGTTCACGCGTTTCTTGGTCTTGACCTTCTTCGGACCTCCTTTGAAGTGCTTCTTACTCGACATGAGTTGCATCTCCTTCGGGTCCAAACCGTTGTCAAGTGCGTACATGGCTTTTGCCTTTCTTCCAGTAAGCTCCTTGCCTGCCGCACTGCCTTGTTCGGTATACTTGTAGTTGAATGGCCTACCCAGATGTCCTCCATTTCTACTGCCGCCAGCGAAGAAGGTCTTGTCCAAGGACTTGGACTTCGGGCCAGCCGGCAGGGGTATGAAGTCAGAGTCCGCCACAGAGGTCGCGTCGTCCCCTGCTACGGACATCGTCTCCATGGCATGCGAAAGCGCACCCCGCCGCTTCTCTGGCAAGTGTGCTTCATCGTAGAGCTCGCTATTGAACTCGTCGGCATCGACATCACCTGGTGGGGGGTGACAATACAGTAGTTTGCCATTGACATAGTCCTTCAGGATATATCTTGCAGCTCTCGACTCGTCAGGTTGGCCCAATCCAGTCTTGGTAAAGCCTCGAGCTCGAGCATATGACATGAGCAGCTCCTCGGCGGTCGGGACACCAGTACCTCCTTCTTCAAAGGGTCGCGTGCGGATCTGAATGCCGTAGACCGCCTCTAGGAAGGGCTGCGGTATTCTTTGGGCAACAAGACCAGCAGGGCCGGTGAACTCTCGAAGCTGGTCGATGGGAAGAACGCCATTGCAGACCAGATCGGCCTTGGTCGTCGCAAAGTTGGGGAAGACTAGACCAGGGCAATCGCAGAGAATGACCTTGTCGCTGAGGTGTATGGTCTGGAAATGCTTCGTCTTACCGGGCGTTGATGACACCGATACCTTCTTGGCGCCGATGAGGGCATTGATGGTGGACGATTTTCCAACGTTTGGATATCCCACAAGACCGATTTGGAGCTTGTGATCAGGGTCTATAATGTTTGTCAGCCATGATCCACGCCATGATGGTTGTTATGCCTGACGTAACATACCTGCGTTCTCCGGCGCGTGTGACAAGAATAAGTCCTCCAGCTCATCAACCGTGAGGATGCTTGTGTCAAGGTCTCCATCATCCAGTGTCCGGCCTCTACTGCTCTCTGGTCCAGTATCCTGGTCATCCGCCTCGCTGTCTTCATCCTCTTCCGAATCCGAGTCGAGCCCTTGATCGAGCTGTGCGCCGCCCTCTCGAACCTCTTCCCCATCTTGAGACTCTTCATCGGTTTCCTCGTCCTCGAACTGCCTCGACTCATTCGCTTCTTTGGCCAGATGGGCCGAGAAGAACTTGTACGGGATTTTCGCATCTGAAAGACAACGTGCCCACGCCTTTCTTTGTCGGTCGGTCATCATATCAGCCTTGTTGATCAGGAGGAGGTTCTCCTTGCGCGGGTCCACATCCTTGACGTATAACTCTAGGTCTTCGGATCGGAAAAGAAGCGGGTTTCTCGCGTCCACAATCTGAACGACAAGATCTGATCGCTCGATGACTCTCCATAGTTGTCTCCAGACCTCGAGGTTCCGCTCGAAAGGCGTCATGAGTAGGTCTTGGTTCTCTTGCAGCTCGGCCAGCCCTCGCCTCCAGTTGAGAAAGCTCTCTCTCTCTAGGGAGTCTAGTTGCTCCGGAGACGTCGAAGCATCCCAGTGCGGCCGTCTCGGCACAGTCAAGTTGGACTTGAGATCCTTGTGCCTCCTCAGTGCCGTACGTTCCTCTTTAGCAGACAGCAGGTAAGGGTTCTTTTGGTCGACGTGTATGATCTTGACGTTGTTCATCTTTTCGGCAGTAAAGTCGGTTCCGGCAAGCTCTGCAGTCGCGAGGAATTCGTCCAAAGCGCCCTGTTCGGTAACAGAGCGCATCTTTACCCACCCGGCCTCCTCTTTGGCATTGGTGACATACTGGACAATATCGTTAGCTACAGCCTGAGAAAGGTGCGCCATGGGTAGACCCATACCTGTTCACCAGTGGCATGGTTTGTGCGAGTGATGCCCCCTCCTTTCCTTCTGTCTGAGCCTTTGCCTTTGCCAAAACGGTCGTTCATCAAAGTGTTGCCGAGCCCCACGGCATTCTTCGATTTTGCGAGAACCATCTTGCCAGACGAGACTATCGCAATAGTTGTTGGGGGTTCTGGACAAGTATCGGGGTTTCAAGTTGGATTTGGTATCAAAAGCACTGTAGACACAAAGGTATATGGTATCACCGTTGCTTTTTTGAGGGTTTGAAAGTTGCAGTCAAGTCACAGGCCGACGCTGAATGTTTTGAGGCGGGCGCAACGGCCGCTGATTAATGGCGGGGCAAAATCAAATTCTCAAAACTTTCGGGCTATCGCGCTGGAGGACCCCACTGCCAAGCAGCATTTGTGAGGGCCAGCCTAGGTCTTTTCTATACGATAAGATAACGATAGCACCAGTCCCCGCCAGAATTTATTTTTTATCGCCAGGATGCCCGCATTGTGGAGGAGATATAGACATTGTCAGGCTCACAAGATCTGAGGCTGATTCTGCGAAAAGAACCACAGCACCCAAAATACAGAACAAAGTCATCCCACTACCACAATCAACTTCCCATCTACTATCTTAAGGAAACAACTCAATCATGGCTCGCGGCAAGTGGATGTAAGCAAGCGCTGCCGTGTAGGACTCACCTTGGCAATGAGCATGCCCGACTAATTTGATTCATCTAGCGATAAGAAGAATGCCTCGCATTTCACGCTCGTCCATCGACCACAGAACGACCCTCTCATCCACGATGATTCGGCACCCTCCATGGTCCTGAATCCTACGCGACTGGGAAATGCATCAAAAGTCAAGAAACTTGGCGATCTCGCTTCGGAGCTCGGCTCTGAAGCGGAAGAAATCCGCGAAAATGAGGGAGAGGCGGCCAACTACGGTGTCTTTTTCGATGACACTGAGTACGACTATATGCAACATCTTCGGGATCTTGGAACGGGCTCGGGAGAGGCAGTCTTTGTCGAATCGACGGCAACACAGAACAAGGGGAAGGGCAAGGCGAAACAGTCGCTGGAAGAAGCACTTCGGGAGATGGAGTTGAAGGACAAGTCCGAGGGTCTGCTAGGTGAAGACATACTGCCTTCGAAAAATCTACAACGGGCGACATATCAGACCCAGCAAGAAGTTCCAGACGCCATCGCTGGCCTCCAGCCCGACATGGATCCGCGGTTACGAGAAGTTCTAGAGGCTCTAGAAGACGAGGCGTACGTAGACGACGATGACGACATCTTCCAGCAACTGGCAAAGGACGGGGCGGAGATTGACGAATACGAATTCGACGAGTCCAACCCCGAGTTCGAGGAAGACGGCTGGGAATCAGATGACACGGCAAAACCGACCAAGGAGTACAAAGACGATAGCGAGGTACCAGATCTGGTCGACACGACGTCTGTTCAGCCCGCTCAAGGCCCATCGGAAGACTGGCTAGAGGACTTCAAGAAATTCAAGAAGGACCAAAAGAGTATGAGCAGAGCTGCCGCACCTTCACATTCAGAACTTCAGTCATCGATCTGGACGACCACTACCAATGGAGGGCGGCGCAAGAAGAGGAAGGGTGCGCTGACCAGTCAATCTGGTTACTCGATGACATCCTCATCGCTCGTGCGTACCGAACAACTGGGTATCCTGGATGCAAGATTTGACAAGATCGAAGAGGAGTACAATGCAGACATGGACGATACCGGATCCGTATCGGCTATATCCTCGGTGTCTAGTGTCCAGGGTCCTCTGAGATCTGATTTTGACAACATTCTCGACGACTTTCTGGGCAATTACTCAGCTTCGGGAAAGAAGCATGTCAAGAAAGGCAAATACCAGACTGGCCTGGAGCAGCTGGCAGAGATCAGGAAGGGCCTCGGACCGGCAAGGATACCTAACCGATACAAGTAGACAAAGCAAGAGTCATATTCATCAGCCCCTGATCATTTGGCTCCATGACTCTGAAAGCCCAAGATCTTGATTGATACACACATGAGATACCCGTAGCTTGCGACTTTACACCCCCTTAGACAGTTAGGCAGTGATCGTCTCGATAACTAAGTACTATATATGCAAAGATGCTATTTTACACCTGTCAAAGCCTGGAACACACCATTTAACCACTCCAGTAGTGTTTGTACAATTTGACTGCCTTCATCACATTTGTTCACCTTACCGCCTTCGCGTTACTCACCCTTCCTTACACACAGGTTGCAGTCAACGATCACGTGTGACTGGGATCTCGCCAATGGTGAAGAGTCAAGATCGGTGGGTCCTTCAGGCAAGCTTGAGGGCGGGTCTGAATGGGGAGCTTGGGCCACCTCTGGCTCTGACCGCCTGCGCTAGTCTGGGCGGTAAGACGCGGCAGTACCGCATCCGGCCTCGCCAGGTGCTTTGTCGCGATGGAGTTATTCACCTTCAACACCAAGAGTCCTGGCCGCGCGCACCACGATAACAGCCATACTACCGCCAAACTCGACCCCGACGATTGACAATTGCTTCCTATCGACAGATTGCAAGCTGCTTGACCATTATGAAGGATTTTTGGAGCTATTCACCACGACCGAATCAATAGCGCGCTGCCCGATGGTCAGCACCGACAATAGCCACAATGGCATCCTTTGGCGGTGGCATCGGGGGTCCGTCCTCAGTCCGAAGTCAGAGTCCATTCAGTAAATTGAATAGTAAGTGAATTGATTTCGAGTTTCACTTAGAGATGTCTTTCCACAACAAGTTCAAACCTCCGTCTTTCTCTTTTACCCTCCCCAACCACATCATTTCCTGCTTCCTCCCAACATCTCTCGACAAAGCACTCTTGGTATCTTGAAGCAACTTGAATCCTTTTTCAAGATGCCTCTTCCAATCTTCCTTAACGTCATGACCGCTAGCGGTCAGCCGTTCAAGCCGGAGATGAAGAGCGCTTTCGCAGATACTATTTGGGAAACACAGGCTCCCAGCAACTCACAACCACACGGCCCTGCGCCCAAGAAGCTGGCTACTCAAGTCAACTCGGCTTCGTCGACGGCTACGTCCTCGGCGAGACCATTGACCAGAGTTCAGTCCAGCCACGTCAGCGCCTTCTCCTCCCCCTTGACTACACTCGCCGCCTCTTCGTTTCCGTCTTCGCCCTCATCTTCCCCCGTCTCTTCTTTTTCCTCCTCCTCTTCCTCCTCATCGTCCTCAAGCACTACGGCGACCTCTATCTCATCGAATGCCTCTTGTGCTCCCTCCTTCTTGATATGGCCATGGCGAGAGCCTGTCAAGAATGGAGAGGGCGTGGGGAAAGCCACCTTTGAAGTGGACAAGCTTCTACTCACCCACGATGATGACATGACTTTCTCCGAAATCAAGAACCAGATGTTCATGGGAAATACGCCTGATGTTGTTTCCTTGGAAATGGCCATGGAGAGGCTGACCCTCGAAACCCCAGATACTGAAATGGCTCAACCGTCGCCTGCTCTGCCGGCTGCTGCTGCCCCGGTCCAGAACCCATTTACGTCTGCCGCTCAGCCTGCCGTTTCCAATCCGTTTGGAGGCTTCGGACAGCCGTCGGGCTCGAAACAACAAGCACCAGCCCCACCGGCCAATCCTTTCAAAGGTCCGATGCAGACTTCTTTTCAGACTTCTGCGAACCCTTTCACTGCGCCTGCTCAGCCCGCAAATCCAGTGAATCCGTTCGCTCCGACAGCAGCTCCTTTTTCGACTACAGCCCAGCCGGTGAATGCAGGGCCAACTATGCCACAGACATCTATCATGATGCCTCCACAGACTACCACTGGCCAACAGTCTGTCCTGCAAAACGCCCAGACCCAATCCTTCACCGCATTCGGAGCAACGAGCTCACATCAGGGCCCACCTGCACCTCAGATGGCGATGGCCAACCCTTTCAAAGGGGCATCCGCGCCTTCAGCAGCACAAAAGACACAATCCGCCCCCTCGCAGCCGTCCTTGCTAAACGGTGGAAACCCCTCAACTCTGTTTGGCGAGACTGCTCCTAAAGCTGCTACCACTTTCTCGTCGGCCACTACGAACGGCTCAGCTGTGCAGCCGCCCTCTTTGTTCGGCCAGTCTACCGAGCATCCCAAGGGCGATACCGCTACACAAGCCCTCGATGGCGCGCGGAAGCGAAAGACCGACTTTGCCCAGCGGAATGACACCTCCACTAAGAAGCCGACCAGAACCCCATTCTCAGCCAATGGTGTGTCCAGATCGACAGCTTCAGCGCAGTCGGCTGCTCCCGCGGCCGTCAACCCAGAGAGCAGCGAGTATGCGAAGAAAATTTATGAGCATCTTCGAAAAGACGGCATCACACCCGTCACTTGTCCGAAACATCTTGGTAATCCCGCGAAGCGAACAGAGGCTGAGAAGTTTCGCGAAACTTTCAAACAGCATCGCGAGGCTGTCCGCGCTTCCCTTATCCGCGGCAAGCTCATCGACGATCCAGATGTCAAGAAGAAGCTCAGTGAAGCCATTGACTTCAAGGGAATCTGTGAAGAGATGTGTCCTGAATTCGAAAAGATCACTCGCATCGTCCAGCACGATGTCAAGATGGCAGAGAAGGAAGCTGCCGGAGATGGTACTGTTAGTGCCTCAATGCCACTCATGGTTAAGGCATTGGCTCGTTCTGCTGCAGGACAAGAAGCGCCGCTCCCTATGGATGTCCGTTCGACCGGCGCGCTGAGGCGGACCTTGGACTATCTTGTCGATGAATTGATCGACGACGACGACAAGCTTCCATCTATGCACAACTTCCTTTGGGACCGAACTCGGGCAATTCGCAGAGATTTCGTTTTTCACTCCACGATGTCCGCCCAGGATATGAACAACTTTGTCTATTGCCTAGAGAATATCTCCCGATTCCATATTACCGCATTGCATCTCCTTTCCCAGAAGGACTTTGCCGCGGACGACTTCTCCGAAGCTCAAGAGAAAGAGCAGTTCAGCAAGGCCCTTTTGTCTTTGATGGAGGCATACGATGATTGCAGGGCCGAAGGCATCGAGTGCGAGAATGAGGCCGAGTTCCGCGCCTATTTTGTTCTGCAGCATGTTAACGATCCGAACATCGAACAAAAGTCAAAAGACTGGGATAAGAGTCTCTGGGATTCATCTGACTCTTCCCTGCATCTAGCAATGGCCATGTCACAAGCCCTGAAGTCCGTCAGGGATCGTCCCGGCCCTCTCCGACCTGGTGAGCCCTTAGCCGCCGCCGGCGAAGGTTATGTCACCTTCTTCCGCATAGTCGAGGGCTCAGACGTATCATATACCATGGCTTGTCTGGCCGAGACACATTTTCTGAAGCTCCGTCGAAATATCTTGAACAACCTCATCAGCGCATATTCGAGAAACAGAGACTCGCCAAAAGATGTGACCGTCTCCGCAGTTCATGAGCTGCTTAGATTCGATACCACGGAGGAGACCATCGAATTTGTGGAGCAACATGGCCTTTCATGGTCCCCAAAGGGGCATGCAGACCGTTATTTGCTACTCGGTAAGCAGTCCGAGATAAGCGAACCGACCATTCGGCAATGCTTTTCTCACAACCTAGTTGAGAAGAAGCGCGGCGACCACACACTCCCAGAAGTCATTCACACTACTGTGTTTGAGAAAGTAGAGGCCGATGCGACCACAGGTGACAACGAGCCGACTAGTCATGACGACGATGGTCTTTTCGTTCCGCAGGACTCTAGCCAGGCGGCTACACCGAACAGCTCGGAGGTCAAGACAGGGCCGGTGTCTCAACCTGCCCAATCTCCCACACCCGTCTCTACCACACCCTCTACCAGCTCTGCGCCTTTTGGCAAAACTACTGTACCAGCAGCAAAGATTCAGACATCCTTCTTTGGCAGCACGACTTCCACATCGTCGGCACCGGTTGCGAAATCAGTGTTGCCTAGTGCTGAACCGTCCAGTCTTCAAGCCAGTCGGCCCCAAGCTGTAACTTCTACACCACAATTGCAACTACCCAGCCTAGTTGACATCAACAAACCCCCTGCTATGCCAAAAGCAACCCTTATGTCGACAAACAAGGGCCCATTTACTGCAGCTACCAATCCTACAGGTCAGACTTCGACTAGTGGCCCTCAATCGGCCCAAACCAGCGGATTTCCCCCTCCTGCTGGAAATACTCCTTTCCCGCAGCCATCTTTGACTCCGTCGAACAAGACAAGTAGTGCATTGAAGCCTCTTGCGCCCTCATTTCCCGCTGCATCCAGCCCCGCAACCCAACCGTCTGACATCTTCACATCTCAGAAGGGAGATGGTGACGGAATCAAGGCCGCAATAGCCCAACCTGCCTACCCTATTCAGAAAGAGCGGCAAGATGACACCCTCCAACAGCCCACTGCGCCACCCATGAATTCGTCAAAGCCCGCCAAGCAGACAGACTTGATGGGTGACTTTACCAAGTGGATCGTCAACGGAGATGAGGGCCTGATACAGGAATTTCAGGGAGCATTTGTACAGCATATCCTCAAGACTACGTACGAAGATTATCTGGTGGAAGTAGAGAAGCAGCGCCATGCAGAGGTTGAAGCAGCATTGTTGGCCGAGGCGATGCAGTGGCGACGTCAGAATCTGCGGCTGAAATACTTCTACCGTTGGCGAGAGAACGCCAGAGAGCAACGTCTGCAGCGACGAGCCATTGAGGTTCGCGAGTCGGCAAAGGCGTGGCGAGAATCGAAAGCTGCCGAACAGCGAGCTGCCCAAGAGCAAGCGAATAAAGAACAACACCCCGCCAGCAGCTTCACCGAAGAGCTTCGGGCATCCGTCAACTCGAGAGCGAGTCTCAGGCGTAGCAGACAAGGTACGGCCGAGGAGGCTATTGTCGCGACCGGCATCCTCAAAGGTGTTCGGGATGAGCAGGCCGCGGCTGCGCAAGTGGTCCGTGATGAAACGCCTCTGTCGGACATCGAAACCACACCCTCGGTCACGGCATCGGAGCGACAGCTGTCCAACGGCCTGAGGCGTGCGGTCTATAAACCACTCACTCTGGCCAAAACGAAGCTGACTTGTAGAATGGCCAACAACCGAGCAGCTGCAAAGCGAGCCCTTAGCATGAGCCCGCCCGCATCGGAGCCATCAAAGAATCGGGCTTATTCGCCAACGGGATCCACTGCCAGTTTCCGCCATTCGTTTTCCTCGAGAACCACCAACTTTTCTCGCGTTTACAAGAAGAGTACGCCTTCTCGAGCCCCGAGTGAGCGACGGTCAAACCTCAAGTCTAGCCACTGGCGATTCCGTGCCATGGGTTTGGTTCATACTCCTGATGGCAACTACGTACCTGAGGTGCTGGCAAACAGCAACAGCATGCCCGTCCTCTCTCACAGCAGATCTCTGTCAGTACAGAATGGAGATGATTTCGAGATCCCACAGGGACGGGTGAGCCTATCTGACCGCCTCAGAAGGAGCATCTCTTCCACCACCAGACAGCAGCCACAGCCACCATCTCCACAAGGTAGCAAGAGGAAGCGATCCACAGATATGGACGATGAGTCTGACGGTGCGAGCCGCGTGGAGGGCTCCCCAACTGGACTCAAGAAGCAGAAGAAGGCTTGGGATCCCACGGAGGCAGACCGCATCCTAGATGACCTGAAAGAGACGATCAAGGCTCTGGATGAGGGTGCTCATTGGTACCACGAGCAGAATGAGCGTATGTTGAAGGAGTCATCGATCTACGATGAGTGAGACGGAGGGCAAGGAAGGGGCCCAGATGTCGAATGGACGGACCCATCCCCACGAGGATGAAAGAATCAGTGTTGAACGAGCGGAGGAGAACCAAGGCGAGATGTCTTTTTTTCAACAGCAATATTGTTGCATGGCAATGGCGTTCAAGGAGGAGAAGGGCAGAGATGGATCTTCTTCCTTGAGGATTCTTTGGTCTTTTGCGGCCTTTCTTTCAAGATATACCCCATCATGACATACATGTGTGGAGCACGGTACAATAACCACGGCATCAGCAAAATCATAGCGATGTGTTTCCTTCATCTGCATGCCATATATTTTGCAGAAGCCTTTCTGGCTCCGCTCCGTGCGTGGTAGCTAGGCGTGGGAGGGAGGTGATGAATTGTATTTTTTGGTAGACGTGCTGGACTACTCCGTACGAACAAAAATCCGAGAGATAGACGGACAATCAAATTGCTGATGCAAAGAGGCACCACAGCTCTCATGCTCCTTTTAAAAATGTAGATAAGTGAAGTGTTGAAGAGCTTTTACACAAGAAATTTCGTATTAAACAGACAACTAGAAACCCAGAACTTGGGTGGTATAAACGCCTAGTGAACGCCCTGAAACCTATCGGTAACATATTCGCTATCCCAGACCTCGAAGCGCAAAGGATTGTTTTTACAAAGCAAAAGTCGATCTGACTGCAATCTAGCTCGCTACCTCCTCGTCGGCCCCGGAGGCCCTGCAAACGCAATCTGGATCTGCCGACTCTCTATGGGACTTCCGGACTCTCTGCTCTTCTTCTTGGGCTGAAGTCCACCGCTTACTGGAGCCGGCGTACCCCAAGACGCCTTGGGTGGAGGCGGAGGGGGCACGGGGCTGCTGCTGTTCCACCTCGTCGGCCCCTGCCGCACGACGGGGGACGGGGCGCTCCCGATATGGGGGCTGCCGCCGCGGTGGTACTCGGCCGGGTTGTACGGCGCGATGCCTCCCTGGGGCGGCAGGAGCTGCGTGGCGGACGTGGGCGTGGCGAAGAGCGACTCGGGGGACATGGGGCTCCCGCGGACGCTGGTAACCGGCGAGGGGCTGTGTGTTGCGGCAGGCATGGTGGGCAGGGAGGTGGTGAGCTGGTGTAGAGGCACGGCGGTAGTCATGCCTGTGGGTTTAGAGAGCGAGGCTATGGAGGACAGGTTGGAGGTGCCGTTGCTGTCGGTGTTAGGCCGCCAGACGGCTGGGCGTGTGGAGGTGATGTGCCGCGTCTCCGGGTGATGGTGGTTGTCGGCAACCTCCTCGAGGGCGTCTTCTGAGGGGAAGAAGCGCGGGCTCACGGGGCTGAGATGGGCGCGGCAGGCGAAGGAAAGAGAAGACTTGGGCCGGTGGTGTGGAGCCCAGCCGCCGTCGGATGAAGAGAGCGATTCAGCCGTGCCCTTGGGGGAGTTGCCCCGGAGGCCCCTCCGAGCACGACGTTTGCGGTAGCAGATGAATATGAATCCAGCAACAGCGGCGATGAGAGCAAGTGCGCCCACTGCAATACCGGCAATTGTGGTAGTCGCCAAGGCAGGAGGCTTGGCTGGCTCGGCCGGCTTGGTCATGGTGGCCGGGTCGATAATGGTAATGATAGAGGAAGAGAAGACACTCCCGCTGAGGCCGAGAATCTCTCCTGGGTTGGGTCTCTGCAGGCATCCGGCCTCAAGGGCAACAAGAGCTGGTCAAAATAAGTCAGCTGCATGGTCTCGAAATGTAAGAGGGCAAGAAGACATACCATTGGCAACATAGATCTCATCGCCAGTAGCTCTGACACAATCCAGGCACTTTGAGTACCACTCGCTCGTCATTGCTTGTCTGCTTGCATCGCAGTACTCTAGCTGACCAGCGCCATTCGGATCCAAGTTGCCATGCTTCAAGGCGCTTTCGAGTTCCCCACAAGCTGTCGATGTCGTGCACGGTGTGGAGCGTGCTGTTGACGAATTGGGGAAGCCAAAGACACAAAAATCAAAATTGTATCTAAGGTTGTCTGCAACTGTGTTAATGACCGTGCTAGATCCTGGAGAGTCTATGTAGACCATTATCATTGATGACTTACACAAGAACCAACTTTGGTCATTCTCAGTCCCTTGAGTGTGGGTACTGTTTTGCAAACAGGTGAGGCAGTTCTGCCACTTCAAGCCCGTGGCAGATTTAGAGTAGAGCCTATCCTCGCATGTGATGTCCGAGTTCTTCGTAGACGATGATTTCGGGTCGGACAGGTCAAGCTCTGTATTGTCCACGCAAACCGACGCACAAGGTGAGTTGGGTGTAACTTGTATGGCAGATATTTGTGAAAGAAAGAGAGTCAAGACTAGGATTATCCTGGCGGCCATGGTTGCAATTGCTCAGCTCTCGATTGAGAGATAGAAAGAAACCTTGAAGAGGGCAAACTCCTCGATTGCGGTTGTGTTCGTCGGAGAGGGATGTTAATGGACTGTCATGGAATTGAAAAAGAGAGTCTTGGATTGAAGTCGAGTTGATTTTCCGAGTTCGTTTTTGCTACCAGAGCTTTGTTGTATTAAAATGAGGTAGGGTATCAATATGAAAGAAGGCTCAGGAACACACCAAAGGAAACGAGAAGCACTGAGAAAGAGGAGAAGAAAAAGAGAGGATTAGGTGGACAGTCAATGTCAAGAACTCACGATGCAGCACAAACCTTCGAGGCAGGAGGAGGCGGCGGCGGCGGCGGAGGAGAGCGATAGATATCAATGTTTCACAGAGCTCTCCGCACTTTCAGGAACAGATGCAGATCCCCTGCAGGCCATCCAATATCCAGCCGCCCACGGGCCAGCAGGATGAGATGAGCATGGCTACTTGGCCTTCAAGATGGGCTGCTTGGCTCGCATCTGTATGGCTGAACAGGTGCCTCTGGAGCGGTGCAGTTCCCAAGTAGGCAAGGTGAGCAGTCCGTCATGAGGACTAGGGTGTGCTTCTTGGGTGCAGAAGCCGGCCAGAGCGCGCGGCCCGACGAGGGTCTGAGCAGAAAGGGAAATGTGGAGTTGCTACCAACAGCCAGTCGGGGATTTTGCTTGGACGCCATTGGATCTGCAGGTGGAGGTATGGGATTGATAGAGCTCTCGTCACACGGACTTCTGGGTGTGTCCAACCGCCATTGCTGGTAGTATTGGTGTGCCGAACCGAGTCTGTGTGCATGCGGCGGCGGCTGCGAGAGCAACAGCTCCAGGGGTTCGGCAGATAGTGTCACGGTGTCCCGTGCGGACAAACACACACAAACACTTGCATGTGTGTCTCGTACTATTACCGGCTGTTCAGTGATGGCTTGACAGACAGTAAGAGACTGATTGATGGAAATGCCCTGATGAGCAAAGTCACGCTCTCGGAGTACGGTGGCTTTTGTGCCAGACCGGAACACAGCTTGTGTGAAGTGGCCAGTCAAAGGCATCAAAGTCTCAAAAACACCTAGTGTATGACCATGTGCAGTGTGACACTCGTATCATGTATGCCACGACTCGGCAGAGGTGTGAGCTCATGCCAGGCGCTTAACACGACCGAGGTCTTCGAGAAGCTAAGAGATTCCGGGAAGCTGGAAAACAATGGGATGAAGTTGAAAATGGCCAGGCCCTGCCCCAGTATTGATGGCTGGCTCGGTTCCTTGCATGATGGCTGACAGCCCGGCGCTTCGAGGTCAAGATTGCAGAGGCTCCGAAGGATGTGGTTGGAAGAAGAACAAGATGTCTCCCCTTGCGCTAGTTGGGCAAGAGTGCAGGTGGTGATCTCGCTAGCGATCCCGCACCAGCACTAGTGGGCGCTTACAGCGGGCGCCATCCACTAGCCTGTCTGCAGCACAGGGCTGTCTTCCGATAGTGCCTAGACCCAACTTGGTCGACATCGACATCGACCTGATCAATCAATCATCCATCTTCATCAACCTGCCCAACAGCACTGTAGACTTGACCAGTCTAGTCTTCTTGCAGTCACTTTACCAGCCCTGGCATTGAATTATCCCGACTTCGATCCACATGATTGCTTGAGCCGATCAGGCCTTCAGGTCCCATATCGATCTACCTACCCCGGATCTGATTACGAGATGCAGAGCCAATGCACGTCACGCACTAACAGGATGTCTTGATGGATGTTCAAATTAAAACCTTTGACATCTAGAAATCAACTATAGACATGAAGCTTAATAGCAGCCATTGATATGTCGACCTGACTTTGTCCTGCGGCTGCTAGGCACATTTTCAAGAAGAATGAACAGATTCGACTTCCGTGATACAATCTCGTGCGGGACCAGAGAGGTTTGTGAACAGAATAAACAACGTTCTCATCCTCTAGCTGACGGTGATCTTGCCGTTGGCATACGACCACTTGACGCCAAACATGCACCGCCCGCTGCCGCCGGTGTTGCAGTTGCTGTGCAGCACCATGTACCCGCCGCCGACGATGCTCGTGCCGCCGCCGGGGCTGCTCATGCCGAGCGACCCGGTCTTGAGCATCGTGCCGCGCCGCGTCCAGGGGCCCTTGATGTTGGTCGCCGTCGCGTATTTCACGTCGTAGTCGGGCGAGTTGAAGCAGTGGCTGCTGTAGAAGAGGATGTAGGTGCCGTCGGCCACGCGCACGACCTGGGGCGCCTCGACGAGGGGTCCGTCCTCGGCGATGCGGTCGATCATCTGCACGGGCGAGCCAATCTTGGTGAAGCCGTCGGCCGTCGAGACCTCCTGCAGCATAAGCGGGGTCGGGATGATGGGCTCGTTGGCGTTGCCGCAGGGCCCGCCGGTGCCGATGGCGCTGCCGTCGATCTTGTACGTGACGTAGCGCTTCCCGTTGGCCTCGTCGTAGAAGCCCGACGGGTCGATGGCGCCGCCCTTGTCCTCGGGGCAGGCAAAGGGCGCGTCCTGCGCCGTGTAGGGCCCCAGGATGTTGGTGGCCGTGGCCACGCCGATACAGTGCAGCTTGGTCTTGCCCGAGTAGTACAGGACGTACTTGTTCTTGCCGAGCACCCGCAGGTCCGGGGCCCACGTGTTCTTGCCCGTCGTCCACTTGCCCGGGTTCGGGAGCAGGTCCATGTCGAGGTAGGTCCAGGGCCCGTCCTTGGCTGGGGCGCTGGCGACCTGCACCTGCCTGGTGGCAGTGGCCGTGGCTACGGCGTACCACTTGCCGTCGCCGGCCGTGTCCTGGATGATGGCCGGGTCGGGGAAGTCGCGATTCAGGAGGGCGGGCCTGTCCGCGCGGCCGTTCAGGGCGGCCATGAAGTCTTCGGCCGGGGCCGTCAGGGCGACCTGCGGCAGCAGCAGGCCCAAAAGGCCCGCCTGGACGATGGACATAGGTGAACGCATCGTAGCCGTTTTTGGTATTGATGAGTTGATCAAGGAATAAATTGGTGTTTCCTGACGTAGATGCTACCAGTTGAACTCTTTGAGTACCCAAGAATCGAGCTCAGGTTCCCGATTTCTTGCACAAAGATCGACAGGTGGCATACAGAGAGACTTTATACGTTTTGTCCATCGTGAACCATATCTCCAGAAAGAGCAAGGTACAGACGGATCGCAGCCAAATAGGGGGAGTGGACATGTAACCCTGGCTGTGTACCTACATCTTCAGGTGTTCTAAGCACGATCGTCATGAATGGAGCGACATCCTCGACCCCAGTTCCCCCAGTCATCCGCGCATGGTTACAAGATGACAGGAGATGGGTCTTGGGCGACAGGGTAGCACTGGACAACAAGGGACCTTCCCCAATCCTCCCATCAATGGTAAATGCGCAGTTTCTCCGTCCTCCGTACAGCTGGCCACGGCGGCACACGTCATGGGGTCAGGCTTGTTGTGGTCGACTTTTGTGTGGCGTGCTGCGCCGCCCACTTCGCCCTGCATGAATGTGATCCTACCTACCGAATTAAGGACCAGGCACCGCAACGGCGCGCCCCGAATGCTCCGTGAAACGACGACGCCATTGGGGAGCCGACCCAAATAAAGGACCGGGAAGCGGTATGCGAGTGTTCGCTGCTCGGACGATTCGTCTCGAGGTAACGTCTCCGCGCGTGGGGTAAAAGAGGTGTCAAAAGCAACAACAAAAGCAAGATGGGGGAGGTTGCGCCAAGCAAGCGTTCCGCTGATGGGCTTCGGCAACTGGCGATCATTGTCGATCGTGGTAAGACTGTGTCCCCAGAGGAAGGCAACTCTTCCGAACACAGGCATAAGAAGTCGATAAGCCCTGTTAGCTAATCTTGAATTCCCATCGTTCTGAACATGACTTCGTCGTCCTGCGGCGTAAAGATGTGGCGTGTTTTTACTCAACTCTATTTCAGGACGAAACAATCGGGTACTTTACGTAGTGGGTTTCAACTTTGGACGAATCCACAGGGAATTTCCATGTAAAAAGAGGAGGATTCAATTGATCAATCTCACGGCTCCGCCACGCAGAAGCCATGGCTCCATTGTAATGTGAACACAGGAGAGATCGTGCCTCGTGTTTCAAGCATGCATGAACACAAGATCTTGCGGTGTCATCGTAGGATTGAGATACATTCCAGCCTTTCTCTTTTCTTCTTCTCGTACAAGTCTAGTGAAGACTCCCGAAATCGCGGGGAAAGCCAGCCAGCCGGTGTGGCAACTTGGAGGATATCGCTTCGAGATCCGGCAGTCTCACCTAGCCAGATGCTGCGGAATCTGGAAATAGGTCCTCTGTAAGGCGTAAGCGCACCGGGCCGATTCACGATTACCGATACATCTCTCCGCATCTTAAGTTGTTTCTTTCAGCGCCATCGCTGGCTTCAGATTCCGGGGGACCTGCTTTTTCGAGTAACAATCTGCAAGGTTGTTCTCACTAGTCTGCATGGCAACTAAACACCATCGAGGGGAAAAGGCTGGGCTCGCCCATAGCACCGGCAGATGAAGGCGTCTGTCTCTTCAAGAGACAAGCACCCTCAAGCTCTGGGAGCTGTTAGGCACAACTAACCGCCTTCCGAACAACTTCAGGTAGACATGCTCTTATTTGCATTATCCTAACGCCTTTTCCGGTCCTAGTGCAAAAGTACAGAAGCCAACTCCGGTTTCAAATCAAAATGAGCAACTCAAGATGTCAGGCTGTGGTATCAAGGCCCCTCACCCCACACAAATTCCCTTAATCGCTGTCCTCGTCGCTGTCGGCGGCCTTCTTGGCAGCCTTCTTCTCCTTCTTCTCCTTCTTCCTCCTCTTACGCTCGGCCTTCTCCTCCGCGGTCTCGCCGTCGTGCTTTCGGCTCTTCTTCTTCTTCTCGGTGCTGTCCTCGTCCATGGCCTCGGCGGCGGCGGGCTCCTCGGCGGGCTTGGCAGGAGACGAAGCCGTAGCAGCAGGTGCAGCAGACTCCTCGCCAGCGCCGGGAGAGTAATCCGTGTAGCCCTCGGTCCACTTCGCGGGCGTGGCGGCATTGGGTCGGCCGAACTTGTCGAGCTTGCCGTCAGCCTTGAGCTTCTTCTTCTCGACGGCGACGGGGCCGAGACCCCAGCGACGCGGGTACAGATCGCGCTCCATGATGCAACGCTTGACCTTGGCAACAACGCCGTGCTATTGAGGGAGACTAGTTAGCTTGATTTCGAGTGACGCCTTGAAAGGAATGGGCACATACGTCGCATGACGACATCTCAACGGTAGACATCTGCGCGATACCAATGGCAATAGCCTCGCCCTTGGTAGTCATGAGGACAACCTCCTCGTGGAGTTCTAGAGCGTGTTAGTGACGAATCCGGCATGCATGAGAGCATAGATTAAAGAACATACCAATGCCAGCCTCGTAGCGTAGCAGACCGGGAAGCATAAGCTTGGCACCGTAGCAGACGGCGTTGACAGCGCTGTCCTTGACGACGACTCTCTTGTAGGAAGTCAGAAGAGTCTCGAGGGGCTGAATCACACGTCGGAGGTAGGACTCGTCGCGGGTGTTGTCCATCAACCACTGGGCATCCAGCACGTCGTGCAGGGTGACGAGGTCCTTGGTCTCGTCCATCGCACCACTGCGAACACGACGGAGCTCCTGCATGTGAGCTCCGACACCGAGAAGCAGACCCATGTGCACGCAAAGGGTTCGGATGTAGGTACCAGCCTGGAGCAGCGCGTTAGTCAACGGTTACTTCGTAGTTAATTAGGGCGCAGATATGTCTCACCTCGCAGCTAACCCAGAAGACACCCAGGTGGCGGTCGTTGTCAAACTCGATGACCTTGCTCTCGTGGATGGTTCGGATACGAAGTTGTCGCTTGACGGCAGAGATCAGAGGGGGTCTCTGGAACAAGGCACCGGTGAGAGTCTCGAGGGCGCGCGCAAACTCGGCCTCGCCGCCGGGGACTTTGTCGTGGAGTCGAATAACACAGACATACTCCTTACCAGCACCCTGCTGAGACTTGACAAGACGCGTGGCTCGGTCAACACTGTAGCATTGTCAGTATTCTTTCCTCCTGCAAGCTCGATTTGTCTGCCCTTACCAGACGATCAGGCATCCCGTGACCTTGGGATCAAGAGTACCACTGTGACCGGTCTTCTCGACCCGGAGCATGCGCTTGACCCATGCGACGACCTCGTGACTGGAAGGGTTGGAAGGCTTGTCAAGGTTGATAACACCGGACGAGATGTAGGACTTGATGTCACGCTTCAGCGGCGAGCAGCCGTGGGGGATCGGGGTGAAGTGGCCAGTGCGGATGAGGACTGTAAAGGTCAGGTCAATCAGCGATTCCATGCTTCAATCATAATGTTCAGAATGTAGGCAGAACGCACGTTTGTCGTAGTTCTTGAGGAGGAGCGGCCAATTGCTGGCGTCCAGAGCTGGAGTGACGGCCTGGGGCTTGATGGAGTAATCATCCTCCTGGCCCGCCTTGGTCTTGTCTGCCATTTTGATGGAGTTTTCCCTCGTGATTCTTGCGGGGTGAGAGGGAGTAGCGACAGCGACGAGTGTGTGCCCGACGTGTTGCAGTTGAAATCCTCGCGATGTTCAACCTGTGCTTGGTAGAATTTGGCCGTCAATTGAAAAGCTTCCCACTCCCAAATTTTTTTTGCACCTCTACAACTTGCTTGTGGGGATTGACCAAAAAAGTTGGCAGCTAGTCCCACCTCGGCTTAGTGCATCTGTGGCTCAAGCTCTGTTAGCCACTTCTCACGCCACACCACTTGCCCAGTGTTTCTGGTTCCCGCAAAAGCCACAGCCCTTCAAGTCCTGTTACACGAAACAATAGGGGCTCAAGTGATGTCCAGAGCCTCCAAGTATTGAAGCATGTAATTCAATTGGCTGTCTCTCCATTAAAACACTTCCACAATCAAGTGTGTCCATGTCCTTGTGAAAGTCAATAACCCCGTGAGAGGCTCATTTCAGAACAGATCAAGGTAGTGTGGGGGTGACCAGTAACATGTTGTGCACACTGAACAGGCCATGTATTCGAATTCTTAGCAAACAATATCTACTTCGACACCCCTGAGTGCTCAAAAATACATTCACCCTATCCAGGTGCACTCCCCACGGCATATCCAGCTTCTATCTTGGACCAGCGTTAGGTCAGTTGTCTCTACACATTGATGTGAGAAGGTATCGATCCGCGAAAGAGCGGTCGAGAGATGGTATCGCCCCAATGACTCCGCAAAACTCCTTGCTAGATGAGCTCTTATTCCAGAGCAACAAAGACTGAAAAGGAAATACAAAGCACACCAATCGTCTTCGTCAAATAAAACCCACAGAATGCAACTTTCACAGGGCATTCCCCCGTTGAGCATCCTCTTCTGTCAATCCACCATAGCGAGCCTGCTGACTGCTGTACTGTCGTCCGTAGCCAGGGTGGTGCAGGACTGGCGCATGTGGAGGCGGCGGAGGGACCTCATAGAGCTCATACTCCTCACTTCTGTCCTTCCCTTTCGAATCACCGGGACCGTAGCCCTGCGACTGAATGCTTTGATTCGAAGGTTTGGAGCGAATGCTCGGGTCATCGCCCCCGAGGGCAAGGCCGATCTGGATCTCGTTCTGTGCCTGTGAGGACTGCTGTCGTAATTGCTGCTCGTGCGCAATTTGTGCTAGTTTCTCTTCCTGGGTGCTTGGCCAGGCGTTTGTCGGCCACTGCATGTTCGTAGCCTCCACAGCGCTGACTGGGCTGTTGTACTGGCTACTGTACGGTGAGAAGTAGCGCGGGAAGGGCTTCTCGGTGTTCTCAGTCTGCGCGGAGATCGGAGAGTCTTCCCAACCACCACGCAGTGGCTTCTGCGAGACTGGAGTCTCAAACATGTCGGTATTCTGTTGTGGATGAGGCCAGCCTTGGGCGCCATGGCGTTGCTCAAGTCTTCGAAGGAAGGCCTTGCGCCGCCGCCTCCCGTTGCACACAATCCCGCAACCCGCAAGGGCAAGGATGAGGACGAGTCCGCCAGCAGCAATACCAACCTTGGCCCCGAGGGTGAGTGGACCAGTATCTTGTTTGAACTGAGAGTAAGAAGTCGGAGTTGGAGTTGTGATGTTCATCGGCACCGTGGAGAAAGGTGAGCCCTCAACAGATAGGGTGCTGCCGACTTCGGGTTTCTGCGTGCATGCAGCATCAAGCATAGTCAGGTAGTTCGCGAGGAAGTGATTGCCCGACGTTAGGCACGACAAGCACTTGGGTACTTGACTCTCATCCCATGCTTGACAATAGTCGTAAGCTCCTGCAGTCTTGGTCAAGTTCCCCCATACCAATGCATCCCTCAGAGGACCGCAAGCCGTACTACATCCAGGTTAGAAAACCTTCCGCAATTCGGAGCTCACCATCTCTTACATACCTTGTCATACACGGGGAACTGCCAACCTCTTTGTTGTCTGGAAATCCGAAAAGGCACCACGAGGCGGCATAACGAGTGTTGTCTGCGCGGAGGTCATTAGCCTTGGGATCAACTGGTCCTCGTGGGGCTGGCAACTAACAGATTAACCATTGCAGGTCCGTCTGACCTTGACTAGCATACGTGCTCGTCAACTCGCAGTTGGTGCAAGTCTGGAACACGACACCGGCAGCAGTGCTCGTGAACCTGTCCTCGTTGCATTGCATGTCCGATCCTGTCGTTGTCTGAAGGACATTACCGCAGTTCTTCTCGCACGGCGAGCCCGGAGCAACCAGTATTGCTGATGCCGAGCAGATCAGCTGGCTGAGGATGAAGCCATTCTTTGCGGGCCGCATGGTGACGATGTTTGTTTGCCTCGACGAGCAGTACGGGAAGGATGGGACTGTCGAGGGTCGAGAAAGATAGCAAGCGGCGAGACTTGACGAGGTTCAAGTCGCACTTGTACCACAGCGCGCCCCTCGTTTCTATCGAAAAGTCGTACAGTTGTGCAATTTGTGTTCAATGGATTGACCAAACGTCTCGAGACCTTCGCCAATGCGATGCGCCATATATGTAAAGCGAATGGCCTCCTAACACAGCACGCCGTTGACGTTGGCTGGCCCGGCAGAACGGTAACAACAAGCGCCCGGCAATGCAGCGAGCTGGTGATGTGAACAAGGTGAGGAAAGAGTTGAGACGAGAATCACACCACGGAAATGTCACATATCTGTGATAGTGACAACAAACACCTTGTTGGAAGTGCTCCTTTCCGTCACTTTGGCGGCATGAGACACAACACGAGAAACATGCTGGTTTGGGGGATTGGGGTCACGATCCTGCGCCCTGCAGAGAGCACTTTGCCGGGCCTTTGGAAATGGCCCATTGGCCACCCTCCCACTCCTCACCTTCGCAACGGGCCAACCACGCAGACCTCCGCATCCTGTTCGTCAGTCCAGCCGATTCCTACGTCGCACGCAGATGCAAATTGGTGGTTGACATTGGCCGCCGGACCAGGGACCTCGTGGGTCTGGGTGTGAATTCTCGCTCAGCTCCCGCCGCTACTGGCCCGGAGGAGGAGACTGCACATGATGGATGCGGGGCCTAATGCAGCCTGCGAGCGTGCGCACACCCCCAACCGGCCACTGAGAGGGCCAGAACAAGGTGATATCTGCAAGCTAGCAGCCTGTAGCACGCACAAACCCCTGCCCATGGCCCCCAATCCGCTCTCAGAAGAGCCAAGCGAACAGCTCTATCCTTGCTATCGATCGTCGACAACGGTGTGATGGCTGGCGCTTATTGGAGCTTGGCATTTTGCCGGTGCAAACCATGCCGCCGAGACCGAAGAGGGTGAGAGAGATACCAGGTAAGTCGGCATTGATTGTGTACCTGTCTAGGTCGCTCGTGGCTGGTTGAATTTCAAGACCAGACCTTGAATCATGGCATATTGGTCCAAGGATGTTTCCGCTCCGAGTTGGGAGGACACGGGTAACATCACGGCTTGCTTTCTGCCCCCGATTGGGCCAAGCTTTCATGATGAACCAACAGACCCCAATATTACCCGGCCCCCAACCCGTGGGTAGACTGAAGTCTTGACGTCTTGATGTCGCATACCACTCTGCACAGCACAGCACAGACCTGGGCTTTGGGGCTGTCAGCATTATCAGCTTGGCGGCTAATGGCAACAATATGAGCGTGTTATCCACCATGACGACAAGTTGATCGACCCCGGATCTTCTGAATAGCTTCGTGGGCGCTTATCGCCTATCTGATCTACATGCTACCTACCACTCCTGTCCACTCGTTTTTCCTCGCTGACCGTGGATAGCTGCTTAAAGATGGAAGAGTGAGACTTGGTTCCATCCACTCCGTCCTAGAACATGGCCATCCACATCTTGAAGATCAAGTCGCTGGCTTTGCCCACATGCAACCGTCTTTTGTCATGCCAACTTGTCTTGAAAAGGTGCCTTCGTCTCATCCTAGTATGAAGTGGAAGACGACCATTGCATTGCTGGCGTGGTTGTCCAGATATCAGCGTTAAATTACCCGAGCCGCTGGGGCATCGGGCAATCATCCTTAGAGACGTTCGATCATGCCATCATATCAAGTCCAACTGTAAATCATGATACCCGAGATCATCCCGCGATCGTCCTTCCGCAGCCATATTGCCCTCGAAGGACTTCCTTGCCATGTTGAGGACTCCTTTGATAATAATTCCGAGTTCGCACGCGCAACCCTCTTGATCGTAGTTGCTGTTTGAGATGGAGGCCCTCAAAGTCGTGTCTTGTCCGGTCATGCCCAACAACTCAATGTCTTTCAGGTCGGAAACTTGATTCGCACCGAGTGCTGCATTTGTTCCCCATCGGAAATAATGATCGATAGCAACATCCATTCCTTCATTGATGGGGATCTAGCGTGTGGTTACTTCTTGACTCTGGCTCCAATGGCGTTGGAAGCATTCGGCTTGGATGCGTTGCATGGTCACGGGCTGATACGCCGGCGCCGTCAATATCAGACAAAGGAGGTGTAGCAAGCTCTTGATTGGCAAAGTATGCGCTCAATCGAGAGCCGCGTGAGGATAGCGGTGATGTTGCATCAACATCTTCGGTAGAGGAGATGGCTAGGTTCGCCTTATTGACCGCAAACTTGGGGCTTGGCACATCAGCAGATGGTTCTGTAGTTAGGCCAATCAGGGATGCTGCCTGTGAACGAGATCCCTTTCTACCTTCGCGCAGAGAGTTCTCGGAAATGTCGGTGGTGGCTGGCGACGCCAGAGGTCCTGTACTTTTCCGAGCTTCAATACCGGGGCCGGGGTCTGCCTCTTCTACCAGCCCGTTAATCTGCTGGCGAGTTGACACTGGCGAAGTCGGTTCCGATTCTTCTTCCTCTCTCTCCTCAAGTGCATGGCTCCTTGTCGAGGTTGGGGATACTGGCTCTCCTCCTAAAGCAGCCGTTGAATCTTTGCTTGGGCGATTGACAAGTTTGGCAAAAGCGGGCGCATCTGTGTCGACGACAAGCAACTCCTTCTCGCCCCTGCCAAGCAGACCATAGACACTGACCTCGCCGTGCTGAATGCCAAGCACTGCGCTTGTCCCGGCGTATACGGCGTCGTCCTCGACACCACACCGATTTGCGAATACAACAATGATCTCTTCCTCTTGCTCGGATCTGATGACGGGTTCCAGACGTTGGATCCAATACGTCAGAGTTTCCATGTCGGGCTCGCTAGCGAAACGACTGAAAGCGCGTGCCTCCTCGCGCGTGAGCCAAGCCATGGAGACTATCACCAGGTTCGCCTCGACCTCGAGGATGTGGAATGCGAATTCAAAGGCGTGCCACGGAGCCTCGAAACGATACGGACTATGCTACATTAGTACGGAACTGGCTTGGATGGTGATATCTCTTCACATACTTGATGTCCATGCCTAGAGTAAACTGTTAGTTAGACCTCTGGGGTCATCGTATTTTGGAAAGACCTACAGATTCCCATAGCGACGCGACCAAAACTGGGAACATCGTCTTCGAAGAAGCCATGCCCCTCTAGAGCCCACGTCTCATCTGTATAATACAAGAAACTTTTCCTGTAATTTGCGACTGTGTCTCCCTCCTCATTGACAACTAACAAGGAGTTGTAATATCGCGGGGATGCCGGCCATTCCCGCGATACATCGACCTTTTCTGGGTAACCCACGGCTACTGCGCAGTTGTATCTGAGGGCAGTCGTGCGGGCCCACAGAGCGCTGATGCCCGATGTGGTAGGCTCAAGGAACGGGCTGATATGTTGCAGAGACTTGAAATTGTACCCTGCCAGATTATCGTCAGATAAAGCTGCCCGAGGTGCGACGAGGCCTAGTAATTCATGCCTACCTGAGAAAGCCATCTCTGGAAGCACGAGAATGTCTAGATCACTGAGCTCATCTTGGTTCGCTTTATTAAGGACACCGTCGGCACGGTTGAGGTTATTATCTACATCCCCAACCACGGGGGCGAATTGTAGACAGCCTATCCTCATCTTGGTCAGTGAACGCGCTCACGACGATCGGACTGTGAGGATTGTTCGAAGTCGAATCGCAAGGATGGGCACGGCAATCGTGGCGCGGGGCACACTGGCTGGCGGCCAAGCGGTGTTGACCTGGTCTCGACTCAGCACAGCTCGATGCCAACTGATAAAGAATGGGCTATCAAGTCATGTGTTGTTCAGGGCGTTCTAACGTGGTGTCTACGTAGTGTTCTTGGGATACAGGTAGAGGTAGTCTGGAGAGACGAGGAGAGCCTCAAACTTTCAAACGCTTGTCGGGCTATGATCAAAGCGTCGGCAGTCAAGCGTAGCGTGTCAGGGTTGACGTGGTGTGGCCATCAATGACATTCAGCGCTCAATGCTTGGCCATCCCACAACGTGGTGCCAGTCGCCCCGCGCTAGCACGAGCCCCGGAGCACTACCTTACGAAAGACAGTTAGGGCGGTTAAAAAAGGGGCCTCCATCCATGGATCCCACTCAAGCCCCCAACCAATATCCAGAGAGCCTTTGGTCTCGGATCTTATTCCAGCTGAGGGGTCAATCTCGTCTGCTCATTTGACTACCTGTCATGTCACTACTGACAGACCTACCGCCTTGCTGCGCGCGTGATGTGATAAGCGTCCTGCGAAGGAACAACAGTGCTTGTTTCATGCCCATCTCGGCTAGGACCCAGGTAGTAAGTCGTGATCAAGTTATCAGGCACGCTACTTACGATGGTGGCTACTCCCAAGGGGAACTCTTTCTTCTCGTTTGTCCAAGAAACCTTCAGAAAAGGATGTCCGCCTTGTCCACGAAGATCAACCCATGAAAAGACTTTACTAAACATCACAGCGTCATGATTTCTGCTGGCTAGCACGTGCCCGTTTGACCGTCTCGTCTTTGGGCAGCAGTGAAGCGGCAGGTATTTCATACACACCCCGCGACGGCCAATCACATCGGCTGATTACGCGCCGAGTATCCTTCGCGAAGCAATGTCCGGCGAGAGGTCGCATTTCAATATCTAGGAGTTGCATTAGTGCATTCAGGGATCTCGTTGATGCCCCGTGCTTTGTACTTGCTCGGTAGGTGCCGGTTCGAACATGGACGAGCAAAAAAATGAACGTCATTTTGAAATCGATCAGCCATCGGAGCACCTTGATATTCTTCGCAAGCGACTGATCAATACGCTATCTAATGGTGATAGAGTAACAAGAATATACGAATAGCGAAATAGACTCCTTTTCTGGTCGCTGGAAAATATGTGCATAACTACCTAATGTCCAACCCCTTGCCCAAGCCCAGTCCTTCGAGGACTCTGGATTTTGCCTAACTGCCTGCGGTCTCGAATAGCAGGAACCTCTTGATATCAGCATAACGAAGCCCTCATACATCATTACGCCAAAATTGAAAACAAAAGAGAAAGATGATCATTATCAAGAACCTTATCCCAAACTCCTCGCTGACAAGTATGGAACATCGCTTGGTATCTTGAGGAAGTCGAACATCACCAAACAGCACTCTTGGGTCTGTCAATGGACACCCCCACCTGGGTGCCGAGTAAGCCGTCAAACCCAATATCATGTTCTGAAGTCATGGAGGACGTCAGGGGTCCAGAAGGTCGATCCTCGTCTGGGAACAATTTCATTGCTTTGGGCGTGGGTGGCTCGAACAGTGGGGTGGCAGGGGAATAACCAGAGATGAGACTCCGGATAGAATCACCACTCATTGTAGGACATGAATCCATGCTTCCCGAGTTCAGAGTATCGGTAAGGTCGTTCGCTATTAGCGCGCCAGATATACGACCAAAGTCGCCAGTGCTGGTCGTTGGGTTGGGTTGGGATTCAATGCGGCGAGCCTGGCTTTGGAGGTGGGAATGAGCCACCATACGAGCCTGGCCCTCTGAATGAATGCTTCCGGGTGAGCCTCGTAGTCGAGCCATGGGGTTGGAGGAGGTAGGAGGCCCAATGATGGCAATAATCTCGTCGTCACTCGTTGCGGCTCGTATTGTGGTGACCTGATCCGGTGATGTTCGAAGACCGTGGACTTGACAGTGCAAGGAAGGAATCTCTTCGATTGCCACAATCTCGTCATCCGGGTCCAGAGTAGCGGATACAATACTTTGCTCTAAAGATCTGGACTGCAAGGATCTCTGCCTCTCCATGTTGACGGCCGCGATTGCTTCGGGAGTAACATTGAAGGATGTTGACTGCGGCGCGGGCTGTCTACCGCGACTAACTGTGCGATAAAGACCGTTGTCGAGTCTTGAGTCCGGTCGAGAGGGAGTTTCGATGCGAGAAGTCACTCTGGCAAGCCCGCTCCCACTTCGACCGTGTTGGAAAGACGAACTGGACGGCCGACGTTGGAAGCTAGGCTGCTGGTCCGGGGTGCTCGTCGGGAAACAGCTTGGGCTGGCCGCGATTGGAATCGACGCTCGGGATCTGAGGCCGTCGAGACGTTCGTCGGGCAAAGAATCTATGACCTCAAACGTTCGAGTTCGGCTCACATTTCTTGATTTCGGAGAACGTGGGCGTTCCCCTTTTGAATCATCTCCACTCTGCGAAGAACCTTGGACCGCCATTGCAGAAGCAGGGCGGTTCATCATCGCTTCAATCCTCCGCGCTATTGCAGCAAAGTCCTCTGTCACACAGGCCTCTGAATTGCGCCGGTTTTGTTGCCGGCTTCGACTAGCATTTCGAGATTTTGGTGAGGACGGCCGAGTAGGCGTGGCGTCGTTTGCTCCTTGAGGCTTCGGCGCCCCTTCCGAATCTTCGGCAGCCATTTCTTCATTGGAGTCTTCAATGCTACCTTCGTCTGACTGGAGTCCTGGAATCACCGGCGGTGGCGGTGGTAGACGCATACTGGAGTTCTCCAAACCTGTTGGGAGAAGGACCAGCGTGCTTGCAAATGTTGGAGTCTGAGGCATAAGGCTGATCTCTCGGGGCTCAAGGGGACTTTGCATGAGTTCGTTATGGGGGACCCAATAGTATTTTGCGGAGAGTGGTTCCGGCTCGTCATCGAAGAAAAACGGCGTGCTCGGCGTTTTCTGGCCGTGACTGATCGAAACATGGCCGCCATATATGCGATAGTCTCCATCTGCCGGTGAAAAGGGCGATGTGGGAAGCCCCTGCTGATTCGCTGTTTGTGGGAATCGAAAACTTGGCCTGAGTGAGAGAGGAGTTGGACTTGGCGCGGTTGGTGTTTCCACCCCAGGGCTTTCCTCGGTCAGACGGACTGAACGAGTGGTCTGGAATGGTTGTTCGGGAATGGTAATCCTAGGGAGAGCCTTCTGTGAACGCCCAGCGGCTTTCACTGTTGTTGTTTGTCCTCCTTGTGGAATGTGAGTCTGGAGTTGTAGCGATGGCATTTGCTGCATCTGACTGGCCGTGGTGTTTTTGGATCTGGGATCTATGAACGGAGGCAGTCTTTGGCTTGTCGGCGTGATCGAGTCTTTGATTTGGCCGTCAGGACGATGGAGAAGCTTTGCAACGGGAGGGTTGTCAGTGTCGACAATAAGGAGTTCCTTGACGCCGCGGCCCAAGATACCGTAAACGTTGACCTCGCCAGCACAGACTCCAAGCACGGCGCTCGTTCCGGCGTAGACGACATCACCTTCCATGCCGGTACGGTTGCAAAAGACAACGATGATCTCGTCCTCTCTTTCAGCCCGAATGAGAGGTTCTAGCCTTTGCACCCAGTACGTCAACGTCTCAAGATCAGGTTCCTGTGGCATGCGACTATACTGCCGCGGCTCTTCAAGGGTGAACCATGACATAGTCACAATGACAACATTCGCCTCACTCTCCAAGATGTGACAGGCGAACTCGAATGCGTTCCAAGGTGCCTCGAAACGGTAGGGGTTGAGATCCATGCATATGCCCATCGCCGTGTTGCCCAACCCTGGCAGTTGTTGATTAAAGAAGCCATCATGGCTCTCCAACGCCCATGTCTCGTCTATCGCATGGAGAAAACTCTTCCTATAGTTTGCGACAGTTTCGCCATCTCCATTGACCAGAATGGCGGCACTGTAGTATTCGGGAGATGTCGGCCAGTGCTGTGCGACGTCGACCTTCTCGGGATATCCAACGGCCACGGTGCAGTTGTACTTGAGAGCAGTCGTCCGCGCCCACAACGAGCTAATACCCGAGCCCGAATGCTCTAGGTATGGCGAAATATCTTGAAGTGATTTGAAGTTGTAGCCTTGACGGAAGGTCAGCAAAATAAGACTCCATGGGAGTTGGCGGCATTGAGTGACAAATGTCCGTTCCTATGAAGAAACGAAGAGGAACCTACCAGTGAAGGCTAATTCAGGTAGCACGAGTAGGTCGAGGTCTTCCAGGTCTTCATCCTTGGCCCGGTTCAAGACAGCATCTGCTCGATTCAAGTTGTTATCGACGTCGCCGACGTGCGGAGCAAACTGCAAACAGGCCACTTTCATTTTGCAAGGTCATGGGGAGATCAACACCGCAAGAACCTGAGTGACCAAATGCGACGCCTGAAGCCGGCTTCCACACGCCGCGGAGAGAAGAACGAAAGAAAATGGACGACGCCAGATTGAGAAGCACAATAGCACTCGGAAACACAAACAAAAGAGATCATGAAACAAAAATAACACAAGAGGGTATGGCAAATGGGGGCAGGCTACCCTTTTGCTAGTTATTTGGGCTTGGCCGCATACTTGAGCCTTATGAACCAACACCACATGCTCTGCAGATAGACCCGGCCCAGTCAAGCATACCGCTTCAACGGGGGAACAGCGAGTCCAGGATCAAAGTGCATGTTGGGTCGATCCCCTGTGCTGTGCCCTCAAATGGGTCTGCATGCCACTTCAGTGTGCATGGAACCAATGTCGGCTGCAGAGGTCCCCAGCCATGTCGCTCAAGGTGAGCGACGTCCTGGTTGATCTCATGGCAGGCGGCACAGAGGGCCGTCTGTGACCAAGGAGATAAGGCTATTTAGCGCCCATGGCTGGAGCAAGGATTCGAAGCGCTGGTCCGCGAGACCACCCAATCACGTCGAAGCACCTTCTCGACAGCTCGAGATCACTGTGCAGGTTTCACTCACTAATGCGCGAAATGTCTGTTTGGTGTCATTCCCACAATTGATGTAGGCGATCGACAAGCTCAACGTCTACGGTGTTGTCTTTGAGCGCTGAGAAGTGAAAAAGAGGAGCAAATTGTCAACACGTCGGCAAAAGCTGGTCGCCAGTCACACTCTCATCTCATTGGATAGCAGGTCAAATGCGCCCCGGAAGATAGGTGTGCATGCCCTGTCGGGCTTGTGAGCAGGGGCATGAACTCGAATTAGATAGGCATGACCAACGACCTGCCTGCTATATCTTCCTGCATGGTGCAGTCACTATCTCTGTACGAGAAGACCACCTATCGGAGGGGGGCGAGTACCTAGGCGATCCGGGATTGGTTGTGGGAGGATGGATGACAGATACGGGAGAGTTGACCTGGTGCAAAAGGTGTGCGGGGGAGGAGGAATGCCATGGGGCCGGTTGAATCTCAGAGTGCTAGCTGTGATAGGTAGAAGAGGAATGGGGAGACAACATCTACGCGGGGCCCCTGAAACGGGCGGAACAGGATTTGGCAAGGTCGCTTTTGCGTGATGCGGTGGAATCAACCCCTTTATTGGCCCCGCCTGCATCCGGGAGCCCACTCGGACCAGTCTGTCGGGACGAGCCGGCCTACCACAACGGCGCATTTAGCGTCCGAGTGGAGCTGGGCAGCGTGCTGATCTCATCAAGGATAGCGCGTGATAGGGTAATTTCGAACCAACAGCACTCCCAAGTCGTTTACTCAGGTTGATGGCCATCGTGACCGCTCTTTGACAGCCCCCCGAGAGTGGCTTGTGCCAGTAGCCTCCGACCCTCACCGTGTAGTTGTAGCGCTGTGCTACTCATAGCATGATCATATGGCGATAGCCACCTCTTTGGCGTAGCCAGGCACCACCCTTCGAAATCCGAGTTGCTGTATTCGGAGGCAAGGTTTTTCTTGGTGGTCTCGCTCTACAAGCATCAGAGCCCCTAATTGATGCAGCTTCAAATCACTTTGACTACTTCTATTGGGCCTGCAGTTCATTGATAGCATAACAACACAGTAGTAAAGCTGAAATGATGTTAATCAAGATTACCCATCGGACGTTATGCCATGAATGAATAACTGCTTTTCTGGCTTCCAATTGTGTAGCGAGGTTCTGCTTAGCGCTGTAGTAGATCAAATATGGGCTGGTGAATCAGCACGTGCAAGATATCGCCGGATTCGGCCCCTGATCACTCAATTCCTCAGAGTCGTTGATATTGTCCCAACCGAAGTATGCAAGAAGGCTCTTTTCCGGACTGGGCGTTTGTACTCGTTAGTCATTCGTGATTTCATGTTTCATCTTGAAATGCTCCACGTACTTCATCAGCGTAGCTACCGCGGAGTCCTTGAACGGGTTGTAGCCCCACGACAAACTCCATTCACTGTCTTCACAGGGCTCGGCAAACCAGCTGATGGTTCTGGCTTGCGTCGCCTGCGGTGCCTCTACATGCAGTACGCATCTGGCAAGAGGTACAGTGCTTCCATCATCGATGTCGAAGGTCATATGCACTGTGTTCGCCGTGTCGTTGATATCTGTGGCCCCCCGAGTTAGTCTTGCAAGAGAAATCTCGGGTCGTGTAAATGCCATTGAGCATTTCTATATATGAACATAGTAATAATGATTTAGCTTACGTCTTTGCACATTGCGAAGAGACAACCCGGGACCTTCTTCGCCCTGAACATCGGTTCCTGGTGCGAGAGCTCGTACGTGCTTTTCCATCTCCGTGACATACGCAGGAGCTTGTCTCCAAGGAATAACCCTGCCGCCTTCCAACTCTATGTCCGTGTAGCCGAAAAACGATTTGAGGCTTTCGGCGACGTTCGTCACGGTCAGGACGTAGAAGTTATCCGCCGAATGGCCTCCGTTGATACGGTACTGGGGAGCGTTGAGGCAAGGCACATTGGAGAAGCCTGTCACACTTGCGATGATGTCAGGGTCAGCAGTGACGTTTATCTGGCAAAAAGTAGGGAGCTCCATCTTGGGATTCTCCACGACACTGAAGTCGTAATGACACCAAGAACCATCTTCAATACAGGTGCGAGAGAACCCTAGAAGCGCCCAGTCTCCAACACTGACACCACCAGTTGGAATAGTGCTAGCGAGGCTAGCCTGCCAACAAAGTGAGAAGAGTGACGAGAAGAAAACGATTCGCATGATGTAATTCGGGTGATTTGTACTGTTATTCGCAGGTCTGCTGGAGGCAATACTGAAGTGGAATACCCCCTGTTGAATAGACCAGCACAGATGCTGAGTGCAGACGACAGTGACTGCACTTGGTCTGTCGAAGGTTGTGGCTTTGCTAAATATCGTCTTGGAATCCATACGCAAGTGACTACTGCGAACACGAGAGAGACAAGCCGGTACGACATCGACCTTGTTCTCAAACTTAGCCGTTCTAGCCAAGGAAGGAGCGGTACTTGATTGTCGTTCCCAATCTCAAATCTACGTTGTGCAGACTCTGTCATATGAACTTCCGTCAACCACAGTCGCAACACCTTTGCCTCTTGACGTAGAGGGACCCAAGAGTTGCCATTATGGCATGGTGATGAGATCACCGAATCCGGGCCGAGAAAACGCTTTGCTCACGTTTCGATAGCACGCTCCTCTAGTACTACACAGGGAAGTCATGTGGAAACAATCTCCTCCTCCATGTGTCCTCAAATGCGACTTCACATTTATGCCGATGAAGGGCGTACACAAGCAGGATGTTCTGTTTCGGGAGCAATTTCGGGCCATACAGGAATCCCTCCACACGTCCGGAAAGAAGACTAAGGCGGTAGTACTGAATACAGGAACTAGAATACAAACGGTAACAATGAGCGATGTGGTTCAGTCCGGACCCGTAAGCCCCTCGGTCCTAAGCAGTGGGAACCATGCTGCCATACATATTGGAAATGCTGGGCAGTTTGCCTCGTCGAGGAGTGACCAAAGGAAGATCTTGAGATTGTTGCACCCGGCTGACCAAAGCCGCGATCGTACAACATCGCAATGTCTGAACAGACAAACATTCCTGGAAGGGTCACGCAGCGAATTTCCAAGTAGGACAGGTTTGCAGTCGTTCTAGTCTTACTCGGCGTGGTTTCAGAGCGAGACCATCTCACGCGATCAACAAATACGGTCGAGATAATTAATGCAGAACATTTGCAGAAGAGCGGACACTCCATGCTTTCATGTTGCTGCTTGCGCAAACATCCAAAACTTGCTGTGATAGGTACAATCTTCGTGATAGTGAAGCTTGGCGCTACAAACGATGATCCGCAAGGGGTGAATGGCGTTTGTTCAAGTCATTGGTTCATTTAGGTAGCAGCGTCATCGCTTGGAAACTCCAGGCTCGGCCAGAAACGGGACAAAGATCGTGCCTTGATGGCGAATTGACTTCCTACAGTGAGCTGGCTTCACTTGTTGTAGATAGGCACTTTTCCCAAAACCTTGAAAGCTCGAAAAGTTGGGCCACGGGCTTGATATAAGTTGAGCTGATACAACTGAGACTGAGTATGAAAACACTGCTAGTTCCCGTACTCAAGATGTCAAGCGATCTCTGGTAGTAGAGAGATCTCAAGATAGACCGTGGAAAAGACGGAAGATGCAGTAGATGCAAGCCAGTGGAACGCGGGCAAGTCTAAAATTGGCACACGTATGTTGTGACAAAACCTTCCCGTTGCATGCTGCAGACCTCATCACGTCCAGAAGGAGTTAGAATGTGGACCAAATCATCGATATAGCCGCTTACGGCGGTTAAGTGATCTTGTCGTGGTTCGCGATACACGCGCAGTCCCGGCTAGGTCTTGGAGCACTATTCTTTGCATGTCATATGTCGGCCCATTTCCCACGTGTATGTGTATGGGAAGAATCGCGCCGCCTCATGACAACAACCCAGCGGCGCGAGTTGATTGAATGGTCGTTGAGAGCCCTCAAAATTATGCTTGTTTGAAGGACGGGAAGTTTGCCAAGTGGCTCATGGGCTCTCAGTGGCCCGTCAGCAGGACCTTTGGACCCGCCCGGCTTGAATCCGGCTGTGTTATTGGACGAATTTCAAGAGGGGGCGGTCTGATTCTAGGCCGGCGTCTGCACGTCCATTAAAGGCGCTTCTGATGGTCTCAATCATCTCCGAAAGGCCTGCGGTAAGCTGTCCGCGCGCTTTGCCCTGCTCTTTTCCTCTCGCATCATTCGTTGTCTTTTCTTGACCTCCATCCACTACGCAGAACGTGGGTGTTGCGAGGATCAACAAGGTGCAGCTCCATTGGTTCGTCTCAAAACGCCTAGACCCTTGCTGACCAGGGTCGTGCCGTTTCTATTGTGAGAAACACCCAACTTCATTCATTGGAAGTGGGTTTCGTTTGCTGCATCCCTCATTTGCCTTCCTAATGAAGCTCTGTACTACGAAGTCTCTTCTGGTGAGGTGGCTGGCTAGCTGAACAACGATGGAGCCGCCCGCATGTCGGGCAACGTTAAAGCCTGGATGACCAAGGCACTGTGGTAAGAGCGGAAGAGCTGAGGTAGGTATATCTGCAAAGACACCCTACCGAGCATAACATGAATCCATATGGTTATTTCTGTTCTTGATCCTCCGATATTCTTGTTACTGGAACTGGCTTCCATTTTGCGTGTTCACAACTTCATCGAGAACCTGTTCGCGGTCCATCATCAGCCTGCGATGTCAAGGCCCATATTGTAAAACATAACCCCCTAACCTCCCTCCGCACATGGCCTAGTGCCGACCAACTCCTCCGAACTCCTCCTCTATCATGGCGTCCTACAATGTCACAAGATGGGCTTCAGTTGTCCTCTTATTCTTTACCTTGACGAGCGCTTTGCGAGTCACCCCAGGCTCAACCTGTGAAAAGGCTTGTCTTGGGGTTCTCGATGGCGACACGCCCAACCGGAACAACTCATTGACAACACCGTCCGATATTGTTTGCAACGATGTCGAGTATTATTCAAGCGCAACAGGAGTTGCCTTTAGGAAATGCATCGACTGTCTGCAGAACAGCAATCGAGTTGAGGGCGCGGAGAACGATCTGTCTTGGTTTCTCTGTAAGTATGTTGCGAGGGAACTATATGAACATGCTTCTGACTTGCATCGCACAGACAACATACGATACGCAGTCAATGTCTGTCTCTTTGCCTTTCCAAATGGCACAGCGTCGACCTCATCACCATGCAATATGGATCTGACTTGCCGCCCTCTGCAAGCAACTCTGAAAGTGGGCAACCTCGATCCCGACAAAGCCACGGAATTCCAGTATTGTGGAGCAGACCATGATCTCTACAAGGGCCATGTCGTGCAGAATTGTGCCCAGTGTCTCCAGACTGGTAGTGGACAGGCCTATCTTTCGAATTGTATGAGTGACACTTCCCTAGTACCCAATGATACGTATCTAACCCCTTTGTTGGACAGTCATCACCGCTCTCAGCATAGGCTGCAAGCAACAGCCCGCACCCGGCTCCTTATTAGGTCTCAGTGGAACTCTCTTCTCCAACACGCCTGTGAATGTGACCACACCGCCCGAGCCGCTGCCCGGACCAGCAGAGAAGAGCACCGGGATGACGGTCGGTGCAGTAGTTGGCATTGCCGTCGGAGCCGGCCTCGTGTTTCTGGGCGGCGCAGCGCTCTTCATCGTTCACTGGCGGCGTCAAAAACGTAACCAGAAGTACGAGGAGATGGACCGCGGCCCTCAGTACCCTCCGAAGAGTGACCGGTCCTCATCATCTGCAACGAACCGGCCTGGCGAGCCCTATCCCATGGCGGACTATAAAATGCAGATGCTTCCGTACGAGTCGACGATTGACCCGCCCAGGAGCATCACAAGCCATCGCAGCAACACACAAGTACAGAGGCAGAGGGACTACACTAATAATGCCGATTACTATGACCGCATGGCAGACGAGTTCAAGGCTAGACGGAGGGCCTCCGATGATGAAAGTGAAGTCGGCCTTGCCATCGGTCAAGGGAAAGCCGGGATCACCCTGCCTACGCACCCGGCCTACATCCCGAGACATCTCAGGCCGGCAAGCCGCACAAACTCTCCACAACCCGGCACGACCTTCCCTCCGCCAGCTCGGAAACCTCAAAAACCGGATCCTTACGCCATACAAGCCTACCTCAATGCCGTCGATGAGGCAACCATACCACCACCTCCACCGAACCCTCCTCCGCAATCATCACACTCGCGATCCGGCTCAGGCCTCTCGCCGCCGCCGCCTCCTCCTCCGCAAAAACCCAAGATTCCCTCTCTCGTACTACCTTCGGTTCCTCGAGTAAGAGTGCCGAAGAAATACACACCACCCAAGATCCAGATAGAAGAGGCATCGCCTATCGCTGGACCGGGTCAAGCACCCGATATCTCCTTGCCGATCCCGCGAGTAGAAGAAGACCGCTTTGGAGATAACCGGGACCGGAGCCGGAGTAGAAGCGGCAGCAGGGAAGGTGATGCACCAATGAATGATCCCCAAGATCGTATCGTTCAACACACCTTCAGGATGAACCCTGCGCAAGGTGCTCGCGAAATACCCATTCAGAGCGGCGTTGGTCGACTGTACGGATAAGGAGTAATGACTTGGAAATTGCTGGAGGGCTCTTTACTGCCAAGGAGTTATAAGGCTCGGATAGCCTCATGGATTTTGTATATCGGTAAGGGATATGGCGTTCTAGATGAATGATCAATAACACGGTGGACAAATGTGCACAATCTTAATCAAATCATTTCTCATTAATTCTATCTTGACAATTGTGCTCTGGTGTCATCCTCAACCCAGACGCTGGCCCTTGCCCCTCGTCTTCCATGCATCCGGCAGAGGTCCGCCATCAGCTCCCGAACCCGAACCACTCGGTCGGATTGCCGTGCCAAACGTTCGTTCCTGAACCCTGGCCGTCGATCCAGCAAGTCTCGTGATGAAAGCGGGGGTCGCGATCCAGTTGGTCCCGCCTCCAAACTCAGGCCAAATACGTGTGAGGAAGTCATACAGATGTGCGGCGAACAAGCCAGCAAGCTGGATCGGAATCGAGTGACCGCCCTGAGTGAGCAAGGTCATGAGCATCATCGTATAAGGGATGAGCTGCGCAGGGATGGTGACGAAAAAGTAGTTCACTTTGACGCCGCGTTGGTCCTGTGTGCCGGTATAGGCAAGGGCCAAGATGAGGCCTTGCAGACAGAAGCCCGAGTTGAGACCAAAGAGGCCATCGGCGGTCTAGTCTTGTTAGCTTACCGTTCCTTGATATGTGCGAAGCGGAAGCATAGCAAGTGTTGCACATAAGATGAAATGTAGGGAGCAAAAAAACCACCCGAGGATAATGGGAGAGGTATCGCTCGGGTCATCCATAAAGACATCCCACCATGCCTACACCCCAGACCGCCCTTTTGACAGTTTGCGAATGACGGACGGCCTGACATGCAGGGGTAATCTTCCTCATTTCCAGGAACCGCGATAGTAGTAGGGCACGACACTATCCGGGCAGATATATGAGGTGCGAAATGCACAGTGAAGCAGAGAATAAACAGAAAAAGAGCAGACAGTCCTTACTAAGATGAAAGAGCACACGAAGATCAGATACCACACGCAGTCTTCTCTTCTCGGGAACCTGGGGTTCGACATCTCCATCTGAGACAGATAGGAGTAGACTGTGGCCATCAGTGTGAGTGGCGGTTCCCTGCATCAGGGTCCCGACGAGAACCTACGAAAGTATGGATCAAGGATGACACCCAGTTTGGGACCAGATATCAAGAAATTTGAAACGACACGCCATAGTTGTGGCGGCATGCTGAACAAAAGCGCGTAGTGATGGTAGAACCAATGACCAGGCAACAATCCGGTGTACACGCCGACGGAGGAGACAAAGACGGCCAAGGCGAGGGTTCTGTTGGCACCGACATGGTCAGCATTGAGTGATCGAAAGGTAGGTGTCGAGAGCTCAAGGGTTCCAAGCTCACCTCGCCAGAGGCGGCGCCTGCCAGTAACCATCCATGATCTCAGCCATCTTGATGATTTGTCAAGTGGCCCAGGAAGCTTCTCACGGCAATCCTGAAGCTGATGCAAAGCAAACCTTGGGGAAATGATACGAAGAAAGTAGTCTTAAGGGCAGTCCAGCTGATGATAGAAACTTCTTCTCTTCCTTGAGGTCTGGCAAAAGGGAGAAGGTCAGCGTGGAGGTGAGAGTGTGGTGGTGACAACGGCAGGCAGCCGCGTCGATGATATTTGCATGCCTTTTGGGATGCGTGGCTTTTTAGCTAGGTAAGCTTGTGGAAGGAAAGAGAAATTCGTTCCTGAAAGATGGGGGCCTTTTTCAATGCTGCGCTCGGTTTTTTCTCGGTTGATTGGCCGACTGCGCCCCCCAATCAGCTTACCAGCCACCTCCCCACATCAACTCCAATCTTGAGCAGCTCCAGAGAGCTTGTAGCTTGCAATCGACGGGTGGCCACAGCTCGAAAGTTATGCGTAAGGTTGATTCCCAATTCTGGAGAAAAAATAATAAAAAGTATCCTTGGTAGATTTTCATGGATGAGAGAAAGTAAATTGAGAGAATGAGCAGGTTTTATCGTCTGAAAGCGATCGGTGTAGTGATATGGCTTTTCTACGTGTGTAAATCTTGACCTGGTCCGGTCTCGCCCTAGGTGATTTTCATCTCGAGACAGGCCTTCTTTGACTCACCGCGCTCTTTGGCCATTGATAAGAACGTCTGTGAGTCCATCTCCCACCACCCATTCTCCACCAATTGTTACATACATCAGTTGGCAAGATGGCTTCAAAACGACCTTCCGGCCGGTTCTGGAACCAATTGACTCAATCTCGAGCTCAATTGACCCGCAACTACTCAGCACCCGTCAGTGGCTCCATCCCCGCGGGCAAAAAGAAGTATGTGCCCACCACCGGCACTTACCCCCAAGGCTTCCGAGCTTCGGGCACCGTGGTCGGCGTGAAGCCGAGCAACACCACCAAGCCCGATCTGGCTTTCATCACTTCGGATGAGCCCTGTGCGGCTGCTGCGGTCTTTACCAAGAATAAGTTCCAGGCCGCACCGGTCGTCTTCAGCCGGGATCTACTGAAGAAGAGGAAGAACCAGGGAATCCAGAGCGTCATCATCAACTCTGGATGTGCTAATGCAGTCACCGGCAAGGGCGGTCTGGAGGATGCCGAGAAGATGGCCAAAGGCGCCGACTCGTGCGTCGGCAGCGAGGAAGCCACTTTGGTTATGAGCACCGGCGTCATTGGCCAACGGCTGCCTATCAAGAAGATCGTGGACAATATCCCAGTCGCCCACAAGTCTCTTGGATCGTCTCATGACCACTGGATGGCTTGTGCCAAAGCTATCTGCACGACGGACACATTTCCCAAGCTTCTCTCCCGAACGTTCAATTTGCCGTCATCGCCGTCCATTGAGTACCGGATTGCAGGCATGACCAAAGGCGCTGGCATGATCCACCCGAACATGGCCACGCTGCTCGGTGTCATCGCAACTGATGCTCCTATCTCGTCCGAGGTTCTGCCAACGTTTTTGAAGCAGGCTGTCGATCGCTCATTCAACAGCATCACCATCGACGGAGATACCTCGACCAACGATACCGTTGCCCTTTTTGCCAATGGAGCTGCAGGTGGCAAGGAGATCGCACCGGGTTCGCAAGACTACGAGACCTTCCAGGACATTCTGACCGAATTCGCCACCGATCTGGCCAAGCTGGTCGTTCGTGATGGCGAAGGCGCTACCAAGTTTGTGACGATCCGCGTGACCGAGTCTGCCACCGAGGAGGGTGCCCGCAAGATTGCCAGCACCATCGCCCGGTCGCCGCTCGTCAAGACTGCACTCTACGGAAAGGACGCGAACTGGGGCCGCATTCTATGCGCCACCGGCTACTCTCTCATCACCGAGCCCGGCACTGCTACTGCAGATGTTGCCGAAGTTGCACCTGAGAAGACCAACGTCTCGTTCGTCCCCACTGATGGATCTGCCGAACTGAAGCTGCTTGTCAATGGCGAGCCTGAGATGGTTGACGAGGCTAGGGCTGCCGAAATCCTCGAGTTTGAGGACCTTGAGATCCTTGTTAGGCTGGGCACTGGTGACAAGGAGGCAACCTACTGGACCTGTGACTTTAGCCACGAATATGTGTAAGTGTTTCACACCTTTTCAGAACGAGCATTGCTGACAGCATATAGTACTATCAACGGAGACTACCGAACCTGATTGTGATCTATTGTATCAATAACAATGAGTTTCTTCAAGAAGTGAATGGAAGGCAGACAACATGGTCATCTCTAGAGATAGCCACCTCAGTTGAGATCTTCATATATATAGATCAAGAAGGCCAGCCATGAGAAAATGATTGGCGAAAAACATTACACTATGATACCATATTTCTACCATCATCCATTTCGTTTACTTGCAATCATAAAGTGAAAATGAAAGTTCTTTTACTGTGCAAATCTGGCTCTCTTAAGGTACTTAGTGAAGAGCTCGACTCTTGAAGAAGTGGTGGGGTCGCCCACCAGCCACGGTTCCACCCCCACTAGCTTCCAATTTGTCTGCCTGAGCTTCACGCGTCGTCGCGCCTCTGACCGCGTAAAGTGCTTCAGCTTCACAAAACTAAAGTACCTCCACCACCCATCTACCAACAACCTGGTCCAATTGCCTGTCTTCCAGCCAGGACAGCATCGACAATAATGCCGGCAGCAAAGGCAGAGGAGAAGGGTGAATCCTCAACAGCGGCGGCCAAGGGCGCCCTCAGCGCTGCCACTAATGGATCTCCCAACTACGAGCTGCCCTGGTCAGTCAAAACTGATCTCCTCGTGCAACTCCTCACGATTACTGACTGGTGAGCAATGCAGGGTTGAGAAGTACAGACCAGTTTTCCTAGACGATGTTGTCGGAAACACAGAAACGATAGAGCGCCTTAAGATCATCGCGAAAGACGGCAACATGCCCCATGTCATCATCTCTGGCATGCCCGGTATCGGAAAGACGACCAGTGTTCTCTGCCTGGCTCGACAACTGCTAGGCGACTCGTACAAGGAGGCTGTTCTGGAGCTCAATGCCAGTGACGAGAGAGGTAAGAACACGCACCAGGCCTCGCTCATGACGTGGAAACGCTGACACACTTTACCTAGGTATCGATGTTGTGCGAAATCGCATCAAGGGCTTCGCCCAAAAGAAAGTGACCCTACCAGCCGGCCGACACAAGCTTGTCATTCTCGATGAGGCGGACAGCATGACTTCGGGCGCCCAACAAGCCCTTCGACGAACAATGGAGATCTACTCCAACACGACCCGCTTCGCCTTCGCCTGCAACCAGTCCAACAAAATCATCGAGCCGCTACAGTCACGTTGCGCCATTCTCCGATACGCCCGTCTCACCGACGCACAGGTTGTCAAGCGGCTCTTGCAGATCATCGAGGCCGAGAAGGTCGAATATAGCGACGATGGCCTGGCGGCGCTCGTTTTCAGTGCGGAGGGCGATATGCGACAGGCCATCAACAACCTCCAGTCAACCTTCGCCGGCTTTGGCTTCGTGTCGGGCGACAACGTCTTCAAAGTCGTCGACTCGCCGCACCCGATCAAGGTGCAGGCTATGCTCAAGGCATGCTACGAGGGCAACGTCGACTCGGCGCTGGACACGCTCCGGGAGCTATGGAACCTGGGTTACTCGAGCCATGATATTATCAGCACCATGTTCAAGGTGACCAAGACCATTCCGACGCTGAGCGAGAACGCGAAACTCGAGTTCATCAAGGAGATCGGCTTCACCCACATGAAGATCCTCGAGGGTGTCCAGACGTTGCTGCAGCTGAGCGGCTGCGTGGTGAGGTTATGCAAGCTCAACATGGACCCCAAGAAGTTTGAGGCCTCGAAGAAGTAGCGACGAGATACGGCACGATGTGGGGCGGGTGTGTTGATTCACGAGCTGGCATGGCTATGGCGTTTCGGATCTCAGGCACAGTCAAATGGATGTAAAAAGAAAGAGGAAAGACGACAAGTGAAGATGGTATCAAGATTCGCTGGTGTTGTTACAAGGCTACAAAGGATCGATACCCTGTTGCCTAATGAATGAGTATACATGAACATCATGAAAATGCGCTTTTGTCTTCCGTTATCCAGAAAAGAAAACCAACTCCGAGTCCCAGTGCGCCTAATCCTCCTCGGGCCCGTACTGCTCATCCAGAGCCTTCTGCATCGCCGCATCCCGCGCTGCCTTGTGCTGCAACCTCATCATGTTCCGGTACGCGCTCATCCTGTTTTCAGCCTCCAGGGCGGCACCAAATGCGATACCAGACATGGCAATGTAACTATTTCTGTTGTGTCAGTACGCCCGTTGCGTGGATTTCTAGGACCGGGCGCTTCGTACGTCTTGAACTGAATCGTGAAACTCCTGAACAGAGGCGACACGGCATAGCCCACACCGCAGAGGACACCCACGGCGGCACCCCATTTGACCGTGCCATAGACAGCGCCCTTCATCGCCTCTCGTGCAGCCTGGTTCGTCTCCTCATCCTTGTTCATGACATTGGTGTGGCGCATCTTGACGGTTGGTAAATGCACTGAACCGCCGAACTGCTTGAATGAAGTATTGTAAGATGAAAATCCGTTGCGATTTCCACTCAATATCAATCAATTGGCGCCCTGTACCGTAGAAGTCGCTGCTCCGATTGTCTCCGATGCGAATCCCAGTCTTAATGGTATCCGCGGAGTTGTGAGCGGGAGCCAATTCAGCCAAGAGAAAGAGTTCTAGGTCGCGTGCAAGGTCCAAACGGTTAGGATGAGAGCTATGAGCTAGAGATGGCCGGTGAACTATCTCATGGGAATGGGATGTATTCGGATATTGTATGAACCGAGGGAAAAGAAGAATGAAAAGTCGCTTATATCTCATAAGAAGTCGTTAATTCAAGCTCACCCGAAAAAGTTTTGCTTGCTGGTTGTCTACAGATTCGTCCCTTTTTAGGCGCTCCATATTTGCAGCTCAATTCGCCAGGTGCTCGTATGATTGCCGAGCTCGCTGGTCTGGCCCCGGGGAGAAAGTTCGGCGATGTTGCTGCGCGTCATGCGCCAAAGGTGGAGCGTCATCAGCTTTTAGGGGACCTGCCAGCCGGGCGGCCTTTAGATCAATTTGATAGACGAGAGGATACGGGCGTTTGCAATGAGCAAAAATAGATGCCGGACGATTTGTGTTGTCTTCCGACATCTCCTTGCTCGCGCAACCGGCAAAGAGTCTCTTCAAGCATCTCTCTTTTGACCGCCTGCATGGGATTGAATTTGCCTCGAAGTGGGATTCATGTCTGTATTTCATTGGCATGCGACCCTGGCAAGCTGCAGGGCTCATTCTGTAGTGCACGTCCGATTCTCGGAACTTCTCGGCGTGTTGCTCTGCTAGTATCATGAAGTCGAATATCTACTTATTAGTATTCAGGATGACTTATACTCAACCATTTACGTTCGTGTTATCCTAAATACATTGAATATGTGATTGTTCGACTTGGGCTCTCTCGCCGTCGTCATTTGTGTAGCTGGACCGATTATTCCCTCTTAACATTTGCGTGTGTCTTTTGTAGGGATCCTGCCCCATCTGTCACTCTATTGACCCGCTCCAAAACGCCCTGAGATATCTATCATTTTGATCGTTTTACTCTAAGCACTCAGCGTGCCCTTGGTGCTCGGTACCTCGCCCTCCTTGCCAGCCACCTTGGCCGTCGCATGTCGGACCGCCACAGCCAGCGCCTTGAACGCACTCTCAGCGCGGTGGTGGTCGTTCTCGCCCCGCAGGCAGTCGACGTGGAGGGTGATGCGGGCGGCCTGGGCAAAGCTTTGCAGGCAGTGGGGGATCATCTCGCAGCTGAGATCGCCAATCTTCTCTCGGCGCAGGCCCAGGTCGATGACGCTGTAGGGCCTGTTGCTGATGTCGACGACGGCGCGCGACAGGGCCTCGTCGAGGGGGCAGTAGGCGGAGCCGAAGCGGGCGATACCGGCGGCGCTGCCGAGGGCCGTGTTGAAGGCCGTTCCGAGAGCAATGCAGACGTCTTCCGCGGTGTGGTGGTCGTCGACTGAACAAATATACCTGTTAATAGACACGAGACTGATCGCCAACCCATGCGGCCTGGGTGACGGGTGAGTAGACCATCCGTCCAAGGTTTGACTCACTGTGCAGATCGCCCTTGCAGTTGAGCACCAAGCTCCATCCAGCGTGCTTAGAAAGCGCATGGAGCATGTGATCTAGAAAGCCAATTCCCGTGTGTATGCTGATCGTTTGTGACTTGCTTGTCTGAGAGGCATGGTCGTCCGCGCCGTTTGCGAGCAGTCGCGAGTCTGTGTTGGGAGGGAATGATCCGCCGTCCAGGTTTAGGGCCAGCTGAATCTTGGTCTCGTTGGTATCGCGAGCGATTGCGGCCCAGCGAGGGCTCGACTTGGTGGATGACATGGTCAAGTATTCGCGTGGAAGTCGTATACACAGTTATGTCCCAAATATACCAATTACTCGACGACGGCGGTGTTAACGTTCAAAGTTGGCTGCTTGGAAAGTGACGGTAAGCTATTGGTCGAGAAAATTTGGCCGCATTTGTTAGGTAGTGATGCCCATGCGATAACGATAAGCTGCCCCGCAGGCGACTAGACCCTTGCGTCTGGCACATCCAGCCACAGATTTAGCACCACTGAGCACCAATCCCGCCCCTCTCTCAGCGGATATCAGTGGGTAACAGTGGTAGCTTTCCTTCTTATCGTCCAAAATTTTCTTTCCCCAATCGCTGATCCCATCACCCTCAGAATTGGAACCGGTGCGACAACGTGAACGTCACCGCACACAAACAAAGATGGCGCCTACACGAACGAGAACCGTCAAGAACAAGCATGCCGCCAACAAGTCTGGTATCAAGGGCAGCAGGAGTTCTAAAAATCCGGACGTAGACCCCGTCTCCAAGTCCAAGAAGCCGCAGGGAAAGAACTCGATCCAGACGCCGCTCAAGGGGAGACCGTCAATATCGGACCTCTTGAAGAAGCGCAAGAAGAAGGTGTACTCGGAGAAGGAACTCGACATTCCAAAGCTCAATATGATTACACCTGTCGGCGTGGAGAAGCCCAAGGGCAAAAAGAAGGGCAAGGTCTTTGTGGATGATAGGGTAGGTCGTCGTGTTGCGCCATTGAAAGGTCCCAAACGCTAAACTCTTGTTCTTTATAGGAAAGCATGGCCACTATTCTCGCAATGGTCCAGGCAGAGAAGGAAGGCCAGATTGAGTCAAAGATCATGAAGGCGCGCCAGATGGAGGAGATCCGCGAGGCGAGAAAGGTCGAGGCGGAGAAGAAGGAGGCCGAGCGCAAGGCAAAGTTCGATGAGACGAAGGAGTCTCTGCGGAGGAAACGGAAGCGAACCAAGAAGGGCGAGGAGGATGAGAACGTCAACGAGTTTGCCGTGACTGGGACCAAGGCCGGCAAGCCCAAGAAGAGGAAGAGTGTTTCGTTCGCTGACGAATAAGGTTGTTTCATCGCTAGCATGGCACGGAGTATGGCGCACTGAAGGTTATAAACATGCGTTTCGCGGTCTTCTATTAGGGGCTAGACTGGAGCAAAAGGCGAGCCAGTACGCCTGAATATATCTATATGCGATACCCATTCTATCATATCTATCCGCAAACTCCTCGCATGAAAAAGCACTGCCCTATGAATGCCGACAATGATATGTAACAGGTTCGTAGTCTAGTCTAGAACGATCTTCATCTTTCGCCTCATCGGATCAAATTCCGCACCGTGAAAGCCGTTCCCATCTGCCTTGCCGTTTGTGGGCGCCGTGATATTGTTCAGATCAATCTTTGCGGCCATGTTCTTGAAAAAGTTCGAGATCTGCCAAAGTCAGCGGTTGTTGTGAAACACAGAGAATTGGGCACGTACCGGGTGTGCGTGCCATCTACCACCACCTAGCTCAAACCACGAAAGGTGTCCTCCTAAAGAAGTCGTACATAAGACAGTCCATGGATTCTGCTTAAACTCCTGATAAGGCACTGCTTCCTTGACAGCGATCTTGGGAGAAATGTGAGCGTAGTTCTGTATAAGACATTCCAGAACAACTTACTGGGTCATCCTCTGCACTAATGGCGAAAAACGGAATGCGAATCGCAAGTACTGAATCGCAGGAAGAAGCATCACGATAGTAAGCTTCCTCGGTAGGATAGCCCCATGTTGCACATCTGGTGGCAGGTGATGTTAGTCAATTTGTCCAAATCACCACCGCCAGCCTTTTCCTTCACTCACTGGACTTCGCGATCAAACTCAAAGAGATACGTGATTTTCTGGATGCTCTCGAGGTCGAGATTAGTCCACTTGTTGATAGACTCCTTGTGGCGATCGATCAACTTCTTCATGTTTGCTAGGTTGAAAGGCGTGTAAGTCTATAAACTGCAAATACGTATTCTCAGGGGCAGGGTACGTACTACCCATGAATCGTTGGTAAACCTCTTTGCCAAGCAAGGTCCGCTGCAGGGCTTTGCTCGACATCTGCAAGTCGAACGGATTGCCTACTACAACGGCGGCTTTGAGCGGACAATTTTCTCCTTCTTCACCGACATACTGTATTTGACGTCAACATTATGCGCTCAGTCCCCAGCTTAGGGAAGATCACTTACATTTGTGAGAATATTGGCACCGAGAGAGAAGCCGAGGGCGAAGAGGGGGCGGTTCGGGAAGGTTTCTTTCGCCCATTTGACGACCTGTCGGATATCCCAGGTAGCTCGGGCATTGAAGAGTATCCCGCTGGTAATGGAGCTGTGAGCACATCCGCGCGCATTGACAACGCAGACATCCCAATTGCCGCCGCCCTCCCGGATCAGGGGCTCGATGGCATGTCGAAGGTATACCTCGTGGGACCCTCCGGAGAGGCCATGAAGGACAATAAGCATAGGCCTGTCGTCGTCAGATCCGATGCTTGCAAATGCCTCCTCGGAGAAATACGCTGTGCGAGGCGGAAGAGGCTCGTCGTGGTCAGTATGCGGATCGACAGCAAAGTCCACCGCAAATGTTCCGGTATAAGTCTTGTGGTTGGCGTCGAAGATTTTCCTCCGATAGTATATCTGGGGACCATGAGGTTGTGTCACCGTCCACATGGTCTGGAGGTGACCATTGAAGAGGAGTGGGTTCAGGCGACACGGCGGCGTACTCTGCTCACAGATCTTGAGCAAATCCGTCTGCGAGCCATCCTTTGCCTTTAAGGCCAACGGAGTCGGTGCATGAGTGAAAGTCACTCGGGCCCGGCCGAACCAGTCCATCGCCGTCCACCTTGCGCCAGAGGGTGCTTTTGGCCGCAACAGCTTGCTCGAGACTGGGTGGCTTGGAGACTTGACACTACGTCTGATCAAGCTTTGTGCACAGTCAACTGTCTCTCATCCTCAGCGCAGGGAAAATGGTTTAAAGACGGGGTACATACATTGATGAGTGCTTACGAGGTTATATGAGCGCGGGTTTGGTGATGGAGACAATCATACACGGACGGTAGTTGATTGGTATCCGGCAGTGTAAAAGGACATCACACAAACAAGACCCGCTCTTGGTACCACTCACTAGTTAACGGGGAGGAGGAGGGCAAGTAGATGTTCTTTCACCGGTACCGAATCGAATCACCAAGACATGTAGAAAGTTCTATTCTTCAATTCCCTACTCCTGGATGGCGACAGATAAAAAAAAAAAACCCTTGATGCTCCTCGAGATCGGTCCACTTACCGAGGCAGGCGGAGAGGCCGTTCGCCGCCAATGTCTGGGTGGACCGTTACATTGAAACGCTGGACGGAGCCCGTGTTAATAAGGGCATCAGACAGATGTGGTGGCGTTTGTCTCCTGTGGCTTGCCGTGAATCACGTGGGGCCTGTCAGCCACGCTAATCGGTGTCCCCAGTTTCCCACGCGGACAAGCAGCACCCACACTAGCTGGGCTGCCCTGCAATGCGCGCGCGCATCGAGTCAGCTCTGTACGTACCATGGTATGGTACCGTGCTTCCACCACGACTCCACGTACCCAAAGTATTGAAGCCAAACCACTATCAACATCATTCGCGCCCACGATGCGACAAATATACGACTGAGAGAGAGCTTCACAACCACTTTGTAACGAAAACCCCGACTCCCAAATGAGATGACATATCGAGCACATCTGCCTCCGGGGCAGGCCTACAATGGCCAACCGCCGCCGATGCAGCAACACGGCTACCCAGTCCAACACAATGGCAATCCTCAAGCACACTTGCCATACCAGAACCCCGGCTACCTGCCTCACTCGCACATCCCTTCTCCACAACCTCAAGCTCACTTTCATATGAGCGCACAGCATCAGCAGCACATGGAGCCACAACCACTGTATTCAACCTGGGATGGATCGTACATGGGTCACGGCGTGCCCGTGCCCGAACCTCCAGGCGAGCTTCGATTTGATCCGCGAAATCAATGGCAGCAGCGCCCGACACCAGAAGGATTCAACCAATACCAAGCACCTCCCCAGCCGTCACCGCAGGCGGTCCCTTCGCCGGTTCTACCTCAGCAAATGCCGCCGCCGCCGCCACAGCAGCACAGGATGCCGCAGGAGCAACCTATTCAGCAAGCGCCTCTTGTCCAGAGCCCAGTTATCGACCAAGGGCGCAGGTTAACAACGGACGGGTCAGTCAAAAGTACATCGGGGAAAATGTCGCGAAAGTCGAGTTCCAGCTCCATCGGGAAATCGCCCAAACCCTCGTCAACATCGCTTGTCAATGCTGCCGCCCTTCTCGTCTGTACCGCCGAAGATTGTTTTGCTCAGGCGCACGCAGCAGTCGAACAAGTTGCTGCGGCAATGGACGCGTCGAGGTTACAAGAGTATCACAAGCTCATAGCAACCGGCTTGGCGTGTCTGGAAGCTGCCCTCAATACAAATAAACTACAGCCTAGAGCGGAGGCCAAAATCAGGTTACGATACGGGGCTATTCTCAATGAGGAGACTGAGAACCTCATGCAAGCCGAGACTGCCCTCAGCAAGGGTATCACTGTTTGTGAAAAGGTATGAGGTGCAATGAGCGATGCGATAAGACTTTCAAACTAACTGTTGGCAGCACCGATTTGCGGACCTGAAACTTTATACTCAGTACCACTTTTTAAGAGTTTTGTTTCGAAGAAATCGCAAGGCAGCCCTCATTGCGGTTGACAAGCATATCTCAGACTGCACAACGTACGTGTTTCAGTCCGCCGAAGTAGATTGCTCATCCTAACGATTTATGACAGGTACAAGCAGATTTACTGGATCTATGCCTTCAGGTTTCTCAAGGCGTCATTTCACCTTCAAGGAGGCTCGCAGGCCGATATCCATGCTCTAGAGAATCTTCGCTCTATCGCTACCCTTGGCGGGGAGAGAGGCGACAATGCGATATGCGTCCTGGCCTTTCTTTTGGAAGGTCTGATACTTCTGAAAACAATGAAAGACGACGCCATCGTACGAATCCAGACATGTCTTGCCCAGGCATCGAAGTTTCAGTTTGACCCATCTGTCCACATTCCCCAACTCGACATCTTGACCCTTCTGTTGGACTTGGCTTGCAGCCTCCATCAGAAAGTTCCGTCAGATACAATGAAGAAGCTTACGGCCCTCCAGAGTCGCATGGATGACTTGGTCCATGTCCCGGCCTGGAAAGACCACAAGACTGAGCTGCTCTTACCGATACACAAACAGAACGTGTCTGTTCAGACCATCAGTGTCGATACAAATGACGTGCTTCGCCCTGGAGATGCAGAATGTGATTTCCTAGTTCTCTCTAGTTTTAGCAAGATGGAGGTATATGTTCTTGCGTAAGTACCCCCTTGACCTATCTGCTTCGGATGCAAGGCTCACGGAATACCAGATATACCATCAGTGGACTGGGCCTATTGTACAAACCGTCAGGTAGTGACAAGAGTATGGAGTTTTGGCAGGAAGCACAGAGGATGCTTCCGTCCTGTAAGACCACCTGAACCTCATTCCTGACCTCGCTCTGACACTGACGTGTATGCTTCTAGGTACAAAAATCATTCCCCCATCTCCATCATCTCTCCCAGAAGCCATTGAGCGTGCTAAATGGCGAAGAGAGATGGATTGTTACATCCACATCATGACTGGATTGCACTCGGCCACTCATAGTGACTGGGCTAGAGTGAAGAGTTCTGTTCATACTGTGGAAAATTTGATGAAACAACAGCCGACTACGTCTCTCCAGACCATGGCCATGTATCTTTCAGGAATATATCAGCAAGGGGTAGGTGAGCTGGACAGCGCACTTCGTCTTTTCGAGGACCAGCGCTTCTCTTTGCTGAATTACGGATCGCAATCTATGCGCAAGGTGGAGATGGACCTCTCGATCTTGGCGGCCCTCAACAGGCTCTGCATTCTGCAGGCTCCAAGCCAAGCCCATGGGAACGAAGGGAAGTCGGAAGAGTTGATCGAGCAGCTGGGCCAGATCTGCCCAGAGCACCCGGACCCCGATATCAAGACGGCCTACAACCTCGTCATGGCCACGGTCGATACGAACCCGCCCATGTCGATAAACCAGGCCAAGCGCCATATCCACTTGGGTCTGAAAGGTGCACAGACAACAAACAACACGCATTGCCTTTCGATTGCGCTCAACATTATGCGGTTCAAGCTCTTTGAGAACGTGGTCGGAGAGCAGGCTCTCAAGAGTGCGAAAGCGGGTGCCACTCAGGCCAAGAAGAGCGGCAACTTGCTGTGGATGAGCGTCGCTGACGGGATGTTGGCCCAGTCATACGAGGTACAAGGCGCACAGGCGGAGGCGAGGGAAGCACAGCAGTCGGCCACGCGATACGCAAACGAGGCATTCGAGAAGACACAATAGGGATTGTGACACCGGGCGAAAGGGGCGTTTTGGCACGAGGAGATGGTCTGATACGAGGCGCATGTCGGTGTTTTTGTGAGCGATGTATACCCAATTTCGCGCTTTTGTAATGGCGGCCGGACGTGGGGCAATGAATGTCAACACTGTTCTACGACTCGGTAGGACTGTTCATGGGAAGAAGGGATCATGGTATGGACGGGTTCGATCAGCATAGCGCTCAACTGTACAGCGAATACAAACTGGCTTTGCTACCCAGATCTCTGGGCGGAGCACCGAGATTTCAATGTTGGCAATTGCATATTGCTATAATCACTCCTAGAGAGATGCTCATCGTTTTCAAAGAAGACCTACCCCCAGCACGACTTAGATGTACCTATGGTGGTTGAATGGAATTGCCAGCCGACTTGCAAGGATTTGATGTACAACATTTGATTGGAGAAAACGTGGTGCTACGGGGTAGGAACGGCGCGTAGTCCCGACATTTTAGCTCCAACCCGCGTTTTCTTGGAGTGGACTCTCCTCCCAAAAAAATCAAAAAGTCCCATGAAGCTCTAGGGAGGTTTCAACATCTGGCCAACAATTCCCAGAAGTGCATCTCGCAATGCTCCAATTGAGTGCGCCGGGCGCTCGAATCGCCCGACCATCCTACATTTGCACCTCATGTCGCGTTGCAGCAGCTCAGACCACGAGACCGCCCCAGACATGGGCCACACCGGCCAGCTATCGGTCGTATGCGACAGAGGATTCAGCTGAATCCAAGAGCTCCGATACAAGCGAGTCCAAAACAAAGGATAGACCGACCCAATCGCGAAGGGCTGCAAAACGCCCGAGAACACAGACCACCAGAGCAAGCCCAGGCACCAGCAAGAAACAGCTCAAGATATGGCAGGAGACACTCGATGTCCTAAAAAGCCTACAGGGTGCGCGCGACCTCCCAGGCAGCTCTTCCGTGACGAACAAGGGGTCCTCGAAGGATGAGCCCTCTCCGGATTTAGCTTCAGCTTCAACTCCGACCGAAGAGGTGCACAAGCAAGCTCGGACTCTCAAGGAACAGTTCCGGGCACTGGAGAAGAAGCCTCTTGACAAGGGATCCAATGAGCTCCAGGTCCAGATGCTCGCCGGAGCGCTTGACCTTCTCAAGGATGTTCTCAGCTCCAAGAAACCGTCAACACCGAAAACCAAGACGTCTTCGGCCAAGCTGAAAGGGAAAGAAGACCAAGATGCAGCGTCCAACGAAGAAGAGACCTCCAGCTCGGCTAAAAAAGGAAGCAAATCGAGACCAAAGAAGACAGAGTCGAAGAAGCCGGAAGTGAAGAGGATCTCTATCAAGCAATCGACTGTCGCCAGCAGCCCCCTGAGATCGCGCTTCAAGGTCGAAAAAGTCAACTCGAATCATCTTCATCTCTCGCCAATCGACCGCGCGCAGCCCCCTGTTCCGCGTCTTCAATACGGCTTGGACAGAGCCTTATTCAACCCGGGGGTTTATCATCTTCAAGACCCTAGGTCGAGGGTCTACAATTTTGATCCGTATCTTGCCAGCATCATGCCGATCCATGAATTTGACTTCAACGCTCTCAAGCAATACATCACGTCGTCCAAGGACAACCAACTCATCTCAATTGCTGCCGAGCACAAGAAGAAGTACACGGGCTCCACATCCAGTATGACCTCGACTCTGGCACACTTTCATTACCTGCTCTCGGCCTGGAGACCCATCAACCCAGCCCATACTTCTCGATCTTTTGAACCGGAATCGTACAACTTCACCAACATCATGCGGGCGCCCTCCGCGGCCTTCCTGCATTGGAAGGATGGCACCTACGCCATCGACGCGGACAAGGAGTATGACTCGGCCAACATCCTCAGCATGCTAGGAAAGTCTATGGAAAAGCTTCTCACTCTGCCGAAAGACGACTTTGAGAAGTACCGAGTGAGCAAGTCTCACGAGTTGACCGAAGAGGAGAAGAACGCCGACGAGGCCTACCACTACACTACTCTCGGTGATTTCATGATGCGGTCACAGCTTGACGCCTATGACCCGAGGGTGCCTGGATCCGGCATGTTTGACCTCAAGACTAGGGCTGTTGTGTCTATTCGCATGGACGCCAGGGATTTCCAGAATGGCCTCGGCTACGAGATCAGAAGCCGCATCGGCCAATGGGAGTCTTTCGAGCGTGAGTATTTTGACATGATCCGCTCGGCGTTCTTGAAGTATTCTCTTCAGGTTCGCATGGGTCGCATGGACGGTATCTTCGTCGCCTTCCACAACACGCAGCGCATCTTTGGCTTTCAGTACATCAGCATCAATGAGATGGATCTGGCATTGCACGGTATTGAAGACAGGAGTCTTGGCGATCGCGAGTTCAAGCTGAGTCTTCACCTGCTCAACCAAGTGCTAGACAGGGCTACGGCCAAATATCCAGGCCGCTCCCTACGACTGCACATTGAGACCCGTCCCTCCGTGGACAGTCCATTCATGTACATTTTTGCCAAGCCTGTCACCGACAAGGAGATATCGGATATACAGAACGCCAATAAGGCAGAGGTTGAGGCGTTCGAGCGCGATATGATGGGCATGAACAATGCTATCGAATCTGACCCAGAGGCATCAGACGAGGCGGAAGAAAGCTCGGCCGAAGCAGAGGAGATTGTCGAGCCCGAGACTGAGGACGATGAGATGCAGAGCCAAAACGTTTGGGAGAAGATCAGGCTGAAGGTCGAGGAGGCTACAGAGAATGAGGCCCTTGGTGTGGCTCTGGTTCGTGAGACGATTGAGGATGCCCTAGAGCACAGTGGGCTGCTAGTTGCAAGGTCCCCGGAAGAGTCTAACCGCTACGTGGACGCCCTTTTGGAGGCAGTCACTAGCCCGGACACCACCACCGTAGCCGAGAACATCCAAAAGAGCTCCATGGAGGAGGTCGAGGGTGTGGAGAAGGACAGCGAAGGAGCAGAGCACTCGGTCGAATCAGCGGAGGCAGTGAAGCCCGAAGTAGAGTCGCCCCAGCTGGAGGAGTCGTCCACTGGAGAGAACCTGAGCGCGACAGAAGGTTTGCCTACCGAAGTCATGGATGAGTCTCCCGCTCAAGCTCTCGACCAAACTCCGGAGCGAGAGGTGGCTTCCACTACGGTTGAAGAGGCTTCGGAGACCAGTGACCTCGCTTCATCCAAGGCGTCGGCCACCAAGCTGTCGCTCAAGGATCTCATCCTCAAGTTAGCAGCGCAGGTCGAGGTCGCGCCGCAGGACAAGCCGAGCGAGGCCGAGAATGAGAAGTGGATTCTCGACTCGGAGACAGACTCGCCAAAGAACAAGCGGTTCGAACGCATCCTCTCCCAACTTATGGCCACCTCCAAGGACTCTTCTGCTCAGATTGCGGAACATGCCAAGAGCAGCAGCGAGACAGTAGAAGAGACAACCGAGAGCAAGTCAGAAGCAGGCGCCAACACAGAGGCCACTGCATCCGCACCTGAGCCATCCACGGCGTCGGCCACTGAGGCTGAGGCTGCATCGGAAAGCACCTCACCTACCGAGCACGACGCCACGGCGGCCGAGTCCTCGGAAACAGGTTCAGCCACCGCGACCGCCCCGCCGGGTGAAGACGAGGAGGAGGAGCTGCTCGGCATGATCCTCACCATCCGCAACAAGGTCAACGGCGCCTACGTCAAGCGGCCCGAGCACTTCACAAAGGGCTCGTCGTGGGTCGTCGAGTACGCCATCGAGGACATCGAGCCGCGCCGCGCCTCGCTGCTCTACGCCCAGATCAAGGCCCGCCGCAAGGGCCACCTGGGGCCGGACCGCAAGAGCGCCTCCTCCAAGGGCGCCTGGGACCGCAGCTTCGTCCGCAAGCTGCAGGAGTTCAGCCAGCGGGGCCGCCGGTTCCGCAGGCGCGAGGACGCGTCGGCCCGCGACAGGCAAGTGCACGTGTACGGCCGCGAGGGCGAGGAGCTCAAGTGGGGGGACGTGTTCCAGGAGTCGGCCGCCTCGGCCGAGCGCGAGGAACAGCTGCCGCTCAGGAAGTTGCCCGGGGCGGGGGACCGTAGGGTCCCCAAGTCGGCCGGCAAGGACGACGCGAAGATATGGTGGGACAACGAGAAAGTATGGTGAGACTGCAAGTTATGAGAGATTGTACGATGGAACTGAGCGTGAGATATCTCGTGTGAAGGCGACCAATCCTACCGGGCCAACACTCAGGAACCCCTTGTGCGGCAAGAGAGGTCGTGAATTATGTATTATAAGTACGATTGTAAAGATACCAAGAGCGTGGAGATGGTTTTGTACAACACTTTTCACCGATCAATAATAACCCCCTTTTTTTTTAAACGATTCTAGTCGTGCTAGAATGGATTATCGTTTTGTAGACTGCACTGCAACGAGAAATGGGTTCTGGCCATTTGATGAAACTTCGTGTATCATTAACACCATGACTATGCTCAAGAAGCTATCTCAACTCATTATCAGCTCCCTTACTTTTGCTTCCCATCCTTAATTTTGTCTAATCACAGACCCAGTTTATGGGTTGTTTCAATCTCTCCGCGTAACCTAGGGGGTATGAATGAAGGCCGTCTATATAATTCGGCCACACAGCACGCGCATGTCCCAGCGAGTTGCACTGTCCGCTCGTGTCTCACGATGACAGTCCCCGCCATGTCTTGAGTAAGGTCAAGTAGGCTGCAATCCAACGAGAAAAAAAGTAACGCTATCACGCAGGTCCAACACTCCACTAGATGTGGGCGTGAGGGTGCATCTCAGGGGCAGGGTCGTAGATGCGCTGCCTGATAAACTTGGTCAGGGCGACATCTCCCCACTCTTCCCACTCCTGCCATTGAGCCTCGGGCAGTTGGCTGACGCCGTCCCTCCTTGCGGCCTTCATGACTTCTCTAGCCACAATGACGCTCGCCTCACGCACACGCTCAATGCGAGGGTAGATCAGACCCTTGTGGAGCTCGTCTGCGTTGAGACAGTTGGCGAGGGCCTCGGCCGACGTGTAGATCATGTCGTCGGTGACCCTGGATGCCTTGGCCAGGATGGCACCGAGACCAATACCGGGGAAGACGTAGACGTTGTTGCCCTGGTTCGGGTGGTAGGTGATGGCCTGGTCGGCTGCCTTGACGGTGTATGAGGAGAAGGGGGAGCCGGAAGCGAAGATGGCGGTACCCTCAGTCCAGTTGATGGCCTGCTCGAAAGTGCACTCGGCCTTGATCAGAGGGTTGCTGAGGGGGAAGAGAATGGGGCGGCGGCCAAGACCTCCAGCATCGACGGAGGCCTTGAGGGCGCGGACCACCGACTCGGTGAAAACGCCAAAGGTGGCAGTGAGGCCAACCAGCGCAGAAGGCTTAACGTACTCAATGACCTCCTCCAGGGAGCGGAATTGGCGGCCGTTGTTGTCCGTCCGGGCAAAGTACTTCTTGTGCTCGGCCAGCTTGTCGCCACGATCCCGGGTCACGAGACCCTTGGTATCAACCAGCCAGAATTTGTCCTTGGCGGCCTGCTCTGACAGACCACGGCGAGTGTAGTACTCGACAAGCTGCTTGGCGACACCGACACCTGCAGATCCAGCACCCATGAAGACCAGGCGTTGCTCTTCCAGGGGAACGCCAGACAGGTTGACAGCACCAATATAGCTACAACATGTCAGAAAGTGTTTTCAATAGATAGTCAAAAGAGTGGTGTGATGGCTTACCCTCCCAGAACAACGGCACCAGTTCCCTGGATGTCGTCGTTGAAGCACTTGTACTTATTACGGTACTTGTCGAGGTAGTTGAAGGCCTTTTCACTCTCGAAGTCCTCAAACTGGACCACCATGTTGGGGAAGACATCGGTGGCAGCCTCCATGAACTCGTCCATGAACTCCTCCTGCTCGGCCACAGAGATACGCTTGGAGCGCAGACCAAGGTAGAGAGGGTCCTTCAGGTTGGACTCGTTGGCGGTACCACAGTCCAGGACAATGGGCAGGGTTTTCTCAGGGTGGATACCAGCAGCCGCAGTGTACAAGGCCAGCTTGCCAATCTAGTGTCACGTATTAGCATGAACGCCTGTCATTCTCCGTCACGTTGCACAGTCAAAAGAACTTACGGGAATGCCAACACCGTTCACACCCAAGTCACCCAGACCTAGGATTCGGGAGCCATCGGTGACAACGCAGATCTCGGGGGCAGCGTGGGGCCAATTCCTCAGAATAGTGCGGATGCTCTTACGCTGCTTGATGGAGATGTACAGGGCCTCTGGGCGCGTGTAGAGGGTAGAATATTGCAGGCAAACATCACCAATAGTGGGAGTGTAGACCAAAGGCATGAGCTCGCGGGCGTTGTCCATGAGCAGGCGGTAGAAGAGGTCGACGTTCTCATGCTTGATGGTCGAGAGATACAGGTACTTGTCAATGTTTGTTTGACGAGACCTGATCATCTTCATGGAGCGCTCGCACTGGGTGTTGACATTCTCCATGACATGAGGCAGCAGGCCAGTCAGGTTCTTCGTGACACGCTCCTCGGGAGTGAAAGCAAGGCCTGGGTTGGGGTTTGAGTGTTAGTTCATCTTGGGCTAAGGAGACAGTGGGTGTGCAGTGTACTGAGTCAGGTGTGCACATGTTACAACACGATACAGGACAATGAAAGAGATTCTGACAACCAAAAATCACCACAAAAAAAGGATAGGAAAAAAAAAAAAAAAAAAAAAAGAACCAACCTTTGTTCCATAGAGGTTCCCTCAGGACCTGGTAGCCCAAGGCCTGGTGCTTGGGGACGTACTCGGTGGTAGACATTTGTTGAACTTCTCCGTAGGAGTTTGAAGCGTAACCGCGAAGCTGATCAAGGGACTGGGCCTTCATGGCTTCTTCAATGGCAAAGATGTCTACGGAGGACATTGGGTTGAAGCTAGAAATGCGACGGCTCGAGGAAATGGACATGCGCTTGTTAGTTATAGACGTCTGCGATGATCGGCCAGACGCTACTGAGGCGGCGGATGGGGAGGTAGACCGAGGAGTAGACACGTCAGAACTGCTAGTGCTGAATGTATACGCCGACGCCATTGGCACCGTCGATTGTGGAATGGAGAAAGATGGGGTAGAAGAGGGTGCGGAGGAAGACGGGAGAGATGAGCCAGAGGAATTGGAATTAGTCAAGCACCATGTACGACTAGTGGAGAAAGATGGCGGTAGTGGTGGTGGTTGCGAGCGGCGGAGGATGTTGAGGGGCTTTTTATGAGGATGAGGATGAGTAGTCTGACTGGAACCAGCAGCAGCAGCAACAACAGGAGAAAAAGAAGAACGAGATGGTGGAGAAGCAGACGACAACAACAACGAGGAACGAGGAGGATGATAAGTAGTACAGTCCAAGCAAAACGAGGAGGAAACAGGGATGACTCGAGGCGAAACAGGAGAGGCAGAAACAGAATCAGATGCCAAAGACGAGTAACAACGTGATGGCGATATTGATGCGCAAATCGACTTAGACGACGACGAGTGGTACGCCAACACACGAGCCTGAACCGGACCGGGTCTGCTGCCACTAAGGCTACGAGTAGCGGGTCGCCCTAGCGTGCTTAGTACGTTGCGGAGAGCAGGAGCAGGGGCCCCTGCAAGGCACGCCGACCGGCTCCAGGTACTGAGACTTTTCCCCATCGAGAAATACCTGTGAGATGACTCTGCACTTCTTGGTACCCTCTTCTTCGGGTCCTCTTTCGGACTTGTTTTCGCTGCCTCTGGGCCCAGTCGGGATCGTTCCCCGTAGGCGATGGTCTGCAAGACGAAAAAAAAAGTCTTCTGTTAGCCCTGCCATGCCTTTGTTGGGCTTCTCCTGTAACATCAAGGGGTCCTTCTTACAGGCGGTTTCGGCCCCCGTTTCACAAAAAAAGTGACAGCCCAGGAAGTTTTCCAAGCAAGGTCCCTTGTCACTCTCCGGTGATGAAGATGGACAAAGAGGGGGAAGCGTGCCGTAAAATCCCGTTAGAGGTACCAATACCTCAACCACACAATAGGTTAAAGCTGCTTTGCGCACACGACTTGGCTTTTTTGGAGTAGGGGCCGGTATGCGTGTTTCGGAGGGCGGGAATGCAGCGTGAAGTCAAGCAGGTGTAAGGTTCAATGTTGGGGAAGATGCCGGAGTACCGTAGAGAGGTAGCACTGTCTGTCAATGACTGATAGATACCTTGCCGAACTGGGCTTCGCGTGACAGGCCTCCGGGCAGAATGCTATCGTAGTCGTTTTGATGCTTCCAAGAGAAAGAAATTGAAGGATACTGGTGGGTTTGTGGTTGTTATTTTTTGTGGTTTGCGAACATCACGGATCTCATTTGATTTTTGCATCCCCTTTGCGATGCTGCTCAAGGGCTGTGAGCTCCGTTCACGGCGCTGTTGCCCCGGCTCCGTGACATTTTTTCTTATTGATGACTCCTTCCTGAATCGCAGGCCCATCCCTTTGTTGGGTCCGATTGACTACGGTGTGGATCTGCAAGGCTTCAGAGATAGAGGAGGGAGGTACTTATTAGTGGCATGCTCAAATCACTTTCGTTTACAAATTCATCCATGTATGTACAGCAGTAAGCAGGTTGTCGTCGGTTGGCGAGAGACTCCTCTGACTTGTCCTGCAAGCGGTACTACAAGACTCGAACGAACGCCGAAGATAAGCTGCTGGTCCGAGAGCAATGCCACAGGGCGAGACCTCGAAAAGCCATTTGGACTTTTGTGTTGCGATTTACGGACAAGACGGGGAGTAACTTGCACCCTATCCCAAGCCAGACAATGTTGAACCTTGTCCCTTATTTTTCTCTGCGGTCCACTTGAACGCCCCGACCATGACCGATCTCCGGCGGCCCCAGCACGCCGGTCTTTCAAGGGTCATACGCCGCAAACCCACGGAAATTGCCCGGAGCGTTCCTTGTCCCTGCTGAATGGTGCTACCGGAGACTCAGCAGTAGTAAGACGGTGTATTATTTATTACGGACTTGTATCTTAGGTTGTTCTGTGTCGATTTCCGTTGAGCATGACTGTCCAAGTATACACCGATTGGTCGTCGACTGCATTGCTCGGGGCTGGGCGGTGACTCTTTTCAAGGAGGGGGGTCTGGAACAGTCCTCAAGACGGGTGCCAGCCGAGCCAGAGCTAAGCTCAGGGAATCCGCATACCTGGCGGTAGTTGTCCAATTAGCGGAACCCTAATATGATAGCGACCCTCCTTGATGGGACAGAGGCTGTGACAGCGTCCCGAACCGTGGGTACCAGGGCAGCTGAGCCAGCAGGGCGTTTGTGCTGGTACTTCCGTAAACTTGCGAGCGTTGGGCTCCAGCCTCCAGGGATCGGCTTCCGGAAAGATGCTGGGCTCGTGGACTGCTGGGATCAGGGCACCACGCAGCAAAAGACTCCACCTCGTTCTCCCCTGAGCGAGGGACCACACACCCAGGAGGCTAAGAGCATACCCGACCCGTCAGATATCCTAACCTACCTTGGTATCCTATCCCCCCGACGGAGGAGGACCCGCAGGCAAGCTACTGATGTGCCGGCAGCTTTGCATGGCGCTTCTGGAACGTGGGCGATCTCTGCTGACGAGTGCAACGCAACGGCCAACGGGCAGGGCGTAAAATGTTGGGGAGGGAGGGGGAAGCTATCTCATGTTGTCATCGTCCAGGGCATCATTCAAGACTTCGTCTAAGCCATCGATAACCGGCTGGGGTGCTGTAATAGTTACCCCGTATACATCTTGTACAGCACGCCAGGCTTGTTGACGCGCAGCTTGATCAGCGCCGCTCTCAACCACTTCCTGGCTAGGGGACCTAGACAAGGAGGCCAAGAAGCCAAACATTCATCAACAAGGCAGACCCGCCTCAATCTCTTCACGACAGGGCTTGCTTCTTGCGGCTGCATGGAGCTGTCGGGCAATGTCGGAAGACTTGGTCGCAAGGGTCGGCTCCACGGAAGCTGCAGCTAGGGCCATTGTCCAATCGCAGGGCATCGCGACCCCGATTTGGGTAAGCGGGCACTGCGGGCCAGAACCATGGTTGGGGAAAGGGGTCCACAACCAAATAGCTCCTGGGCATTTTGATGAAACTTTGGCACAAAAGGGCAAATGTTGAAACTGGTCGGGCACGAAGGGGAAATAGGATCTGGGATGCGATCGCCACTTCCATAGAATGGATGGATTGCTGTGAGTAAAAGAAAAACAAGGGCAAGGGCAATGGAGATGAAGAGGCAACCTCAGTGCATGCTGATGGTCCGAATCAGGAGATTGGACCGACCCTTCCAGAAGTTCCCCTGCCATGCGATCGTCTGAAACGGAATGCAAAAGGTCGTTCAGTCGATCATCTGTACGAAGTAGTTACGAAGGTACATAGTTACGGCTCCACCGGCCTCAAACAACTTTCAGGCAGAAAGAGTCACCGTAGACGCTATCGAGCATTTGATATCCACTCCAGGATTTGATGCCAACGAGCTAGACAAGCAAGTCCAGACTCTAGCATTGTCGGGAATTCGCCAATTCGCCATCACAACTTCCCGAAGGGGTGCGAGAATCATTGGTGTTTCTTCAGCTCGCTCCAGTCGACTCGATGTGCTGCGGTACCTCGACGGTGCTCCCTCGTGCCTCTCCGGAAGTTCCCCACAGGAAAGGGATACAGAGCCACGACTGAAAGGGTCCCAAAGCATGTGCCGTTCCGCAGGTACTGAACGGGTTGCACATGCTTCATTGAACGGTTAGCCAAATCCAGGCCTAACTCGCCGATGGGTGCGCGAAGCATGTGGTTCTTAGCGATGATCGCCCGCCTCAATGGTGACTACACCCTTATCTGGCCGCCTGGGCCCTCGAGGTTCGGAACTTCAGAATCATCCCCTTAGAGATGCCGACAAATCGTCAAGTCGTAGTGGCAACCGTTGGATCTGGACTCACACAATACACGGGAAGCATGACTGCAACATTGACCGTTCATGCAAGATCTCCTCCCGCCCCACCATCTTCGTCTAACCCGACCCAAGACTCTGTCCCGGCCTTGTTTGAGCTTTGCTGTCCATGTCAAGCACATGCATGGCTTTTTCGTCTTTGCAAAGATCAGATCGACGTATACTGCTTCCGCATAATTCCTCTAGTGTGTTGATCTAAAGAGCATGTGAATAAGTGTCAAGGATGACCCGGGCTCGAGACGCCCATGGCAAGTACCACTACATTCCGATACCTTCGTAGGTTCGGACGACTTGGACAGATACGACAAAAGCTCTAGGCAGAGCAACAAGAGACAATGCTTTCAAAGGAAAGCGGTGGTTCTAGACCTATTAGTCGCCGGCTCTGTCGAAGCTACGCATCTCTCAGCAAAACCCACCATCAACATCCATCTCAATATCAGCAGGGCAATTTGGCCCTTCACCACATGTCATTGTCTCATGGCTTTTATGTTTCTACTGGTACATCATTCATCAACTCGATGCGCCTAAGTACGGGTATCTTTCAAGCTTGATTATTCAAGCCACGTTGTGCCACGGTAATACTTTGGGTATTACTTGGCATATCGTGAATACCATTGACAGCGGGCTGCGACATGTGCAGAACGACCACGGCGCCCCGGTTGCATGAGTCACTAGGTCCGGCCACGAAAATGATACGGCTCTGGGTATGCAAGATGATCTCTAGATCTGATCTGACCTGATCTTGTATACACATGCACTCGAATTTAACTATTCCAAGACGTTCCTGGTTCCCGCGGCTCCAGACCCCGCAATACGCTAGGGACAATGGGAGTTGTGGCCCCGGCCTTCACCTGTCATTCGGCCTCCGCCGGCTCAGCTCGGCTCCGGTTACCCGGCCCCTTCTTCCATCGCGTCTTCACCTCCAGTCACGTCCATTGCCGCCCACCGTTCGGCTCATCACACCACCATGTTGCTTTTCCCCGGATCTTCAAAAGATAAAAATAAAAGTATGGAGCTCTCCCCTTGTTTAGAGCGGCCGCCCATCCTAGTCAGAATCTCCATTTCTGTAGGGCTGGCATGTGCGTCAAACCCGCGATGACGCTATCCCCCTCCCCTCCCCCGGCCCCAGCTCATGTGGTGGTACACTCCGCCTTACTCCACCGGCCTGCCGGTGTGATTCGACGGCGCCTGGATGCTCTTACCTCGGATCACAAGTGTTTTCTTGGGTGCACCCAAGTAGCCGAGATGCCTTGCTCGCCGGGCCATGACTCATCGTGGGCACTTGGTCCACGCTTGTTGATGTAAAGCCATATGCAATTTGTCTCCTCCTGAATCTTTTCGTGTTCCGAGGAAGATCAGGCATCGTAATTGCATTGTTGTTGTTCTTCAGTCTAACCGAGGTAACTTCGTCCGCCATCCATCCCAGGCGCATTGTCAGTTTTTTGAGCACGCAACTCTGTCAACCATCAATAGACTTCCTTAACACTCCCACGTGCTATTTTGCGGCTCCATGTTGACTTAGTCTGTGGGAGATCCGGTACATGATCGTCTTTCCGAGATTCACATCACAGAAAGGTCGAAACCTCTCTTTCATGTCACAAGCCTCGGCAACATACCTCGGGAGAATAGAGTATGACAAACATCGTCTATGGTGCCAAGTTCAGTAGTCATCAATTCACCAAGTCCCATAAGTCAAGAGCTTGCTGGCAAGTGCTTTGTGTCCTGTCTCGGAGTCAGTGAAAGAAACAGTAGAGTTCCGTGTGTAGACCACGATCCCTTTCCCTCTCTTGGCGATAATAGCACGGCTCCTTGACAAGAGCACATCAAGTTGGCCCTCACAGTCCAAGCAAACAAACTAGGTACTCTCATAAACACTATGGATGTAGGGGCAGATGCTGCAGAGCCTGCAAGTCTTCCGGCGCATGACTTGTGTGTCATATAGATTGCCCTTCCTTCTTTCTTCCTCTTCTCTTTTCTGTGTGACTTATTTCCTGTCAACGCATGGTATAGCCCTGGATCGTCAATATCGACCATGATCGTCTTTCCCCTGGTATCCTGAGAAGCTTGTGTAGTTGTGTTCTTTACCCGGTACATCATTGACTCCTTGCTGCCCTCTCAGGACTTGGGGGTCGATAATGAAGGTAGGAAATATCTCGAGACACCGTCCACTATTGAGTTCGCTCGTAAGCTCCATTTAGGCCTTGCCGAGTCTCAAGTCATTGCCAGTTGCTGGACGATGTTCATGAAATCGAGCATATAACATTCTCCTGTAACTAGCAGTATCTACGACCACATGAATGGCAAAAGCCCACGTCTCTGGACGCAGCTGGTTGTAGCGACATGTTACGAAACCTACACCGACAACTTGACAACGTCCATGATATCGATATCGATATCATGGTCGGATCACCCTGATTGTCGAACGACCAATGAATTCGGTATAAACAGCTCTCAAACAGCAATTGACAATATATTCAGGAAAGTCTAGCTGTTATCCGCCCCTGGGCTCAGGGGACATGTCAACCATGATGGTGACAATGACTCAGATACTAGCGAAGTGCCTTATTCGACGCTCGTGTGAGGATGTGCTGTTGAGCCTCATGATGAGCTTCGTAACGATGTAGCCACGACATGGCTGCCCTATCATTTAGATCATATCAACTACATGCTGACCACAGCCTGACCTTATTGACCTGGTGAGTTGGGTGGATGCAGTGAACCCTCCCACAAGGTAAACCGTCTTGATATCTGGTTTGACCTTCCTCAATAGCTCGCCGAGTTTCGTCCCTCAAAATCAGGGGCGAACATATGTAGGCAAGTTCATGAAGATCAACAGCGTTGAAGGATTATGGTATTTGATATTGATATCTGATATTCATCAACACTCGAAGGGTTGACATGAAGATGAAGAAACAATCGGGGTATTTCCATGACTTTGGTAGAAGACAATAATAAAGAAGGCACGAACCAATACGGATGATTCTGCCTCCGCCAAAATAAATAAATAAAGGAAATGCTGTGCTGTGCTGTGCTGTTGCGAGGCTGGCTTCCAATGCGATGATCCTCCAAATGCTAATTACGCTCAATAATCCCCTGCACACCGCCCAAGACGTACCTCTCTTTCCAGGGCTTCTGTTCCTTATACGCCCTTCCTGAACACTCGCTTAGTACCGCCAACCTTGCCCATTTCGCCGAATCGCCCATCCGGGACAGGTGGTTGATCAGACGACGTCGCCGCCTTCAGCTCACCACTCGCGATGCGAACCTTCTCCTTGACGCTCTCGACCCAAGCCCGGCTCTCCTCGCTCATCTCGATGTTCTTTGCCTTGGGCCCAGACATGCCGAGCGAGCTGTCCTCCTCTGTCCAGTCAAGTCGTGAGCTGGATCTGGAGCGATTCGACACATTCGAGATGGGAGTGTCCGAGGATCGTGGTCCCGGCGTCTTGGGGAGTATCCTTGAAAAGCTCTCGTCGCCCATGCTCTTCCTGCTCCTGCGTACGTTGAGCGGCGTGATGGGCGAGTCGAGCGCTGACGCTGGTCGGCTTGCCGGACCACCAGGACTTGAGCCGACCTTGGAGCTTGATAGGGGAGGCAGGTCTCTTATCTCCACCTTGCCTTCTTTGCCATTTTTAGATCGCCGGCTGTGGTGGCTGGCATACTCCTTCAGGTACTCGCCCAGATCTGCCCAACCACCGCCCACTCGCACCATCACACGCTCACCATTCTCGCCGACGAGTCTGATGAAGAGCTTGATAGGCGCTTCACCGGTTGATCTTGAGAGATGATAAAGCTTGATCTCCGAGTTACCCTTCTGGTGACGAGACCGCGTGTTTCTGGCGTAGGCAGGGGCAAGCAGGAAGGAGGGAGTGCCTGCTCTCGAAGACATGCTCGACTGGCTCCGTACTGACTCGGGTGCGCCGATGCTGCTCCGTTTCATCTTTGGCAGCTGCAGATCCGGCGGGTTGAGATGGTTAATGGATGGTGGCTCGGCTGAGAGCTTGATCTTGGCCGGTATCGACCCCAGGATCTCGCTAATCTGCTGTTGTAGCTGGTCATCCTCGTTTGCAGCGCTGGTCCGCATCGGGCTGCCCAGCTGAAGGGATGTGTCGGTGTCCTCCAGAAAGGAAGACATGAGCGGTGTCCTCGGCGGGCTCTCTTCCACCACTGTAGGCATGTCAATGAATGTCGATGTCGACCGTGTGCTCGATCTGAAGTCTGGCGGTGAGCTTGGCGGGCTTCCGTTCTCGGACTGTGCTTCAGGTTCTTGGAAACGGGGCAGTTCCGGTGTATCCATGAACTCTGGCGGGTCGCTGGATATATCAAAACCACTGGGCGGTCCACGGACAACCGTCGAAGTCTCGCTTCTTGCCGTGACTGGGTCACCATGTAATGAGGGTAGTGAAGGCTGGGTTCGGAGGGATGCAAGTGAGTTTCGTGAAGAAAGGTCGTGGTACGATACAGCAGCATCTCCGGCAACAGAATCTGACGATGTCGGGCTAGGAATATCGTCTCCCTTCAATTCATCCCGAGAGACCGCTGTCTCCGGTTGAACTTCCTGACGGAGGACTTCATCCTCTGTAGCATGGATATCGAGTGGCGCAGGGTCGGTTTCATCTGATACACCGCTCTGCGAGGTTCTCGCAACCTCTTTGCTTCCCGTGCTGCTTTCGGCCCTCGGTACAGTCGGTACAGATTGACCATGAGATTGTATATCCTGACCGCCATCAAGTGTCTCTTGCCGTGGAGATTGTTCTGCAGAGGGATGGCGTATTTCCACCTCTGGAACAACACGTACTGCTCGCGGCAATATAGCGGAAGTGTTGTTGGGATAATCATCGCCTTTAGCTAGAGCCGGCGATGACCTGCCCTTACTGTCACTGGACACCACGCTGCCATCGTCACCCGAGACCATACGGCGCCAGTATGATTGCCGCAGCTCACGTTCGCAGGTAGCAATCCACTCCCCGTATTGCTGCTCCACCGCATCCATACGATCAACCCAGTCATCTGGGATCGTATCCTCTGCTCCATCGAGCGCGTCAAGCATGAAGTCGATATCGCGGCCTGCCTTTGCTATCTTCTTTTCCACAACAAGTTTCATGACATCAAAATCTTCGCGCGTCAACGTAGACAGAGGAGCTTCGGAACTTTCGCCGTGGGGTTGTCCGTCCGGGAGGTTGGTATCTCCCTTAGTTGCGTCCCAAGCGGACTCTAGGGCAACTTCGGCGTCTTGGAGCGAACTCAAGGTCGTTGGAATCCTATGCAGCACGGAGATCCGAAGACCCCACAGATCCATCAAACGAGCAAGTTTCGACAAGATCGGCAGAAGCTGCATGACGATAGCCGTAATTATTGCAGTCAAGTCGTCCATCTTGTTGAAGCCCATAGCCACAGAACTTTCCGAAAAATGCGAGTCCGACATTGGAGTACACGGCCTCGAGAGGGGCAGTATGTGATGGTGCAGAACATGACTTTTAATCTCTTCAACGTCCAGCTCTTTCATCTCCCTTCGAATGTTGTTCAAGCGTCTCTCGTAGTGTGTGACGTCCGTAGTGCGGAGACTGCCAAGCCAAGAGGGCTCCGCGGCCTGGTCCGTTTCTTGCGCATCGGTGTATGGCGTGGACGACTCGTCGGATCTCGTGAAGAGCTTTCTCCTCTTGGCCGTGCGCATCTCAAACCCGGCCGAACCACCCCCGGCGGGCCAAGCCCAGTTGGAAAGCTCTCCCAGCCACTGTTCCGCATCTCTGGAGGCTTGAGCGGCTCTTAGAGCAAAAGATTGTTCCGTAGGTGTTGCATTGTCAAGACAGCGCTTGAGTGAACCAGAAGGGTTTCGAAGAACATCTACGGCTGTGGATGGGGACAAGTTCGCAATAATATCATCGGTATGTCGTTGTCGAGTTGGGGATCCTGAAGACGAGCGCTGGTTGCGCTGCTTGGGCACTGGTAGAAAGGGTATCGAGTCGCTCATGATAACTTGTGATCTTTGTTAGAGTGTAGGCTTAGGAGTCGATGAACGGTCCCCGTCTAGAGAGCATGACGCTCGACTTATAAAGCCACCGAGGCGACGGTGCGGTTGTTCTGCTGGTCAAAAGTGCCCATAGTGCTGAACAACACCCAGATATGCGCGCCTCAAAGAGAGAGCCAACCCCCTGAGTTCCAACAATGGATGAAGAACTACAATGAAGCGTTGTTCTGCCGACCTAGGAGGGGCCAAATGACCGTATCGACAAGCAAAAGTTCTAGTGTTCTGAATGTCAAGGCTGGAGATCGATTCGAAGCTGTCGAATGGTCTACAAGGCTCTTCGTTGATCTCGCTGATCAGTCAGGCAGGACGAGGTCGCTCGTTGGAGTCTGTTGAAAAAAGGGAGCGCGGAGCGCAAGAAGAAGACGCGTCGGTCAAGAAACGAAAACGATTACTCAAAGAAAAAAAAAAGGACAGGCAACTGTCCGAAGAAGAAAGACCCAAGGAGGGCGAGCGAGTGACGTGTTTCACACAAAGTGCAGCGCGAAACGGGGTAATTGCAAGATGGGACAGAGTGGTGGAGATGAAGCCATGGCCGAGATTGATTCGCTGGTGGTCGGTTTGGCATCGGGTACAGACAGCGTTGGCGCATTCCATCATCAGCTCCAGGGGTTTATTTTAGCTCATAGCTGCGTGCCAACACACTGTGCTGCCGGCAAGCTAGTGCAGATGGGGGCGAGTACAGTGATGCCACCCACCCCCAGCATTTCAGGGTAGGATGCTGCTAAAGCACACCGCTAGGATCGACTTCCAGCTCGTCTGTGGCAAACATGTGCGCAAGCGAGCGTGTGGGGCGGTGCTGTTATTGAGGACTACATTCCTTGATAAGCAGGATGGTCATACGCAAGTTGGGTAATAGTCTTTTCTTTTGTGAAACTTTATGTATTCATGTATTCTTGATTAGTTGATAACAGACACAGTTGCCCGTATTTGCTTGATGTGGTTATAAGTTTTGACTAAAAGATCTCTACTTGGCTTGAAAAACACACAAGTGCTATCTGTGCATCTGCGTATATGATACTGCTGATCCAGCAGCTCTGAAATAAGTTTGGAACTGACGTAGAAATCATTGCAGGCGGCTTTTTATGCGTGTCGCCTGGCTCATATCCATTTCTATGAGACTTTTCCCAGTATCAAATCCCTTTTCGCCTCCAATGTCCCGGTCCTCAACTCCTTGGGCAAATAAGAAAGCGATGAAAGCAACAATACGCGGCCCCAAACACTCACAACCACTCCGAAATTACGCGAGAACATTAAGTCCCGCCTGTCCATCGATGTCCATCCTGTCATCAGCCGTACCAGCCCATGATAAGGTCTGAGTCGGCAGCGTCTTGTCGATGCCGTCATCACCCGCATCGAACATACCCATGAAGGCGTCGTCTGTGTTGTTGACGCCTTCAGCCGGGAACTGCAGCCACTGGTCGAAGTCCAGGTTGGTGCCAGACACGGCATTCCAGTCTATTGACTCCTGGCCGAGGCCGAAATCGCCCTCTAGCATTCCGCCTTCTGATGATCCGCTGGCCGACGGGGTCAGCCCAACTGCCGAGTCGAGATCTTTCTCCGTTGGAGGCGGCGAGTGTCCCGCGCCGTCCGGTGCCACGGATGTCGAGCCAGTCTTCTGCATGTAGGAGCGGTCGGAGTGGTACAGCTTCACCTCGGTGGAGTTGAGGTAAGGCGCGTTCTCCGGCGGAGGTGTCGAGAGGTCCTCGGCATTCTGCTGCTGGGCCTGGAGATTATCGACGTTCAAGGACGGCGCTGTGGTCGGTTGCTGGTTGTCCAATCCGGCCATGTCAATCGAGGCCTTCCGCAGCGCAGCATCCAAGAACCCAGTCGCAAAATCGGCCGCGGCGTAGATTTCCCTAAGCTTGACCATGACCTGCATACACTGCTGGAACCCCCTAGTGGCCCGCTCTCGTGTTTCAGACAGCGGGTTCTTCATCTCGAGGAGATGGATGATCATTGCCGGGAGGATGACCGTCACACCAGTGGTTGGCAGGAACTTCTCCAGGTGGTACTTGTGCAATTCAGCAACCATGCTCGTGATCTGGTTGGCTGAGTCGCGGACTCGCATCCGAGACATCTCCTGGATTTGGCGGGAGATGCTGGGCTGCTGCATGGGAGAGGATGGCAGGAACTGCGGCCGGTGCAGAGCTGATATCGTAGTGTAGTAGACCATGTGGAGAAGACTGCGCTGCACTGCGAGGGTCGCTTGGCCATTCTTGACCTCCTCTGAGGTGATTGAGCGGTACTTGCACGAGGGAGGCAGTGCCTCTAGCCAGCTGGTCAGCTCCAAGTCAACCATGTTGACATTGCCCATGTTCTCGAGCGTCTTGTTCGGGAAGAGCATCATGGTGCTGTTGGTCGTCTGTTCCGGTCTCGCTCGATCCCTGATGAGCACAGAGTACTGTGCTTTCAACATCTGGCTCACCAGCACGCACAGGCGGGCCTTTTGCACGCACATTTCGGCGAGCTGCTGCTGCATGCTGATGTCGCGGATGGCGGTGCACTCGGGTGGAATGACCTGGTTGTCGCTGGCGAGCACCTCGATTTCAAAGTCGGCCATTTCCAACATGGGCACATCGTAGTCCTCATCCTTGATCCTCGTCGGTCGACGCATGCCCAGGGCAATCAGGCGATCGCGCATAAAGCACGACCACCAGATCCTTTTCCAAAGCTTTTGCTTCCGCGGAGCCATGTTGGTATTTGCCGGGTTGCGATGGAGGCCGATCGTGTGCGCCAGAGAGATGGCAACGCCCATCCAGTGCCAGGTGTCCTTCTGGTCATCCGGAGTTTCGTACCAATATGTCATGAGCAGCAATGCTTGCACGAGCACAAGCCTGTCAGACTCATAGTCAAAGTCGTAGAGCAGCTGGAAAAGGTTTGTTAGATAACGGCCATATCGGCTTAATTCCCCATCGGTTATTGTCAATTACTTACCCTGGTCTTGGTAAAGAAGTCTTTTCGAGCAGCCTTGCGACTTGAATATCCCGCTTCTTTGAGGTGCTTTGTTCCGACATAGGCTGTGGCCGAGAACATGACAGCCTGGTACAAGAAGAGACTGACTTGGCCATTGAAGCCTTCCCGCGAGTTGACGATGGCCAAGAAATCGTGCAGTTCGATGATGGGCATATACGGATGTACAAACTCGATGTATGCCTTCAGGAGCGCGCTCTGCAGAGACAGACTAGGGAGCGTAAGAGCTCCCTTGGTCTTGAGGTACTTCTCATCCTCGGATGCGATCTTGGACGGGAGTGGCTTGATGAATGCTGGCAACTGGGAATCTAAGTCGGGCTCTTCGAGCGAGTTCAGGAACTGATTCGTCCGCAGCTCGCCGAACAAAGACGTCTGGTTGAGCACGGGGTTCGACCAAAGTAGCTGGGGGTTGCTGGCGTCGCCAAGCTTGGACAACAAAGCCGCAGGATCCGGTTGGAACCCATTCTGGCGCTGATCTGTCAAGAGAGACGAGATTACCTCGTGGTCAGCTCAAAGTTCTCACTTTCGTCCGCTTGTCTCAAAAAAAGGCTTGTGCGACTTCCAGGTTTTGCATGTGATTGGGGTAATGAATTGGGGTCGGTTGGAGTGGATTGGATTGGATTGGATCAGCGAGGGCTCACACGTACAGATCAAATGTGGAACATGACCATCAATCGGGTCCATAAGAGTAGAACCACCGGCCGCCGAGCTGTTTTCAATGCCCGTCATGGAGATGGCGGACGCGGTACTCGGTTTGCGCAGGTCAGCGCTCGTGATGCTGATTGGGTTGGCGCTGAGCGTTTTCGCCCGCAGTGCCTCGGCACTTCCGGCCACGTGCCCCGCCCCATTTGAGGCAGTAAAGAGGTTCTTCCTGTGACGATTGGCGAACAAGGGTCCACGCGTTAGTCTTGCTGTCCATATGCATGGTGTTTTTTGGTAATTTTCTGTATGACAGAAAAAGCTTGTGATTATGACGCAGGTGAAGCATCTCCACGATCTCGGTGCAGAAAAGGAGCAGGAGGACAGGGGGCGGCGGGTCTCACTCACTTGCGACGGCGGCTCTCCTGGACAATGCACTCGACATTGTCCCACCTGCAATTGCCGCAAGGCGCTCCCTCGACGACGTCGCAGCGCACCTTGCGAGCTCGGCAGCTGACACACGCTCTCGCAGCGCGGCGTTTGGTGATCTTGTCCTTGTCCTTGTCCTTGTCTGTCACGGATGAGACTGATGCCGAGCTCTTTTTCCTCAGAGGCGCTGGTCCCGTACTTTTTGAAGCTGGTGAAGCAGTCGCCTTCTCTGTCGCTGCGCCGGGAGCTTTCGAGGCCGAAGCCAATGGCTTCTCAGTAGTCGTCATGTTGTTGTTGGTAGACGTCGTAGGGAGAAAGTTACTCCGCGTGAACACCCTTTTTGTGAACAAGGGTTGCCGTTTCAGTTTTCCTGATGGCCTTGTGTCTGCGGTATGATGCGAACAAACTGTACTTTTTGAACAATCGGTGTCCAATTCGTAAAACAAATGAGCCGTCAAGGTCTCGTCGACGGATCTTCTTTTCGGCTCCGGGATGGTGGGCGGCGGGAAGTCTCGGTTGTGGAAGAAGAGGCTTGCTGCAAGTCTTCACTCCTCTCACTGCTGGCAGTCATCGAAAGGTAACGCGGCACCAAAGGGTCAAAATGGTGACAAGGAACTTCGAGACAAGAGGCCAAACAGCTCAAAGAGAGAATCGATTACACGTTTGGGGGACCCGGTGGGTGGGGTGTGCGGTTTATTATATTTTGACCTGGGTGACTTACACCTTTCATTCCTCCACACGCCAGCCCAGCATAACTTACTGACTTACTCCATACACTACCGTACACGAAAGCCTTGCCTATGGAGATATTTGACCAATCCCGGCCATCGAGCCGCTAGACCCTCTCCCCCAGCAGAATTGTACCTCTAGACAAGTCCGACGATCATCTGGGCTGCTTGGCGTGGCCGCCAGTCTCGCAATACTTGCTTGGGAAAAAATGGAGTAGCATTCCTACCCCTCGGGGTGCCTTGACCCATCCCCAGACCACACTTTTCGCTGCGGCCTCCTCTCTAGGAGGACTAGCCTGCGCCTCTTGGTGGGCGAGAAAATTATATTTCAAGTCACTTGGACTCCTCGAGTGCTAGCTTCTGGGTTCGTCAAACCACCAAGGTGGTCCCCTGGGCGAGAACCTCTCCACCGGAGGGACATGGGCATTGGAGCAGTCGAGTGCAGTGTGGCTCCCCCATCCACCCTGTTCTCTCCACATACCCCTTCTTCAGGATGTTATGCCGTGGAGCATCCAATCATCATGACTGTAAAAGGACGCCGTTCCTTCCATCCCAGGCCACAGCTCTTGCACCATGAAGCTAGTAGTCAACCCGGCACGCTGTTTGGCGAGTCATAAGAGCTAAACTCACACGCTGAGACGGACTCCGCGGTCCGTCATGAATATGAGGGCAGAAAACCCTGATGGCTCCTGGGCTGTTCAACACCTCGAGGAACTCTGTTTTTGCCATTTTCAACACCCGGGATCAAGAGACGGCACTGGAGAGCAGCTTGGCCGGCAAACCCGGTCGGCAGCCGGAACGCGACGACTGAGTTACACATTTCCCGCCCCCTACTCTCAGTCAGCGACCAGGGGCCTTTCCCGCCTTTTGTCCGAGGTCGCAGAGACAAGTGCTTGGCTTGTGGAAGACCGGCTCCGCGCGTTAGGCACACTAACATGCCACCGCGCCAATTACCTAACAACGCTGTCAAAGTCCGTAAGATCGGAAGCTTTCGGGATCTTGGTACAGGAGTGGACTAAGGGAAATAGTACGGATCCCAGTCGGTTTGTGGGTCAATGACAGCCGCAGACAGACTTCAAATCCAGCAACGCGCGCACATTGGCACTGCCTTTTGCGTGCGTGCAGCTGCTCTTGACATTGATGACAGCAAACAAAACGACCCTGAGCGAGCAGGGAATCGGAGATCGTGATCGCGACAACTTGCCTAGGGTGGTTCCGGCTTTGATATGCGGCAGCGCCCTTTCAACTTTTCGATTCTCGAAGACCGCACAGAAACATTCCCGGAACTCAGAACAATGCCCGACCTGCCATGGAACCGTTTCGACTACACAAAACACATTCGCCGCCTCTGACGGGTCCAGCACTGATCGAAAAACTTAGTCCTGGAAGCCAAAGCCCTCATCGTGAAGCGAAGAGGGTCCTTGAAAGTTTGTCACGAGGTCTTGTATCGGGGGTGTTAGCGCTGAGAGAGATGCTGGGATGCAGCAGTCATAAATTTCTCGAGGCTCCATCGGCGACCCACACAACTCAAAGGTACTCCATAGATTGAACTGTCTCCCTTTCCGGCATGGCTTGGGCAGGAATTGCGTGCAGTCGAAACTCCTTCAGGAGCTCAAACAGGCAAGGCACCTTTCAAGGGTTGCGCACAGCCGTCGCTCTTCTGGTGCTTTCTGACTGGTCTCGCTCGACTGCCAGTCGTATGTACGACCTCCGGCTCGGAGTCACGATCCCCTGGCCGCCCTGGCCGCTGGCGGATGTCTTCTCCAGCCTGCTCCCGCAATTCCCACCCTTGCGCCGAGCTCCAGGTCGGGTAACACGTTCCCCGCTTGAGGCCGTGACCTCCTTTTCGCGATCCCCACCTCCGCGTCGCCGTCTCGCATTGACTCCGATTACGATTGCCTCTCTCAGCACACGATCTCCGTGTCTTCCCGGAGACAACGGTGCCAGAGACATTCCCATTGGCTACCCTCCCGATGGCCATGCATTCCTGGTCCTCGCGGTGTGTCGCAATTCTATTCTGGTAAAGTATCTTTGAATGTATTTGAAGGTTTGCAGGAGCAAGATCTGCATCCCTTTGTTGCAGCTTGGATCGCTGGACGGCCGTTGATACGGCTGGAGGGTCAACTAGACTGGCCACTTTTACCCCGATCAAGAACTGGGTGACTTGACTGGCGCAAGCTGTCCTTGGCTTGGGTCCAGATCTTTCGACAAGAATAATGCGTATCGCCCGGGCCAAAGGGGCCTGCGCTTGTGTACGAAGTACAAAGGAGTCAAGTCGATGTTTCGTAGACCCTGATGATATGTCCACTCCTAGGGGTTCCCCGTCTCGTGGTGCCCATCCCTGTAGCGGGAAAATATTTAACACACACTCACACACGCTTGTGCCAAGTACGTAGTTAACGCGTCTTTTTGGATTGGTGTGGGCCTCTTAGCTCGTCACATCTCCAACACTCAACACTGGGCTCTCCTTCGATCTCCTCATCAAGCACCTGATGGGCTTGGTGGGGATAGGTATTCTTCGACCTACCAACAGTGGCTTGTTCAACACCTGCCAGGGTTGTGTTCGCGAATTCGTGAGGGGGTGGCACTATGGCGGCGGTCTCGTCCCCAGCCCATGGCTCCCAGATCTGGGGTTTGGCCGCTTCTACCCCAAGAATATCAGGCCACTTGCTTGCCACCAGCTTGAAAGCCGCTTGCGACTTGGCTAGCGATTGGAATCTGGGGGCGACATCGTCCACGATCGACTGTAGAAGTCGTCCAAATCCTGATCGCCGGGTGGCTAGCTGCCGTAGAGTTGACTTGGCTGGAGACACCCAAATTGCCAATGAAGCGGCCTCCATTGGTTGCGCCTCTCGCCCGCCAGCTCCCGGAGCATGCGGACGGCGGGCACGTACGGCGTCTCCACCCACACGCGAGCTCAGCCCTGACCACCACCGAATGTACTCCGTTGAAACAACGTTTAATTGTGATCAGGACATCAGAAAGGTTGTTTCCTTTTTCCCACCCCTGCTCTGGAATTTTTCTCCAGGTGTGAGTTGCATCATGTTTCTTGGGCAGCTGCAGGGTGTTGGAAACAGCCATGATATGATCTAACAATGCTTGATGGTCGCATGCTTCTCAATACGCTATGCCCAAAAGATCTGTGCTGGCTTCCCAGGTCTGAGGATCGTTCATAGATTGACTTTACGAGGCCGTCATGTCAGTTTGACACCCGCTCCCCAATGATTTGACGGCATGATGGAACGCGTAGTACAGTACAAAGTACCAGCGACATGGTGTGATGTGACCCGTCTTGTCGCTGGCGGCGGCGTAGCCGGCTAGGGTTTCTACTGCTGCTGGGAAGGGATTCTTGGGAACGAATAATATTGGTTTGTTTCTTTTGCCCCTGTTCTCTATAAGACCATGAGGTTCGAGAAGAATGTTGAAGGTCTCAGTCATGCTGATTGCAGACTGCCGCTAGGTTGAGGTTGACATCTAATCCGGCAATGGCAATGACGAACCTCACTGTCCGAATTGTATATACGTTCCTTCCTATTTGTAGGTGGTACGGAGTCTACAGTAAAGCACGCCCTTCGCACTTAACTTCTCGTTATAACAACCAATCCCGGTGCAAAGTGTTCACCACAGATGTACCATCTGTGGAGAGGACGGCCATTTGCCTTTTTGAGACAAGTTGTGATCAGTTACGAACGCAGAGCACGGTCTCCCTCAAACCCATGAAGTCCACACACGCCTTTCCCAAGCTAACCTGACTCCAGTCATTCGTCCCGTATATCAATACCGAGAAAGGCGCGATGGTGCCGGCAGTTGTTCACAGCTGGGTGGGTCACACCTGTACAATGTTTGCAGGTTTCATTTTCAGCCCTCCTCTCAGGTATCGCATGTTGAAGAGAGAAATGCTCCAATACCTTCGTCCCGACACAGTGCCATGTAAGGGTATTCTACACGTACCACCTCTGTACTTGCACAACAAACCTCGTACTACAGTCCTTGGAACGACTAGCGTATCGCCGAGTCCGAGTTTAGAGCTATGCTTGAAAGTGCATTGACGATGTCGGTATTCGATTTCAAAGAGTACACCTGGGATTTTCAAAGCAACGGCAGAGCTGCACGGCTTTTACACGAGGCAGATGTCAACCTTCGATATATTGGCAAACTGGAGACATCTACGTGTCCAGGCACTCCAAGATATATGTTCAGGAACTCAAACCGGTCTCCAGATCCTGATACACTCTGAACAGGCAAGGCTGGTACCCATTTGGCAGTGGTTTTGCCGAGACTTGACTGCTAATCAGAGCATCAAAATTGAGGCCGAGCATTGAGCACAGGGCACCCCTTCGAGGAGGTAACCCCTTATAAGGAAGTTTAACAGTCATGACCTTCAAGGAACGAAGAGATGGTGCAGCGGTGAGAGAAACGTCAAACTCTCATCAGAATCAGCTAAGATCACCATCCCCCTTCAGAAACGTCCGCAAGCCCCTGCCCAAAACCCCGAGTTCGATTCGCACCCCCTGAGTTTGACGCAGGGGACTTTTCGAACAGATGAAGGTCCGGGCGAGGCTTGTGCGAGGCGCACAAACAAATACCGCAGTTAAGAACAAAACTGAACCCGAAAGGGACGGGGCGCAAAGTAGCTACAAAGGTGGGCTTGGGCCTAAAGGTAGTACCCGGGGCATTACCTTTTTGCTATTTCCTACAGTGAGTTAATAAAAAGCGTTTTGAAGAACTATATAGTTTTACAACCAGTCTGCTACACTTACTTCAGCCCCGCTGAGATATGCTTTGAAGGTATAGTTTAGGTGAGTTAAACTTAAATTAAGTAGGTCTCTTTAGGAGGATACCTTGCAGCTAGGATTCTAGAATGAAGATGTAGTCTGAGTTGGCTACCTCAAGCCGTTTCAGAGAGAAACAACTGTGGACAACATATCTTCACGCCTGAACCTGAGCTAGGTCGCTTCATGCGCTGTCTAACAGGGGGCGAGAACCAGATTCCTATACGCACATCCTATCTGGTCAAGATGCCATCATCCGTATGAATGGTTCGGGTCTATTGCAGTCCAAGGTGCGTTGCATTGAAGACGAGTGTGTATCCAAATGTAAAATATCGTCGCAAAACTACGTCCTGGACATTTCGAACAGCTCTAGATAGACCAAAATAAATTAGACTAACAAGCCTCTTTTCAAAGTAGAAGCCTGCAAATGGGACCATCCTTGCAGCAGTTGTCAGGGGCCCTTGCACCTGGTCTGATACAGAACTGCAAGGTTGATGACATGCGTGAAAGAAGCAATGTGCGGAATCAATATGCATTCAAGATACAAGGCCCAACGCCACACAGAACGGTTATTCCAACGTCATAAAATCGTCCATCGGCAATTGTCTGTAGTGGTTGATACATCGTTCAGTTCGACTTGGTGATACTTCGTCATCATTAAAACTTGTCAAGACGGTTTCCTATGAGATGTTGACTTTCGAGATTGATGTATCATAATACTGCTAAATAAACAATGGAAACGGCTTGAACAGCACGTAAGAACCGGGGTCTTCCTCAGACCTCAGACAGAGTTGAACAGCTTCCTCAATGAGCTACCGTGCCAAGACGTCAGATGAGTTCGACATTCCTGAGCAGGGCGTTGAGAGACAATGGTGTGTAGAATTGAGTTTGAGACGTCACTAGAAGAGTGCTAGTGCGAGCTCTTGCCCTGGACTAAGACAGGTCGTTCCTCGAGGTCTCGAAGGGCTGGAGCAGAGTTAAGGGGACACAATGCTCAAGCCACAGACTCGTTAGGCCAGAGTTTGCTATGTTGATTGCGCACAAAATACCACATTAGCTGGGACTCCAACAGATTTCCATGTTCAAGGATGCTGGGAGTGTTAACAGAGCCAATGGACGGGCCAAGCGAGGCATGGTGGCTTGGAGGGAAGAGAGACATGAAGAGGGAGCCTGAGCAGCGCCACTGTGGCGCCTGCATGTGATGCTCAGTGGTGGGCGTGCTGATTGGCTGACTCTTGGACCACAGCACCCAAAGGGGGAGTCTAGAGTGGAGTACACCAGCCCCACACACCCTTTGCCTGACGTCACTGGCCGTCCCTCTTCAGCTCAGAACAGCACCAGAACAGCTCGAGAAGACACAGAGATGCACTCGTCATGTGTGCAGCCAGAGGTCTCAGAGCCCTGCATCGACAACGGTAGTGCCGATGATCTGCCTCTCTGGCGATGCTAGATGCCGGGGGTTTAAACCACTTCAAGTTAAACACCGCCCCAGCTGCCAGGTAAGTTGTCTGGGAATGATGCCAGTGATGAAAGGTCCACGGGTGACGCAGCCCTTCATCAGCGGTTTTTACCTTTGGCAGTGCGACCCCCACCACTTAACATTCTTTCAATATTAAATCCCATCTCAGCCCCCAATCCATCCCCTCCATTCTTTCGAAGAACACTTCTCGAACCTAGTCATCCCATCAACTGCCGGCCTTTATCCTGCAGGGACTTCGCGTAGATTAGGACCCTGAAACCCCACCACTCCAATTCCGATTCTCGACACATCATTCCAAACTTGACGCCAAACAGTCATCACACGAGACACAAGTCAGCAATCATGGGTGCCAAATCCGGCCTCAGCCTCAAGTTCCTCCAGTGGTTCATCCGGGGCATTCAGTTCTGCTGTGCCGCCGTCGTCCTCGCCCTCTACTCGTACTTCCTCGCCACCCTTCACAACCATGACCTGAACATTGCGACCTACATCCGCGCTGTCGAGGGCATCTCTGGCGCTGCTGTCCTCTACACCCTCGTTGGCTTGCTGCTTCTGTGCTGCCTCGCCGGATTCGCCGTCACCTCCTTCATCGCCATCGTTCTCGATATCGCCTTTGCCGGCGCCTTCATCTACGTTGCTACTGCCAACCGTGGTGGAGCCAGCTCATGCTCCGGCTACGTCGACACCCCGTTTGGCTCGGGCGAGTCTGACGACCACGTCACCGACGATGGCCATGGTGGTTTCACCCACCTTCCCAGCCTTCACACCGCTTGCAAGATGGAGACTGCCTGCCTTGCCGTTTCTATTGCAGCTGTGTAAGTCCCCTTAACAGGATTGCTTCTGTTATTGGATAAAGACGCTAACTTTTGACTTACAGTCTTTTCTTCCTCCTTTCCGCTGTCATGGAGATCCTCCTCGTCCGCCACCACCGCAAGGAGAAGCGCTTCGGCCCCGGTCCCCAGAACAACTACACCTCCGGCTACGGCAACCGCCGCAGGGGTCTTTTCGGCTGGCGCCGCAACCGCCGTGACAAGGCCGCTCTTGCCAATGAGAACGCCCTCCCCGAGCACGCCCACCCGAACGCGATGCGCGATAGCTACGCCACCGAGACGACTGCTGTGGGTGACAGCCGCCTGAGCAGCACCTACCCCAAGCACGGCGAGGCTGGTTACGGCCACGCCGGCACTGGCGCTGGCCCGCTCCACCACGACCCCGCGTACGGACACACTGGCACTGCTGGCCTGCACAAAGAGCCGGCGTACGCACACACCGGCGCTGGTGGCCTGCATAATGAGCCGGCGACCTACCCCGCCGGTGGCAACTATCGCTACGACGATGGAGTCTACACCCGCGGCACTGCTGTCTAAATCGGAAAATTGTGAAATGCAGAATATGTACGACTAGGGAAAGGAAGGGAATGATACCAGGAGTTGCGAGTTGTATAACAGGTGCTAGACGCCATTTTGCTCTGATCGGCCTAGGAGAGTTCTCCAGCCGTTTGTGTTATCGTAGGATCGAATATCCATAGTGTATTTTATTCCAATCTAATAATGTGTAATCTCGAACTTCTATCACTTCCAACAGTTTGGTGAAACTGATCTATCTCGCGTAACGCCTCATATCGTTATTTGGCTTCCATTGGTCAATGTCCAGCCTATGGTTGTCAAGACACACTCCTGTTATGCAGTCTCGCCGTTGGAATTAGGTTTGGGAATCACAGTTACACTGTGCACTCACGTGTACTGTTTTTCGTGTGTTTCCGTGCAGGCGTTCGAACGACTGGCTCGCCAGGCCGCACCTCATCGCCTCCCGGTCCCTCCCGCTCATTCGGCACGAAGCGAGAGCGCCCAACCATACACAAACAGTGAACATGACGGTTCGGAGAGTCTGACCGCTTTGCAAATACAAAGGGGGGAAGAACAAAAACAAAAAGATAACGTACAACATCAGGAATTCGCTGGTCGTCACCGACCCAACTACTACTCTGACGGTCAGTGGCTTATCGAGGGCAGAGCGGACGGGATGCCGAGTTTTCCACTACCTATGGTCGTACATGCTTTGGCAGTGCTGCTCGTCCTGATCATGAGGGTGAGACGCGTCCCGGGCCACCCCCTTTGTCCGCCTGTCCTCAAGCCAAGACCGCGGTGTAAGCTCATAAGAGCTCATGTGGAAAGTACCCGGCAAACAATGATGGGCGGAGTGGGGGTTGATGTGTAGAAGAGACGTCGGAGCGTACATGGGACTTTCTCACCGTCTCAAGGCGAAGTACTTTGCATTCAAAGTGCAGTTTCATGCGCCCGTCGGCGTCGACCTTTGATATCAGGTACCCACCCACCCAGAAGGCGCGGGCACAACGAAGGCTGAGAAGCAGTGCCGGAGGTTAAACGAGCCAGGCTCTCAGGTCAACCCGGTCCTTGGAAGATGGAGTAAACGATGGGTGGGTGGGAACCTTGATGCATAGGCTGAAGTGGAGGGCACGCGGGATAATCATGAATACTCAACCGAATCGGATTGGTAGGCAAACAGCATGATCTGGTCCAGGCGACCGATTGCTTTCTTTTGGGGAGAACTCTTCATACGAAGTTGCAGGGGCAGAGATTCTGCAGCTTGCCGGGCGGTAGCATCACGACGCGCCACCGTGCAGATGACATGCTGCGAAGTGACTGCAGGGCGCGCAACAAAATTTGACATGGACGGAACAAGCTCCGGCACAGGCGTATTGGACCGGGCCTTTTATTCAAGGTACAATCATTACAAAAATTATAGCGCCCAACAATACAGGTACGACGACGCCAATATGCAGCCTGCCGTGATCACCCCAGTGACACCTCCGGGGCAGTGTTGACAGCTCCCCGGACACGGGAACCCGCGTCGCTAGAAAGCAAAAGGACCTCGAGCCCTCCCTCCTCGACTCAAGCTCCATTGTCAGACCGCCTTTTATCCAGTGCCAGGTGGCCGTGTAACTGAGGGTATAAATCGGTGATCTCGTGTGACGGTGGCGCTGAGGGGCGAGAGACGGGACGGTATCATGCCATGTTGTTGTACATTTTTCCCAGTGAATCTTGGTCTGGCAATCTCGCCCTGCGACAGTGCTTTTGTGTTGGGTGCTGATGAACGCGCATGAGCGGTGTAGGAAGGAGAAATGAATGTTGAAGCGGCAAGGGGCCATGAAGGATAGAGCAGAGGTTGGTGTCGGAAGAAGTCGAGACAAAGGCGTCAACTAGTCTATGCTGTCAGTATATCCCATCCTAGTCGTTTGCACAGTGCTTTACGGTGGGTGTCTTACCGCCGACTCCTGAAACTTGCGAGCATATCACAAGCTATCATTAGGGTATGTTATTCGTGTTCATTTTTTCGTCGACTGTCTTCATCACTCCCTTAACCTCGGCCATGCGATCATCAGCCGTCGCCGGGGATGTCGAGTCGTCAGTCCTGAAGATGACAAAAGGGCCATTGTGTGGTGGTTGTCCACGGAATTGGCTCAACTGCTGTTTTTCTAGGGATTGCTGTTCTTTACGGGGTGCTTGAGGCTCCGTGTCTTGCCTAGACGTGCCTCAGCAAGAACGATAGGAGGCAACAGGACGAAAGAAAGTCCTTTAGTGACGGTTGTAGGAAGATCTTGACCTACCCATTCTGTAATGAGATGTTCGAAGACGTGGTCATGGCTGCGGGAGGCTTTGGAGGCCAAAGTCCAGGGTGTCGAGGGCGCGATGGCTCGTTTTCTCAGGGGGAGAGTTCGCGATTCGTGTGTCGGAATGTGTCGCACCATCAACTCTGCTCGGAGGGACAAGACACCATGCTTTTATACATCCTTCTCCAGGAGATACGAAGCTGCATTCGAAAAGCCCTCATCCTTGCCGTGGTCAAGGATTATTTTGATATTGATTCGCGTGGCGGTCCTCAGGGTGACCGCGTCGATATGCACCTAGTCAAATGTGATCAGTGTAGCTTGCGAGGACAAGCGCATAATGCTTATTGCCACGGACGCCAAGTGCAATGAGTTGTCAAAAAAGGGGAAGGGGTCATGGCGATGTAGAGGAAAAAGCAAAGGAGGAAGTGCCCAAAACAGTGACATTGGGCAGCCCGACGAATAGGAGTGCATGCTGGAAATTTGCGATCCTGAGGGAAACAAGGTGGCCGTCGTGAATGTGTCATTTTGACTTGTCGGATTAGCTGATGCTGTGCGACTACACGAGACAGATCCTTCTCCTGTGTACATCTCCGGCGTGGTTAGGATCGAGGACTGTCTTGTTGTGTGGCTCACCGGATGAACAGGCTTGCAGCCGAGGCGGCGGGTACGGACAGATCCCCCTTGGCCATAGTAATACTCTAGGACCGGGCGGAAACAATGGCAAGGTCAGTCAGTAGCGCGGTGCAGAGCAGCTATTGTCATGCAATGCAGTAAGATCATCTAAGTTTGATGTCGAGATATGGAAGGAATTGTTGGCTAGTATCCCAGCTCATGCAAATCGACGAACCGGGATAGATCACCACGGTTCTAACAATACCCTTGTATGGGCCCGGCAAGTAGTGCCGACTCTGGAGCCCGCAGAAGACGTGTGGGATCCAAATTCTGATATCTATGTCTCGCGCAGAGCGCTGTTGGTATCTGCTATTTCCGAGCTAGGCGGTCGACGTCAGGCTTGTTTCCAGTTGGGAGCTGGGGAAGCTCTTGGTATCTTCCGTCTGGTGCCTCCAAGCGATAGAGGTAGGCGGACAACGATGATGTGTGGTAGGGGCGTGTGGTAGGGATGTGTGGTAGGGATGGCAGAGGATACATGGGAACTCCCACCGTCTCCAAGGCAAAGAAGCTTGCATTTGGGACTAGAAGGCGTGTCAATTTCAGGGGCAAATCGGCCTGTGTATCGACGATCGGTCCAGATCAAATAGCTTAGGAGTATGGCAGGTGTCTTGAGATTGCATCATCTGAAGGAGAAAAGTGTGGTGAGGTTGAAGCGATCGGGAGGAGACTGCTGTTGGCGATGCCAAGGAAGAAGAAGTCGATACTGGAGGATGCAAAATACAGCCACCCAGCCGTGGAACGATGAGAAAAGCCGTATGACACTCTCCTCTAGATGGAAAATCTCCTCCTTGTCATGCATGCCATTGTTTCTTGGGTCGAACCCGTTGGTCTCGATGTAACATGTCTCAGAAACCCGATGATAGTGACCCAGTGTCGTACTTGTCTCCCTAGGTAGGCCTCCAGGGCTGCAAGACTAGATTTTAGTGGCGCGTAATTCAAGTCATTGTCATCGAGCTGAGGTCTAGGACCGGTCACATCATAGTAGCTGCAAAAGTAGGCAAGGCCGTGGGCGAGGGCCGCCTGACCGGTGTACACGATTAGGAACCCGGGCGAGCCTTGTAGTAGTGCGGAGCCCATTCTGTGAGTCTTGGGAGGGACAATATAGGCGCCGCGAAGGTAGTAGGTAGGTCAGCGACCGTCTGGTTGTCTACACCTGTGTCAAGAACGACTTCTCCTTGTGTCACTGATCGCTGCACGCCCTGGAGAATGAAGTGAGGTCTACATCGTTCGATCCGGATAGCTGGGCCAGGACTGCAAACTTGGCCTGCGTGACGACGGCCACCCGCTCATGTAGGCGATGAGAAAGAACCTGCAGGTGATGATCTGTCAGGTGGTTTCTATTCAAAGAAACCTTGTATCTTGCTGTCAAACTCTGCAGGCTGAGGCAGAAAGGCCGCGGCCGGGCATGAGGCGTTGGCACCCCTGACCAACGTACACGGCCGCAAACACGGCCAGCTTCGAATGTGAAAATTAGTAATTGGATGCAAAGATGCTGTAGGATTATTCAAGCTCTCTAGGCATTCACTTCTCAGCTGGTTGCTACAGATATGATGTTTGTCTCGAGGCAGCACCCCTATGCTTGCTTACCCGAACGTCACAGCCGTTCATTTCGCATGCATGTATGTAAAGATGAAGAAAGTTGGAGAGGCTCGGCATGACTTGAATGCGGGCTGCAGGACTTGGTACCACCGTCGGGAAATTAGGGTGTGGTCGTGGAATGAATGTCTTAGCCACTCCCATAAGAGACTAGATGTGGACGATGGCGGCTTCTGAAGATCAACTAATCCTGACCTTTTCCAGCTCAGCAAAAACGGGATGGGTTGTTTACGGAGAGACGAGCGGACGGGAAGCGTGTAAGGCAATCCAGGTGCCACTACCATGTTGCATCGTCCATGTTCCCAGATAGAGTGGGTGGGTAGAGCATCACCACGTCCTCAGTCACCCCTGTCTAAGGCAACCCCCAGGCTTCCTGCAGCTGTCTGCTTTTTGATGGATGCGGGGACCTCATTAGAAAATTCTTCTCGTCTGTGAACACGTCACTACTTTACAGGCGTTTCATTGTGGTCGACAGAGGCCGCTTCCTGCTCCAAACCCCTGGGGGCTGGTATGCCTGAGGAGTGGTGTGCGAGCGGTAACGCACAAAGAGACATCCATCAAATACCGAGCCTGCCATAGTATCGTTGAGTTCTTCTTGAATACATAAAGATACAAACAGTGAGGTCGGCTAAAAGTCGATAGTTGTTGGCCTCCGACAGGTGACTTTATGCAAAATCTGGAGTCTAGTTGTTGGGTGCGTATTTACGCTTTCTGAAAGGTCATCCATGAGCATAATCATGTCGGCCGGCCAGCGCGCATTAGGTTGGAAAGGTCTGACGAGAACATTCTCCGGCATTGCGCCCTGGTGTCGTCTTGCGATATGATGCAACGCCGAGCTGTCTGCCTTGACCATCTAGCGAGGGAGACTCCACTGTCTGAGAAACGCGACTTCATGAGCCCGCGGCAAGCGTTGATTCGATCGCATGAGTGGCGTGAAGGTCTATCAACCCCAGGCCACGATCCATCGGGCCCATTTCATCGACCTTTCGCCGAATGTCTCGTATTGTGTGCAGTAGTGTTAAAGAAATAAAGCAATGACCGATCCAGTGACAGGAGTTTAAGCGCCGGGCTTGGGAAAGTTCCTTAGGGTGTCCACCGGTGGTGGTACTTGAAATTTGACAAGCGCGACCCTCAGTGACTTCCCCTGGCGCCCGGCAGCTAAAGAATGGGTCGATATCCACTGTGAAGTACACCTGACAGCACAGGTACCCACAGGTAAACGTTGGAGTTAACATCGACTTCACCTCGGAGAGAATCTTGATCTCATCTCGTCTGGAAGATACCAATCTCGTCGGCGACGGCAGCACGCACTAAACAGCTGCTCAGATGCAGTTGTGCCATCCACTGCTTTCTCATTGGGTGTGCCATTTGAGGGATAGCCTCTCTCGCAATGCTGCAAGCAATCAGAGGCGAGCCGGGGCAAAACCCGGTGGCACATCCATCTGTATCTGTCCCGCGAGTTCAAGGTACGCTGACCTTGATCCTTTTCAGCCCCCTCTAGACTGTCACTCACCTTGGCGGTCAATTGCTGCTCATCGTTCGCCTGACTCCCGTACCCCAACCAACATCATTCCTCTCCTCGGTCAACTCGAGGAACTAGTTTCTGGACTCACGGTCTGTTACCAGGGGAGAGGTATCCACCTGTTACGCCCAGCTACTGTGCAACCGCGCAAGAACAGGGTAGCGAAAAGTAAAAGTCGCATGCGCACGGACAGAAGCAACCCTCGTCGGACAACAGACATTGTTGATCACAGCCCACAAGATGTAGACGCCATTTCTGATAAACGATTCGTAATATTAACTAAAGCAGCTTCTTTTTGAGGCTGACTAGATTCGCGGGGACTACGGATGTGCCCGCTCGAAACAACGCCAGAATGCAGCCACCTGCTTCCCATCACCCATCCAACTAACCCAACGCAGATACCTGGTCAAGCGGCACAGATCGAGATCTAAATCTGGACAGACACCACATCGAAGTGTGGGCAAAAAGGCCCACGACCCTGGACCCGCCCGTTTAGGGAAGACTCCGTAAAATCGCCAAATAGCAAACATCGAAGCTGGGACTCTACATCTTCGTACCCGCCGCGGCGTCCGCCGCCTGGTTAGTGCCCATGTGCTTGGACTTGACCATGGCGACCAGCCACGACCACAGCTTCCACGTGCCCATCTGGCCGATGCCGTGGCTCTTGCCCAGCGTCACCGCGAACATGGGGCTGTTGTCCACCTTGAAAGCGGGCTCGGCCGACGCCTTCTGCCCGCTCAGGTAAGGGCCCAGCACCTTGACCAGGTGCGCCGTCTGGTCGGAGGCGTGCTTGGCCGTCGCCGTCTGCAGGTTGCCCACGTCGCCCAGCACAAAGATGTTGTCGAAGCCCTCGGCGCGCAGCGACGTCGTCTGCTTGAACCGGCCGTCGGCGGCCAGCATACTCGAGGGCGCAAAGTCGCTGTTGGGCACCACGCCGACGGTCGGCAGGTACAGGTCCGCCTCGAGGGTCTCTTGCTTCTTGCCGTCGCGGCTCGTGAGCTCGAGCACCGTCTTGTTGCCCTTCTCGGCCGCCGCCGTCGCCCTCGTCGACTTGACAATGCGCACCTTGAAGCTCTCGAGGCGGCTGGCGACGGCCTGCCGCACGTCGTTGCGGGCGTCGGGGTTCAGGGGGAGGTGGTCGTCGATGACAAAAGTGATCTGCTTGAGACCCTTGGCCGAGTACTCTGAGCCGAGCTCGCCGGCCAGCTCGGAGCCGGTCTGACCTCCGCCGGCGACGACGATGTGCTTGGCGGCGGCGATCTCCTTGCGGAGCTTCTCGAGCGCCTGCTTTGTGTCTTGTGTAGTTCCGACGTTCTTCCAGGGCATGCTTGCCTTCGCCGCCGAGCCGGTGGCGATGATGAGGGTATCGTAGTGGATGTTGCGGTGGGCGCCGCTCGAGATTTCGGCAACAGCCACGGTCTGGGCCACGCTGTCGAGGCCTTCTGCCTTGCCGAGGACAAATTCGAACTGGTTCTTCTGCGGGTACTTGCTGAAGTTTGCCGTGATGGGGTAGAACACCTTGTCGTCGCTCAGGGTCTTGGGGAGGACGGCTCTCGGGGAGGCGATGTTCCAGAAGAAGTCACTCGTAGGGCTGACGAGTACGACCTTGAGGTCCTTGTTCGTCGGCACCTGGTGCTTCATGAGCCAGTGGGCGATGGGCAGGCCGCCGAAGCCAGCGCCCAGGATGACGACCGTGTGAGGAGCCATTGTGTGTCTAATGTCGGTGATTTGTTGAAGTACTAGGGTAAGTTGACGTCTCTCCTTTTCACGGATGATTATGAACGGGGAGGCAGATGAGAAAGAAGAGAGACAAGAAGAGCAAGAAAAGTCTGGGTATCAAGTACGGGGTATCAAAAAGCTCGTTGTTCCTGTCCGAGAACCTAAGCTGGACCTCCATGACTGCTCTAGCCCCTGATATATACTCATTGTGCGAGACAGTGGCTACTGTGCAGTCCGAGCTACAGCCTAGCCTGTCTTACAAAGCCCGAATCTCGCTCCTCTCTCATTGATAATCCATCAGACAACGGGCTGTTGGAATGTCTCCGACTCGGACTAAAGCCCTGTCCGTCAAATCCACTCCTTTGGAAGAGCTTGGCTATATCTTGGGCGATGCTGCGCAGGGAGATGCCTCTTCATGACAAGACGCGCGCGGGAGATGCGAGGCCCTGAGAGACCCATACGCGCATTCGGGTGGGAAGCCCATATTAAACAGCCTGCCGCCCTCGGATACGTGCCAGAGGTGTTAGATATTGGCTTACAAATTTTGTTACCGCGCGCGGTCGTCCGTGGGCCCTCCGCGCCAGGCTAACGAGTAAGGGAACCCGCGCGCGCCATCCGGGCGGAGCTGCATCTGCCAGACCCGGGGCACGAATCAGATCTGCTCTCCATCCCAAAAGGGAAATAGGGCTGCTTCCCGCTAGTATGGCACAATTGCCGGCGTCGAAGGGTGGTTGGTTGGACCCCCATCAATCAACCTTAATCCTATTCTTGAAGCCCGCATCCGTGTCCGTGTCCATGCATGCCTACCTATCAACACTTGTCGGTGTGTATAAGCAGGGCTCCGCCTGATGTGTAATACTTCCCACGAGTGTTCATTCTAACTCTTGATCTCGAGACTCGATAGTTTCAAAGTGACCAAGCCATGATGCAGCGTTGCCAGGTCACTTATTGTTAGGTGCAAGGTTTTGGTTTTTTGCGTATATACACTAACTAAATTGCTCTCGAATTGTTTAACAAAGTCACAATAGCTGCATATTACTCCAAGCCACCGAACTGAAAAGCAAGACAATCACTGTGCTGTCGAAGTCAATTACAGTCCCAAAAACACAGCTGCTACAGTGACCAGACCAAGTACCAAAGCAGGCTGCGCCCCGCCGATGGTAGCAGCGTTGATGAGGGTGCTGCTCGAATTGGGTCCCGCAGAAGTGGTCGTGCCGCTACCGCTACCGTTGCTACCGCCGCCAGTGCTAGTCGTGTTGGAGGTGCCGCCGTTGGCCGGGCCCGGGTTGGTCACGTTGAAGAAGTTGCCGGCGACGACCTTCTCCGCGAGCCCGGCCTTCATGAGGACCTCCATGGCGTTGAAGCCGAGACGGGTCTGTGCGGCCGTGGTCAGCGCGCTCATCGACTCGGCCTCCAGGTCGTCGACGTTGACGAGGATCTCAGTGTAGCGGTGACTGAGCGGGTTGCGCGCCGGAGGGTTGGGTCCGATGTACTCGGCCGCCGCGGGCGTGTTTTGCTTGTTCTCGAGCATAAAGGCCATGGACTGGCCCATGGTGGTGTTGAGCATGGTGGCCTTGTCGGCCGAGGTGAGACCCATCTGCATCCAGTGGAGCAGCGTGTTGGTCTGCGACGTGTTGCTGGGGATGTCGAGGTCGATCATGATGACGGCGTAGGTGCCCGTGAGCTTCTCGGCGGTCGCCAGTGTGGGCGCCTTTGATGATGCTTTTGAATGTCTGTAAGCGACCCGACGTCGGTCAATTGTCGGTGACGGAGAAATCCTTACCTTCTTTTGTGATCATCATGCCGTTCATGGCCGCGATGTTGCTGTACTCGACAATGAGCTGGGTGTTGCTCGACGGCTCAAAGCCTGCTGGTGTCCGGGCCAGCACGCCCGCCACGGTGGCCAGGATGACCAACGACTGAGAATACATTATGGTATATTTGAGTATTGAAGGTCTTCAATATGTTCAATGAGTTGCCAAAGAGATGAGAGGAAATCGCAAGGCTAGCCAGAGCTCACGCGTAGAGTCTATTGAGACTTCTCAGATAGGACAAGTCGACGGTGATCGGACAAGGAAAGATCAGATGTGCAAAAACAACGAAGAGATAACCTCCTAATAAAGACGCAGACTTTGCGCATACAAACCTGGACGCAGAGGGCACCGGGCCGTGGTGTCTCAGTGGCGATCTCCATCAAGCAGAAACGATGACGACGCTGAAACAGCAGGCGGACGGGCTTTGTAACGCGACAGAGCATGAAGCATGGGAGGCCGATCAGACTCGACACACCCTGGGAGCTGCGCACCCGCCATTGGCTGCGGCGTCTGTTCGTCTGTGAGAGAGAAAACCTTCGAAGGGCTTGGCATCGCACTTGCAATGCGTCTGGGATCCGGGCATCATCCAGTTGGATTGGGATCGCGGCGGGCGTGGGCTCTGGCGCCAGCGAGCGATCGCCCGAACTATTTGCATTTAGCCAGCCACGGCTCCTGGCCTGGCCGTGGCTTGCAGTTGCGTCATTCTGTTCTGACTTTGAGCTAGGCTTGGAGGGCAGGCATGAACCTGGCAACGCAGAAATCTTGATGACTTGCGACAATGAAGTCTTGTCAGTCAAGTTGTGGAAAATGGTGATGTTGATGTTTGGGGGTCTGTTGAGATCAGAGATCGGTTCCTAAAACTCAGTGGAGGGCACAGGGGCATATGCAGTATAGTGACTCCACTGAAATTGATCATTCGTGCAGCGTTGTACCACGTTGAACAAGGCTTCCAGAAGAGCCTCGAATTCAAGCCTGCCAATTGTCGGCTGTCATGTCTTTGGCATTTAATCAATGACAAAGTATTGATCTGTGATAGGCACTGTCATCTGGGGATGTCCTCCGCTTCTAATGGCGGAGTACAGACATGGCGCTAGCGACTTGGGCGTGCACCCTTGTCGGGACCCACTAAAAAGATTGTGCTGATGATGATTTCGGCATCGTCTTCTGGACCCTGCAACATCACGAACCTCATCCACCAACAGCGAGACACCTTACAGTGCCCTCAAACTACAAATCTACTCCTTGTAATGAGGTCATAACCGAGGACGACCTCCCATCCTCCTCTCCCCACAGCCTTTTAGGCTTGAAATCCACAGACAAACCCATCAGAATGGCAACGCCGCCCCCCTCCGCCCCGGGCGGCCCGACCTCCCCCTCCGTGCCCGCGACCGCCGAGACGGCCGAGGCCCTCCCCTACTACGGCACGCCGCCCTGGCTGCACAACTTCGCCCTCGCCGCCATCGTCCTCGGCCCCGTGGGCATGCTGCTCCCGCCGCGCCGCGCCGACTTCAAGCTCGTCATCCTGACCTCGGGCACCTTCTGGGGCACGTCGCAGCTCGCCTACGACTTCACGGGCCGCAGCATCAACCAGCGCTTCACCGACCGCTTCGCCCGGTGGACCGACGGCGGCCTGCCCGAGGCCGCGCGCAAGAACCAGGCCCTCATGCAGGCCGAGAAGGCGCGCCGGGCGGCGGCGGCAAGGGCGGCGCAACAACCGCAGCAGGTGCAACAACAAGAAGGGGCTTCTTCAACGTCTTCTCCGGTGACGGATGCCGTGTTGCAGCAGGGGCAGGAGGAGAAGCAGGGCGCGCTAACGAGGCTGTGGATGGGCGGCGAGAAGCCCGGTTGGAAGGAGGCGCGGTTAGCCAAGGAGCGGGAGGCGCTCGACGACGGTAGGGGGTACTGGGGTCTGATCTTGGAACAGGTGTCGGACGTTGTCAATTGGAAGGGTAACGACGGGAAGAAGAGAGACGAGGCTGCCGCTGAAAAGCCCGAGGACAAGTCCTCTAGTTGAGGTGGTACGAATATTGCTGCACGACGCTCATTGATGATTATCGCATAGAAGGGTCTCGGGATATGAATATAGGGTGGACCGACAGGAACATGTATATAATAGCCGCACTCAGGCGCTTTGTATAACAATTGTACGAATTCAACTCGCCGCTCCCTGACATGTGGTAGTCTCAGTAAGATTTACATACATATACGTGTGTGGTACATGCAAGACCTCCAGTCCATCGAAGCAACATGAACGCCCGGTAACGATTCCTGAGCAACCTCGATGCCGCCCATGCACGCATTCATAACATCCCCTTCCCCCTCACGCCTTCGCTCCGAAAGACGACCTCTTGGTCTTGCCTCTCTTCCCATCCTTGAGAGCCCGCTCAGCTTCTTTCCTCTTCGCCTTCCTCTCCACCTGCCTCATGTTCTTCGCCTTCTTCTTGGCCACTCTCTCCCCGACCCTGGCGTCCGTCTTGACGATCCACGCCTGCAGCAGCGCCTCGACCTGCTCCTCGAACGCGGCCGACCCGGGCTGCGGCGGGTTCTCCTCCGGCGCGCCGCCCGCGGCCTTGCGCAGCTGCTCGATGATGACCTCGCGCTGGCGGGCGATAAGCTTCACGCGTCGCCGGGCGACCCGGTTGCCGCCGGCGTCATCTCGCCCCTTTGCATTTTTGGCGGCGGCCGTTGTCGTCGTCGTCGCCGGAGCTTGAGTACTTGCAGATGCAGCGGCGCTCGCGGCCTGGTTCACGGCGGCCACGGCCTTGGCAGCGGCGGCGCTGAGCTCGGCGGTCTGCGGCGTGGGCTGCGTCTTGGCCTTCTTGGACCGCGCAGCCGGCTTTTTGACCTTGTCGTCCAAGACCTTCTTCTCCTTGGGCTTGGACTTGGAGGCGGTCTTTGCGCCAGCTGCTGCTGGCTCTTCTGCTTTTACAGCGCGCTGTCTTGCCATGGCGGGCTGGACTGTGTTGTTCAAAGAGCTGGGAAGGTCCTGATTGGAACGGCGTGGCGTTATCAAGATGGCTTGAATGTTCGATGGTCACCCAATTGGCCTGCTGACTACAAGCTTGGTATCATAAGGTGCATGCTAGGGACTATATGCAAGAGTTGTGGGGGGTGGCATCAAAAAGATCGTGGATCTATTGATAGCTTCCTCTTGTTTGAATTGGAGTAGTCAAAATTTGCTTTTTGGCAGGAGGGTCCCGCGGGCTTGGTTTCTGGGCTAATTTCGTGCCTGGCCCCTTCCATTTTTGTTGCAGAATCAAAGACACGCCAGCTTCAGTAAAAAGGAAGGAGGAAAGAACTATACTGGCACTGGCTTATTTTCTCTTTTCTCAATGAGATCTGGAATCTGTATCATAATTCTATAGGCACTTTACAAAACGTACCGTTCGTGCCCAAATGCTATCACACAACGCGCTCTTTTCCACTACTTACAGAATGGCAATTGGGCGCGCGATTATCCCGCTAACCCATTGGCCTTCTCTGCAGCCTCAAGTCGTGTACCTGTTCACAATGCAAGACAAGAGACAGTTAGCAAACTTATCCGTCTGAGAAGGCATGCGATTATGGACTTTAGAAGACTTCATAAGAAATCAGACATGTTGACTCCAGGAGAGGAGTTGGCATCATGCACGGTCCGGTGTCAGCGGACAATCAGATAAGCCATGCAATTGTATGTTCATCACGTAGAAGAGGCTGGGTATGTGAAAACGAGGGGAAGAGAAACCTACTGTTTCAGAGCCAAGAAGGCATCATGTTGCATTCTCGGAGAGCCTTCTCTCAAGAAGTCACTGAAGGAGAACCAGAATGGATTGTGAGGAACGAAGCGCAGGGAAGGCAAAGGGCCAAGAACACGCAAAACAAATAGGACAACCAGGCTTCTTTAAGGGCAGAGTAATTTGATCTCTCATTTACTATTACGAATCTTGAGTTTCTATTATCAAATACTGGGGTCAAATCAGCCGGGGTAGCTGCAGCCAACATGCCCCAGGACACCGGAATACGGCAGACAAATCACCAATGCCAACCTCTGTATGCAAGGCCATTTTCTTGGCTGTCTCCACGTCATCAGCCGGCTTGCCGTTTTCCAACAAACATCCTGAAGGCAAGATACTCTTGTGCATCACCAAAGTCCACTACCAGTGGTATTCCTGTATGCGAATCCCGATATCCTCCATGATCTGGTGTACAGTCTCGTTGTCGTCTCGTCGTGCCTGGCGCTCCGAACTTCGAGAGTCGTCACCACTTAAAATAAGATCGTTTGCCCATAAAAACGCCATCGCTGTGCAGTAGACCGTCATCATTATGGAAAGAGCCCATTTGGCCCTCCTGGTCGTCATGTGCCGTTCGTGTTTAAATGCAAAGACCTAAAGCAACAATGCCAGAAAGAAACGTGGAACATTCCAATCTCGACAACAGCCTCTATTAAGCAATGTGCTTGCTCATCTACTCGGCTCCAGACATCAGCAGATCAAGAGCCCGCTTGCTGGCATCATTTCTGAACTGCAGTCTGTCCATGTCGCACCAGTTGTTGACATTCTGAAACATATTGTTAGCGATATTGCGTTGGAGACAAAAATAGTCCAAGATGACTTACAATGCAACTGAGATACTTGCACCAGCTGCAAGTGTGGCGGTAAAAGTAAAAGTTGTTCAACAGCAGAATGAAGACAACCACCACCAGCACGACAGCGCCAGCTCGGACAAGCCACCATGCCCACCACAAAGGCTTTCGTCCCTTGAAAAAGCCCATCGGGTTGCGCATGAAGTTCGGTGCCTCCCGGCTGAGATAGCCGGCATTGACAGAGGCATAAGAAGCGTCCTCGCCGATTCTCCGTCTCAGTGCGTTGGGCGAGTGCAGGACACTAATCCCTAGGGCCAGGCCCATGAAGAAACCACCTATGTGCGCAAAGTTGTCCAGGCCCGGAAGCAGGCCCAGGACAAAGGAGATGACGATTTCAAGAGCGATGAAGAGTAGGTCCTTCAGAGGGTTTCGTCGGTCTTTCCACGAGTACAACAAGTCGAGCAGGGTCAAAGCGATGATGCCAAAGAGCGAGCCTGAGGCACCTGTCGAGGCGAGGCCGTCGCCGGCGAAATTTCCACCCAGTACATTTCCAAAGATGCCCGCCGAGACGTACACTAAGAAGAAGCGAATGGAGCCAATTGCCTTTTCCATATCTCGACCAAGGGTCAGTTGCAGTACCAGGTTGAAACCGATATGGATAAGACCGGCATGCATGACCATAGGGATGATGAAGCGGAACCACTGATTAGGCTCAGGCTTTTGGTCCTTGTTGTTGTATAGCGGGTTGGGTACGCCACCAAAGCCACAAAGCTCGGACAGCGTGCACCTGTTGTTCGGGTCGTCTGTGTCGTCGGTCGTCGAGTTGGGGCAGTGCCAGTCGATGGGGCCCTGGCCGCCCTGGAGCTCGGGGATGTTGTGCATGCAGGGAGTAAACCTGGCGCCCATATTGATCATCACGTAACTAGAGGGACCGATCATAGGGTTGAACTGAGGCTTGATCATGATGGGCGAGCCCGTCAGTTGTGCTGTATATTTAGTTAGCTTGCGGCAGGATCATACACCAGAGGACAACTCACCATTCCTGACAACCTCGGCGATGAAGACAGCGACCTGTACGAGCGTGAAGAAGTAGACCACGAAAGTGATTTTCTTCTGTCCTGCACCAAACATGCCCAGCTCGCCAAAACGGACCTTGCCCTTATGTGTCCTGTTGCGCTTGGGCACCTCATAGACGTGATCGTTGCCCTCGATGTCCTTGTTAGGGCGGTTCTGGAGAGGGATGCCATCCTGGTTCGCCATCATTTGGTCCTCGGAGGGCGTCCTGCCAAGACCGTGGTAGCCAGTGTCATGAGGTAGCTTCTGCCCGGTCACGCCCTGTTGCTGTTGTGAATTGGTCGGGTAAACGTGGTCGTCAAAGGGCGTCTCGAAGGGCGACACGGGCGACACGCTCTGCGGCGGCCGTTGAGGGGCACTGGTCAGATGCTGCTGGGATGAATATGGCGCGTATGACGGAGGATATGAAGAGAGGGTCGAAGCTGCGTCATAAGGGGTGTAGTAGGGTGCGGAAGACGACTGAGCTCCGGGCTGCTGGGAGTTGGGGACACCGTAGCCCTGGTGCTGAGGCGGCGGCGTGCCGTAGTAGTCGTGCGAGGCCATATTGCCCGGGCTTGAGGAGATCAAACTCCGGGTCTATTAAATGACGATATTGGGAGGCAAGCCGCAAACGCGGGTTCGTGGACTGGTTTGATTGCAGCGATCGGTATCTCAGCGAAGGAAAGAGATGAATGAGGGGATAATGCCTCTCTCGACTTTCGCCAGGGTGGTTCCTGGCACGGGTATTGGTTGGTGTTGGATTCGAAGGGGTAAAGTGAGTGTTTCGTCGTCAAAGCGCGGCTCGAGATTAAAAGCTGCCCTTTGGCTGGTACTTTGGATCCTCCCTTGCCAGCACCGGCAATTAAAGTACTTTTGCTGGTGGGAGAGATGAAGCAGTCTTGCCACGCGAAGGAAAGACGGCCTTTCAAACTTTCTATATCTCGTCAAATGTGAGCAGAGGGATAGAAGCAAACTCCTGAGCAGGTCGAAACGGGTTGAAAAAGGTGTTTGGAGTGGAATAGAGGCTGGGGTGCAGGGTCCTTCAAGTTTGGGATTTTGGTGGGAAGAAGAAGCGGACAAAGACAAGACGTGACCAATGCTGGGCGCGCGCTGTCGTCACACTAGAGAAAACCGGCTGACGTTGGTGTGGGCGGGTGGAGCGCCCTGTCGTCTCTGCTAATGGCTGAGCCTTCAACAGCGCCCCTGGACCTTGGGCTGTTTCAGTGGGTTAGCTGCCTCCAAAGTGCTCCTGTGTCCCCACGAGACCTCCCAGAACCTCCCAAACCTCACTCAGCTCGGGTAGCTAGTGGCCAGAGCCTCCCGGCACCCGTTGTCGATCTGCACCGTCAAAGACTCGTTTCAGGCTTGGTATGTGCGCCATGTACGCCACTCTCTAACAATTACCCACGCATGGCGCCACGTATTTGTCATATCGCTCTGGGTACCCTCCGTCGACTCCTGCGTGGAGGAGGGTGACGCGGGTCGATCAATCTGTCTGTTCTAAGTTTGGAAATTCAATGTCGTCGTGTGCAGCCCGAACCGTACCTCGACACGGCAACAGCTGCGCAATGCTGTGGAAACATCAAAGCGTCCAGACCTGACTCCAGTACCGTATCACCAAGCCGAACGTCGGCCATCAGTAAGATGATACATATCCTGCCAAGTCTCGCAGACACCGCGGCGATCGCACCGGTCGCTCTTTTGGTGGTCTAGCTACTACACCTATTCGTACTGCGAGTTTCATCTGTCACTACCTGCTTCTCTACATTGACCAAATATACATCTCAAACCCGATACAATTGACGATGACATCTGAAATGAACAACCTCGAGTGCCGATTTCGTTTCTCGATAACCTCATTCCCCTACCCCATCACGGAGGCCGCCGAACCTGGCCGCGTGGTGGTGAGGCGGGTTTTCATCGGAGCTCCGTGGCTGTGTTGCCAGGGTGGATTCCGCCATCGGCCAGTGCCTCGTCAACTCAAAACGCTGCATTCACACTTGCAAGGCTTGCTTCCTACAGCCTCGTCGTCGTCATCAAATCATGCAACAAGGATTCTAGTGCTCATTCGTAATTAAATCCTCTATTGAAAAGTTGGTATCGTGTAAACTGCTATCCAAAATGCTACGCTCCGCGCACGACTGGCCCCCCAGCTCTCACAGCTTGTACTCCACAAACAGAGGATCGAGCTTGGACTTCCACTCCGGCGGCAGCGCCTCGTAGATGCCCCGGACCTGCCTCTCCCCCGTCTTGCGGATCATCCAGAGGTGCTGGTACGGAATCCAGAGCGCGAAGAAGTAAGCCATCACCACCAGGGCCCGGGGCCGCCTCTGCGCCATAAAGTCGGCCAGGATCTCGGGCGACCAGACGGAAAACGCCGCGAACCGCCGGCAGATGAGCACGTCGGCCTCGGTACCGCTGCGCACGGCGGCCTCGCACCACCCGACGTAGCTCAGCGTGCGCAGGTAGTAGTGCTTGGTCACCTTGTCCTCCATCTCGCGGTTGTCCGCCGCCTCGGGCAGGCTGTCGGGCCTGTCGAGCACCCACTCCAGGTGGGCGCGGTGCTTGGGGTCGAAGATCTCGTCCGGGTCAAAGTGCGGCGGCGAGTTGAGGAACCGCGTCATGCGGTCGCCGTGGCCGCCGGGCCCCGTGTTGGCGCCCAGGTGTCCCCGCGCGACCATGAAGACCTGGCCCACGCCGCGGCCCATTTGCATGAATTCCGACGGCGGCTCCCACGGGCTGACCGGCACGGTCTGGACCAGCGCAAAGATGTGGTTGAGCAGCTGTAGACTAGCAATAACGACGTGATCTGTCCGCTCGCTCGATAGTTGAGACACCGCGCGGCGCTGTTCGCGAAGAGCCATGGCCAGGTATTGCTGCTGCAAGTTCCGATAGTGCTCCGCCCGGTCGTCTCCAGCCTCCACGTACTCAATCCATTGACTCAGGGCCGAGTGTGCCAGAAGTCCGTAGAGGATGCAATCGTTCTCAAAGGCCATATTGACCGTCTCCACGGCCCAGAGGTACTCGTTTGGGTTGGGCCGCGTGAAATACTCCTCGGGGACCAGAGATCGTCGAAACGTCTTCGCTTGGTAAAGCAGGTAATGATGTAGCAGTCTCATCTCGGTGATGCGCCGTTCGCGTGTTTCTGGCAGGTCCAGCACGTCGACACTGCCGCCGGTATGGGCCGATGCCCCTGATGCACTACCTTCACCAATGATGGTTTCTACCTCCATTTCGCTGCCATGCGTCGTGTGCGCGCGAGACGAAGCCGGAGTGGCTGCACCGTGCTGCGAGCCCTCTGGAGGAGAAATGGCCATGCCCATACTTTCAGAGCGAGAGTCCGTATTTGACTCATGAGGACTGTTGCTCGCTGCCGGCGACACGTCGTTGGGCGTGTGCGCCAAGCCTTGAGCGCCTCCCCTCGCCGATCGAGAACTTCGAGCGGCCGGTCTAGAACCACCATCTCCATCGCCATTGGGATAGACGCACTCAACCAGGTGGCGGCTGCAGCCACTACAGGACGGCCGCTTCTCATCGCACTGGACGCGTCATTAGTCAGCTGAACACGATGGTAGAGGGCTTGCGGCAATAAGACGAAGGTCTACACCCGGCACTACACACTTACCTTGACGCGTCTTGCTTTACACCTTAGACAGCCAGTCCGAGACTTGCGATGGTAGAGTCTAGGGCCCGTTGGCCGTTGTGGCCCTTCGGGGTCGAGTGAGGCATTGCTTGCCATGATTGCGAGTCTGAGAAAGGACGGACCCCGCCTTGCCTAAATTGAGCGTCTACTGTGTCGTTTCGAGGTGTCTTTCTCGAATATGCAGCTCTCTGAATATACACACGAGAGCCTTATCTCCGGATCGCACACACAAGTACAGAAGGGGGGTAAAATTGATGGGCTAGGCATCAAATGTCAGACGGGGGATCAGCCCTATGAAATCCTGTCGCAGGGCTGCCTCTAGCCGGAGATCGACCCCACACCCGGAAAGTCGACCGTCAACTCCGCCCGCCGTCTGCTCAACGCCTGGCCTCCTTCATGCCCCTGGACTACGAAACGGCCCCCAATGCTTAGCTTCGGCCTGTCACACCCCGACTTTGATTCGGTCCCGAGCCGACTCGTCCGAAATGCCGCATTTTGCAGGACCAGGACCGGGCTTGGAAACGTGACACTGACTGTCTCTACAACACTTATCTGAGTGGACAAAGCATGGTATAGAAAGACAAGCCAGCATACTAGTGCTCATCGTCATAAATAGTCGTAAAGTGTTATGTACAGCTCCCTTCCTCGCGAAGGTCCTCACTCGCCATCCGACCCGGAGCTCTGATCTTCTGCTCCAGCGTCATCGCCATCCTTCCCGGCAAGTTTCTGCTCCTTGGCCTTTTGTCTCCTCTTCAACTTCTTCTCCCGGTTCAGGCGTTTCTTCTTCTCCCGCAGGTGCTCTTCCTTACTGATCTTGGATTTCTCTGCGGCTGCAGCTTTCTCCTTCTTGGCCTTGTCCTTGGTTCTCAATGCTATCCTTCGCTTCTTCCCCGGCCGTCGCTTCTTCTTATCGGAGTCTCCGACAGGTTCACCTCCAGCAACAAGGTAATGCGATACCAGACCCTCCGTAGACCCCCAACCATGCTCCCCCAGAGCGCGCAGCTGCTTTGCAGAGAGTACTACCCTCCTCACTCTCCACGGTACCTCCAGACCCCAGTTCCTCCGGCTAGCCCCCTTGATCACGTCCTCGCCGCTCACAGCCGCGAAGTCAAAGGCGTCCTTGCGCTCTCCTGTGGGCTCTCCTATGACGTAGTACTCCAGCGGCCTGTCCGCCACCAGCGAGCCAGCGTTGCCGTCCGCCATTGCCGCGTCTTCGTCGGCCAGAATCACAACTTTGGGCGCCGGCGCATCGCCTGCAGGTGCAGAGAAAAGGCGAAACTCGAACTCCTCCTCTGCGGCGGGCGCCTCGGCATCGTCCTCGACGGGCGGCGCTGGTGCGGCCACGTCGGGGCCGACACTCACATCGAGTCCTAACAGGCGGGCTAGTTGCGCCCGTGCTTCGGCATCCTCCGCCTCGTCGTGACTGCGGTCGTCCTCACCAGACGACTCGCCGTAGAGCTCCTCGCGCCTCACTCTGTGGCTCATGTCAGTGGACCGGGAAGTGTTGCTTTCGTGATCGCGTCATACCTCTTGGCATCCGGTACTTCGAACATGTTTAGTTGCTAGGTTGCTTTTGGGAAACGACAGGCGCTGCTTGCTCCCCAAATCCAGATATGTGAGGTCCTCGATGAAGCTCGCCTAGATTTTGGCGACAATCCTCAGGCGGTCCGAATGGAAACCCCCTTCGTTTCGATAATATTATGGCCGTGTATATGTGGAGTAATAGTGATGTCAATTGAGGAGTTGTACTGAGGAAGGGTTGGTATCTCCACCGCCTTGTTGCTGAGCATGCAATGCATTCAATTATGAATTTCACATACGCAGCGGGTGAGAAAGTCTGCAGCGAGGGTGCAGCACAGCGATTGTCAGCTGCAATCAGCTGGCTTGTAATAGCGTGGCTTTTGATAAGATTGGGCCGGCACAGCACTTGAGATTGGCATGTTTCGGCCAGATTAGTAGCGCACATTAATTGACCCAGTTAGCCGCCCCGGGTCCCGTAATCAAGTGCAAGAGGCCCGAAAACCTGGTTACACAGCGCCAAAGGGCGTAAGCCGCATCATCTCAGCCTGCACGTCATGACCCTTTGGGCAAGAGCCCAGTGCGAATGAGAGCAAACAGCGGAAAAACACCCAACAAACAGTCCCGACGGTGCGGTTCGAGTGATCCATGTTCCTGTTGGAACCAACAGGAAAATGACAAGGAGGGTGTGAACCGAAGAAGTCTCCATGCTCCATGTCACACATACCCGTACGTACATGGAGACAAGTCCCTTTTCCGACATGCCGGGAAGCACAACCCGGCCGAGACTGGATTGAGGAATAAAAAGAGGGAGGGTGGCACTGCTAACGAAAAAGCCCCCCGGGAAACACCAACCAAAGAGTCTCCAGCGAAAGAATCCCACCTCCCCGGTCACATTCGCTGGCAAGTGGACAAGCCTTTTTTTTTTTGGTGCTCAGCCGCACGCCGGCGTTCGTTTTTTCCCCATTGAGCAAATATAGACGAGAACGCAAGGCACTTGTATGTCCATCTAAGGTTTCAGCTGCCGGTGCTACTGTAGCCTTGATCTACCTAAAGTACTTCAGCTTGCGTGCAGATGCGGCCCCCGTGTGTGGAGAGAGCTTTTTAAAAAGTGGCTTGCCCTGCCGCCCCCGTTTTGTTGATCTGGGAAACTTTAACCTGACTTCATACTCGTCACTTTCTGTTGTGAAACGTGGGTTTAAAGATCACCAGGCTGATGTCTATGTGTCATGCTGGCATAAGCCAATGGGGAAATGACTAAAGCCAACGCCTTGTCTCACGGAATCTCTCTTGCTCTCTATTCTGAACTTCTCCCCTTTCTCTCGAACTGCTCCAAGCTATCACTTTTACATCTTTCCTTCAAATCCTGCTTTGCAATCGTAAATGAAGCACTAGTTGCCGCAAGCCAATAGTCTTTCATCGTGTCCGTCACACAGACCACCCTTCGATATGAGCACATATAAATCTCGGTCTTTTGTTATGCCAACTCGTTCTGCTCCAACCGCAAGGACCTTCCTACGATGATTTACTTATACGGAATGGAAAATGTTCGTGTCCAGCGCGCAAAACGGTGCTATCAGGATGCGATGCTCGTCGTCAGTGAAAAACAGTGCTAAAGAAAGCCGCCCAAACACCCAACACCTCCAGCGCCTTGCTGTCTTGGACAACTGATCTGTCGTCATGCTCGCGTTGCCCGAAAGGCCAAAGCACCATGCCACCCCAAAACCTCAAAGACTCAGTTTCTTCCATGTCGAGGGGAATGGTACCCAGAGACCACTTGGGTGCTCAGACACTGGAAGACGGTCTCCACCCGACTGGATATTGTTACAGGTATCGTGCAGTTCCGACAGATCCAGAGTCTTGCCGGAACTTATTGCCTTGCACCCGCTGACTGATGTGTGGTCTTGCCACCTGAATCTTGCGTTGATGCCTCAACAAATGCTGCTCTCGTGCCCAATGGTTCTAGAGAGGCGTATACTCCGGCTGGCTAATCTCTTTCAGTGAGTTTGTAATCCGTTCTAGCGCCCGGAATCTGTCTAGTTCGCACTCCACGAGTAGTGGCTCATGGCATCGAATCCTCCTCTCTGAGCAGGATAAGTCTGGGGCGGAGACTGATGCTCTCCTTTTGCCCCGCCGCCCGACTTGTATTGATCATGGAAAGCGTAAGGCCTGTTCTCGCCGTTTGCATACGTCGTGGCAGTGGCCTCGCCTGCCGTCGTCGTCCAGGAGTTCGGAGACGGGAAATAGTCCCTCGGTGGCGGCGCCGGACCGGTCGCAGAGGACGGATTCGACATGTTGCCCTCAGACGCAGCAGCACCATACGCTGGTGGCTGTGACTGTTGTGGGCTGATCTCGCTAGAGTTGCCGCCCACGCCGCCGTATGGCGGACCATAGCGATACTCGCCCGGACCATCATTATTCGCAATCGAACTACTGCTGTGGATGGATTGGTGGCTCGCATGCCGTGGACTCTTTGAAGGTCTGGGGTTGCTGTCGACGTACCGTGGAACGCTCAGGCTGTTGTCCGACGTCGTGGGGATTGACACTTGCGACGGTGCCGAGGTTCCATGGATGTAGGCATATTGCGTCCGGATTGGCGCTGACTGCTGGTCGTTTGTTGCGAGCGACAGCTGCATCGATGGCATAGATGTCTGCAGAGACAGGTCCTGAGGCTCGGAACTGAACGTTTGCGCCCCGGACAACGGCATTTTCTGGTACGGATCGGCTGCAATGGTTGTCGTTGGGTAACTACCGGTACCGGATACCGGAGCCGGCATTTGTGATGGGTTCCATGTCGTCGGGTATGAACTGCTACTCCTGTCAGCTTTTGATCCTCAACCCCAGATTTCCCCTCAATCAATATTTGAAGAACTGACAACCCCCAGCTTCAAGTTTCCAGGCACTTACTTTGATCTCATCGCAATGGGGCTTGTTGGCAGCTTGGGACCAGACGTGAAGGTGAAAGCCGACCTGGGTACTTCCATATTCAGAGCTCTCGCCTTGTCGTGTGGTTTGATTGCCAAAGGTCCAGCAACAATCCCGAGTCCAGTCTCGACCAGCGCCTGTCCCCTGGACCCAGCACTTGAACCCAAAAGTGGGATCTCTTTCCTTGCCTGGAAGTTCCTTGGACTTCGTCCTCGGACAACAATGGGCGCCGTCGTCGATTCGGTGAGGACAATCTTCGTTCCGCTAGCCAACGTCCCTACCACCTTGAGATGGAGCACAAAGTGCTGCTGGAGTTCTTTCCGCCTCCCATTATTCGCGGTGGCTCTGAGTTCAAGGATTAGCACACCACGGGGAGAGAATGGAGTTGGGCTGTGAGAATGCTTACATTCGAAATTGCAATCGCCGCCAACCTATAGGGTATACCGCATACTCTCCGTCGCTGTCCGTGCCGTCATCTTGGAAAGGGATCAGCGGCAACGATGGTGGCTCCTGGTCAGGCCCTTGATTGATCTCGGGAGAGTTTGGCGGCGGGGTTTTCCAGGGGATAACAATGAGTCGGACTGGATGTCCATCCACAGATTCGATTGCCGAGATGGTCACCTCGGTATTGTTGACGGGGACTGTTTCTCCTGCCTCAGTCATGATCGAAAGTTGGCCACGCGGTGTGATCAACGAGCCACTGATCTGAAAGAGGTTCCTTCGGTAACACGTCAATTCCGGCTGCAGTATGGATCCGTCGTTGGAATTGGACGGCATTTCCGAGAGAAAGAACATGCCGTGCAGTTGGGCAGATAGCTCAAGCTGCTGAATCCGGCCATGCTGATCGAGAATCGTGTGCTTGTCCTGCACCCTCCTAAACGAAAGCAGTTTGTGGTCATGGTTAACCCCTAGTTTGGAGCCATCGTCCCTTAGATCCTGGACAATTTCGGTGTATGGTGGCTGTTCGGTTTGTGAATAGGGCCTCTTCAGGTTGGGAAAGCTGTGATGCGCCCCTAGAGACGGGTGGTTCTGCCTCTCGTACGCGTCTGCCTCTTCCTGGGAGTAACGACTATAGGGGTACGCGTGATGATCCATGCTTGGGTGGCTACTTCTCGGCCGCCCGAGATGATGCGCTGTGGCCGAAGTGTTTGGGACGCCTGGGTCTAAGCCGTGGTTGAATCGACCTGCAGGCATTTGCATCTGTCCACCATAGTTGGACCAGAGATTGTTATGGCCAGGCTCCTTCAGCTCTGCCATGGTTACTGAGTAAGTGGCAGCCGACATGTGAACATGTCTGCCCTCGCTGAGACAAGAAACGTTGCCAGATGTCGACCGTTCACAGAACGAACAGGGCTGATAGCTGCCAGGTTGTCGAGTAGTGCGAAGACAAACAACAATTCGCAACTTCCCTCGGTGTTTCCTTTACAACCCTTTGCGAGCCTAGCCAAATCCAAAGGAAGAGAAACCACGATATCCGATTGACAACAGCCGCGACTGGATCCAGAGATACCAAAAAAATAAGGTGATAGTGAAAGGTGGTGTTGGCAGACGGGTAGAGATGTATACTTGTATGTGATACGGTAGATGCTGGAGGGGTGTATTTTATGAAAGACCTCCGGCAGTGACCTGGGGGTGGACCAGAGCTAGACCACGCAGGGCTTTGCCAATGCAGTAGCAAGTCCAAGGCCACCTCAAGGTTGAGGATCAAGGCCAAGTGGGAAACTGGAGACAGGGCCGTTTTAGTACAAAGTCACACGCTGGAGCGCAGTGCATGTAACCGTACAGGGAAGGAGATGGAGAAAACGGGGCGATCTCGCAGGCGGATGACAAGGTCAGTAAGTCGAGATGGGGGTACCATACGCGATGTCGCTCGAGGGAGGTCCCCCGTCAGAGCGGAACTAGGTACGAACCCCCTCCAGGTCCCTTCGCCCATACACCCTTTGCTAATGAACGGGATTGCAAAGAATGGCCGGGTGACCCTTACAGAAGTCGACCCGGACTGGTGACTTCATGAGCATCGAGATGGGGTCCGAGCCGAAGGGGATGGACGGTCAACAAGTAGCGATCTGATTCGTCCCGTCTGGTGGAAATCAATGCCTGGAAGAACCGAGAAAACAAAAGCATACGGCGCAAAACGACATATGAGCAGTGTCTCAACAAATGATATGGCAGTACCTGTGGAACCAAGATGGAAGGAGCTCCTGCTAAGGTACAGATTCGAGAGGGCAGAGCGGCATGCCCGTCCCCTGGCTCGTTTTTGCCGAACACACACAAATCATCACTGTGTATGTGTGTGTGTGTACGGAGCATGTACATACCCATGTCCCCTCGTTTCTCAGATGTTTGATCGAGTAGGTACCTACCGACCCTTGCGAGTGTGGCCATCTCGTTGCAAATGCGGATGTGCTTCCAGGAGGGACGGAGAGGGACAGCCAGGAATGACATGGGTCGTAGGTAGGGAGGGAGTCGCCGGGGGCTTCCCGCCGTCTAGACAAGAGAAGAATGGGGTAGGGGGCCTTGTCAAAAACACAGGACTGTGAGTGAGTGGTAAGTGGTCTGTAAGCACACCCCTCCGGCTGGTCCAATCCAAAGACAGTCAAGAAGCGTCTCCTCTCCCTCCCTCCATGACCCTTGTAGGTTCAGATCAGGGGCACCTGATTAGAGAATAATCCTCCGGTGACTCTGAATGGGTTAGAGGCCCGCATTTTCTAGAAGACCGTTGGGTGAACGCACCGATTCAGAGGCTGGAAAGGGAAAGGTGGGCAAGCAGGGGATAGGGAGAACAAAAGATGGTTCAGCAAATTGGTCTCTCTGGCCAACCGAGCTTACATTTGGGCTGGTGTCCACCGACATGGGTCTTCCCTCCCTCCTACTGACCCCGGTCACTAGCAATTACACAACCCGGCAGCCAAAACGATCTGGTTCTCAAGCCGCCCGACCAAGACCAAAAGTAGTTGGAGGTACCGCCTAACGGGTTATTACTTATAGAAGCCGTTATATATATCCACATGTGCTGTGGTTTTTCTTTTCAAGCCTCTCTGTTTGCTCATTGTGGCCGTCGAGGAGATACATTGGTGGTCCGCGACTATCAAGGCCTCTCGCAAACAGTCCTGACAAAATCATTCCGCCCCAGAAAAGGTGGAGAGCAGTGCAATCGGGGAATAGCACAAGTATTAAAATTCTCGTGCAGACTAGACTGTAGACACACGCTCATCCAGGAACGGCGTTCATATCCGTGGCCAAGGCGGATCGGCAGTCGTCGATGGGCGGAAAAGAGAGGTCAACCAACACAAGATGCGATTGGTGACAACAGGTAGCAAAGATGAAAAACTACGCGACTGAAGTCGTGTAAGTGTCCAGGGGGGATGCCTCGAACGTGCTATTGCACTTGAAGGCACTACTTGAAAAGAAGAACAAGGACAGGCGAAATAGAATAATAATGGAAATAATAATGAAAAAACACCCCAATCATAAGCGTCCAGCATTCCTGGAGCCTTGCCTCTTGGGGCGATCATACATTGGTTAATGGCAAGCATGTGGCAGCCGTTCACGCCGTGAGGCATTGAACCCACCGGATTGGCAATGCCACCGGATCCTGGTCGTCCTGCCATGTACATGTATGTGTGCGCTTTCGATATCGGCCGAGAGCGAAAGGTCGGTCTGTGTCCCGGAGCACTTCGCACATGGCTTGAAAGAACCACGATTCGCTCATCGTCGTCAAGGGCTCATGGTTGGGGGCATGTATCTTCGCATGCAAGTGAGCAGCAAGGTCCGCCAACTTTAGCGACAACGCTTGATCGTTGCTATGATGGATGTACACACATAGTAGGCCTGTGGGCATCAAATACACCAAAGGCTCCGTAGTGGGCAAAATAGTACGTACATAGGTATCTAGGCATGCGCCTGGTTCATGGTTGACAGGGTCATGACCAAGGCGTTTTTGACAAGACGTTGATCAATTAAACATTGACGACAGGTGGCCTTGAAAGTGGATGCGGGGATGGGGAAGAGAGAGAGAGAGGGAGAGAGCTCTTCAGAGAGGCTTTGACACTACGACCTGGAAGCGCGAGAAGGGATGAAAAGTGCGGGAAGAGTAACTTTGTTTGGGCGAGAGGGTTGGGGTGGATGAGATGGTCGTGGTGGTAGTGGTGGGTGTGTGCATTGATGCTGGTGATGATGATGGTGGTGGTGTGGGCGTTGAAAAGAGCGAGCAGTGAACTGAATGATGGACGGACTGTGGGCGCGATGGAGAGAGAAAGAGAGATGTGCATGTGCTAGGGGAGCTAATGTAAGGCAGGTGCTTTCCCGGGCCTATTATGGTAGGCGTGGAGGTCGAGGAAGCCGTGGGAGGGCACTTGTGGCAGGGATATTCGAGCCGGGCCCCAGTGTTTTTGCCCCGACTCGACCACCCCCCCGTGGCCGCCCCAGGCCAGACAGAGCCTTGAAGGGCGACCAAGGCGTTGTGGGCATCGAGTCTGTGGACGGGGGTCTCGGGCGGATGTGCAGTGTTAGCTCCCTTGTCGGTGAGCTAAGCTCCCTAGCTCCCCATTTAGCAGCGCCCTAAGGTACCTTGCTTTAGCACATCAAGGTGCGCTAGCTCGCTAACAACCGGTCTCTCCACGAGGGGAGAAAGGCATGCGCCTAAAGTAGCGTGGGAACATTTGAACCCTCTGGTTCACTAGTCGTGCTAGTCAAGCCTCGACTAACGGGCGCGTTTTGACGACATGCCAGGATGGGCAATACAACAGCCGATAGCAGACTTGAACCATCTTTAACACTTAATCCACCGAGGCACTTGGCTTTTGAAGGAGCTGCTTTGCCCAGCGAGGAGTCTTGCTTTTTTGTGGGCGTCTAATTTGCCAGAGTGGCGCTTATCGAACGATGCCGTACAGACCAGTTGACATGGAGGTGAGCACTTTTGCGTGTGGATGTGATCAAGATGCTGCAGCATAGCGACTCGATGCCTTGTCGACGGAAACGGTTCCGTGAACCTTGGCCTGTCTCCCTGTTCACTAGTGTCACCATCCCAATTCGACCGCTTCGCTTCGCTCAACATAGCAAGCAAGAAATGAGATCTTTCTTTCCTCCCCTCTTTCTCTCTGGATCGCGTGTTGATTTTTCGCCACCGATTACTAGAGACCTTACTCATGCGAGAGGAGAGCATGTCCTAGGGTTGGATGGAGATCAGGAGCGATCGCTGTCACGTAGTCATCCCATCGACAATTGAGCACACACCTACACAAGTGGCCCACGATCTGCATACGCGAACGGGAGTGCAGCTTTGAACACCATTGCATATCGTCGATAAGGGTGGTTACATCACCGAGGCAGCTCGCCCAACGGACCCCGGTACTTCGCCATTGGCGCGCAGCATGTGCTCCCAGGATGGGATCAGCCGCCGCAGAGCGTGCCGGAAGCATCGCCTGGTGGTCAGGGCTCTCTGGTGGTAACTTAAAAGAACCGTGACGTGCATTTCTCTAGGTAAGAGGGACATATTTTAGGCAGGCCTACGAGTACGAAAGATCAGAGTCTGCATCTCCCCCTCCTTCACGGTGGCGATCACTCCCTACAGGGGAGGGACGGAGGCAAGACGACGTTGGGTGCATCTGGACTGCATGCCACCCGAACTGCAAGGCCAGGGGTAAAGCTGTGATTGGAAGAACGGCGCAGGAGGGGGAGAGAAATTGGACAAGACGGATTCTGCATCATTCAGCAACGGTAGAGCCCGGTAGAGAATCGCCAATGAACTGTGACTTGGGGACGGGAATGCATTCATGAGTTGCTCTAATCCATGTGTTCTGCCAGTCCGGTGGGTATTCCGGCAACTCAGCAGCGTCTTTAAGGTGCTCTTTAGCATCCTTGACTTCTAGGATGGCCCAAGTCTCCAGACTAGTCGTGGCCAGGTTCAATTGATCTTCCTTCGTGTTGCTCCGGGCCGAGTCGGGTTGTGCTTGTCGAGAAAAACGGCCGCGGCGGTCTTCGAGTCCTTGTCAAGAACAAATGCCCTGCTTAAGTCTCGTGCCTCACTCAATGTCCTGGTTAGCATTGTTACTTGCATCTTGCTGTCGACCGCTTCGTCTGATACCTAGGCATGCTGCTCTGACGATTCAAGATTCCCAGTCCCATGTTGAAGCCAAGGATGCTCGGCACCTCACCCCCAGCCACCGCTTTTTGTCCGTACACTGCATACCTACCTCTTACAACAGTCGTCCCATCAGCAAAAGACCCTCGTCCGGCATTTACAATCGTGAAGCTACCCACCATACCGACCAGCTCAGGCTACCGCACGGCGTCTAGCTCTACTCCGTACATGCGTCTGATGGTGCCATTCTGGGTCAGACAGCAAGTCAAGTGAGACAGGTACCTTGCCGCCTTCGCCAGTCATGGCAACCGCTCTCGTCTGCTTACCCACCCAAGTGTTCTGATAGGTATCAATTCTGATGTCAGCTTTCACAAGTATTGTACAGACGCGTCTGCACGGTGACAATGTGAGTGGGAATGTGCACTTGGGACCCCCACTGCGCTGAGCATCAGTACCTACTTTGCCTGCGCTTCGCGACGACAGCTTCAGTAGGTCACAACATCCTTCTTGCAGACCCACGCTCCTCCTTGCTTCACTCATGTCGCAACCAAGCCCATCCACTCGAGGCTTGTCAGGGAATGGGACAGGGATCCGCGATGCTAAGGTTTTCGACCTCTCCACAGGCTAGGTTTGCAGCCTCTTCACCATCCAGCCTCTAGGGGAGCAGACCGAGGAGTGGAGTCTGGTGGATGATGCATCGTCGTGTTGGAGAACGTTGCAGCCACAAAGGTATTGGGAAAAGTCAGGGGCGCTGACCGGCGAATTTCTGTGAGATCTGCTCAGGGAATGGGACTTAGCCCCAGATGTGGTATGTGCACATGGCTTCCCACTCTCGCCAAGCTGTACGTAGTAGACTCACGACAGTCGACTGGATGGGCATTGACGAAATCGAGACACTGCTGGCTCACAGGTCGGTGTTTTGTCAGGGAGGTGTTCTACAGGTTTGTTAAGCTTCTCTACCGGGTAGAGGTATTGAGTTGAGGACTAGTTATGCGTCATGGCTAACAATCTCTGATAGAGTGCACAGCGAGGTGAAAGAAGTACAGGGGTAGCAGTTTGAGCGGTTATATTCGATGTACTTGCAGCACTTATCTTTGACCTTGACTACTTTACCTACCCAAGGTAGCCAGCCGCGGGTTACTTCGTACGTGACAAGTCGGCAGACATGTCTGACAGATACTGTACCGTCATCCCCAGAGGATCCTGTCTGAAAGCTCAAGCCGAAATCACCTCTCTCCATCACAAGAGTCATTGGGGCGGGGATTATTGGCTATATGTGGCTGCTGATATAACCCACAACCACCAGAGCACCCCTGCAGCAGCACGCCGGGCACACCTTTTTTCAAGGCCGATCCACAGACAATCTGACGAATGTGAAGGGGACTGAGACGGATATTCCACTTGTCAAAGGGCACGACCTCACCCTCCTCCGAGCCAGATCCGATCTCAATAAAAGTGCCACCCTGTTCGCTCCCTGAAAAAGGACCATGTTCGGAAGGACGCCGGCAGACTCCCCAGGCGATCAAGGACTCGAAATAGGCGCATGCTCCGTACTCGAACGTCTCGCTTGGTGGAATGGGGCACTTAGCATTGTGCAGCCCAAGGCAATCATTTCGCTCACGACTTGTAGCTGTGCCTGCGGTCTTCGCCTCGATCGCTGGGAGACCACTTGGGGCTGCTATCATCAAAATCGCACCGATGCAATGAGGTAACGGGCGATCGTCAATTTCAATCACACTCTAATGCGTGGTACAGACGATAGCCTCATGTTGATTGTTTTACCACGTTTCGACTTGCATACCGTTTTCCTTCTGCGCTGCCATCAGTGGGCACATCCTGCTCCTTTACAGGGTATATCCTTGTGATCAGCTACTGCGAGTGCAGTACCACCCTAGACCTGATCGAGATGTCTCTCCGGCACCCTTGTCTCATTGTACATACACATGAAGTACAGTGCCCAAGTATCTTACGGGCAATATGACCTCAAGTGCGTGGCTGCTCAATGTCTGCATCGGCGTGCCTGCAATTGGCTACGCGCCGTTGGTTCATTGAGCAAGATGTAGACACGTTTGTTCTCGCGACTGAATGTTTTCTTGAATTCTGCTGAGCATAAGCTCTTGACTACCAAGCGGGTGTCAGAAAGGTTGACGGTTCTGGATTCATACACTGTTGGGCAGTGGGTTAACTCGAGGTGATCAGTTAAGAAGCGAGGTACCTCGAGAAGGCCAACCGTCAACTATTGACTACCTACCTACCTATACTCACTCGAACAGGACGGAGTCTAGCTTCGCCTTGCAGGTCATCATCTCTTGTACACAGTGCACGGATGCAGACACACACAATTAACAAACAGCCACAACATGAAAGATTTTGTCATGTGCGGGCCATCACCTTGATCTAGCCTGTCAAGATTGCGAACAATGAAAAAGGCTTGATAGAAATGAAATGAAATGATACGAGTTGACAGCGTCGATCATGTGGGCTGCATGTATGTACACCAGACACTGGCTTTTTTTCCCCAGAGTCAATCAATCCTCCGTTGTCTTAATCGGCATGTGCCCGAAATGAGGTCAAACGCACCTGCCAGGCAGTCCCGCAGTCCCTCTAGCCGCGACAAAGGGATTCCATGGTTCCAGGTTGTCAAGCTCAAGCCGTCTCCGCGATCCTCTTCAACCCGGCAAATAGGCGGCTTGCAGATTTCCACTTTGAGAGCCATGCAGACTTTGTTGGCGTCGCCTTCGCCTGTTCATCAGAGGTTATCGTGGCTGCCGAGAGACCCTTCTTCTCCACCAATCTCGAATAGCCCCCAACTTCCAAGGACATCATCCATGCCCCTATGGAGTGTCTCATTCGTGGTGGGAAGAACCCTTTTGGGGGAAATGCAGACACCCGAGAGACCCGCACCAGCAAAAGTGATTGATCAACAGGGGATTAGTGCCGTGCTATGTACGTACTCTGTTGGCTCGTAGGCTACTCCCACGACTTCTGTATGTACTCCGTACACACGATTGCGGCCAAATGGGGCCTTACCTGCATGGGTTTTGGGCCGTCGTCGACAAACGTCTGAACACTTTCGTGGATCCGTGGATCCCGTACGGAGCAGCTACCGAGTCGAACCCTGGGGTGGACCGGGCAGGCAGGCAAGCAAGCAAGGCAGACCAAGTCGTTCCTTGAGTTTCCCAGATTTCTTCAACAACATCATGCCACTTGACCTGACATCCGGAATGCTAGTTTGAAGCCGTCGACCATCTCCTCTAGCCGCGGGCGGGCACAGCGGCGGGCGGACTTTGTCCAGGTACGTCGCTGTTCCCGTTCTTGTTCCCGCCTGGCGAATAGACGGCATTGCGGTGGCACCCTGAGCCAAGGATCCAAAAGAGATTGCATTACCTACCTCGAGGTTGGGGGCCACAGCGATATTAACCCGATTTCTAAGTTAAGAAACAATGACTCTGCTTCCCGTGCCCTCCACTTTATGCCAACGACGACACCGGGATGCAGCCCTATCCTCAATCTGAATGATACCTCGTTTTCAGCTCCTTCCCGTGACAAGCCCTGGGCTTGGTGAGCTCGACAATCTATGTGTTGCAGCGAACCTCATCTAACCAGAACATCAAAGACCGGGAAACCACCAGGACGAAACAAAGCAGGATTATTCTAGAAACCCGGGGTAAAGTTCCACGGCGTATCAGCAGCGGGAACATCAATATCACTATCACGAGCAATGCGCATGCCTGCCGCGAAGGTTATCTTTGCAAGAAATTGGACATGCCAGCTCCATTGCCGGTCTAATCTCGTCAACTCATGATACCCCGCAGACTCGCCTGCTGGATCAAATCCGGCACGATAGCAGCAGCATGATTCATCAATCCTACCGGTTCCATATCATTTCGGGTCCGACTACGTATGCGTATGTACATGCTCCGTACAAAGTCTCGACAGTCGACACTGGACCCTTCGGACCCTTCGTCTCCCATCCATCCCCTCCACCACCCATTCTCGTCCTGCGGGTTCTCAAATGAAAGCCAGCCCACTTCGCGAGTTGGCATATTTGCTACTAGCGATGACAGTTCCGGGCTTTGGTCTACGGGGCCGCTCCTCTTCTTATTTGCTCCCCACTCTGGTCGAGCGAATAGACGGCCGCAGAGCGTGCAGGGGGGGCCTATATAAGACGGTATTAATGCATGCGTATTTTAGCCTGTGAAGGGCCGATTCTCACAACCGGGCACAGAGGGAGCAAACAAGGTGCGGCTGCGTGCCCTACGTGCACCGTGTGTGCGGCGCGCTTCAACGTCGAAAAGTAGGCAATGCTTTGCGACCAGGTCTCATCTGGTTTTTGTCTGTGGCAGATGAGCCAGGTGGCTCTCTGTTCTCGCTTCCACTAGCTCGCTCTACAAAAGAGGCAGCTCCAGTGGTGGGATTCTGCGCTTGACCAGGTCGCTGCAGGAGGCCCAAGGGGAGATGGCGTCTGCTGGCGTTAAAAGCGACGATCTAGACTCCAGCCAACGGCCACTGGACATGGGAGTGATGTGGCCGCACGCAAACCTCTACCTACCTCCCTCGCCCGCACTACGACCACTTTCGTACCTACTGAGTAACTAACTACATGGTCTGTGAGACCCTGGAGCGAGCGCCGCCCTGATGCGGGCAAGGCCAACGAAGGGCGCTGCAAGACACCACGGGCCCGTTGAGGGCTTGATGCAGGACAGGATGCCCGTGCCACGCAGACTAATAAGTCGCGAACCAGATCCTTTATTCGACCGTCAGAGATCTGTGGTCCGAACAAAACTCCCAAGCAGAGCAAAGCAAAGCAAAGCAACCCTCGATCACAACAGAATCAACCTCGGGGGTTGCATACGGCAGGCATGAGGCTGCCATTATCACCATGTTATTTCCTCAGCTGGGTCTTTATTTGTCCCATGCGACCTTGAAAGCGACATCCACCCCCGGGGGAAGAAGCGGACGAGATCGAAACGTTTACAGCCTTGGAACATCCGAAAGCCGCGACGCCAAGGGTCCTTGTGGGCTCCTCTGGACAAGCCCAGGTGGACCAAACAGAAGGAGGCAACGTCATGCTCAGCGGGGGTCGAATGAAATTTTCTTTTCTCTTTGGGCATCGTGCCAGCTCGGTACCAAAGTCTGGATTGCTAAAGCTGCTTTTGCTTTGTCCTTCGCGTCGATCCAGAGGTGCAGCAGAGAAGACATGCAGGCAATACAGATTGTGTTTCGATGGGGACCATCCTCTCCATCTCCATCGCCCCATCCACCCATATCAAAGTGTCACTCGCCCCCTTCCAAGGAACAAGACATCTCACAGCGGTCGTTTGCGCTTGCCTCACCTCCTTGACCTTGCTCGCGATGGATCACAATCAGGGTCTACGCGCATCCCATTTCAACGGGGCTTTCGACCGGCGCAGAAACTAGAGGTAGATACGAGCACACGCGCCTTGCTTTTTTGCACCATTCCGAGATCCGATGCGACGTCGAGCCTGGTGGGTTTGTGGGTAAGTCTCGGGAAATAAAAGCCCTGTCTGGGCGGAGGCTGTCAATGCAACAGCACGATGGCAGCCCAGAGCCGGTAGGTAGACCGACCGGGCATGCCTTTGCTCGATTAGGCCACCACCGGGTCCCAAACGGGAAGAGATGGCTTGATCATGACGGATTACGTTGGACCAAGACGGACTGTGGATGGCGCCTGGGCGAGCACGGTGGCACCAAAAGCACCTGGCGCGAGCAGCCCAATTTGTGATCATCACAATGTGGCCCCCCCCCGGCCCTCTGCTCTTTGGCACGCAACGCTGCGAGACATGCGTCGAGAAGAGAGGGGGGAGAGAGAGCAAGGAGACACAAGCCTGACAAGGAGGCGCGGTTGGTCTCCTTGTTGGTAACGAGAATGTCACCCAGTGATTTGACACAGCAGGGAGCCAGCCCACAATCGGCACCAGTGTCACTACTACGCACCATGTCCAAGAAAGTACCAATGCTGAAAAGAAAGTCCCTTCCTTCCCATTGCCGGGCGAGGAGCGTTGCAACGCCGTGGATCTTTCCCGGCGGGTCAAGTGTTTTGAATGCTACCTCCATCTATTGATGCATGTCACGGAAAACGCTATACCATCGCCCTAACTGGGGATATCACGCTGCAGGATGATTACACAGGTATCAAGAGAGGTATGAAAAAGAGGGAAAAAAGGAGTCGACAAACACCCTGTCCATCATGAAGGGCGAGTGGCTCTGTCCAAGACACACGCCCCCCTACTTGCGAGTCATTGGTCAAAGTCCTCATTCCAGAACAGGACATCCTCCTCGTTCTCGTCGCTGTCGGAGTCGACGAGGTCCTCATTGTCGTTGAGAGCAAGCTGCACAAAGTGTCTGACCCATGCCTGTTGCGCCTCGTTGAGCTCCTGCACGCCGCCTCCTGGTGCCATATTAGCGCCCTGCTCGCCCCTGGCTCGGCCTGGCCCAGCTCCTCCTCTCCCAGCGGCGGCTCCTTGCCCGTTTCGAGCCTCGTTGACGTTGTGGTGGCGCTGGTTAATCTGTTGATTTTGGTTTTGATTTTGCCGGTGACCGCCTCCTCTCCCTCGACCAGCCTGGCCGGGTCCAGCGGCTCCTCCTGCTCCTCGTGCACCTCCTCGCCGTCCACCTGCTCCTGGCTGCTGCTGCTGCTGCTGCCGTGGTCCTCCTCGATTCGCGGCCGGTCCTCGCTGTCTCGCCCCTGCTCCCGGCGGGGCAGGCACTGCAGGAGGAGGAACAGCCTGATCACGACGCAGAGGCTGTTCTGCAGCGATCCGCAGGACCAGCGGCCCTTCGCGAGCGACCGCCGCCCTCCGAGCCTGCCCATCGTCTTGGCGTTGTCCATCCCCATTGTCCGCGACAACCTCCTGGACTGCGTCGTCATCGTGGTCGTGGGCGCCTTCCTCGTCCTCTGGCTCTTCGATCTCTATGACAACCGGAGGCTGGACTACCTGCTGAGCAGGAAGAGGAGGAGCAGCGGCCGGACCCGGGCCTCCGCCAAAGTTGTACCCGACGTCGTCGCCGTCGCCGCCCTCGAGCTCCCACAAACGCATATAACAGCCGGTGACGCGGCCGTCGGGCGCTGCGTTGAAGTGCTGGTACGGGTTGCCCGGGTCGAGCCAGGCGGAACAGAGGTAGCAGAAGTGCGACTGGCAGCGGTAGCAGATCATGTGATTGCAGCCGTGCGTCTTCTGGGCCGGGGCGGCGCAGGTCGGGCACGGCGTCGTGTGCAGCTGCATGTACTCGAGCGAGGCCTTCTCCTCGGCCGTCAGCTCCTCCTTGTCGCGGCGAGGCATGCAGCGGAAGAACTCGCCGTGCCAGGTCTGGAAGCACCGGCTGCAGAAGGCGAAGCCGCAGTCCTCGCAGATGGCTAACAAGTCTGCTGTCTGAGGAGCCTTGTGCGCCTTTTTTGGTTTCGAGTCGTCACCCTGGCCGTCAGGACTGGGCTCATCTTCCGACTCATCATCACTGGGGGCGTCGGCCAGTTCGAAGCCGTCGGGTTTCTTGTGACGCTTGGATCTGGCAGCGCCGTTGCACCAGGACCGCGGGCAGTAGATCGTATTCTTATCTGACTCGAGCTCCGTCTTGTACTTGAGAGTTACGTAGCGAGTGACCACGTCTTGCTCGAGAGGGATTTGGAGCAGCTCACTAGGGCTGATGAAGGGTTTGACCTTCCGGCGTTTTTTACCCGCCGCCGCTTCCCGCTCCTTGGCACAGGTAGGTTCTAGACATCTGACTGAAGCCAGATCTCCCTCAGTGATGGCGTTGTTGTAGAAGTCTTGTAGACACTGTACGCAGAAGACGTGACCGCAGTCTAGCATACGATGGCATACTGCCCCTTTTTTGGGGTCTAAGACAGTGATCAGTATAAGAAACGCGGTAGAACTCCTAGAAAGACACTCACCTAGACACACTCCACAGTCAAAAGTCTCTTTCTCAAAAGTCGCTCTTGTTGCCTTGATATCGTAATCCAAGATGGCGATCTTGTGCTGTGCATCAACCTCCAGATTGCCCTTCTCGCCTACCAAGCCAAAGACAGTCTCAGCTTCCTGTTGCACATGGTCGATGTACGTGAAGACGACGCTGTCCCGACCCATTTCTTCCCATAACCGGGCCGCATCGGCCTCTAACCTCTTGCTCACTTCGGCTGGAAGCCATGGCGGCGAGGTTGAGATGGTGACATCTGGGGGCTTTGCTTCGGGATATCCCTCGGGCAATGAGATACCCAGGCGGACGGCCGGTAAATGGGAGAGGCCATGAGAGTCTAACTGTCCTCCAAGAACTCCCACATCGGGATTATCGACTGGGGCATTCGTTGGTGCCGGGAAGTAGACAGTGACCAACTCAGACGGGTGGACTGGGACCTCAAGATGAAACCTATAAGGGTCTTGCGCGTCGAGTTGGATCTCTGGAAAGATGGCGGATAGAGACCCTAGCTCGGTGTCGCGCGGCTCATCCGACTCATCCATACTATGAGATCAAGTCTCTAATGTGAGAAACCGGTGTTTCCTTCTTGCACTGCGCGCAGTGGCGTGGCGCTACCTGAGAATTCTGGCCATTTGCTGATGAGAGGCGGGCAGATAATGAGAGAATATCGTGGTCGATACGATATGGATTCGTTCGCCGTATTGGTGACTAAAGATATTGTTTGAAGACAGGCTCAGTACGCGACAATTACATAGGCGACACCAGTTTGCTTCGTCCAAAAAAATAATATCTCTATGTGATTCTACAACATTTGTCATTGACAATCGGCGGCGATCTTGTGGCGGCGGGGTCCCGGTGGTGATGTAGTCTGGCCGCAGGCACAATTTAGTGGAGAAAGCCCAGCGGCTCCGTCCGGACTGAATGCCCGACTCTTTCGCCGCCGTGGTCGCCTAGAACTCTGGTGCCACAGAGCCAATTTGGACTGTTTCAGGCTTCCTGGTCCGCTGTCAAGAGTGCCGATTGGCTGCTAACGGGAAGGCTGACCACCTAAAAAAGTTCCAAGGGTCTTCCAGTACTTTAGTCTGGGTCAGCTTCATCACTTGGCGCCAGCCGCGTCAAAGCTTCCCTCACACACACGACATTGAGCACGAGCGCGCTTCACGACCTGGCTGATTGTTGCGACAGAGCCGGAATACCCCAGGGCTTTGCACGCGGCCTGATCTCAATTGTGCCCGGTCTCCATTGAATACTCTAGCTGGACAATCATTCCTCATATCCTGTCAATGATGAGATACGACACCTCCTGAACATTGGGTCCCAGCTTCCCCCCCACCATCGCCATCATCGAGGCGTTCCGCGACCATGAACTCGCTCTGGTCTTCGAAGCCCGCGAGCGAGGCCCCGCCGGCGCCCAGCAAGCCGACAGAGGACGCGACCACTGCTGCCATCGCAGATGTTGGCCCCGATCCGAACCAGCCCAGTCAACCCACGTCCGGCCTGCCTTCCCGCCCCGCCCTCCAGCGCGGCCAACAGCCTCCTCCGCCCGCCGTCCCGCCTCCTCCCTCACAGCCTGCACCAGCGCCCGGCGGCCCGCAGCAGCCGCCGGACTCGCTATCTCTCGCGCAGCTACGTCGGATTGTCGCCGAGTTCCCTCGCTCCGAGCCCGTTGCCTATGACTTTGTCTACGAGGACCAAGGCCCGTTCGAGGAGGAAGTCGACGAGTGGTTCGTCTACCAGTTCTGGCAGTGGGTGCGATTGAACTCGGTGCAGAAGACATTTGAGCATGAGTGGGAGCAGGTCTTTGGCACCGGCGTCGCCTGGGAGGACGCCAATGTGGACAAGAGAAACAAATTCGTCACCGACACACTAGACGGTGTCGCGGCGTCGGATGCAAAAGAGCGGGCAAAGTTCATACCTGTCCTGCTGTATATCATTCTCGGAAGATGGGGTGCTACAGCTGGTGGCGCGTATGCCGGGGCGAGAAGAGATGAGAAGATCAAGTCTGTGGCGACGGCTGCCCAGCTCGAAGCCATGAAGGAGGCAGCCAGTATGATCGCGGACCTCGGAGGGGTGCCGACCATCTGGGATGCACTGAGGAATGCGTTTGAGCCTATGTGGTATGCATTGACCCCGACTCTATCCTGCTTTGTTGGCCGACTGACCTTCTTTTAGGGGTGACTTGCAGCCCGTTCAAACAAGCCCACTTCAGGAATCACAAGATGAATGGACGAATCTAATGACTATTATGTACATGCTGATACAGCAAGCTGTGAGCAACCCGGAGGACATGAAGAATCTCCGGGATAAGCTTGGTACGTCCCAGACCCGATATATGCACGCTTGTTTGTATGCTAACGGGTACGAAGTCGGTCTCAACCCAAGTATACTCACTTTCATGATGGATACGACTGCTAGGCTACGATGGGACGAAGGAGGAATGATACCCCAAGGTCAGGTATGTGTTATTTGTTTCCATAAAATCCTTTGCGCTCTCCCCAAATACGCAAGGCTAACCTGCCTAGGTGTTCTTACTCTTCTGGAAAGCGTTGTTACTGGTTTTCGGCGGTATTGAAGACGTGGCGGAAGTCAAGAGAGCGACTAGTGAATCGACTCTAGATGACAAGGAGAAGGATATCATCATGGCATCTCCGCTGGATTATCACGTCTTCCGTCAGGAGATCACCTCCAAGTACCCCGCATACATACCGCCCCAGCCCCCGATACCCCTAGAGGCGGAGAACAATTCGATCTTGTTTCCGCTCCAGAACAACTCCTCTCGAAACAATGGTTCGAATGGCATTCTTCCTGGCCCGCCCAACGCACACGCAGGCGGTGCCTCCATCCTACACCAGCCAGTACACATCGCAACCCCAGCACCATCGCCACCGCCATCTCCAGGAGTCGGCGGCAAAGGCGGCAAGAAGCAGAACTACCAAACGAACCAAAACTTTCCGTTTATGTATCCGCCACTGGATGCTACTAGTAACGGCGCAGGCGGGAAAGGCCTCGCAGGCCTGCAAGATCTTCTCGTTGGCCGCAAATGGGAAGGTAGCGATGTGCCAGCCTCCATCCTCGAAGCAGGCGAGCTTTTCTCTAGGCGAGTCCGGATGAATCGCGCAACTCGACAGCTGTGGGAAGAACGTGAAAGGTTCGTCCGGTTCGAACGAGGGTGGGACGAGGAGGTAGACGAGGATCTCATCGAGGAACTCGACTTGTCCTCACTCAGCCTCAGTGAGAAGGAAGAACTAGGATTGGTTAAATCAAAGGAGTCAAGACCATCTGCACCGGAGATAGACTACGGACCGCACCCAGAGGAGGTTGATGTGAGGATCAAGAAGAAACTTGATGACCTCGAGAAGTTTTACGTGAGTCTCTGTGCACCTAGCGCTAAAGTGGTCACTTGCTAACTGTCTGTGGCAAGGGCGAGTCACTTCCGCAACTGCAATCCCTTGTGATTGTGTTGATGAAGGTAATGCTTGTCAATGTGGCTGTCGCCATGTCACAAGGCGCCGGTGTCCAACCACATCCGGGAATGGGCGGTCCCAATAATGGCGGGCGCCTGAACGGTATGAATATGGATGGTGCCAACGGCACAAACGGTCCCGGCAGTGGAGTGGAAAATGAGACATCTGCCGAGGAGCTGGATGCTGCTAGGACCAGGGAAATCAACTCTAAAGCAGTCTCTGGTATTCTACTACTACTGTTGAAATGGTTTAAGGTTTCACGTAAGTCTATGATCTTGAAGGACACAACCTTGGTCATAACTGACATGATGACGGCAGATGTGCTCAAGTTTGAGTACTTGACGCAGCTTTTGCTGGACTGCAACTACGTGCCTGTTCTTTTGAAGCTCTGGGCTCACCAGGATGTGCAACAACTGGTCGACAGCAGGACCGATCGCCTCGAGAATAGGTAAGACAACTCGTTACACCGCACAATCCGACGCATACTGACCTGGGAGCAGCTTCTTCTACTTCTGCAACGTTAGAGCCGGTGCTCCAGAGAAGCCTCAAGATGACACGGACGAACCGCCACAAGAAGCGCAACAGGACGAGGAGGAAAGCGAAGACGAGGCAGCTCCACCGCCTATTAAGAGGCGACGGTCTCCTCCTCGGCCGCAAGCCCAGAAGCCAAACAACTTCAATCCTAATAATGGAGAACAGGCCGGCCCGATACGCCCAGAGGTCGATGAGCTCGGCTATCCGCTTAACGACCTGCCTAACGAGCCAATCACGGACTTTTCGCGCCGCAACTTTTTCAGCCTCATCAACCTGTTGCGTGTGATGCAAAAGATCTGCAAGAACAAGGCGCACCGTAACCTGCTGCTCGTCCACTACAAGTCGTCTAACTTTTTGCGGCGGATGCTCAAGGTACCGCAACAGGAGCTGCGGCTGTACACGCTAAAGCTGTTCAAAAATCAAGTACCTTATTGCGGACGTAAGTGGCGACAGGGCAACATGCGTGTCATCACGGCCGTGTACCTGCACTGCAGACCCGAGTTGCGGGATGAATGGCTGGCCGGTTCGGATGTCGACGCCGAGGTCGAGGAGGCTCTCCCGTTGGAACAGGCCTTGCGGAGCCTGACGCACTGGTTCAACGTGCGGCGCTATCCAGACAAGATGGCGGCCGAGGTACGAGCAGCACTCAGGGAGGAGCAGGATTTCTTTGTTCGCGAGCTGGATTCGCTGGACCTTCAGTGGGGGGAGGTTGGAGATGGGGATAGCATTATGAGCGAGTGGGAGGGTATGCCAGGTTGAGCTGGACACGGTCTGGCAGATAACGGACACTAGGCCTACTACCTCCGTGTAAGCCAGACAGCGCAGATCACGGTTTGGTCAATAGCGCATCATAACAGTCGTACCAGCCAACATGGTCAATCTGACGCCAGGATCAGTTGTCATCATTATTGTGTCGTTTTTAAATTCCCCAAAAAGCATCAAGACAAATGTTCATTGACGTGTCCCCCCCCCGAAAGCCCCAGCTGGCGCCACAGGCAGTTGCAATTGAGCGGCACCAGCCACAAGGCACCTCCCGCCCGCACGCATATGCGAGTTTAGTGCCAAAACGGGCAAGCATAGGTACACCACCACCACCCGAGATGCACATGTGACGTCCTCTCTTTTTCTCTCTTTTCTCCCCCCTCCCTTGATCTTCCTCCGTACGAAGACAATTGCCTATTGTGCCATTTTGACCGCCAACCATATACCAAGGCCTCAAGGCCTCCTCCGTCAGCGCAGCTCCTCTGCGGACCTCTCATCACCAAGACCACGGGCACCCATTGCAACAGATTGAGGCACTTTCACCCTTCCTGCCTCGGAGCCCGAGCTCGTCTGCCACCATACCTACCATGTTCCCCAAACCGACCATGGACGACACAGCACCGCTGGCGTCACTGTCCCTGACGCACGTCTACTATGTACAATCTCCCGCTTTTTCCTGCTGCCCAATCCCACCACAGACACACAAACTAACCCCCCGTCGTCACACAGGACCCCTCCGACCCCATCTCCTACCTCTGCGCCTGGCTCGCCCTCGTGCCCCAGGCCCTCTGCATAGTCTACGTCACGCTGATATGGTCCTCGCGCGAGGCGGAAGTCGCCCTCATGTTCGCCGGCCAGCTCGCCTGCGAGGCCGCCAACTTTGCCCTGAAACGCCTCATCAAGGAGGAAAGGCCGCAGCACCGCGCCGCGCTGTCGCACAAGGGCTACGGCATGCCGAGCAGCCACGCCCAGTTCGTCGCCTTCTGGGCCGTCGCGCTCGCGCTCTTCCTGCTCGCGCGCCACAAGCCCCGCCCCTTTGCGCACCGGAGCTCGAGGCCCGCCGCCGCCAATGGTAACGGCGGGGCTCGAGGAGTGACGAGGATGACGGGGGCGGCGGGGAGGACGATGAGCGCGCTGCAGCAGGCCGGGCTGGACGCGTATCTCGACCCGGAGGCCTACGCGCACCGGCCCTGGTCGTTCCTCGAGAGGGCGCTCGCCAGCCTCGCGGCGTTTGTGCTGGCGGCGCTGGTGGCGTGGAGTCGCACATACTTGGGCTACCACACCACGAAGCAGGTACTAGTCGGGACAGCGGCAGGAGTAGTTTGTGCACTGGCCTGGTTCGCCGTGACGGCGGTGGTGCGGCAGATCGGACTCTTGTCGTGGGCGCTCGACCTGCCCGTTGCGCGGTGGTTCCGCCTCCGGGACCTGGTGGTGGAGGAGGACCTGTGTCATGCTGGCTGGGAGAAGTGGGAGGACAAGAAGATTGCCATGCAGGAGAACAAGTCCAAGTGAGAGAAGAGGGGGTCTCGTAGCGGAATCGTCTTGCGCGGAGCTTGTGCTGCATTTGTAAGAACTGTGTGCAAATACCCCGGATAGATACAATGTTCAAGGAAGCATAGGCGAGTTGACAATCACGGAAAGAGTCATTTCGAACTTTTTAATGAAGGTCATACATCATGTGTTGATATTTTCCTATGTCCTAGCTACTGAAAGCACCGTGTAACGACGGTATATCCAACCATTCACCCATCATCCCACATTCGACAAAAGTCCACCCTGGTGGAGTGTCGCCAATCTGCCCTGCATATCGTCTACTTCGTTTTGTCCCAAGCTTGAATGTCCAAGGCATATAAAACTTAAAATCGAGGGGGAAGAATTCCAAACATGACGTAGGCAGGAAAGAAAAAGGGAAAAAAAACTCCGGAGTGCATGCTCAAAGGGCAAAGGTATCATCTCTGCTCGCTGAGTGTATGACTTTGCCTCTCTTGCTCTCTCGACGCCGGGAAAAAACAGGATATGCAATACAAAGAAAGGAAAATAAAGTAGGTCTCTACCCATACGCAGTCTTATTCAAAAGGAGAACAACCAACGTCAAGTCAGGGTGTATATGAATTGAACGAAGGACATGAAGTAGAGAGGTGTCGTCGCCATGTGGACAGAGCACCCATGATAATTGTTGGCCCCCAGGGGTCGGAAAGAATAAAACGCCTCCAGTATGGTGGTAGTAGAACAGGTGATGTTGCGTTTGCGGTCCGCAATCAGATGAATCGTCAATGAAAGTGAGTCAGTGCGACGCAGCCGCGTCGTCTAATGTGTTCCCCGTTCAAAAACGCCGCAAGCAATGCCAATATGAAGAGCGCACTCGAACAGTGAAGAGGCTGTAGCCTCATATCCAGTCGCTGCCATTATTGACAGTTCGGCTGGCATTTGAGTTTGACCTCATAGGGGGTGGACTTCGGGCCGTTGGACTGGGCCTGCCCGTGGTAGTGGCAAATCCAACTCCCTTTGGGCTCGTCAGCTTGACCTTCGTTGGGCTTTGAGGGTTGTAGACGCCGGCCCCAAGCGTTGGTTGCTGCGGCTGTTCCACTGGCGTTCGAGGCACCGGCGGCAGAGTCTTCATCCTCGCATCCTTGACAGGGTCCCTGAAAGGCGATCCATCGTCATATTCCTCCCCATAATCCGACTCTGAGGCAGCTTCTGAGGCGGCCGCAACCTCTGAGCTCGCCAGAGGGCTTGGCCTCTTTGCTTCCGCGCCGTTATTCTCGTTCGGGCAGCCAAGGGTATAAACCTGGCGGTCCAGAGTCTGTGGAGGCTCGGGTTGGATGTCTTCGACATTAGAGAGACGTAGGCCAATCTGAACTGTCGCAGAAGACACCATAGATGAGTCTCTTCGGTGGCGGCCAGCCAGGTTGTTCAGGGACGGCGGTGGCTTCAGTGTGCTGAAGTCTATGCGACCCTTGGGTCCTGATTGTGGGTTGTATGTTGTGGCAGGAAGAAGAGTGAATGACTTGATGGATTCGGCACCACTAGCAGGGAACAAGGAGTACGACTGCTTGTGGGAGTGTGATGTCGAAGGTCGCGCCAGCTGCGCAGGTTCCGGAGCTTGTATCGCCTCAGCGGCATACACGGCATTGGACCTGAGGGGGTTCGGCTTCTGCGCTACGCTGTATATTGAAGAGCGCCGCCGACCAGCTGGGTGTGCCTCGTAGTCCTTGTCAGTACCACTGATCAGACTCGCGTCGCTGAGCATGCGGCGCAGCATTTCTGATCCATTGGCATCTTGCCTCACGCGATCCTCATAGCCAGGATCGCCCGGACCAGGCCTTGAGATCTGATACTTGATTCTCTTTTGTCTATCATAGTCACCCGATTTATGTCGAGGCCCGATAGTCGAGATGGTGTTTGATCTCAGGAACAGGTGTAGCCCACCTGTCATGAGACCGGAGACATTGGCCACCACAGCAGCGACCATTGACATTGTAAGTGCCTGGTTGTTGGGATCGTTTTGGTCATAAAAAGCAAGGTTGAAAAAGAATGGAATCATGAGAACCTGGCAGACGAGTCAGTTTTTGATTTTACAAGTCAAGAGCTTGCAGCAGACTTACGTTAGAAAGAATAGCCAGTGCAAGATAGTACACCATTCTGGAGGCGCCAACCCTCTCACAAGTCTCGATATTGGTGCTTCGGCTCAGCCTGAGGAATATCGCGACAGTGGCAATGAGAAGAATGACGGAAATGCCCGTCAGAAGCGCAAAGCAGCCAGCTGCATACTTTGACACATACCAAAACAAAGAAGCGAAGCAGAAGTCCGGAGATCGAATGAAGTCCGCGACAAGGAAATTGGCCAACAGCAACATAAGGATGATGACGAGGCAGATCGTCACAACCCATTTGCCTCGATGTGGAAAGGGCTTACGACGCAAGCCTCGAAGAGTGACCTCCAGTCCAAACACCAGTTGGATGTATGGAGCAATGAAGACCGCTAATAAAGAGTCAGCTTCTTACATCTTTCCAACCACCAGTGATCATTGTGCTTACCAGGAAGCATTGCCTGCGAAACCAGAGTGCATCCTCGTGTCAACAAGCTTTCCAGGCCATTGGCTTGTGCGGTAGCAAAGATGGTGCCCTGGATAGCGATGCCTATCGACAGTACGAGGGGATAGACCTCTGCTGATTGAACAAAATTGAAACCGTTCCGGCTATCTCAGAGTCAGTATTTCGGTCTACAGTCCTCGTACAGACGAAAGTCCAGCCTTTCGGTCGGCATACCTAAACTTGAAGTTCCTATCGTTCCTCCTCTTGGTGGTGTAGTTGTCGTACAAGATCCCGGCCGCCGTCGTAAAGGCCGCAATGGCGTTAAATGCGGCCAGAATAATGGTCGACGTCCTTATCGACTTTGCGGCCGCGAACCTGAATTCATTGATGAGCATTGCCGTCGTCTGGTTGTTGCCCGCCTGGAAGATGCCATTCGACCCATTCGGCCGAGGGAACTGCTGGTCCCGGGCCTGCAGCCAGCCGTCCATCTGGTAGCTGTCCATCTCGAAGAAGGACATCGTGGGCTCTCGTCGTCGATGCGGTGGACGGTGGCGACGAGCCGTACCAGATGCCTCGTTCCTGTCCTTAACTCATCTATAAACCGGTCGAATATGGTGATACTTTCGTCGATGTGGGATGAAAGAAGGGAAGGGGGAGGGATAGTAGAGAGGAGCAAAGGAAAGAAGAGAGTGTAATGGCGGAGAGCTATGGGGATTGGTCGGCAGGGGTGGCACACCAACCAGCCAAACCACGGACCGGACGAAACAGTGCCTGAACCTGCACTAGGAGGACCCTTGATGATTGCGGATACGTACACACACAGAGGACATTCATAGAGAAGAAACGAAGAGATACTCGAGACCAGGCGGCGTGTGGGGCGGGAACGGCAGTAGGTGCACGTTCCAAGCACGATTGCGAACCGTCCCTGACCCAAGAGAATAGACTTGGTGGCGGGAGGCCTGGTGTGGTGGGGACGAGGTGCATGAAGTTCGAGACAAGAGAACTGGGAGATCCTGGTCGCAGAAGAATCCGACGAAGGGACCTTGGGACAAAATACCTTGGGTACCCTCCCTGATCACGTCCCGTCACCACGCGGACGAGAATCAATCCGGCCCAGATAGTGCGACTGAGGCTTCCTCTAGTGCGTGATAGCTACAAGTGACAGATGACAGCGGAGTTTTCATGGGTCCCAAGGATATCGTACATGGCCATGACTGTCTGAGAAAGAAGCAGACAGGGAGGAGACGACACGAGGAGAGATGGGCAACGATGATGCAATGAGCTGCATACAACTTGTACCAGTCTCGACCAGCCTGACATTCGGGCATGGACGCCTTTTGCCACTGCATCTAAGGCTCACGTAGTCGTGATGCCCTCTCACTTGAGATCAATATCATGCCGCGAGTTTGCTTGGTGACGGGAGAAATCAGAGAGTCCACCAAGCAGGACGGCATCGCCGTGTGGCTCTCCTCCTCCTCGGGCTGGGCAAAGTCTCATGGCGGCGGCCGAGCCACGACGAACGGCACGAGGCCGCAGCAGTCAGTCGACAATAGCAAAAAGAAACAAACGAAGCGCAATGACCTCGTCAGCCGCAGCGACGAGTAGCGTGAGGTGGATGGGAAGGCATTGATCCGGTTGAGGATGTCGAAGGGTTTGAGGCACAGATGACACACGCCTTGGTTTCGCAGGCCTGCATTTTGGCACCTGCCCAGACAGGGGGTTGTCTTAGAGTTCTTGCGGCGGTACCTGTGGGGGCGCCCTAACAGCCCGCACCCGCGCCCGTACCTGCCATGTCTCGGGCCATTTTTGAGCCCCAGAATCTCAAGATCTACGCCATTCCTATCGCGGCCTAGGCTCTTGTGGCTTCAAATGGACCCCTGGAACGTCCTCTTCAATTCTTCTTGCTTGCAGGCATTCAAGCCCACCATCCCCCGTCACACACTTGGGTCTGTCAAACATGCCGATCAATGCCAAGACATCTGTAAGCCCTCTCCCGCCCTCGAGACGGGTCAAGAGGCTATTTTCACTTCTGGACGTTGCTATGACGCTGCTGCCCACTGTATGATGTGCCTGCCTCTATGCAGAAGGGACAGCTGGCCATCAAGGTATATCAAATCATTGAGAGAGAGATGCCGAATATCCTCGGAACCACCAATCTTCTATCGTTCGAGTTTGGCTCGAGGATGGGATTGCTGTGAGGATTTCGACGGGGGCAACAAGCCACGCCTACGACAGCTTATCTCCAAGCATACAAAATTCACACGAGATCCAGGGAAAAGTGGAATATCTGACTTACACCTTGTTTTGTCTCATTGCTGGGAGTTACCCGTAGCTAGAACAGGCTGGCTTGGGTAAGGGCTCCATTGAGAGGCTTGCAGCTTTCGTTCCCCACTGTTCAATAGGACAAGAACATCTTTACATTCATTGCAGGACTTGAACACCACACAGTAGGTACTATTCGACATCCACATTCAAACTCCAACCCCTGATACAGGCTCTCGTCTCAGATCGACGGGCCGTGCAGCATCACTTGTTCTGAAAGCCAAGCCTCGACCTGTTTCTTCTCATGTAGTACTCGAAAACAACTCAGGCCAAACAATATTTCTCAACGCGTCCTAGGATGTTCATCTCACAGGGTACAAGTTGGAACTGCTGTGTACGTGATTTGTACTTGTTGACTCTTCTCTTCACGACACAGTCCATTATTCAGTCGGTCCAAGAGAGAAATCTCGACAGTTGGGCACCCGGGATCGCTTATCAATGGATTGGTGGGGGACTGAACAGCCTTGGCCGTTCGAGAAGCCCACGATCATTCAAGCTTCTCGGAAACGTTCACCAGCAAGAGATTAGCCGTGAGGCTGGACCACAGTCGCTGGTCCGATGGGCCGGAGCCCACCCAGTGAAAACGCGTCTAGAAGCTGTCCTGCTAGGCTAACTCTGTTCGGAGATTTTCTGTATCATAGCCCCATCCCCTACAGGAAGGAAACTCCTCCATCCGAGATGGCAAGGCACATCACGGGCTTGGTGGCGTCCCCATCGCAGCCCCTCATGAGTTATTTGTCAACTCCTTTTCCTCCCACCTTACCCCCCACGCTGAAGCAAGCTAGCAAGCATTGTTCAGTCCAGAGGCCAAGGTAGCAGCAAGGTGGCCAATCTCGAAACCAGTCACGACCACCGGGACGCACTGCGGGGAATCGTAGACCATGCCTGCTGGCCGGAAGCCCATCCACTAGCCCGGTCTTAATACCTGGACCTTGTCTCCCACTTCGTCGTCTGTGCTCATCAAGTGCGGTCTTCGTCATTGCACTGAAGCTGTACGGAGTAACCCATGCCTAGAATGGTGATACCTAGTTGGAATGACGCTTTGATTTGAGGGGCTGCTGGGGATGAATGATAGCAAACACCATATCCACGAAACACAAGATGAGCTTGGTCGACGCCACCAACGGGCACATATCCAAGTTGGGCAGAATCCCGAGGTTATGTTATGAAGGGGCTTGTAGTAGTGAAAGCACATTACAGAAGACAGGAGTCGGGGAGATTAAGGTACATCGTCTCTTCGAGTGCCACAGCAAAACGCGCGAAATTAGCTAGGTGAGATATACAGGCATATGAGCCACGAAGAGAATCCTCTGCTCTTACAAGAGGTCTTTCAAAATGTCAACATTCGCTGCTCTTGGAAGGGTATCAGAAAAACCAACGACGCACCCGCGCAACAAGGTTGAGTCTGCCTCAACACATCCCAAATTCATCTGAAACCTGCAATTTTACCTCCACATATCAGTCCGTCTCTTTGCCTCCCTGCTGCACGAACACCATATCGAGTACAACAGTAGATTTATTTCGTCTTCCTGCCCTTGACCGTGGCGTTCCGCGCCGCAAACGCAGCAGAGATATCCTGGACGGCGACGTAGATGGCGTAGGCGGGGATGAAGACCCAGAGCATGTTGAAGAAGACCAGGTACACCCACATGTACATGAAGTTGCTGGTGTCGAGGTTCACGCTGCCAACGAGCCACTCGGGGCAGAAGGTCATGAAGCCTGTGCAAGAACAACCAGTTAGCCGGGCATGAAAATGTTATAGCACACCGAGAAAGCATTCCACGGGCCGTGCACTTACCACCGTAGATCTCGGCCGTCGCAATGACGAGCATCGTGATGTTGGCGCGAGGGTTCTTCTTAGCAATGTCGTAGCACACCCAGCACGCGAGAGGACCGACAACGAATACGGTCAGGAGCTCCAGGCTGATAACACCCTGCAAGTCCACACAGATTAGTACATGTTCCAACTACGCTACAAGCATCTTTTCTGTCGCGAATCAACTTACCAGGTCCGCACCAGCCCAGCGCTTGTCCGCCTTGGCGTACACCATCCAGAGCTGCGCGAGAGGGTTGTCCCCGCCCGCCTGAGAGCCGTATATGCGATCCGCGTGGCCCAGAAAGGCCGGCGTCGTCATGTGGTACTTGCCCGTCTGGAGGTCCTTGAGAGTGACGTCGGCAGTGGGGATCCACGAGAAGAAGCAGTGGTAGAGGAAGCTGCCCTCGAGGCAGAAGTGGATGAGGGCGTCAAAGGCATGCCAGATGAAGAGAAACCGCAGCGGGCCGGGCGTGGTAGAAGAGAGCGCCTTGAGGGACACGCCGTACGCGATCGCGAGGATGGCGACAGTCGATGCCAGCGAGACAAGCGTCGTCTGGTCAAACAGGTCGGGAGGGAGCGTCGACATGGTGGCGTTGATAGCGGCCATGGTTGATAGTAAGGCGCAAAAGGAGTGTACGAAGTAAGAAGATACGGAATGTTTGAAGGTAAGGGAATGATGATGGAAGATTCAAGTCGCGGCAAGCAATCAACACCAGCATTCCAGCCCCCTTTTCCCTGTTCTCTTTGTCCGTCGGCCGGTGTGGGGAAGAACCGCTTCTGGAAGCCCGTCAGCATGGTGGGTCCGTGCGCGCGCACACGAGCTTTCAATGATCGACATGACCACTTTCCACATCTGCAATGATCTCTGATTACTTTCTCTTGTCACAGTCTGCATTTATCATCGCGAACTTACACTCTCAAGAGTCCTGAGTTCTGCATACAAGAGATGATACCAGGCGACATGAAAACTGGTAGTGCACAAGTGTGACAAAGCGAAGTACAGGAAAGGATCACAGGGGCAAAGGAACGTCAAGTTTCAGGCAAAGCCTTTCAATTCATCTAAGCTATGATGAACTCAATCTCTCCTCAGGGGTATGAAGCACCGAATCCCTTCCTCCTCAGACCAACGAGAAAACCAAACGCCTTCCAAAACAATTACAGGCGTTCTTTACCGACGCATCATACGCGGTGGGGTATTTCCGTCGTCAAACAACAAGAGCGCACTTAGTGGGTGGCAGCCTGCTTGTTGGCCTCAGCAGAAGCCTCGTGGCCGTGCTGCTGGGACTTGTCCTTCAGAGCATCGACACCAGCCTCAGCACTGCGAAGAGAAGACAAGTTAGTAAACTGTTGACGGACCGAGCAGGTCATCGTAGATGAGGGATGAGACATACCGGGTGCCGAGGGGGGCGTTGGAGTCCTTGGCGGTCTCCTTGTTGGCCTCCTTGGAAGCTTGGTTGGTGGCACCTTGATATAAGGTCAGTACGATTGCATACATGTGAGGGCGAGCTGAGAACGCGAAGACATACCCTGAACCTTGTCAGAGACGTAGTTGCCGGCCTGCTTGATGGTATCCATGGTGATTGATGTGTGGTTGGAAGTTGAACTTCAAGTGTTTGATTGTATTGGATTGTGTGTTGATTGGAGAGTGTGAAGATTGTTTGATGATGGAAAAAGGAAGACGAGTTGGAGGTGAGGGTGGGAAGAGGACGTCTTAAATAAAAGAAATGATCCAAACCTTGGGTCACAGGCAGGAGAGCAGCAAGCAGCCAGTGCCTTCCACAAGCACAGACGCCTGCCTTGTGAAGAGGGCTATTGTTGCCTTTCCATCATGTGAAGATGGATATTGCGTCATGGAAACTGGCCTCGCGGGCAGCAGTTGGGGAAAGCTCACCTACCATTTCCCACATCCGCAGCCACAACCATGTACATTACGGCGAAAGTGCCTCTTACACCCCGCAGAAAGGTGCGCACCCAGACGGAGCTTGTGAGCTACGGAGCTTTTGCAGGTGGGAAATACTTAATTATGACGTACAACCGGTCGCCAAGCCGTGCCTTGCTAGTGGTTGCCGTATCTACATGCTCTTTTCCACTTGCCGCAGCAAGCTCTCATGTACCTACCTGCGACGACATGTGGGAGGGTGCGGCGGCGTACGTATGCTCCCAACTTGCTCACGGGCAACAAATGATGTTGAGGAGGAGCTCGTGCCACAGGAGACCCTGACGCAAGATTGCGTAGGATGCTCGTGAAGTGTGGCGTATGACCCGGTGTAAATGGTGGGGATACAAGGAACGCAATGATCTCCATCCAAGGTACGGAGTATGACGGGTAAAGAAGTGTGGCGATGCATAGGTCGGCTTGATCCTGTACTTCCGCTAATCCTGATGAATGCACTGCGTGAAGAGGTACCTCGATAGTGAGCTTTTCAATCAGCGAGGTTCTTATGCAGAGGCTGGATCTAGACTCTGATGACGATACAGGCTCGTTTACGCTTTAGCCGAAAGCGGAAAGGTGCCGATCACTTGAAGAAGGTTCCAACAATTCGGCACCGCTTTTGCTGGTTGTTTTGCAGGCTTGACAGCGGGTCCTGTGGCTGCCCTTTGCTCCGGTTGGCCACTCTATTCTAGCTCCCCCTGTGCAGTGACGACACGACTTTCTGTGCTATCAACCTGCATCATCCCACGGTCACTGTAAGACAGCCACAAACCTTTACCTGCTCCTCTTTCAAGTGCAGAAAGCAAACAATCCCATTGGCAACTTCCGATGCTCTTTCGGTCAGATGATCGCCCAGCGGATACCTACCAAAGGTATGGTAGGTAGGCGGTACCATCAGCCGGGCAATCGCTCAATCCCGGCATATTCTCTCAAGAGAAGCTACCCGGAGGCAAAGGTCCGGCCAGCGACTGCTTTCAATCAGGCAAGCAATTCTCCCTGTTTTCGAATCTCGATTCGATGCCTTTTCCACCAAAGGACCTCTCTTGCCTATCAGACTTATCATGGGATGGTGCGCTGCCTGGCTCCATCTTATCAGCTGGGACTACTTCGGCCCGCTCCTAGCCTAGCGACGAGACCTCGACCCGATTCAAACACACCCTGAAATCGACAGCCGGGTATCTTAACAGTAGGATCAAGAGCCCATGATAGGTACGATTGCATGGAGGTTATGTCGGTACATGTCATGACCGAAAGTGCATCGTGATATCGATCGATAGCCCCCTCACCCGAGGTTGCCGCCGTTGAAATGCAAAAGAAATGCAAAAGTCCCCTCCAAGACCACGTGTGAGGTTGCATGTTTCAAGCTTGTGACCGCCGGAGCTGCCCCCTTGCATTCCAGTAAGTTTAAGTCTACGCTGGCGTGTTCCATGAGGCTCGACTAGCCCGAGGTTGTGCTGTGTTTCGATTTACTGTATGGATTCTCCGATGGCCGAGGAAGCTCAGGGTCCCTTTCGTTTAGCAAACACTTGGACTTGCTCCCAGCATCTCTTGAGTTGAAATCTACCCAGAAACACCCGGGGCTTCTAGTTAGCCCCTTGACCCAGCAATATCATACTAGACTGAGGGTGGGCTGCCAGTCTTCGAGTCTAACTTCCTAGGACGCTGCAGCATGGCACATGGTGATCAAGTCTGTTTTCAAGGTCGCCATAATCATTCTCCAGATTAGCGGGGGGCCAGAGGTCTGAACAATCATCAAGATAGGCTTGTTGCTCACGCATGCACAAAGCTGTGGTGATGATGGTGGCTTGAGAGCGGTGCTGTTAGTCCTTAGCACCCATGGGAGCCTCGCCCCCGATATCGTGGGCCGCCCTTTCCTACTCTCAGTCCTTACCAGACAGCACCTACACCTACACCTGCCCTTGTACCACCTCCCCTATTGCCTTCTTTTATTACAATAGTTTGATCTTGCCTCAACAACAAAGAACACCATCCGATGTGGTGTAGGTTAGTACAGTCCACAGTCCTTGTACGACTCTTCCAACACTAACCTCCCTTGCAGTGGTCAACATCCTGGATTCTCAAGAGTCTCTTCCAGGGCCCGGAGTTCGATTCTCCGCATCGGAGTCTTCTTTTTGTCATTTCATTCTACTTGTCCTGTACTTTTTGCTGTTGCTCAAGGAGTGTTTGTGTGTCACAAGGGTGGTGGTGGTGCTCAGAGAACCAAGTTTGATAGGACAGCATTGAAATACAGTAGACGGCTATCACTGTCAGTCCCCGAAATCCGCAAAGGCCTTCCCCTCCCTTTCGGGTGACAATCACAAGTCTAACGCAAACTTTCAATATTCGTCCAAGCCCTCTTGCAAGGCGTGCAGTACAGTCACGACTGTCCCCTGATTCGTAAGGTGCCACTACATAAGTACACTTGACAAAATACCATACCAACTAGCATCAGGGTCACACGAAGGGCACTCAATCAAACAGCCCGAGGAAGTGTCAAAATGGGGTATTTTATTTCATTGCAATGTTTAGTAGTTGGGTCGTATAATTGCCGAGCCTCAAAAGCCATAGATGAATAGCTCATCATCATAGTCCTTACATCGTACAAGACGGCCTGTCAAATCAGACAACCATTGACATTGATCGTTCCAATAGAAAGAGAATCTTGGATCACCTTCCAAAGTGAAGCAAATCACTTAGACTTGCCCGCTCCTACATCTGCAAATTTCTGATTGGCCTTGGCAAGCTTGTCCTTCGCTGTACCATCCAGTAGCCCGTACCACTCCTTCAGTGATTCCGCGTAAGCCGACTCGGTACCAATGTCCTCCACGGGCGGGCCATTAACCTGCGGCTCGCCTGATCCCTCCTGCTCAAACACGGCGTACCCGGACGCCTCGTCGCTGCGCAGGCCAAAGTCTTTGCCCGTCAGTGCCACTACCTGAAACCCGCGCAGTAGGACGCCGTCGCCAGGCTTGACGGTAGGCAGAGAGTCCTTGTGGGCGCGGTACACTTGCACCTCGACGACATGAAGGGGCGCCAAGGTGGGGTCGGTGACATTGAACGAGAGCGCGTACTGTCGCGTCTTCAGCCGGTTAGGCTTCGAAGATGCTGTTGTCGCGATTGCGAGCACGTCTAGCTTGCGATTCATATGCGACTTGATTGTCTTTAGGGCTACGCATTCCTGCAGATCGGTCCGCAAACGCTTGGCTAGGTCGAGTTTAAGTGATGCAGCAGAGACCGCGGCCGTTTTGGCTGTCGTCACAGCAGGTGGTGGCGGTAGTGGCGGCTGTTGTGTCTTGCGAGAAGGGGACTGGTGCGCCGCTTTCGCTAGGTGGATGCTGGTGTCTGGCAGCTCGGGAGTTGCGCTCGGCTGAATACTCTTGGAACGGGCTCTCGTAGTGACCGTAGGGCTTTCAGGTTCTGGCAGGCGTTTGCCTCTTCGCGAGCCTCGCGCGAGTTCGATACTCGGGTCAATTGGGACAGGCTTTGCCTTGGTTCGAGTCGTGGCTTTGGCTGGCGCCTGCTCCTTGGTGTCTTTTGTTCTGCTTCGTGTATGGACGGCGGGCCCCTCAGAGGGCGTTGATGTTGCCGGTTCTTCGTCTCTCTTAGATTCTTCTTGTTGTTTCGTAGAGTCCTTTTCGACAGAGCTCTTATCCGGGAGCTTGGAATCGTGCTTGAGTTCCGCCTCCTCTTTCTCTTCACCCTCTTCATTCGGAACCGTTTGTTCTTCCGCCGGCCCACTTGATTGTTCCTTTTCAGCCAAATCATTGCTGACATTGATAGTCTCTTCACTGCGCGTATTCACTTCTGCTTGCTCCTGCTCCTGCTCAGTGACCAATTCTTTGTCTTCTGGTATGGGCGACGAGGCCGCAGGTTGCCCGGGTGTTTCTACCGATACTTCCTCTATCGTCGCGACTTGTGAGATACGGTGTATCTCATCGGCCATGGATACATCTTCCTCTTTGTCCCCTGATTTCGGCCGTGCAGACACAAGCTCCACTTCTTCCTCCACCTCGTCAGTCGAACCCAACTTGGGAAGGGCGTCTGATTCATGAACGGGGCTGGACTCGGCCTCCGGCGTTTGACCATCTTGGTCGATGAGCATGTCATTCCCATGCTGTGAACTAGGCTCTTCGTTTGCTTGGGTTTCAAGCGGGGTCGGTAGCTGATCGGCCTGTGTTTGTGACGGAGGTAATGGTGACGACAAGATGAATGGCTGGTCCCCAAAGACCTGAGACTTGAACTGCTGGCTCTGAGGAGGCGACGAGGGGGCCACATGTCTATGACCATTGCCCTCAAGTCCTTCGTTGTCGCTAATGCCGGCGGGTGCTGTTGGGAGAATTTGCGGCTCTGAGCTCCGAACTGGTGATGACCTCGTGTCAACGACAGTCTCAACAATCTCCATCTCCACGTCGGCTTCGACCGCTGCAGTCGATATCGTCTTGGAGACTGTGTGGGAGATTTGGTCTCCGTGTTGATTGAGCCGAACAGTTTCACTGATCTCGACACGCTGCTCCTCGACCATCTCTTCGTCCGCTAGGGGTTCATCCTCGTCGACGTTCTGGGGGCTTGAAGGCTGAGCTGGCTCGAGGGTGTCACTCTCACCATCGACGCCCTCCTCCTCGGATTCTTCTTCGCTTTCGCCCATGGCGTCCTCTTCGGAGTCCTCGTCATCTTCGTCCACCTGCACCTCGTA